>CM038681.1:622118992-622718992 GCA_021605205.1 Aegilops longissima
GCCCCGTCACTTTCCCTTCCTTCTGAGCCCGAGGAGAAGAGGCTCCGCCCCCTCCATTGCCACGGTGCCACCCTTGCCGTCGGCTTCCTCCACCACCACTCCCTATGGCTCGAAGCCCGATAAAGGAAAAAAGGCGTGTAAGAAATCGGCGGCCCGGCTCATGGCGCTGCTTGGAAAAACGGGCCCTCTTGATCCCACTGCTCAGCAGGAAGGAGTTGCGGAGTTGTACTATCTCTTACAGTCGGCGGAGACCGTGCGCACCAGCTCGAGGTCATCTCCGCCGCCACATCTGCTAAGGTCTCCATGGGCACCCCTTTTTAGTGATTTTCTTACAGTGCGGGCTCGCGCCCACGCTTCTCATACTGCGATGTCGCCCAGACACATGGCCTCCGCCTCCTTGACTTCTAGCCCAGCGCCATCCTCACCATGGCCGTTTGCGCATCTCTGAGAACTTTGTCGTGGCCCACCAAACATGTCGCACTCTTCCACTACTTCTTCACACCCAGCGTATAGAGGAGGCGCTTGCGGAGGAATTGCATGGACCTCTGGGATCGGCAAGAAGGAAGCGTATCTTGATGGGGGAGTTAGCGCAGCAAGTGGGAGGAGTGGAGGGCTGGCAGTCTTGGATCTTAGAGGAGGAGCCACGGCCTTTTCTGCCTACGCCCGCGACCTCCATAGTTAGCGACAGCGATTGGAAGCGACTTGGCGCGGAGAGGACGACAAGTTGAAGATTGCTTACGACTAAGTTTTGCGTCTCGAACACAGCGGGGCTTACTGTGTAAGAGCAGTTGGCGGACTTCGCCGCCGCCGCATTGTGCCCTGCAGGGAGAAAAGGAGGCCTTGAGAGAATTCGAGCAGCGGATATCATGAGGAATTTGCGCTTGAGTCACGGGTGGAATTTCACTGCCTTGGAGCTTAATGACATGCTGCGAGGAGGTGTTCAAGCTTTGGCGGATAACCACTGGATGGTGCATGTTCAGGGGGGTGTGCCCTTGTGCAACTTCTTCATTAAACAATAGCATGTCATAGCGATAATGCCGTTATGCGATTCCCCATGGGATCGTTCAACTAGCGAGGAACCCGCCCGATGACATAGTGCGTACAGTTCTTGACAACTTGGTTGAAGTGCCGATCAGCGCCCAACGAGAGGCGGCTCACCGCGACACCACTGATCGGGAGATGGCGCGCATCGCCACAAGGTTGGAGGAGGCTGCGAGAGGCTGCTGCCGCCTGTGCGTTTTGGGTTCACTTGTCGAGGCGAGAGAGGGCCGGCGGCAAGTCTTACCGACCGAGAAAGAGTTCGTCGGTGAGGAAGAGCGGGCCAAGACCCGACAGCGACCCAAGTGAAGCCTGCCGGGCGCCTCTCCTCCGCCGTCAAGTAGCTTGCACGCCAGGAGGAGCTGCTGCCTGCCCACCAAGGAGGCGTCTCCGAAGACCGAGAGAAGTGGCAGAGGCACATACGGTCCAATAGCCGCCTCGCCCGACAGCAGCATCCACACGCGGCAAGCACTTTGTTGCCTTGCGGGGCGCCCTCGTTCCCGCCGCAGCAGGTAGGCGGGAATGTCTTGAGTCGTGGCCCCGCACCCGTAAGCGTCCGAGAGATCTTCTCCCCCAATCCGTCGCGCCCGGGCGAGTTTGATCTTTCCGCCCTCAGCTCCGAGGAAGAAGAAAAGAATAAAGATCTCGTCGTTTATTGTAATCTTGATTTATTGCTTTATCTTATATCTGACCGGTTCCACTACGAACCTTCTTCTTTAGGATGTTAACTCGGAGGCGCGAAGAGGCCAAAGGCGCGGTGGTTGTCGTCTCGAGATGACTCCCCTGTGCCGCCAGGGGAGCACGTCTGGAACTCCTTGCGGACCGGCAACCCTTCAACAAAGCAGCCCCAGCACTGACCCGCGTAAGTGTTTGGTTTACTTTACCATTAGTTAGAGCACGCTTGGGTGCTTTTCCGTTACTGATATCTGGTTTGTTGAATTACTGTAGGAAGCGGAGCAGCCACATCATGAAGCAGGAGGCTACTCCGAGGTCCGGCCTCATCGGGAGGCCGGAGGTCCTCCAAAGTGCTGCTCACTTCAACTCGCCACCAGGGAGAATTCTCCGCCAAGGGGCGCTCTCCGGCAAGGAGGCCTCTCCACGAAGGGAGCTTCCCGACTAGGACCAGCGTCGGTGACCCTCCATTAGTGGAGCCATGACAGCGAGATCCCGTTGCGGTGATTTTCTTGTTTGATAATTTCCTTGGGTTCTTTCTTCTTTGTTCTTTTCCTTGAACATCTGCACGATTTGTGCTTTCTTCTTCGACCATCCAGATCCATCTGCGGAGATCCAGGTGGAGGGGCGAGGCCGCCCGGCGAGGAAGGCCTCATGGCGACAATGTCGACGCCGCCAACATGGAGGAGGAATTTGGCGGCCGGCAGACCCTAGCGCCAGCGAGGAGGCAGCCAGAGCTGCGCTGAGGAAGGCTGAGGGAGAATCTGGCGATCGCATTGCGAGCGGCGGGAGGCCGCAGAGGCGCCGAGCTGCGCACTGCCCGCCGATCCCCGCCACCAGATGCCGCACCGGACTCAGGAGCCCCAGCCAGGCGCCTACGAAGGCAGTGAGGTGTCTTCATCAAGCTCCATGAGCATCAAGCTCCGAGACACCGGCGAAGGGAGACCTTCGATCTTGAACTGCTCGCCTCCGTAGAGTTGTCGCTGGTTGATGCCCCAAGCAGCGGCAGTGGTGAGCCTAAGGAGGGCAGCTGCTAAGGAGGTTCTTGTCGGCTCTACGCGCGCGACAAGCCAAAGCTGGAGTCGGGGAGGCGCTTGTCGTGAGGGCAGGAGGCTGATTTGGAGAAAGCGTCTGGAAGAGCTCAAGCCAACAAAGAGACTCTCAGAGATATAAGCGAGGCTCGGGAGCAGCTTTAGCGAGGCGCGGCCTTCATCTTGGAGAAGGGCGAGGTTGAGGAGCAGCGAGAGCTTCCGTGAGAAGCTCTACCTTTCGAGAAGGTGAAATTTGGCGCAGCGAAGATCAATCTCGGCAGCTTCTGAGGAAGATCTCGCCCGTCTTGTGACAAGCGATTAGCGAACCCACTTGGGAGGCAAAAGATCACTGCTGCTGCTGCAGCGAGGGGGCGCCAAGAGGAGTGGAGGCAGGTGGCTCAGCTGGAGTCCACCCTCGAGGAAAATCTTAGGAGATTCGCGGGTTGAGCCTTGGCGTGAGAAGGGCCTTACACCCTCGGTGAGCTACAAAGGTCGTTTCTTTGAAAAGATCCAAAAGAGCTACTGCGCATAAGGACTCCAAAGCGGATCTGGGGCTGAAATTGACCACCTTGACGGAGGCGTTGAGCAGGCGCCAAGGAGGCGGAAGCGGGCCTGCTGGAAAAGATCAAGGCCAGGAGTTCTTTGTCGAATGCTGTGACCGCCCAGAATAATCTTCGAGACAGCATAATGCATTGGGCGAGAAGGTCTTGTGGACACATTTTGTCATCCATAATGAGGTGATGGAGTTGGGGATGACAGATCTTGGATATTCCACCGGCGAGAACCTCCAACCCGGTCAAGCTCAGCCTATTCTTCAAAGGCGTGTTGGCGGGTATCCAGCTGACTCGGGAAGAGGTTCGAAGCAGTGGCGGAGGAATCACGCCAGAAATACGTCTGCGAGGCTCTCGAGAAGGTGTTGATGAAGGTGGCCTTCCGCAACGAGCGTCGACTTAACCAAAAGCCCTCAAGTCCCTGCCTCCATCCGCCCGATGTTGAGGCGCTCAAGGCCCTTATCGCACCATGGTGGGCGAGGGTGAAAGCGGAGTTAAGAGGCTCGAGGCGACCGCGTGGATTAGGCATGAAGTCTATCTTTCTCTTGTCATTTGTAGATCATGTTTAGGGAAAAAGTCTATTAGATCTCGACAAGTTATTATTTAATATACACTATCTTAGGCAATCGAATGCAATGTTATTTCCTTTACTCGATTTCTTGCTTTTGTATATTCACTGCCCTCGCTTTTTAGGGAACTTGTCGGTCTGAGCACCCTTCTTATGGCCCGAGTCGGAACTTCTGACTGTTGGCGGGGCCTCTACCGACAAGCCTTAGCCATGACTAGCAGCTCACTTAAGTTGTTGGCGGACTCGAAACAAAGTAAGGCGCGACCAGTCTCGATTTGGTTCCTCCGCTGGGTTTTCCATACAAAGTACTATCGTTAGGAAGATAACTTAAAATTTAAAACTGTCGTTTAAACTTAGCAACAGCTTTTCTGTTGTCCATTTTCGGCAAGGCGGCAGTTAATCGACGGCTTGGCGGCCCTCGATATCGCTGACCTTGGCGGCCCACACCGATATCTTCTCCTTCCCCGGTTAAAGCAGCCAGGTGGATGAACCTTCTTCTTGTTTGAGAAGAAGAAGAGAAAAATAAAGTGTATGGAGCCTAGTGGCTCATTGTATAAACCTTCTTGGATGCGGGTGCTGCACAAGATGTTAGAAAACACATGCATATATGATTATGAAAGCATGTATTAACAAAATGTGTGCCACACAAACTTCTTGATGCGCGAAGTGCGCCCGCCTTTGTACTGAGGATTACATGCAACAGTGGCAAGACTTGTACAAAAGGGTTGTTGCGGAGCAGGTTCGGACAACCGCGCCTATCATGGGTAAAACTTGCGAAGATGCTCTATATTCAGGAATTGCTCACGGAAGGCCATCTTGGTCTCAAAGGCGGACAGCGGCAGGCCTAGTGATTCGTTTCACCCGATAAGGGCCTTCCCACTTGGCGTCAACTTGTTGAATTCTTGGCGGATTGAACCGCGAAGAACAAAATCGCCTTCCTCGAAGCTTACGGCATTAACTGCGGCTATGGTAGCGGCGCAAAAGCTTGCTGATAACGAGCAGCTCGTACTGGCCACTGAAAGCGATCTTCTCTCGAGGAAGCAGCGCATCATCTTATGCAGCTGCTCTTGCTCAAACTCATCATAAGCGAGCACTCGAGGTGACCCGTTACGAGTTCCGTGGGAGAACTGCCTGCGCTCCGTAGACTAGAGCAAAGGGTGTCGGCGATGGCTCGATTTGGCGTCGTCTGATGCGACCAAGAACCACCGGCAGCTCCTTGATCCGGTTCCTTCCGCGCCTGCGCCTGCTCGAAAGTTCTGGTCTTGAGTCCCGCAGCACTTCAGCGTTGCTCTCTCGCTTGGCCGTTGCTTCTCGGATGAGCAAAGCAAAGAAAGGCAGATCTTGGCGCCAAGATCTTGGGCGTCTTGCATGAAGGTGCGGCTCGTGAAGCGTATGCCGTTGTCGGTGATGATCCAGTTAGGAATCCCAAAGCGGCAAACAATTGACTGAAGAACTTGGCGGTGACTGTACTGTCACCTTCCTCCTAGGTTCCACTTGCGGCCACTTTGTGAACTTGTCGATTGCGGCGTACAAGTACTCAAAAGCCCCAAACAGCTCGGGGAAGGGCCGAGGATGTCGAGCCCCGGACCGAAAGGGCGGGATAAAGGGATCGTCTGGAGAGCTTGAGCTGGTTGGTGTATCTGTTTGGAATGGGCCTTGCGCTTCACTTGGTTACTTGTGCGATTGCATCTGGAGGCTTCGGCGGAAGAAACCTTCTTGGAAAGCCTTGCTTGGCAAGTGCTCTTCTTGCCAATGTGGTGACCACATATGCCTCCATGTATCTCTGCCAACAACCATCCATCTTCCGGCAAATACACTTCAATTTCACACCGTTGAGCCTTCTTACATGCAGGATGTTGTCAACAAACTGGTACATACTTGACTGCGGGCTACTTTTGCGCTTCTTCTTGCTCTTGGGAAGTTCTCTGTCGAAGGAAATGGACGATTCTTTGTGCCCATCTTTGGAGCACGTGGCTCGACAACAAGAACTAAAGGCTCATCTATCTTCTGCGGGAACATCAGCCTGCGGCAAGAACACGTGGGTCCGCCCAGACTTGATGATCCCGGCAAGCTTGCGGGAAGCGAAACTTGTCGGGGCGTTTGCTTCAGCGATACAAACTGCATGGTTTGCCGAGCATACTGCTCCTCGGTGATATTTGCATTGGTTTTAGGGACCTTCTTGGCGGCGGCTTGAGAGGCTCTGCCGGAAAGTAATCGTGGAAACCATTTTCTCTTCTTGCTCTGTCACATTGGTGGTGTGATGGTTGGCTGAGAGTCAGCTTGAGCACAAAAATTCCTGGTTCCGAGTAACTTAAGTGCGGCACATTTGGAAGGCCATCGAGCTATATCATTACGAGCTCTTGGGCGTGTTCCATTTGCGGGCCTTCAAAGTGCTCTTCTAGCTTCCTCACTTCATCGGCGTAAGCTTTCAGCGGACTCAGATAATCTTTATTTACTTGGCGGACGACAAGTTGCGAGTCTCCCGACAATGAGCTTCTTGATCCCAAGGTCCACCGCAATCCACGAGACCGGCAAGCAAACCTTCATACTCTGCGGTATTATTTGTTGCTTGTTCCTTGGGAAAGTGCATCTGGACTATGTACTTGAGGTGCTCTCCGGTGGAGTGCGATAAGCAACCTGGCACCAGTGCTGCAGCGAGAAGGCACCATCAAAGTACATCAGCCACTCTTTGTTGCCTCCTTGGCGGGGATGCTTGTCTCTGGAATTTCTTCATCTTGCGTTGGCGTCCATTTTGCTATAAATTCTGCCAATGCTCTGCTTTCTGGATAGTTGAAGCTTTCAAACTTGAGATCAAAGCTTGACAGTTCAGTGCCCACTCGACAATCCTGCACTTTATACGGATTTTGCAATATCCTCTTCAGCGAAGCAGTGACAAGCTGTTATCTCGTGTGCTTGGAAGTAATGGCGCAGCTTTCTTGAGGCCATGAGGAGGCGAAAAGCAGCTTTTACACACAGTACCTTGATCTAGCCTGCCTGCGAAGGGGAAGCCGACAAAATAGGCTAGCGCTGCACCATCTTCTTCTGTATCTTGTCGCAACCCTGCTGATCCAGATCCTTATCGGGACGAGCTTGTGGTGAAGCCCTTGCTTGTCGCTGGATGCAAGCTGCTTGATTCTGGCTCATCATCCGCCTCCCTCTCCGCTACTAACGCAGCACTAACCATGATTGATTGGTTGCTCTTATATCAGCAACTTCTCTTGTGGCCTAGGTGCGACAAGTATTGGAAGCGGAGGACAATATCTCTTCAAGTCCTGCAAGCGCAACATCAACAGCGAGTCCATTTCATTGGACCTGCCTTTTTCAAAATCTTGAAAAATGGCGAGAGCGCTTCAGCAGAACTTAGAGATAAACTTCTTGAGAGACCACCGCAACCGGCAAAGCCTCGACATCCTTGGCGCTTTGGTGCTTCAATCTGCTCAATGGCCTTGATCTTGTCGGGATTGGCTTCAATTCCCATTTGAGACACAAAGAACCGAGAAGCTTGCGGAAGGGACTCCAAACCGCACTTCTCGGGGTTGAGCTTGAGGTTGATCTTGTGCAGATTTTGCAAATGTCTCATCAAATCTGAATTAGAGTTGCTTTGTCCTTGCTCTTGACCACTATGTCATCCATGTAGCTTCTACATTTGATTGTATCGTGGCTCAAAAGCATCATGGACTACTCTTGCAAAGGTTGAACCACATTCTTTAAACCGAAAGGCATCCGTATAAGCGATCGTGCCACATGGTGTAATGAATGCGGTTTCTCTTCATCCTCTTACGCCATGAAGATCGATGATATCCTGAATATGCATCAAGAAATGAAAGCGAGATCACATCCAGCGGTGGAGTCAGCGATCTGGTTGAATCTGTGGCAAGGAAATGGGTCTTTGGGACAAGCTTTGTTAACATCGGTGAAGTCAATACAAAGTCTCCATTTCCCATTAGCCTGCGTACAACTACGGATTGGCCAACCACGTGGGATGGAGACTCCTCGACAAGCCCTGCTGCTTCTAATTTCTTGATTTCTTCTACTATGAACTCTTGGCGCTCCTTTGCTGTTTCCTAACTTTTGCTTGGCGGGCGCGTGAGGGCAGACAGCTAGGTGGTGCTCAATTACCTTCACAGGAACACGGGGTGTCGGATGGTTGCCATGCAAACACATCGACATTAGCGCATGAAAGCAACGAGCTTCGCCTTCCTATTTAGGATCAAGCGTGGTGAGATGGTGAATGTACCACCGGTGCTGTCCTCCATGCGGGCACCTTCTTGGTCTTTGGCGGAGCTGCCATCGTCTTCTTGCACTTGCGGTGGAGCTCGATGGTGCGTCCTCGGCGGTAGCGCAACCTCGAAGAGTGCGCTTGCGATGGACATCAGAGCTCTTGCGGACCTGGTGGTCTTCTTCTTCCCCGGGAGCTCAGTGATAAGTGGTTTGCTATCTGTCCTTGCTTGCATCCGGTAAATCTTGTCGGTATGGATAAGTGCATCTTTCTTGTCGCCATGGACGAGAAATGCGCTTATCGGGCGGGCATCTTGAGTAGGTTGTAAGCATAATGAGGCGGCCATGAACTTGGCGAGTCTTTGGGCGACCAAGTATGCCATTGTGAGGCAATGGAAATCGGCTGACGTCAAGCGTGACCCTCTCGGTTCGAAGTTGAGCTCGCTGCTGAATGTTACCGGCAACGTGATCTTCCCTTTGGGCTTGCTCCTTCTGGGTTGATTCCTTGGAAAGTACCAGTTTCTTGAGCTGCGGCTGTCGAGTTTGAAGTTTACGGAGCGCTGCGGAGGAGATCAAATTCAGGCGGCCCGCCGTCAACCAACATCTTTGTGACCTTGAGGTTGCGGATGGTTGGTGAGACCAACATCGGCAAGCACCCGACCCTGATGATGCGATCGGGGTGATCCTCAATGTCAAAATGATGGGCGTGCTGGACCACGCCAGGTTTGCGTGACTCTATGGATGGTTCTGCTGCATTGACCTCACGCATCCATTGCTTGAGTTGGCGGTGAGGTATCACGAAGGCAGCACCACCGTCGGCGCAAAGGACCTCCGTTGCCTTTTGAAACTCCTGCTCATCAGCTTCATCGTCTTCATCTTCCTCGTCATCTTCATCTTCATCTTCTTCCTTGTCGGTGACCACGGGGAGGTCATCTCCTTGCCGCTGCTTGGCTTTCCAGGCGCCCTCCCGACCGGGTCTCTTCTTACTTGCTGCACCTGCACTTTCTTGGGCCTTCTCCTTGTCTCGTCCCTCATTCAGCTCTCTCAGCAGCTCAACAAGCTGCTCGACTTTCTTGCAGCTCTGGAATCGTGGCCCTTAGTGCGGTGGATCTTCTGATATTGTTTGTTGGGCTGTCGGGCTTGTCGGGTGGCCACCACAGCTTGGCGGTCGGCGTCAGGCAACCTCCTCCTTGGAGCCACCAGCCTTGGCTTTGTTGGCGGCACCATCCTTCTTGGGACTGCTTTCGACAACTAGTACTTCTTGGTTTTCTTCCTCCTGTTGTTTCGCCCTTGGCTATTTCTTGTCAGGCGATCCCCTCTTGTCGAGACTCTGCTCCCACATTCTCTCTGAGGAGTCTTCTTCCTTCTTCTTAGGCGTGCACACTTGGCCGCGGGCGTGAATCTCGTGGCGTCTTTCACTTGCACATCAGCCATCTCCTCCCTCATCCTGCGGTTTCGCACATTACGATGGAATGCGCTGATCACCCTGTGGGGGTGGACGTCGGGGATGTTGTAGTGCACTTTCGGCTGAATCTCTGGATGAACTTTCGCTTGAGACTCCCCCTCATACGGGCAAGCAGGTGGAGATCACTTTCCTGGCCATGAGGCTTGTGGCGCTGTGAAAGCGCCAACAAACTGAGTGGCACAAATCTGCCAAGAAGAAATAGAGCCATCCGGCAAATGCATGAGCCAAGATTTGGCGTTTGGCTTGAGCACCAGGGAAAGTAGTTGGCGAGGATCTTGTCGTCTCGTCCCCGCAGCTTGCACAGCGATGGTGTAGATGCTGAGGAACTCCGATGGGTGTGTCCTGCCATCCTACTTCTCCGGCACATCTGGTTTGAAGTTTTTCTTGTGGGACCCTTTGGACTTGCACGCGCTCCTCACGAGTGAGCGCGGGGCAATCCTACGCGTGCAACAAGTCACTCAATTCCCAGGCGCATGCATATCCTTGATGGGCCCGGCGCTGGTCGGATTAATGGCGCGCTTCTCTTCAGCGCTCTGTCACGGGTTAAGCGTCTTCTTCTTGCCGTTCTCGAAGAACTTGGCGTTGGTCGCGACGAGCTTCGCGGATCAAGCAACGCTGTGGATCGCTGTCGAAATGGCTCCGTGAACGGCGATATTGGCCGCCGGGAAGGGGAGTGCAGTGGCGCACCCCGCAAGTCGTCGCCATCAGCTCCGCCTAGCCGCCTCGCGGCTGCAAGCTTTCGTTTGTAGCGGGGCGTCGCCCGTTAAGCCAAAGGAGTGTCTGATTGTAGCCACCATTACGTCGACCTGATCGGTCGTTGGAGTATAATCTAGAAATTTCGAGCTCTTGCCAAGACTTCGCTGGTGTGGTTGGCTTAGCGTCTGGGCGAAATCTAGGATGTGCCGGACTCTAACCAGTTAGGAGAAGCGCGTCCCTAGCGACCGTACTCCGCTTCGTACCAGCATCTTGGGTGCATCTCACGGGTCTCGAGCCTCGGGATCACTCAACTTATACGCGCTGCGCTGCCTTGTCCCTTGGACCTGGCGGCATTAATGAGCTCTCCGGCGGCGCGGTTCCTCCGCCAGATTTCCCCCACCACGACAGCTCCGGTGGTGGTGGGTTCGGCAGCAGACGACTCTGCTGCTCTTGAAGACTTCTTCTTGGCGCCATGTAAGCGAAGATGTTGATGAATTGCTAAATGCTATGCGGATCGGGTTCACACAGCCTCGATGCCCCTACCTGCACGCCAAAGATGTCGGGGAGGAACTGGTCGTATCCAGCACCTCGGGACACTGGGTCCCTTGTAGTTCGGAGGGCGAGATTGCACAAAGAAGCGGATCGATGCGATGCACACGGCAGATTTACCCAGGCGGAGCTCTCCGGAGAGATAATCCTCCTTGCTGCTTTATGGATTATCTTGTGTTCTTGCTAGGGAGCAATGGAAGCTACAAAACCTAACACAGTGTGGCCTCGTATGAGTGGGATGAACTAAGGAGACTGGATGAACCCTTTCTACGTTGCACTTGGGCCTCCTTTTATAGGCACAATGGGTCACCACAATGATGACAAGTAGGCAAGGCGAAATAGTAAAAACAGAGGTTGGTACACGCTATACGGTGTACAGTAATCTATACCCTAACTCTGGCGGACAGGGACAAGAGTCATTAATGCCCGAGTCCTTCAGCTTAAACGATAACGAGGGAATGTCAAGTGCGCCTCCGTTTGCCGCGATGGTAGCTTGTCGGCGCCGCTGTGGCTGCTAACCGTGGCTGCAGCAGCCGTCGACACGCGTGCTTGGGAGAGCCACGTGGTGACACGTTGGCCAGTGAGCTGGGCGGAGATGAAGAGAGGTTGCCATACGGTGAGCGCCTTGCAGCGGCAGGATCATGTCGCGCCAGGGGCTTGGCAGCACAAAGCGGTCGAAAACTCCTTGCCGGGGCCTTATTTCCTTCGGCATACGATTGATTGATCTTCCGGCAAGCTCCTCTTGCAGGGTCTTGACTCTTTGTTCTTGAATGGCTCCGACAAGGGCCGTGAGGATCTTAGCGGTCATCGAGGCCAGCCAGCCGTGAAAGCTGCCCCTGTTGTCGTGCTTGAGTTCGGGATACTAGGGTACCCTACTCTAGTACACCGACCTGAGCTTCGCCTAAGCTCTATGACAATATGAATGGGAGGAGTAAGCGGTGGAGGGCACCACACATCTAAAACAATTGATGTACTTTTGGGTGCCCCACCTTTATATATAAAGGAGGTGGGGAGGAGGCCGGCCACCAAGGGAGCACGCCATGGGGTGGGAGTCTACTTGGACTCCCTCAGTAAATGGTTCAGCCCTCCCTCTATTTTTCCTTTTAACGGAGAGGGGTGTCGGTGTCAAAACCCCGGATCTCGGGTAGGGGTCCCAGGACTGTGCGTCTAAGGCTAATGGTAATAGGAGGCGGGGATAGAATGTTTACAGGTTGGACCCTCTCTATGGAGGTAATACCCTACTTCACCTTTATTGATCTTGATGAATATGAGTATTACAAGAGTTAATCTACCATGAGATCATAATGGCTAAACCCTAGAAATCTAGCCTATAAGGTCATGATGATTGTGGCTCTAACCTAGAAGTCTAAACCCTCCGGTTTATATAGACACAGGGGGACCAGGGGTTGTACAAAGTCGATTCTGGAGAAAGAATCTACATATCGAATCACCAATCTTACCTTCCCGCATAAGCGATAGTCCCATTCGGACACGGGACGAAGTCTTCTATCTTGTATCTTCATAGCCCACCAGTCCGGGAAAAGTATCTAGTCCTGCTGTCCGAGGACCCCTTAGTCTAGGACTCCCTCAGTAGCCCATGAACCAGGCTTCAATGACGATGAGTCCGGCACGTAGATTGTCTTCGGCATTGCAAGGCGGGTTCCTTCTCGAATACTCCAAGTAAATTCGAACAAAAGAATCATGTCGGGCTCTCTGAAACAAATTCCACTGCGCTCCTACATAGAATATAATATTTCACGAGTCCAATCGGCCGGACAATCTTGGTTACCGACATTACATCATCACCCAGCCATTTATTGCAGATGGTTCCTAACCTGCCCTCCGCATCGTGGCGGTTTTTATTAGCGTCTTATCAAAACAGAGATCGTGTCCTCTTATCGTGATATTTTCATCAACACAGGCGTGGGTAGCCCAACCATTACTGTTGGCGTGTTTCATGGGAATAAGCATGTTTAAGGCCACAGAGGGATGCTTGATATTCGTCGCCTTTATAAAGGGGTTAGGCCTGTCCTTTTTCCTTCCACGCTAGTTCTTTCCTTCACCCCCACCTCAAGTTCCAACAGCCAAGGGTCAATCAGGTTGCTTGAGCTTCCAGCCATGTCGCACCCGGCCTTGAGGGCGGTGGATGACTCTTCATCCAGGAGGAGTCATCTCGGCTCGGGAGGCAAGATACTTGGCTGCGGAAATCTACCTGAGGCTTCTGCTCAAGAGGCAGGTTATTCCTACTCCAGATCAATGAGGGCAGTCGTGTTTATCTCCCACTTCCTTGAGGGCTTGGGTTTGCTCTCCACCACCCCCTTTGTTAGAGGGTCATGTTTTAATCTGGGCTAGATTTCCATGGTCTAGCCCGGACTCCTCCTCCACATCTCGGCGTGAATCACCACATGCGAGACCTCCTCCATATTTCCCACACTAAAGCTTATGGCTTAGACCTTTAACATGAAACGAAGAAGGTGTCGGCGGGAAGCAGGTAGAGTGGGCGCTTCAATAAGCAAGCTTATCAACTCCACTTGGCCAATGGCTCCATTGCCAGAATCTTGATTTATGCAGCGGAGTGGTTTTACATCACGCGAACCCCAGGGTACAAAGCGGGTAGCTGCTCACATGTTTGGTCCGGCCTCCACCACAGCTCGCGCCATTGGATTAACAAGGGCTGTCTTGGGGATCTACAAATGAAGTCACGGACCTTTGCAAAGCCGCATCGAGCCTCATTGAGAAGGACACCGGCCTCATCGATGTAATCCAAGTAATGCTAGTTAGCTGGTTCCTACCCTGTCAGCGATGCCCTCTTTGCATGTGGGAATTTAATCCGGAAGGTCCACGGACTCTTGACACCTCTCAACGCGATGCTCAGAGAGATGTGGAAATTGTTCCTCGGCGCACGAAAACAGTGGCCGGATACTATAGAAGACATCATTCTTGACTGCAACCATCCGGATACTCCGGTAAGTACTCGACCCCCGAACATGATTTAGTCAAATTATCCATGAAAATGCACTGATAAAACTCTCTATCGGCGGGGCTGGCTAAAGAAGCGGAAGAAGAATCAGGTGTTGGCTCCACTTCCCGAATCTTGGCTCGGCGCGCATCAAGTGCGGCGAGGGAAGATAAGAGGAAGGCGAAGAGGCCAAGGCAGCTTCCACTCACGGAGGCTCACGGGCAATTAAATGCAGGGAGATTAGAACTCCCGCTTCCAAAGGTGGAAGGGAAAGGCGAACTGACATCCCTTCTCCCCATGGGAAGAAAAGGGCCGCTTCCGAAGACTAGGAAAGAGAAGCTTGTAAGAGGGGAAAGATATCCCAGACAGGGGGTGATATTGACACACATTCATCCAACAAAGATAGGCCCTCGGCCGCATCGTAAGTGAATCCGGGTGTTCTAAACATGTCATGTTCTTTCTTGGCTATAAGGGTAATATTTCAAACTCATGTTTGTGGTCCGACGCATCCCCCTCAATAGTCCTCCTCTTGAGGGATCTACTTCTGAGATGATGGAGGCGAGGCGCCTCCACAGATCTCCACTGCTGATGGAGGCGGAGCGATGCGAGTGTCGTCCGGAGGATCCTTCCCGATTTGCCAGCGGCGCAAGGGGCAGTGAGGACGGGGCCAAAGGTAATACCCGGCCCCCATGGTCACTGGTGTGCGGCCCCTACGAGGGAACAACAAAAGGCCGGACTATCATATGTCAAGGGACGCGGATGCATTGATGGGCATTTTGCAACATGCCTCCGTTTAGGAAGAACATCGTTCCTTGATGGGTATAGTGTTAGAAAGAGTTAGGTCCATGAAAAGCGGATTGAATGAAGCCTTTTCTAGCCTACTAGAGGCTTGAGTGCGTAGTGTAATTTCAATTATATTGTAAGTGCGAAATGCACATGTATAGATAGTAGCCCGGCTGATACTCTGGTTGACATCAAAGGAATGCGATCGGAGATCAAAAATATATGCCGAGGAATGATATGACTAATTGAAACACAGGTTGTTATGTCCGTGCGGACTGCCCAAGCTATCGAGTAGCACATTTGAAGCAGAAAGTTGATGTGGCGGATGATGATATCACGCTTATGAGCGAGGCGGCTCGACGAAGCGCAGGTATGTCTCTGGGCACTCAGTACATGCTAGTATTGTGAAATGGCGTGATACTAAAAATTATATACATAACTCCGGATAGTGCCGCAGTAGAGACCCTTCAGCGGAACTTGCCGGGCCAAGGACCAAGCGAGGAGTAATGAGGCTGCTGAAAAGCAGCCGCCGAATTCAAGCGAAGCGAGACGGTCGGCGTCGGGGAGAGGATATCTACCATGGCACTTGAGTTGAAGAATGCCACTAGCCGTTGCCAATATCTTGAGAGAGATAACAAAGACAAAGTGGCCGATCTGGACAAGCCCTTACAAGAAGCGAAAAAAGCCGGTCTGAGTCTAGAGCAGCTCGGGACGAGATCCGACAAAGGCGGGGAGATCGCGGTGGTAAAGACCTTTTTTGCAAACTAAGTTTGGCGATCAAAGTATCGCCGCTGAATCAGCGGTGGAGTTCTCGGACCTTTATGGACCCGCTGAAGAGTGTTGCCGATGTGAATCTGTTTTCCAAAACAAGAAGGACATGTGGCCGGAAAAAGTTGTTTTTTGGTCGCGATTTGATACACGAAGCATCCATTGTTGAGCGAACAGATGGCTCAATGGGCGAGCTCCACCGGATGTCGACTTACTGCCATGAAGGGCGTCATAGCCCGGCTGTGGCCAACTGAACCCATTCGGATAGTTATTTTGGTTTGGATGCGGCAACATTGTCTGATGCAGCGTGTATTGCTGTAATAAAGGGATCAGCGTGCATAGAGGTGCCGCGGATGGCCCTTACCCGTGTCAAGAATATCTTTGGCGAAGATAGCGACAACCGATATTGTAGCGGAAGTCCACCCGAAGCAAAGAGGAAATGGCGATATGGCCATAAAGTTGAAGAATACTACCGGTAGCTGCGAGGTTCTTGAAAAAAAACGTCAAGTGGAACAAGAGAGACTGAAAAAGGCCACGCCGAATCAAGGATGCCGTTCGTGCGTGAGAGCTGCCAAGGAGGAGCTGGAGTGGGGCCGGGGATATTGCGGCTGAAAACCGTTACTGCTGCGGAGAAATATCACGGATCAGTATGCTCAATTGGACAAGCTGTGGAGTTAGGAGGATGCTTATCTAGACTTAGCGGCTGCGGATAGCGATTGAGCACTTCCGAGGCGAAGGGGCAAAGAAGGAGGAGCTATTTTGATGCGCAATTCCATAGTCGGGCGTCCTCTTCCGTTGACCGATCGGTTGGCGAATGGGCGAGCTGAATCGATTATCCGGACTTGCCATGAAGCATGTCATGACTCATTTGTGGCGGTGACCCGGTAGAAAAGTTATTTTGGCTTAGTGTAGCAGTTCCTTGAGTGCGGTACAAGCGTGTCGGCGCTAATAAGCGGTCGGCGTGTATTGAGGGTCGCGGATGGCTCTTGCCGTGTCAAGACATCTTTGCGGAGATGAAGGCCTGGCGTTGCATCCCAAGATTGGGACCAGAAGCGAGTACTGCGAGCCACTATTTTGAGGAAGTCTGCGGGCGCTGGTTTAATAGAGGCGATTCTCGAAGGATATTATGTTTAAATGACATGTATGATTTATGAAACAACGTTTCAATATAATAGAAGAGCTTTTTATACTTGTGCGTTCAAGTATTAAAGCGCCTCTGTCTTGACGTTGATGTATATGTGTATATAACACGAAGATGGCAGTCTTGACTTACGCGCATAGTCTTGAGGTGTTTACAAAAAAGCGCATTTTCACATAATCCAACGTCTTGGTCCTGTGAAGGAGGTGATAGCGTAGCAAATTAGGCAACCGGACTATAATGCTTTATCACTTTCACTTAGCCATAGGAGCTCGATGGTGGGGCTACTATATAGCCCCTAGGGGCACCGCGCTCTCGAATTTAGGGCGTATGTGCTGACGAAAACAACCCTTCGTCAATCTTGGGAATTCTAAACATTCTGCTGGGTCATCAGTGGTTGACCAGTCTCACGCTATATCATGACGGTCAGTTTAGCTTTCTCCAGGTGCTCAACAGCTCAGCCGGGGCAATCGCGATGGTTCTCCAGGTGCTACCTTAGCGAGATATAGCGGGCGTAGGTTCCAAAACATGGGAGCGGGCAAACCCAACATTTGACCAAAGACATGATTGGAGCTGATGCATATAAGGCCCTAACTCGAGCGCGAACACTCCCTAAGGTATTCGGTCTTTATGAAAAAGGGCAGAATAATGCCTAAGCCCACAGTATGTCGATGCGTTGCAAAAAAATTCTAGTGCGGCCCGATGCCAAAGCACCAGCCTCCTCCTCGGTTATAGTAAGAAGGCGGGGATGTGTATCAACAAGAGGCAGTAAAAAGGTTTACGCAGGAGGTCTTAATCTGAAAAGAATCCTTGCAGCGGGTCCCTGCTGCGTCTGCGCTTTGTGTCTCCGTTGTCTTGTATCACAGGCAGGTGTATACGGTGTTCATCTGTAAAGAGAAAACTTAGTAGAAAAGAAAAAATATCGTCAGCGAGAAATGTACTTTATATTAAATAAGCAGAATGCGGTTTGGAAGGTGAATAAAATTGAGCTTTATTTTCTCTTGTTATGCGTCGTGCAGCCCTTGTATGGGGTATGCCGCTAGTAAGCTGCGGACTCGTCTAGCCGTGTCGGGGTTTGAATGACCTATTAAGTGCTTTGATTAGCGGGCAGTTGGTGTGGGGCTATCAAGGCAGTCTCCGTTTTCCGTGCTCGAGTAACATAATACTCCCTTTTAATGAGATGATGCCGCGTGGACCGGGCATTTTAAGTGTAAGAGATGCATAATGCGGTATTGCGTTAAAGCGGTAGCTTCACGCCCGATGGTGCTTGATAGCTACTTTCGAATGGGGCGATGTGGAAGGTTAACTTTTGGCGGAAGTTGTCGGATGAGCGAACACAACTTCTAGCGATAGGAGCCCATACAATGGGCATATGTGCTGGCATTATTCCTTTAAAGGAGGTGTTGCTATGGCTAATTTTGGTTGGGTCTATCCCCATCCTGCGGATTGTGTCTCGATATATCAGGTTTATGTCACTACCGCCATCCATGAGGACTTGTGTAAATGGAATCCGTCGATTATAGGATCCAATATCAAGGCAGTCCATCCTGCGTTCGGGATAGCATCCATAGCGATAATGCCGTTGTGCGATTCCCCATGGGATCGTTCAACTAGCGAGGAGCCCGCCCGATGACATAGTGCGTACAGTTCTTGACAACTTGGTTGAAGTGCCGATCAGCGCCAAAGAGGCGGCTCACCGCGACACACTGATCGGGAGATGGCGCGCATCGCCACAAGGTTGGAGGAGGCTGCGAGAGGCTGCTGCGCCCGTGCGTTTTGGGTTCCTTGTCGAGGCGAGAGGGGGCGGCAAGTCTTACCGACCGAGAAAGAGTTCGTCGGTGAGAAAAGGGCAAGACCCGACAACGACCCAAGTGAGCCTGCCGGGCGCCTCTCCTCCGCCGTCAAGTAGCTTGCACGCCAGGAGGAGCTTGCTGCCCACCAAGGAGGCGTCTCGAAGACCGAGAGAAGTGGCAGGGGAACATACGGTCCAATAGCCGCCTCGCCGCCAGCAGCATCCCACGCGGCAAGCACTGTTGCAGCGGGGCGCCTCGTTCCGCCGCAGCGGTAGCGGGAATGTCTGGTCGTATTGCACCCGTAAGCGTCCAGAGATCTTCTCCCCCAATCCGTCGCGCGGGCGAGTTTGATCTTTCCGCCCTCAGCTCCGAGGAAGAAGAAAAGATCTCGTCGTTGCTTCTTGTAATCTTGATTTATTGCTTTATCTTATATCTGACCGGTTCCACTCGAACCTTCTTCTTTAGGATGTTAACTCGGAGGCGCGAAGAGGCCAAAGGCGCGGTGGTTGTCGTCTCGAGATGACTCCCCTGTGCCGCCAGAGACGCGTCGGAACTCCTTCGGACCGGCAACCCTTCATCAAAGCAGCCCCAGCACAGCCCCGCGTAAGTGTTTGGTTTACTTTACCGTGGTTAGGCACGCTTGGGTGCTTTTCCGTTCTTGATATCTGGTTTGTTGAATTACGTAGGGCGGAGCAGCCACATCATGAAGCAGGAGGCTACTCTGAGTCCGGCCTCATCGGGAGGCCGGAGGTCCTCCGAAATTCTGCTCACTTCAACTCGCCACCAAGGAGAATTCTCGCCAAGGGGCGCTCTCCGGCAAGGAAGCCTCTCGACGAAGGAGCTTCCCGACTAGGACCAGCGTCGGCGACCCTCGGTAGTGGAACAGCGGCAGCGAGATCCGTTGCGGTGATTTTCTTGTTTGATAATTTCCTTGGTTCTTTCTTCTTGTTCTTTTCCTTGAACATCGCACGATTTGTGCTTTCTTCTTGACCATCCAGATCCATCTGCGGAGATCCGATGGGCCGAGGCCGCCCGGCGAGGAAGGCCTCATGGCGACAATGTCGGCGCCGCCAACATGGAGGAGGAGGCTGGCGCCGACGGACCCTTGGCGAGGAAGGCCGCCAGCTCTTGGCGCAGAAAGGCTGAGGAGAATCTGGCGTCGCATTGCGAGCGGCCGGGGCCGCAGAGGCGCCGAGCTGCACACCGACCGCCGATCCCCGCCACCGATGCCGCACGGACTCAGGAGCCCCAGCCAGGCGCCTACGAAGGCGTGAGGTGTCTTCATCAAGCTCCATGAGCATCAGCTCCGGGGCCCGGCGAAGGGAGACCTTCGATCTGGAACTGCTCGCCTCCGTGGTGCTGTCGCTGGTTGATGCCCCAAGCAGCGGCGGTGGTGAGCCTAAGGAGGAAGCAGCTAAGGAGGTTCTTGTCGGCTCTACGCGCCCGACAAGCCAAAGCTGGAGTCGAGGAGGCGCTTGTCGTGAGGGCAGGAGCTGATTGGAGAAAGCGTCTGGAAGAGCTCCGGCCAACAAAGAGACTCTCGAGATATAGCGAGGCTCGGGAGCAGCTTCGAGGCGCGGCCTTCATCTTGGAGAAGGGCGAGGTTGAGGAGCAGCGAGGCTTGCGGCGGCTCTACCTTTCGAGAAGGTGGTGGCGCAGCGAAGATCAATCTCGGCAGCTTCTTGGGAAGATCTCGCCCGTCTTGTGACAAGCGATTAGCGGGCCGCCGGGAGGCAAAAGATCACTGCGCTGCTCTTGCGAGGAGCGCCAAGAGGTGGAGGCGGTGGCTCGCTGGAGTCCACCCTCCGGAAAAGTGGGGAGGTCGCGGGTTGAGCCTTGGCGTGAGAAGGGCAGCACACCCTCGGTGAGCTACAAAGGTCGTTTTCTTGAAAAGATCCAAAATACGATGCCAAGGACTCCAAAGCGGATCTGGGCTGAAATTGACCACCTTGGCGGAGCGTTGAGCAGCGCCAAGGAGGCGGAAGCGGGCCTGCTGGAAAAGATCAAGGCCAGGAGTTCTTTGTGGTCTGTGACCGCCCAGAATAATCTTGAGACAGCATAATGCATTGGATGAGTCTTGTGGACACATTTTGTCATCCATAATGAGGCGATGGAGTTGGGGATGACGATCTTGGATATTCCACCGGCGAAACCTCCAACCCGTCAAGCTCAGCCTATTCTTCAAAGGCGTGTTGGCGGGTATCCAGCTGACTCGGGAAGAGGTTCGAAGCAGTGGCGGAGGAATCACGCCAAGATACGTGCGAGGCTCTCGAGAAGGTGTTGATGAAGGTGGCCTTCCGCAACCCAGTCGACTTAACCAAAAGCCCTCAAGTCCCTGCCTCCATCCGCCCGATGTTGAGGCGCTCAAGGCCCTTATGCACCATGGTGGACAGGGTGGCGGAGTTAAGAGGCTCGAGGCGACCGCGTGGATTAGGCATGAAGTCTATCTTTCTCTTGTCGCTGTAGATCATGTTTAGGGAAAAAGTCTATTAGATCTCGACAAGTTATTATTTAATATACACTATCTTAGGCAATCGAATGCAATGTTATTTCCTTTACTCGATTTCTTGCTTTGTATGTTACTGCCCTCGCTTTTTAGGGAACTTGTCGGTCTGAGCACCCTTCTTATGGCCCGAGTCGGAACTTCTGACTGTTGGCGGGGCCTCTACCGACAAGCCTTAGCCATGACTAGCAGCTCACTTAAGTTGTTGGCGGACTCGAAACAAAGTAAGGCGCGACCAGTCTCGATTTGGTTCCTCCGCTGGGTTTTCCATACAAAGTACTATCGTTAGGAAGATAACTTAAAATTTAAAACTGTCGTTTAAACTTAGCAACAGCTTTTCTGTTGTCCATTTTCGGCAAGGCGGCAGTTCCTCGGCGGCTTGGCGGCCCACGATTCACGGCTTAGCGGCCACCATATCTTCTCCTTCCCCGGTTAACTTGTGGGTGGATGAACCTTCTTCTTGTTTGAGAAGAAAGAAGAAAATAAAGTTATGGAGCCTAGTGGCTCATTATAACTTCTTGGTGCGGATGCTGCACAAGATGTTAGTAAACACATGCATATATGATTATGAAAGCATGTATTGACAAAATGTATGCCACATAAACTTCTTGATGCCAGAGCTGCGCCCGCCTTTGTACAAAGGATTACATGCAACAGTGGCAAGACTTGTACAAAAGGGTTGTTGCGGAACAGGTTCGGACAACCGCGCCTCATGGGTAAAACTTGCGAAGATGCTCTATATTCAGGAATTGCTCACGGAAGGCCATCTTGGTCTCAAAGGCGGACAGCGCCGGGCCTAGATTCGTTTCACCCGATAAGGCCTTCCCTTGGCGTCAACTTGTTGAATTCTTGGCGGATTGAACGGCGAAGAACAAAGTCGCCTTCCTCGAAGCTTACGGCATTAACTGCGGCTATGGTAGCGGCCAAAGCTTCTGATAACGAGCAGCTCGTACAGCAGCCTGAAGGCGATCTTCCTCGAGGGCGCGCGATCATCTTATGCGACTGCTCTTGCTCAAGCTCATCATAAGCGAGCACTCGAGGTGACCGTACGAGTTCCGTGGGAGAACGCCTCTGCTCCATAGACTAGAGCAAAAGGTGTCGGCGGTGGCTCGATTTGGCGTCGTCTGATCGACCAAAACCACCGGCACTCCTTGATCCGGTTCCTTCCGCGCCTGCGCCAGCTGGAAAGTTCTGGTCTTGAGTCCCGCAGCACTTCAGCGTTTTCTGCTTGACCGTTGCTTCTCGGATGAGCAACGAAGCCGCAGATCTTGGCGCCAAGATCTTGGGCGTCTTGCATGAAGGTGCGGCTCGTGAAGCGTGTGCCGTTGTCGGTGATGATCCGGTTAGGAATCCCAAAGCGGCAAACAATTGACTGAAGAACTTGCGGTGACTGTCTGTCACCTTCCTCCTGGTTCCACTTGCGGCCACTTTGTGAACTTGTCGATTGCGACGTACAAGTACTCAAAGCCCCGACGCTGGGGAAGGGCGAGGATGTCGAGCCCCAGACCGAAAGGGCGGGATAAAGGGATCGTCTGGAGAGCTTGAGCTGGTTGGTGTATCTGTTTGGAATGGGCCACGCTTCACACGGTTACTTATGCGGTTGCATCTGGAGCTTCGGCGGAAGAAACCTTGCGGAAAGCTTTGCTTGGCAAGTGCTCTTCTTGTAATGTGGTGACCACATATGCCTCCATGTATCTCTGCCAACACATCCATCTTCCGGCAAATACACTTCAATTTCACACCGTTGAGCCTTCTTACATGCAGGATGTTGTCCAAAGCTGGTACATACTTATTCGGGCTACTTTTTCGCTTCTTCTTGCTCTTGGGAAGTTCTCTGCGAAGGAAATGGACGATTGCTGTGCCCATCTTTGGAGCACGTGGCTCGACAACAAGAACTAAACTCATCATCTTCTTGAGAACATCAGCCTGCGGCAAGAACACGTGGGTCCGCCGAACTTGATGATCCCGGCAAGCTTGCGGGAAGCGAAACTTGTCGGGGCGTTTGCTTCAGCGATACAAACTGCATGGTTTGCGGAGCAGACTGCTCTCGATGATATTTGCATTGGTTTAGGGACCTTCTTGGCGGCGGCTTGAGGAGCTGCGCGGGAAAGTAATCGCGGAAAAATTTTCTCTTCTTGCTCTGTCACATTGATGGTGTTACGGTTGGCTGAGAGTCGCTTGAGCACAAAATTCCTGGTTCAGGTAACTTAAGTGCGGCACATTTGGAAGGATCCAGCTATATCATTACGAGCTCTTGGGCGTGTTCCATTTGCGGGCCTTCAAAGTGCTCTTCTAGCTCCTCACTTCATCGGCGTGGCTTCCATCAGACTCGATAATCTTTATTTACTTGGCGGACGACAAGTTGCGAGTCTCCCGACAATGAGCTTCTTGATCCCAAGGTCCGCAATCCACGAGACCGGCAAGCAAGCCTTCATACTGTATTATTTGTTGCTTGTTCCTTGGGAAAGTGCATCTGGACTATGTACTTGAGGTGCTCTCCGGTGGAGTGCGATAAGCACGCGGCACCGCGGCGAAGGCACCATCAAAGTACATCAGCCATTTTTCCTTTGGCCAGGATGCTTGCCTCTGGAATTTCTTCATCTTGCGTCGGCGTCCACTTTGCTATGAATTCTGCCAATGCTACTCTCGGATAGTTGGTGCTTTCAAACTTGAGACCAAAGCTTGACAGTTCAGTGCCCTCGACAATCCTGCACTTTATACGGATTTTGCAATATCCTCTTCAGCGAAGCAGTGACAACTGTTATCTCGTGTGCTTGGAAGTAATGGCGCAGCTTTCTTGAGGCCATGAGGAGGCGGCAGCTTTTGCACACAGTACCTTGATCTAGCCCCTGCGAAGGGGAAGCTGACAAAATAGGCGGGCCTGCACCATCTTCTTACGTGTCTTGCCAACCTCGCTGATCCGTTCCTTATCGGGACGAGCTTGTGGCGAAGCCTTGCTTGTCGCTGGATGCAACTGCCTGGTTGCGGCTCATCATCCGCCTCCCTCTCCGCTACTAACGTAGCACTAACCACTTGATTGGTTGCCGCTATATCTGCAACTTCTCTTGTGGCCTAGGTGCGACAAGTATTGGAAGCGGAGGACAGTATCTCTTCAAGTCCTGCGGCGCAGCCTCAACTTCGAGTCCATTTCATTGGACCTGCCTTTTCAAAATCTTGAAAAATGGCGAGAGCGTTCAACAGACTTAGAGATGAACTCTTGAGAAGCACCACAACCGGCAAGCCTCGACATCCTTGGCGCTTTGGTGCTTCAATCTGCTCAATGGCCTTGATCTTGTCGGGATTGGCTTCAATTCCCAGACACAAAGAACCGAGCTTGCGGAAGGGACTCCAAACCGCACTTCTCGGGGTTGAGCTTGAGGTTGATCTTGTGCAGTTGCAAATGTCTCATCAAATCTGAATTAGAGTTGCTTTGTCCTTGCTCTTGACCACTATGTCATCCATGTGGCTTCTACATTTATTGTATACGGCTCAAAGCATCATGGACTACTCTTGCAAAGGTTGAACCAGCATTCTTTAAACCGAAAGGCATCGTATGGCGATACGTGCCACATGGTGTAATGAATGCGGTTTCTCTTCATCCTCTTACGCCATGAAGATCATGATATCCTGAATATGCATCAAGAAATGAAAGCAGATCACATCCGGCCGTGGAGTCGCGATGGTCGATCTGTGGCAAGGAAATGGGTCTTTGGGACAAGCTTTGTTAACATCGGTGAAGTCAATACAAAGTCTCCATTTCCCATTAGCCTGCGTACAACTACGGATTGGCCAACCACGTGGGATGGAGACTCCTCGACAAGCCACGCTGCTTCTAATTTCTTGATTTCTTCTACTATGAACTCTTGGCGCTCCGCTGTTTCCTAACTTTTGCTTGGCGGGCGGCGTGAGGACAGACAGCTAGGTGGTGCTCAATTACTTCACAGGAACACGGGGTGTCGGATGGTTGCCATGCAAACACATCGACATTAGCCCTTGAAAACAACGAGCTTCGCCTTCCTATTTAGGATCAAGCGTGTAGCGATGGTGAAGTACCACCGGTGCCGTCCTCCATGCGGGCACCTTCTTGGTCTTGGCGGAGCTGCCATCGTCTTCTTGCACTTGCGGTGGAGCTCGATGGTGCGTCCTCGGCGGTAGCGCAGCACTCGAAGAATGCGCTTGCGGATGGGCATCAGAGCTCTTGCGGACTGGTGGTCTTCTTCTTCCCCGGGAGCTTGATGAGTGGTTTGCTATCTGTCGCGGCTGCGCATCCGGTAAATCTTGTCGGCGCAGATAAGTGCATCTTTCTTGTCGCCATGGACAGAAATGGCGCTTATCGGGCGGGCATCTTGAGTAGGTTGTAAGCATAATGAGGCGGCCATGAACTTGGCGAGTCTTTGGACGACCAAGTATGCCATTGTAGGGCAATGGAAATCGGCTGACGTCAAGCGTGACCCTCGGTTCTGAAGTTGAGCTCGCTGCCGAATGTTACCGGCAACGTGATCTTCCCTTTGGGCTTGCTCCTTCTGGGTTGATTCCTTGGAAAGTACCGGTTTCTTGAGCTGCGGCTGTCGAGTTTGATTTTTGAACGCTGAAGGAGATCAAATTCAGGCGACCCGCCGTCAACCAACATCTTTGTGACCTTGAGGTTGCGGATGGTTGGTGAGACCAACATCGGCAAGCACCCGACCCTGTGATGCGATCGGGGTGATCCTCAATGTCAAAGATGATGGGCGTGCTGGACCACCAGGTTTGCGTGACTCTATGGATGGATTGCTGCATTGACCTCAACATCCATTGCTTGAGTTGGCGGTCTGAGGTATCACGAGAGCCACCACGTCGGCGCAAAGGACCTCCGTTGCCTTTTGAAACTCCTGCTCATCAGCTTCATCGTCTTCATCTTCTCGTCATCTTCATCTTCATCTTCTTCTTGCTTGTGACCGCGGGAGGTCTGTCTCCTTGCAGCTGCTTGGCTTTCCAGGCGCCCTCCCGACCGGGTCTCTTCTTACTGCACCTGCACTTTCTTGGGCCTTTCTCCTTGTCTCATCCCTCGTATTCAGCTCTCTCAGCAGCTCAACAAGCTGCTCGACTTTCTTGCAGCTCTGGAATCGTGGCCCTTAGTGCGGTGGATCTTGATCTTGTTTGTTGGGCTGTCGGGCTTGTCGGGCGGCCACCCAGCTTGGCGGTCGGTCAGCGACCTCCTTGCGAACCACCAGCCTTGGCTTTGTTGGCGGCACCATCCTTGGGACTGCTCGACAACTAGTACTTCTTGGTTTTCTTCCTCCTGTTGTTTAGCGCCGGCTATTTCTTGTCAGGCGATCCCCTTATCAGACTCTGCCCACATTCTCTCTGGAGTCTTCTTCCTTCTTCTTAGGCGTGCACACTTGTCGGCGGGCGTAGATCTCGTGGCGTCTTTCACTTTGCATCGCCATCTCCTCCCTCATCCTGCGGTTTAGCACATTACGATGGAATGCACTGATCACCCGGCGGGGTGAGCGTCGGGGATGTTGTAGTGCACTTTCGGCTGAATCTACGGATGAACTTTCGCGAGAGACTCCCCCTCATACAGGCAAGCAGGTGGAGATCACTTTCCTGGCCATGAGCTTGGCGCTGTGAAAGCGCCAACAAACTGGTGGCACAAATCTGCCGAAGAAATAGAGCCATCCGGCAAATGCATGAGCCAAGATTTGACGTTTGGCTTGAGCACCAGGGAAAGTAGTTGGCGAGGATCTTGTCGTCTCGTCCCCGCGGCTTGCACAGCGATGGTGTAGATGCTGAGGAACTCCGATGGGTGTGTCCTGCCATCACTTCTCCGGCACATCTGGTTTGAAGTTTTTCTTGTCAGACCCTTTGGACTTGCGCAACTCACGAGTGAGCAGGGGCAATCCACGCGTCTGACAAGTCACTGGTTCCCCAGGCGCATGCATATCAGAGTGGGCCCGGCGCTGGTCGGATTAATGGCGCGCTTCTCTTGGCGCTCAATACGGGTTCGGCGTCTTCTTCTTGCCGTTCTCGAAGAACTTGGCGTTGGTCGCGACGAGCTTCGCGGATCAAACAACGCTGTGGATCGCTGTCGAAATGGCTCCGTGATCGGCGATCTTGGCCGCCGGGAAGGGGAGTGCAGTGGCGCACCCCGCAAGTCGTCGCCATCAGCTCCGCCTAGCCGCCTCGCGGCTGCAAGCTTTCGTTTGCAGCGGGGCGTCGCCCGTTAAGCCAAATGAGACTCTAATTGTAGCCACCATTACGTCGACCTTATCGGTCGTTGGAGGTAATCTAGAAATGGCGAGCTCTTGCCAAGGCTTCGCTGGTGTGGTTGGCTTAGCGTCTGGGCGAAAACGAGGATGTGCCGGACTCTAACAAGTTAGGAGAAGCGCGTCCCTAGCGACCGTACTCCGCTTCGTACCAGCATCTTGGGTGCATCTCACGGGTCTCGAGCCTCGGGATCACTCAACTTATACGCGCTGCGCTGCCTTGTCCCTTGGACCTGGCGGCATTAATGAGCTCTCCGGCGGCGCGGTTCCTCCGCCAGATTTCCCCCACCACGACAGCTCCGGTGGTGGTGGGTTCGGCAGCAGACGACTCTGCTGCTCTTGAAGACTTCTTCTTGGCGCCATGTAAGCGAAGATGTTGATGAATTGCTCGTGCTAAGCGGATCGGGTTCACACAGCCTCGATGCCCCTACCTGGCGCCAAAGATGTCGGGGAGGAACTGATCGTATCCCGAGCACCTCGGGACACTGGTCCCTTGTGGTTCGGAGGGCGAGATTGCACAAAGAAGCGGATCGGCGATGCACGTGTCAAAACCGGCGGATCTCGGGTAGGGGGTCCCGAACGTTGCATCTAGGCGGATGGTAACAGGAGACAAGGGACACGATGTTTTTACCCAGGTTCGAGCCCTCTCGATGGAGGTAAAACCTTACTCCTGCTTGATTAATATTGATGATATGGGTAGTACAAGAGTGGATCTACCACGATATCAGAGAGGGTAAACCCTAGAAGCTAGCCTATGGTATGATTGTTATTCGTCCTACGGACTAAAACCCTCCGGTTTATATAGACACCAGATAGGGTTAGGGTTACACAGAGTCGGTTACAATGGTAGGAGATCTACATATCCGTATCGCCAAGCTTGCCTTCTACACCAAGGAAAGTCCCATCCGGACACGGGACGAAGTCTTCAATCTTATATCTTCATAATCCAGGAGTACGGCCAACGGTGATAGTTCAGCTATCCAGACACCCCCTAATCCAGGACTCCCTCAGTAGCCCCTAAACCAGGCTTCAATGACGACGAATCCGGTGCGCATATTATTTTCGGCATTGCAAGGCGGGTTCCTCCTTCGAATACTTCATAGAAGATTTTGAACACAAGGATAGTGTCCGGCTCTGGAAAACAAGTTCCACATACCACCGTAGAGAGAATAACCTTTGCCGGATCTGCTCGGCGTATTCGCGGCGTGACATCACACCACGGCCGGGCCTTTATACGAATCGTTTTTACTGTTCCACCTCAGCGCGTTTAGCGAGGCGGTTTCCTTGGCACGTCTTATCAGAGGGGAGATCGTGCCCCCTTATTTTAGGATTCTCATCAATACGGGCGTGGTTAAACCAGTCGTGCCCGTTGGCATGCCTCCTTCATCGAAGGCGAGTCCCGAACGGTCACGGGGAGGGCTCTTGGTATTCAACCTCTTTATAACGAGACCAAGGCCCGCTCTTTTCTTTCAATCTCAATCGAATCCGCCCCTTGCCTCGAGTTCCAACACCCAAAGCTCCAGATTTAGGCGCTTCGGACCTTCAACGATGTCCGGCTCCGACCTGCGCGGCCGGTGGATGTCTTCCTCCGTCTCGGAAGAAGACGTGCTAAAGCTGAGAGACGCCAGGTATCTAACCGGCGAAATTTCGCATAGGCTGCCTGCCCAAGGGCAGGTTATTCCCACTGCCGAGCCTGGTGAGAGCGTGCTATTCGTTTCTCACTTCCTTCGGGGTTTAGGCTTCCCGACGGACCCCTTTGTGATTGGACTCATGTTCTATTATGGGCTGGAATTCCATGACTTGGATCCAGAGTCCATCCTCCACATCTAAATGCGCTCATTGTCGTATGTGAAGCCTTCCTCCGCATTACCCTCACTTGGACTGTGGCTCAAGACCTTTAAAGTGGAGCGAAGATGATCAAGGGCATCGGCAGAAGCGGAGGGGCTGTTATAAGCAAGAATGCGGACGCTCCATGGCCCGAGGGCTCTTTTCAAGAGGAGCTCAATTTATGGCAACAGGAGTGGTTTTATATCACCGCCTCGGGGGCACCAAATGGGCAGCGCCACCTGCCTTCCGCTGGGTCCTCCATGCGGCGGGATTCATGGGTCAATAAAGGGCTCGACGGGGACCGTCCAGGACGTACTCTCACATTGCGGGCCGTATTTGATACCTCCTAGAGAGAGAGATCAATCTGGTCGTAGTAGCGCAGGTCATGCTGATTAAATGGCACCTTGCCCCTGCAAGCGTCGCCCCCTCCGTCTGTGGGAGTTTAATCCGGAGGGACCACGAGCTCTCCAACATTTTATGGGCATAACGCCCATGGAGATGTACCAACTGTTCTTGGATCACAAGCAATGTGTCCGGACTTAACCGAGGACGCAGGTCTGAGCTGCAATCGCCCGGATACTCAAGTAAGTAGTCCTGTACCCGGAGTTGCTATCTGCATATTTATCATAAACTTGCCCTTAAAAGAGCTATCCTTTAAGCAGGAGTGGATAGCAAAAGCAAAACTGATCAGGCGTCCGGCCCCCCTCCCTGAGACCACGCCGGATCCTGTATTAACCAGGATGCTAGAGGCTGTGCCTTTTGAAGAAAGCGAAGGGGGAACAAGGAACTACTACCTCCGTGAAGGAGGCTATCAAGAAATGGGGGATCGAGAATCCCTCCCTCCAAGGGAGAAGAGGACCGCCGAAGATCCAGGAGACCAAAGCCTCGAAGCGGGGAAGAAATCTTGCCAGGAGGTCCTGGCGGGAGATGCCCGGCCGCACTATTTCCCAAGGAGATCAGCCCTCCAGCGAGCCGTAAGTAAAGGGGGGCATTTTTTAAAAAAGAGAGACAACCCCGTTTTATTTCTGAAGGTAACCGAAAGTTTACCTTGTAGTTCAGATCTCAGCCCTTCACAGTAGAGCTCGTCTTCAGGGGATCTTGATCCGGAGATGATGGAGAGCGAAACGCCTTCGCCTGCCGTACCGTTATGCGAGGCGGACGACCCTGAGGTGTCGTCGCGGAGGGCTTCTCCGAATCCGGTGGGGCCGGAAGGCAGCCGTATGTGCCCTCAAAGCTCTCCGTGTCCGGCCTTCGAAAAAGGCCACCGGACGAGTCCGGCACCAACGGGTGTACGGTCGGAGGAGCTGAAGGATCTTCTCGGGCGAGCGTCTATCTCGGAAGATCACCGTGCGTTAATGGGTACGGTGATTGAAAGGATTTCATCCGCTGAGAGCGGATTGCATGAAGCCGTCGTAAGTTTACTGACGGGTTTTGAGGTACGCAAAATGATGTACCTTCTGACAATTTTGCATATAAAATGCGCCCTGTATAGATAGTAGCCCCTGAGACTTGGTGCGGTGTCAAAAATGACGGCGCGCCGAGGATCATAACCCCATGTATAATATGCGCTCTTCCTATGTAGGTGGCGAAGCGTCCGGTGGCTAGCCGGGCTGATGAATTTGCCGAACTGAAGCGGCAACTTAGCGTGGCGGATGCGGACATCACGCTTGTTAATAAACGGCTTGACGAGTCACAAGGTATGCAACTTCTCCGTGGACACCTGGTAAGGGAGCTTGACGCCCATGCATTACAACATGTATGCTTAATGCAGATGGTGTCGCTGCTATGGAGAACCTTCGGGCGGAGCTCGCCCGAGCCAAGGAGCAAGCCAGAAAAAGTGATGTGGCGGCCTTAAAGGCGGCCGCAGAGTTAAAAGCGGAACAGGCTGCTCACTGCCGAAGCAAGAAAGAAATGGCCGAGATGGCCGTGAAATTGAAGAATGCTACTGACCGTTGCGAGCTTCTTGAAAAAGAAGATCGAGCGAAACAAGAGGACCTGAAAAAGGCCGCCACCGAGGCCAAGGATACTCGCTCTGCGATGAGAGCTATGAAGGAGGAGCTGGGTCAGGCCGGAGATATTGCGGCTGGAAAGCCCTTTCTGATGCGGAGAAAATTCACGGACCCTAAGTATGCTCAATTGGACTGGCTGTGGGGTGCGGAGGATGCCTATCTGGACTTGGCGGCGAGTGTCGCAGATGCGGCCGAACACTTCCGAGGTCAAAAGGATCACGGAATGGAAGAGCTTTTTTGGTCGCAGTTCCATAGTCCGGAGAGTCCACTTTCATTAACCGATCGTTTGGCCGAATGGGCTGAGCTGAATAGGTTGTCCGGACTTGCCATGAAGGCTGTCGTGACTCATTTGTGGCCGAAAAGGCCCGAGCCAAAGAGTTATTTTGGCTTGGTGCAACAATTCCGTGGTGCGGTGCGGCATATCGATGCAATGAAGCGGTCAGCATGCATAGAGGGTGCGCGGATTGCTCTTGCCCGTGTCAAGACATACTGGGCGGAGATGAAGGCCACCGACGTTGCATCCCAAGATTCGGACGAAGTTGAGTACTGCCGAGCACTATTTTGAGGAAGCCACAGGCGCTGCTTAATAGAGACGCAGCAGTGCTCAAGGATATTATGTTTTAATGACATGTATGATTTGTGAAAACAATGTTTCAATATAATATAAGAGCTTGTTATACTTGTGTGTTCAAGTATTAAAACACCTCTGCGGCGGCCGTTGATGTATATGTGTATATAACACGAAAGATGGCAATCTTGACTTTAGCCCCCACGCACATAGTGCGGGGTGTTTGCAAAAGGCACATTTCACACTTAATCGAACGTCTTGGTCCTGTGAAGGAGGTGATAGCATAGCAAACTAGGCAACTGGACTATAATGCTTTATCACTTTCACTTAGCCATAGGAGTTCGATGGTGGGGCTACTATATAGCCCCTAGGGGCACCGCGCTCTCCCGAATTCGGGCGATATGTGCTCGACAAGGAAACGGTCCTTCGTTAATGCGGGGGAATTATAAACATTCCGGTGGGTCATCGAGGGGTTGACCAGTCTCACGCTATATCATGACAGTCATTTTTCGACTTTTTCTACTGAGGTGCTCACCTGGCCGAACCGGGGCACAATTGCAGTAGGTCTCCTGGTGCCGCGTAAGCCGATAGAACGGAATGTAAGGCAGCAAAACAAAGGAGCCGGGCAAACTCAACATTTGACCAAAGACATGATTCGGAGCTGATGCATATAAGGCCTAACTCGAGACGCCGAACACTCCTAAGGTATTCGGTGTTTATGAAAACGGGCAGAATAATGCCCTAAGCCCCTGGTGTCCAGGTACGCGCAAAAACTCTGGTGCGGCCGATGCCAAAACGCCAGCCTCCTCCTCGGTTATAGCAAGAAACCGGGGGATGTGTATCAACAAGAGACAGTAAAAAAGGTTTACGCAGGGTCTTAATCTGAAAAGAATCCTTGCAACGGGTCCCTCTGCACGCTCTGCGCTTTGTGTTCCGCGTGCCGTATCCTGGACGAGTGTAGCACGGTGTTCATCTGTAAAAGAGAAGAACTTAGTTGAAAAGAAAAAAAAAGATCGTGCGAAAATGGTACGTTATATTGAATAAACAGAGTACGGTTCGAAAAGTTAATAAAACTGAGCTTTATTGTCTCTTGTTGTACATGCGTGCAGCCCCTTGTACAGGGGTATGCCGCTAGTAGGCGTTTATATGTTTACGCCGGACTCGTCTAGCCATGTCCGGGGTCCGAATGACCTATTCAGGTGCTTTGATTAGCGGAGCCGGATTAGTGTGGGGCTGTCAAGGCAGTCTCACGTTCTTCCGTGCTCGAGTAACACTTGGTACTGCCTTTTAATGAGATGATGCCGCGTGGACCGGGCATTTTAAGTGTAAGAGATGCATAATGCGGTATTGCGTTGAAGCAGGCGAAAGCTTCCCGTCCCAGTAGTGCTAGATTGCTACTTTCGAATGGGGCGATATGGAAGGTTAACTTTTCGCGGTGGAAGTTGTCGGATGAGCCGAACACAACTTCGAGCAGTAGGGAGCCCGTACAATGGGCATATAGGCCTGGCATTACCCCTTTGAAGGAGGTGTTGCTATGGCGAATTTTGGTTGGGTCTATTCCCATTTTGTGGATTGTGTCCTGATATAGCAGGTTTAGATTGCTACCTCCGTCCATTAGGACTTGTGTAAATTGGAGTCCGTCGATTGTAGGATCTAATATCAAGGCAGTCCATCATGCGTTCCGGATACTTCCGGAATAGTCCTGATGATCGAAGGTGATTGGTTTTGACAACCAACGTTGGGACTCTGCTGGGATAGACCGTGCAGCGCGTGTTTCTATAGGCGCCGCTCTGTTTTTCCCTTTTGTCACTTGAAGTGAGTGCACTGTTTTGACTTTTTGTGGGAAATTCTTTTGTTTTCCGGTGCTCTGCTTTTGGGGTTCGTCATCGTCCTCGCTTGGTGTGTCGAGCCCCTTGTGTTCGGCATTGAGTTTGTCGGACTGCTTAAAGACCCAACAATCTCAGTGGGTATGGTTTGCAGGCTTCCCGGGAGTACTGTGGATTTGGCATATTTTGTCCAAGATTTTGTTTAGGTTGGATAGCTCGTCGCTGTTGTCCTTGAGGGCAGTTTTTATGATTCTGCGGAGCTTCGAATCCGGGCGTTGATCGCCGTGCTCTTCGGCTGTTTCCCTTTGTCCGCGCTGGTCCTTGCGTCGTGGTTTTCCATTTCCATCCCTGACTTTGGATGTACTTGGGTCGCTGGTACGTGCATCTTGCCAGCCAACTATCCTCTCCCGCACAAAAGCGGATCATGAGGCTTGTTAATGCAGCCATTGTTCTCGGCTTCTCCTGGCCGAGGTGTCTGGCGAGTCATTCGTCTCGGACGTTGTGTTTAAAAGCTGCTAAGGCTTCGGCGTCCGGACAGTCGACAATTTGGTTCTTTTTGATGAGGAACCTATTCCAGAATTTGCGGGCTGACTCTCCGGGTTGTTGAGTTATGTGACTTAAATCGTCTGCATCTGTGACACTCCAAAAAATTTTGCTTGGTTTTTGACAAAACCCATTTATTTGATTTGAAGGAGGCCATTTAAAATCCTTCCAAAAACCCCTCCTTCTCAAAAATATTTCTCCTTTGACTAGTATTTTATTTTTGTATCTCCCTCAACCTTGGTGTTTGGTTTTAAAAACCTTCCTTCTGATTTTAACTCATCTCAATAAATTGTTGGAAATTAAATTTTCTATTAAAAAGGGACAATATGGGTTTTGGGGCTATTCTTTTGTTTTACAACCCCCATAGTTTTACCATGCCCCGTGCCAAAATTTCTTCCAAAACCCCTCCCTCCACTTTGGGCCAAGCCAAATATCCTATTCCAACAAGTTCAACCCATCTTTGAACTTTAATTCATTTATTCTATCCCCAAAAGTAATTCTGCCTTTTATTTTGGGCCTAGGTGATTTACAAAGGAAGTTTCTGATTTCCTTTGAGTTTTGACCTCAAACCAACCCCTCTGGCTAGTCCCTAGCACCCCCCAACCTAGATCCATCAAGATCCACTCTTCCTTAGTTCAAAATTTTCAAGTTTCACACACTGCAAGTTTGGACCAGATTTGGCAAATTTGGTGAAATTCATATTTTTCCTTCTCCAAAAATTCTACCAAAATTCAGGCAGCCCCCAGGTGCATTGAGAGGCCACCCCACCAAAGATCAGCTCCAGATAAAATCTCCACATGCCAAAATCATTTCATTGAACACCTGACAGGCACTATTGCTGTTCATTTTCAGAAAGTTCAGTGTTCAGTCGACTGACAGTGTCGTTTTCTTTAGAGTCGGGGCGTCGATCTCACCAGTGCCCACTCTGGAGCCTTACGCACTGCACCTCCCTCTTATCCAGAGCGCCGCACGATCCCTTGGACGGATGCCACCGTCGGTGGTGACGTGTCCCGCCGACGCCGGCAGCTTCTGCGGTGGGAGAGCCAACCGAGGCGGCCACCAGGGATCAGCCCAGCTTTCGGCGCCGTCCAGCACCGCCCAAACCACCTGAGGCCTCCGCGTGGCCGTCTGCTTGCTTGCTCTGGCACAAGGCGCTGTCGCCGTGGCTCGAAAGGCGGTCAGAGCACACTCCCCGCCACCGACGTGTTCGCGCCCGTTCCGTTCGGGACTTGGAGTAGCAGCCAAGGCAGGCCAGGTTTAGTGCCTAGACCAAACTAGTAAACCTCCACGGTGATGCCTAGCCCCCTAAACCGCCTGACCAGCCATTGCACCACCGTAATCGTCGCCGGAGATTTCCCGTTCACGGCCACCGCCTCGGATCATCTATATAAGGAGTTCCCGAGCGCGTTCTCGACCCCGCACCACCACTCCACCTCACCAGAGCCACGCCAAGCCATCAGGAGGACCCCGAGGAGGTCTCCTTCCCCGACTCCGGCCGCCCCGACCCGCCTCGTGCTCCGGCTTGTTCCACTCAGGTGAGGCCACCTCCGACCCCCAAACCTCGTCAGCAATTCTCTGGTGCACCCAGTGTTCTAACCCGAGCCTCAATTCGTTCTGTGTAGCCCCCTCCGACGAGATCCACCCACACCCGAACCACCACCCGCCGGAGTTGAGGCCGCCGTCGACGTGGTGCTCGCCGTCGACCAACGCCACCACCCACAGGTGCGGAAGGACCCCAGGAACCCGTAGGTACGACTCACTCCTCCTGGCTCGCCGTGGATCGCCGCCGGCGACCACCGCAGCTCTCGGGCGCCGGTGACTCTGTTTCAGAGTTTAAACCCGACAAGTGGGACCCCCATCAGCTTTTTATTCTTTTCAAACGTTTCAAAACGCCTCCAGGCAGGATACGCCTTCCTTTGGAGTTGGCGGGTTTTAATCGAACCGTTTTCTGTTTTTATAAGCTAGCCCTCGAACTTTCATTTCATTACAGATAAGTCCTCGGACTAAACCTTTATAACTTTAAAAAAATGATTTTTGATTGATTCTTTTTGTCACCTTTATTTTTTTGTCTAGTTTTTTATCATATTTATTTGAAAAATATTTGGAACACTTTTTGGTGCACACACGGTATTTACGTTAGTATGTATCTTTTTCTTATACCGTAGATACCGGAAGAGGTGACGGGACCGCGAACTTCACCGAGCTAGACTCCGACTACTCCGAACCAGGCAAGCATGTTTGAACCTTTGATATGATGAGTTTTTTGCATGTTTGCATTGAGTAGTCAGTTCATGGCATGATTATATGCATACCGGTAAGAGTTATATTACATGCAAAGCCGTTGCAAGTGAGCTTCGAAACTCGATGTGTGATTCGATGTGAGTTTACATGATCATGTGGTGACATAATGGGTGGTAAGATGGTATTGTGGTAGCATGCCAGTCTTACGCCAAACAACTTAACTCCAGGGTCAATGTGAATCGAGTCACGTGAACACCCGTTCTTTTCCTTGTACTACCACATGTTTTCCTTATGGAATATGGTTTAGTGAGCTGCAAACCTCTTTCTTGGTACACACCAAACAGAGGGGCCGGGATGAGGGTTCCATGGCCCTGGATTAAAGCCCGTCATCCGGTCAGGGAGCATGGGTGTTTCCGGTTGGGACCGAGAGGGAGGCGCCCCTTAGATCGCACGAGATAAATTTGATCCCATGCTATTCGAGGTCGTGACCTCCCCGTCTGAGAGTTTTTCTTGAACGTTGCCTACGGTGATTCCTGGCAGCGGAATGTGGAATTGGGTGTGTACTGGATTGATGTGTTTCTCCTAAAATACCGTAGACGGAACTAGTCCCTTGCGACTACTGAAATCCGTTGGCTGTGGTTTAATAGTACGAACTCTGCAGTGTCAAACTCATTCAAGTAATCGTATCTATGATCAGGGTCGGTGTCCAACTTGTCCTTGTCAATCTCAGTGTCAGTATCCTTGACGATCTCCGGTGAACAACCATGTGTGGAAAAACTTGGCTATACGATTACTCCTGGGGATGGACTAACTCGTTGTTATTATTATGTGCGAGGTCTTTTCCTTGGAATGGTCTATACTGCTTGAATACGACAATGAAATATAAGCCCTTTATGTGATGTCGCTCAGACGTCCGACTGTGGCATTTATGTTGTCTATTTTCAATATAAGCCCTTTAGGTGATGTCGCTCAGACGTCCGACTGTGGCATCTATGTTGTTTACTTTCGATATAAGCCCTTTATGTGATGTCGCTCAGACGTACGACTGTGGCATTTATGTTGTTTACTTTTGATATAAACCCTTTATGTGATGTCGCTCAGACGTCCGACTATGGCATTCATGTTATTTATTTTCTATATAAGCCCTTTATGTGATGTCGCTTTGACGTCCGACTGTGGCACGCATTGTCATTTACATTTCAATACAAGCCCTTTATGTGGTGTCGCTTAGAAGCCCGACTGCCGCATGTTAATTTATTCGTTCACCATTCGAGGCGTCGTTTCAGACACTCGATCGGTTTTCAGTTATTTCTATTGGGATTTCGGGAGGACTACCGCCCGACTTCCTTTTATTATTCATGCCGTGCAAGTTTATCATTTGAGTGTGCATTGCAAATTACTCAAGTTGCATCATGCTTACATTTATTATATCTTATGTCCGAACTGTCTTGCGAGTACATTCAAAGTACTCACCTGGCTTGTTGATTTGGCCAGATGTTGACGAAGGCGATCTTATGGATGAAGAGTTCGATAGCGAGTCCGACGCCCACATGAGTCCCAGTTAGTCCCGTGCGATCCTGGAATTTATCACTTGTACCATATCCGCTTCCGCTACCCGAATAAATCATCGGGCCTCACTCCGGCGCTCGATGAGCTGCAAGAGTAGGAGTCAATGTAGCCCACTTCACCGTGACATATCCACCACCACGTTTAAATACGAGTCAGTAGTATGCCACCACACCCCTGTGCCATATCCGCCTTTATGTATATTATTGGCGTGCTTGTAATAAAATTGTTGAGCAACCTCAGCTCAACCCTGTAATATAATTAGCACTTCTGGATTTCTGTATCAAGAATTTGTCTACCAATAAGGAGGACTCTCCTGTAGTGGGAATAACAAGATCGGTTCTCAATAAGTATTTTATTGAAAAACCGGTCGTGACAAACTCGGTACCAGAGCCAGGCTGACTGTAGGAAGCCACTAGGTGCGATTGCTAATCGGTTATTCGCGTTTTAGTGCGATTTTAGAATTTTTGCAAAACGTAGCAATTTTTCTGTTAGTCATCATAAATTTATGATCTGACTATTCGGAATTTTTGTCTACTTTTGTAGATGGCTAGAAGCGACTGTGAGTCATAGGTGTTCGCCAATGTTCCTGAGGGATTTATCAAGCTCCTCACCTACATCGTCAAGATCGTGATTGGGCCATCGGTTCGCCCAGTGTTCACTCTCTACCAGCACAAGATCAGCGACAGTCTGTCTATGCACCAGGCCGCTGTACAGTTCAAGGGAGGACGTTCAGAGTCACGCCAATTCTGATTTGTTGGCAGGGCCATGCATACGGAAAGGCATGCCATGCAGATGGCCGCCCGTGAGGCCATAGCTCGTCTCTTGGATGTGCTTCCTTCGATGAAGACTCGCTGCTACCGCTACCTTCCATGCCACGTGCCATACACGTGTCACTATGCATTCGCTTGCCCCAGGGGAGAGCGAGACGAGGCTATTGAGATGCGTGTTGAATACCTCCGGGCTCTGGAGGCAGCCTTCGACAACCTTGTGGACGACCTTGTGGCTGCCCGCATGGACTCGGTCCATGGATGTGCCGCCAACAGGAGGGAGCTCCTACACACCGCACCACCACTGACCTCTGTCTCGTCCTCAGCATCTTATTCACCTGCCATCCTCGCCATCGCTCGTCGCCTGCCTACCACTGCGGAGTTCGACCAGGTCATCGCGCCCACTCCAGTCCGTGTTGCACCACCTATTGTGCCCACTCCAGTCCGTGTGGCACCACCTATTGCGCCTGCCCCAGTCCATGTTACACCGCCTCTCGCGCCCGCTCCAGCTTCTCAGCGCAGCACTTCACGCCTGGAGCTTATTAGTGAGGAGGAGGTTGAGTCCCCAGCGTCACTGGGCCTCACCCTCGGAAGACCAAGGGAAGTCCTTACCATCTCCGACTGAGTACGCCTCGCAACCCCGCGTTGCGCCAGCTTGTATGATATTTTTTATATGTATATAGGGTGTGAGAAGTAGTCTGTATGCGCAACATGTAGGAACTGGGAGAAGTGCACTAGCCTAAATAACATGTCAGGATTGTGTACGCACATCCTGAGTGATGTATTGTATAATTACTGCTTGCGTGTAAAATATGTACTGAGCGGTCCTTCTCCATGCGCCAGCGATTATATTCTTAAAAAAATCTTGGAGTGGTTAAAAATTTTCGCCTTTGAGTATTTATTTATTTTTGCGGCTCAATTTCTTTTCCTTATGAATTTTTTAAAATATATCCCCAGAGAGGAAAATGTCTCGTCCTTGGACTCGTTCCATGCCAAATCCGCCAGAAGAGAATTATGGCACCCAAACCAGCAACAACTTCACACAGGGACAGTCAAGTCAACAGGGCAGTGAGACAGCTTTTTCTCAAGTGTGCCGCCTTTATGAGCAAAGCCAGCAACAGCACCAAGAAATGATGAACCAGGTCATCAATATGGGAAATCACCGTGGACCGTATCAGCAGCAATCCAAATTGTCAGAACTGCAAAAGACGCGTCCCCCAACTTTCTCGCACACTGACAAACCTCTTGAGGCCGATGACTGGCTTTGGGACATTGAAAGAATATTGATTATTGCACAATGTTCAGACCATGAGAAGGTATTATATGCACCTCACTACCTCACAGGAGCAGCTGCATCATGGTGGGAGAATTTGCTACACATGCACCCCAATGAGAATAACATCACCTGGGAGGAATTTAAAGAAGGTTTTCGTGGGGCGCATATTCCCAAAAGCGTTATGAAAATCAAGAAGAGGGAGTTTGACGACCTCAAGCAAAGAGGCATGTCGGTGACTGAGTACAACAGCCAGTTTACTCAGTTATCCCGCTACGCCAATGAAGAACGCATGACGGAAAGTAAGAAGATGGAAAAGTTTCTGGACGGTCTTGCACCAGCACTTAAATGCCAGCTGGTTGTACACACCTTTCCAGACTTCAAAACACTTGTGGACAAGGCCATTACCCTGGAAAATGAGCGCCGTAGTTTGGAAGATTTTCGCAAGCGCAAGAGGGACCAAACTACGCAAGCTCGCAACAACCGAAGCAATTCTGACTTCCAGAAGAGTGGAGCAAACAAGGCCACAACCAATATCCCGCGCTCGGTCAAAAATTTTCATGCAAGGGACAAGGATTTCACATACCGCCCAGGTGTTACTTGCTACGCTTGTGGAGAAGAAGGGCACTATGCCAAGCAGTGCCCAAAGCCAAGGAACTCGGCTCCCACGCAGAACCACGGTGGGAATAATTCAGCACCCAAGCATAACAATTTCAACCCCAATAATAATCACAAGAAGGGTCACTTGAACCATGTGACCAAGGTGGAAGCACATAATGCCCTGGATATCGTACTCAGTACGTTCCCTGTCAACACAATACCTGCCACGGTTTTGTTTGATTCTGGAGCTTGTCACTCGTTCATTTCAAAGAAATTTGCTTTGCAAAATGATTTTTCGATGCTTCCCCTGGAAAAATCCATGATCATCAAGTCCCCCGGGATTAAGAAAGTTACTCAGAGTTACTGCCAAGGTGTGGTTATCGAGTTTGAGGGATTGAAGTTTCACGCCAACCTCATTGTATTGGAAAATAAAGGACTGGATGTCATCCTAGGAATGGATTGGTTAACCACCAACAAAGGATTTATTGACTGCTTCAACCGGACAGTAATTCTTACCCACCATCACGGGAAGACAATAAAAGTTTCAGCTCAAGAGAGACAAATATCCCGGCAACCGAGGTTGAACAAGGTGGACGTTTCTGAGTTAAGCAAAGTTCCAGTAGTGTGTGAGTTTCCAGACGTATTTCCCAAAGAACTACCAGGCATGCCACCAGACCGAGAGATAGAATTCAGCATTGAGGTAGCACCTGGAACCACCCCCATTTACAAGAAACCATACAGAATGGCACTCTCCGAGTTGGTAGAATTAAAGAAGTAAATAAAAGAATTACTGGACAAAGGATTCATTCAAGCCAGCTCCTCACCTTGGGGCTCTCCAGTTTTATTTGCCAAGAAAAAGGATGGGACACTGAGATTGTGTATAGACTATCGAGCACTCAACATGGTCACAATCAAGAACAAATATCCGATGCCACGGATAAATGATTTATTCGACCAGCTCGCTCAAGCCAAGGTTTTCTCAAAGATTGACTTAAGGTCGGGATACCATCAATTGAAAGTACGGACAGAAGATATCCCCAAGACAACCTTCACCTCCAGATACGAGCTGTATGAGTTTACAGTGATGCCGTTTGGTCGACTAACGCCTCAAGATATTTCGGCCCACCTCATGAACAAAGTGTTTATGAGATTTATGGACAAGTTTGTGGTGGTGTTTATCGATGATATTCTGGTATACTCCAAGACACCAGAAGAGCATGTTGTTCAGAATTGTACTAGGGGAATTAAGGAAAAATCAATTATATGCCAATTTCAGCAAATGTGAATTTTGGTTGAGACAAGTTGGTTTCCTAGGCCATGTGTTAACACAGGAAGGTATTGCCGTAGACCCAGAAAAGGTCAAGGCCGTACTTGGTTGGAAACCACCAGCCAGCGTGACGGATGTAAGAAGTTTCTTGGGAATGGCAGGGAATTACCGAAGGTTCATTGAAGGGTTCTCCACCATAGCAAAACCAATGACGCAGTTTCTCAAGAAGGACAAGAAATTTGTTTGCACGGAAGCTTGCGAGAAAAGTTTCCAAGACCTCAAAAGGAAATTAACAACATCACCAGTATTGGTTGTGCCAGACATACACAAAAGTTTTGAGGTATATTGTGACGCCTCCTGGAAGGGCCTCGGATGCGTATTAATGCAAGAAGGCAAGGTAGTCGCGTATGCCTCCAGGCAACTACGCAAGCATGCAGAAAATTATCCTACGCATGATTTGGAACTGGCAGCAGTCATTCATGTACTCAAGGAGTGGAGGCACTTTTTACTCAGAAACCGTTGTGAAATATACACAGACCATAAAAGCCTCAAGTACATTTTCACACAACCAGAACTCAATTTATGGCAACGGCGCTGGTTGGAATTAGTGAAAGATTATGATGTCGGTATTCACTACCATACAGGAAAGGCGAAGGTTGTGGCAGATGCTCTTAGCCGAAACCCCAGTTCGGACAACGACTGTCTACCAGACTTGAGACCTGAATTTCAGCAAGAGTTCGCCAAACTCAACATGATGATGGTCACCGAAGGCGACGTGTCAAACTTGGATATACAGCCTACCTTAATGGAGCAAATTAAGAAGGCTCAGCATGGACACCCCAGCATCGAAGGCATAAAAAGGAAAGTGAGTTTGGGCAAGGCCTCCGAATTCATCATAGACAATGAGGGAATACTATGGTACGGAGACAGACTTTGCGTACCGAATGTAGAATACCTCAAACAGCAAATCCTAGCCAAAGGCCACACTGCTCTGTATTCGATCCACCCGGGAGGAACCAAAATGTACAAAGACATACAGGAAAAATTTTGGTGGCACGGTATGAAGAGGGATATAGCCACCTTCATTGCATGTTGTGATTCGTGTCAACGCATTAAGGCCGAGCATCAAAAACCGACAGGGTTATTGCAGCCAAACAGGATACCTGAGTGGAAATGGGATGAGATCGGGATGGACTTTATTGTTGGGCTACCTCGGTCAAGACACGGAAATGATGCCATATGGGTCATCACAGACAGATTAACCAAGGTGGCACATTTCATTCCTGTGAAGACAACCTACACCACTCAGAAGCTTGCTAGGCTTTATCTCTCTCGCATAGTTTGCCTGCATGGAGTCCCAAAGACCATAATATCTGACTGAGGCACTCAATTCGTCTCTAGATTTTGGGATCAATAACAACAAACACTGGGTACTCAACTGGCATTCAGTACAGCATACCACCCCCAGACCGATGGACAAACTAAACGCGTAAACCAAATATTAGAGGACATGCTGAGAGCGTGTGTCCTCACCTATGGGACCAGTTGGGAAGAAAGCTTGCCATATGCCGAGTTTGCATACAACAACAGTTACCAAGCCATCCTACAAATGGCACCCTCAAAGCCTTGTATGGACGGAGATGTCAGTACTCCATTGAATTGGTCGAGACTGAGACAGCGTATCTTCGCCCTGATATGCTCAAGGAAGCCGAGGAGAAAGTTAGGCTAATCGGGGACAGACTCAAGACAGCTCAAAGCCGATGAAGAGTTATTACGATCGGAAACATCGGAAGTCAGTTTTGAACCGGTGAGTATGTATATCTCCGAGTATCTCCTATGAGGGGCCTACAACGATTCAAAGTTAAGGGAAAGTTAGCACCAAGATTTATCGGACCCTTCTGTGTAGTAGCACGAAGAGGCACATTAGCCTACCAGCTAGACCTACCCGAAGAGCTGTCCGACGTCCACGACGTGTTCCACGTCTCACAGTTGAGGAAATGTGTGAGCAACCCAGAAAAGTAGGTATCCCATGAGAACATTGATGTGCAGCCAGACCTCACCTACAGGGAACGCCCAGTAAGGATATTAGAAGAGTCTGAAAGGAGAACCCGTCAGAAGGTAATCAAGTTTTTCAAAGTAAAGTGGAGCAATCACACCGAAGACGACGCAACATGGGAAAATGAAGATTTTCTCCAAGCAGAACACCCACACCTATTTGAGAATCAGCTGAAATCTAAGGGACGAGATTTTTCTTAAGGGGGTAGGTGTTGTGACACTCCAAAAAAATTTGCTTGGTTTTTGACAAAAGCCTTTTATTTGATTTGAAGGAGGCCATTTAAAATCCTTCCAAAAACCCCTCCTTCTCAAAAAAAATTCTCCTTTGACTAGTATTTTATTTTGTATCTCCCTCAACCTTGGTGTTTGGTTTCAAAAACCTTCCTTCTGATTTTAACTCATCTCAATAAATTGTTGGAAATTAAATTTTCTATTAAAAAGGGGCCATATGGGTTTTGGGGCTATTATTTTGTTTTACCACCCCCATAGTTTTACCATGCCCCATGCCAAAATTTCTTCCAAAACCCCTCCCTCCACTTTGGGCCAAGCCAAATATTCTATTCCAACAAGTTCATCCCATCTTTGAATTTTAATTCATTTATTCTATCCCCAAAAGTAATTCGGCCTTTTTATTTTGGGCCTAGGTGATTTACAAAGGAAGTGTCTTATTTCCTTTGAGTTTTGACCTCAAACCAACTCCTCTGGCTAGTCCCTATAACCCCCAACCTAGATCCATCAAGATACACTCTTCCTTAGTTCAAAATTTTCAAGTTTCACACACTGCAAGTTTGGACCAGATTTGGCAAATTTGGTAAAATTCATATTTTTCCTTCTCCAAAAATTCTACCAAAATTCAGGCAGCCCCCAGGTGAATTGAGAGGCCACCCCACCAAAGATCAGCTCCAGATAAAATCTCCACATGCCAAAATCATTTCATCGAACACCTGATAGGCACTGCTGCTGTTCATTTTCAGAAAGTTCAGTGTTTAGTCGACTGACAGTTTCGTTTTCTTCAGAGTCGGGGCGTCGATCTCACCAGTGCCCACTCTGGAGCCTTGCGCACTGCACCTCCCTCTTATCCAGAGCGCCGCACGATCCCTTGGACGGACGCCACCGTCGGTGGTGACGTGTCCCGCCGACGCCGGTAGCTTCTGCGGTGGCAGAGCCAACCGAGGCGGCCACCAGGGATCAGCCCAGCTTTCGGCGCCGTCCAGCACCGCCCAAACCACCCGAGGCCTCCGCGTGGCCGTCTGCTTGCCTGCGCGCGCTGCGGCACTGTCGCCGTGGCCTTAGCAGCGCGAGCGCGCTCCCTGCCGCCGACGTGCTCCGCGCGACGTTTCGTTCGAGACTTGGAGTAGCAGCCAAGGCAGGCCAGGTTTAGCGCCTAGACCAAACCAGTAAACCTCCACGGTGATGCCTAGCCCCCTAAACCGCCTGACCAACCGTTGCACCACCGTAATCGTCGCCGGAGATTTCCCGTTCACAGCCACCGCCTCGGATCATCTATATAAGGAGGTCCCGAGCGAGTTCTCGGCCCCGCACCACCACCTCACCAGAGCCACGCCAAGCCACTAGGAGGACCCCGAGGAGGTCTCCTTCCCCGACTCCGGCCGCCCCGACCCGCCTCGGGCTCCGGCTTGATCCACTCAGGTGAGGCCACCTCCGACCCCCAAACCTCGTCAGCAGCCCTCTGGTGCACCCAGTGTTCTAACCCGAGCCTCAATTCGTTCTGTGTAGCCCTCTCCGACGAGATCCACCACCGCCCGAACCACCACCCGCCGGAGTTGAGGCCGCCGTCGACGTGGTGCTCGCCGTCGACCAACGCCACCACCCACAGGTGCGGAAGGACCCCAGGAACCCGTAGGTACCACTCACTCCTCTTGGCTCGCCGTGGATCGCCGCCGGCGACCACCGCAGCTCTCGGGCGCTTGTGACTCTGTTTCAGAGTTTAAACCCGACAAGTGGGACCCCCCGTCAGCTTTTTATTCTTTTCGAAACGTTTTCTGAAAACGCCTCCGGGCAGGATACGTCTTCCTTTGGAGTTGGCGGGTTTTTAATCGAACCGTTTTCTGTTTTTGTAAGCTAGCCCCAGGGAACTTTCTGTTTCATTACAGATAAGTCCATGGACTAAAACCTTTATAACTTTTAAATAGAAAATGATTTTTGATTGATTCTTTTTTTGTTACCTTTATTTTTCTGTCTATTTTTTATCATATTTATTTGAAAAATATTTGGAACGCTTTTTGGTGCACACACGGTATTTACGTTAGTACGTATCTTTTTCTTATACCGTAGATACCGGAAGAGGTGACGGGACCGTGAACTTCACCGAGCTAGACTCCGACTACTCTGAACCAGGCAAGCATATTTGAACCTTTGATATGATGAGTGTTTTGCATGTTTGCATTGAGTAGTCAGTTCATGGCATGATTATATGCATACCGGTAAGAGTTATATTACATGCAAAGCCGTTGCAAGTGAGCTTCGAAACTCGATGTGTGATTCAATGTGAGTTTACATGATCATGTGGTGACATAATTGGTGGTAAGATGGTATTGTGGTAGCATGCCAGTCTTACGCCAAACAACTTAACTCCAGGGTCAACGTGAATCAAGTCACGTGAACACCCGTTCTTTTCCTTGTACTACCACATGTTTTCCTTATGGAATATGGTTTAGTAAGCTGCAAACCTCTTTCCTGGTACACACCAAACAGAGGGGCCGGGATGAGGGTTCCATGGCCCTGGATTAAAGCCCCTCATCCGGTCAGGGAGCATGGGTGTTTCCGGTTGGGACCGAGAGGGGGGGACCCCTTAGAGCGCGCGAGATAAATTTGATCCCATGCTATTCGAGGTTGTGACCTCCCCGTCTTAGAGTTTTTCTTGAACGTTGCCTAGGGTGATTCCTGGCAGCGGAATGTGGAATTGGGTGTGTACTGGATTGATGTGTTTCTTCTAAAATACCGTAAACGGAACTAGTCCCTTGCGACTACTGAAATCCGTTGGCTGTGGTTTAATTGTACAAACTCTGCAGAGTTAAACTCATCCAAGTAACCGTATCTATGATCAGAGTCGGTGTCCAACTTGTCCTTGTCAATCTCAGTGTCAGTATCCTTGACGATCTCCGGTGAACAACCATGTGTGGAAAAACTTGGCTATACGATTACTCCTGGGGATGGACTAACTCGTTGTTATTATTATGTGCGGAGTCTTTTCCTTGGAATGCTCTATACTGCTTGAATACGATGATGAAATATAAGCCCTTTATGTGATGTCGCTCAGAGGTCCGACTGTGGCATTTATGTTGTTTATTTTCAATATAAGCCCTTTAGGTGATGTCGCTCAGACGTCCGACTGTGGCATCTATGTTGTTTACTTTCGATATAAGCCCTTTATGTGATGTCGCTCAGACGTCCGACTTGGCATTTATGTTGTTTACTTTCGATATATGCCCTTTATGTGATGTCGCTCAGACGTCCGACTGTGGCATTCATGTTGTTTATTTTCGATATAAGCCCTTTATGTGATGTCGCTTTGACGTCCGACTGTGGCACGCATTGTCATTTACATTTCAATACAAGCCCTTTATGTGTTGTCGCTTAGACGCCCGATTGCGGCATGTTAATTTATTCGTTCACTATTCGACGCGTCGTTTCAGACACTCGATCGGCTTTCAGTTATTTCTATTGGGATTTCCGGAGGACTACCGCCCGACTTCCTTTTATTATTCATGTCGTGCAAGTTTATCATTTGAGTGTGCATTGCAAATTACTCATGTTGCATCATGCTTACATTTATTGTATCTTATGTCCGAACTGTCTTGCAGTACATTCAAAGTACTCACCGGCTTGTTGATTTGGCTAGATGTTGACGTGGCGATCTTATGGATGAAGAGTTCGATAGCGAGTCCGACGCCTAGAGGAGTCCCAGTCAGTCCCGTGCGATCCTGGAATTTATCACTTGTACCATATCCGCTTCCGCTACCCGAATAAATCATCGGGCCTCACTCCGATGCTCAATGAGCTGCAAGAGTAGGAGTCAATGTAACCCACTTCACCGTGACATATCCACCACCACGTTTAAATACGAGTCAGTAGTATGCCACCACACCCCTGTAACATATCCGCCTTTATGTATATTATTGGCGTGCTTGTAATAAAATTGTTGAGCAACCTTAGCTCAACCCTGTAATATAATTAGCACTTCTGGATTTCTGTATCAAGAATTTGTCTACCAGTAAGGAGGACTCTCCTGTACTGGGAATAACAAGATCGGTTCTCAATAAGTATTTTATTGAAAAACCGGTCGTGACAGCATCCGGAGGACGGACATAAGTCCCTTGAAAATTTGCCCGAAAAGCATCCTCAAGCTCTTCCCAACTTCCAATGGTATTTTCAGGGAGGCTTTTGAGCCAATGCTGGGCTGGCCCTTTGAGCTTGAGGGGTAAGGCTAGTCATAGTGGGAGTAACATAAGTAGTAACATAGATGCCACATAAGCAAAAAAGATGATGTGTCATGTAATTAAAGAGGAGAGAGACAAATAGAGTAACATACTATGTTACCATAACATAGCGGTTCCCAATACAAAATGAGTCTACAAAGCAACAAATGAAGACATGTATGTTACTACACCTATGACACTTCCCACTATGAAGGTAGTAACATGGACTAGTAACATATGTATGTTACTAGTCTAAGTTACTCCCCACTATGACCAGCCTAAGTATTTTATGGCGTGGAGATCATCCCCTCTACACTACTAGGAAAAGGCCTACAAATGGCGCACCGGTTTTGCCTACTAATGGTGCACTACCGGTGCGCCATTAGTAGCACGCCATTAGAATTTTTTACTAATGGCGCACACTTTGGTGCGCCATTAGTATTCTGTATACTAATGGCGCACTGGCGATGCACCATTAGTATGTAACTCCATGCGCCATTAGTATGCCTCCAAGGGGCCATATGTAACCATGTGCTTTGTCACACTAATGGCGCACTCTGCCTTGATGCGCCATTAGTATCCTTTGGCATACTAATGGCACACTCTGCCTTGATGCGCCATTAGTATGAATATTTGGTTTTTTTTTGCTTTTCTGATTTTTGCACAGGTTACAAAATATATTATTGGACAGAATATAGACAGCAGCACACAGCAACATCAGATTCATCGAATACAATAGAAGATTAGTCTCCGAATACAATTCATCATATTAGTCTCCGAATTCAAAAGACCGAACAAAGATAAAACATAACAAGTCTCAAGACCGCGAGTATCGAGTTTGTCCTCACATTACAAGTCGATATCGATCATCTAAACTACCATCACATAAAAGAGAGTTGTGGTCATCACGATGAGCATCATCGCGATCAAACTGGTCCTCATCCGGTTCCTCCAACGCTCCCTCCTCTCTCCCGCTAGATAGCGGGCATATCTAGATTCGGCCTCCGCCCTAGTGGTGTACCCTTTGTAACTGTTACCGCTGAAACGTTGAACCTGTCTCCGACACTCCTCCTAGTCGTCGTAGACTCCGGGAACCTTACCCTTGTACTTGAGTGAATTCCTCCTTGACGGTGCGGAGCGCATTCGGACGCCGGTCCTTCCTTTGCTTCTTCGATTGGCTGCCATCTGTGTGTGCGCCGCTATCATCAGTTGTGGCATCCTCGGCGGCACCATCAGTGGTGTCATCCCCGACGCCACTAGGGGTTGTGTAATCAGGATCGGTGTCTTCCGCGGCGTCCTCATAGCGGTGAGGTTGTTCCTCCATCTCCTGGGACAGCTCCCAGAATTTCTTGCCGTCCGAACCACCGGCCTCACCGTTGTGGGCCATGTTTCGCTCTAAATAGGAAAAAAGTTTGGTCAAAAAGTTGGTTATTGTCAAGGAACAAGATCATGGTCTCATCATTTAGGGTTTGTCGACACTGAGGCACCCTAAAAGCCTAAGCTTTCATCATTTAGGGTTTGTCGACGCCGAGGCACCCTAAAAGCCTAAGCGTACATCATTTAGGTTCTCATCGACACCGAGGCATCCGGGGCAGCCAAGTTAAGTTTTCATCATTTAGGGTTTATCGATGCCGAGGCACCCTAGGTTGGGCCTAATCACTTGGCACTAATCACTTGGCTCTATTGCCACCTATGTTGGGTTTATCATCTAGGGTTTATCGATGCTAAGGAGAATTCTAAGTTGGGCCTAATCACTTGGCTCTATTGCCACCTATGGTTTAATGCAGCAAGAATGGTGGGGCAGTTGATCCTACTTAACTAAGTACTAAGATACCCGGCCCATGCATTTAGTAAGTACCCCATATGTCCTATTTTTAGCAAAGTCATGCTAAAATTCACGGAAAATTTCAGCATGACCTTTGCTGAAAATAAGACATATGGAGTAACCGAATTGCGGAACGGAAGTTAATCAACATTCCGACAAACTCAAGGGCCTCTCGGGTACTGCAAATTCATCACGACACGATGGTCGGAGACATGACCTTTGCAAAATGGTCGGAGACACGATGGTCTTTCTCAATGTGATCAATTGATGGATCAACACAAGTATGATTTATAGAGTCAACATCGGTATGAATATATATAAAGTTTTTCTTCATCAGCCAGGCCCATGCAAGTGCGCATCCAGAACTATTTCGCTACTCAGAATTAACTACACTCTGATTTATAGATTCATTTCAGATGAGATCAGATTGAGCTCAAGCGTAGCTGCAATGAGGGATCCATGAGCCATCATGCCAGCCAGCCAGAAATAAACTTTACTTTCCAAAGGAAATAAAAATACAATGCATACATACATACTTAAGCAGGTAGATAGATAGATAGATAAATGAGCATGTTCAGTTTACAAGAATGAATATAAACAAGCAAAGAATGCATGCAAGTTTAAAGTAAAACGTTTCAGTTAATGCAAGTACTCCTCTTGCTCTCTACTTTCTCTCTTCTCTTCTTCAGTTAATTAACTGAATTTTACTGATGTTGTTGTTAACTGAATTTTACTAGTTAAACACATTATAACTGAATTTTACCACGTCTCCCCTCCGGGCGTTTCAAAGCAGGAGGGCCCACGTCTCCCCTCCAGAGTTTTCGAGGGCCCACGTCTCCCCTACAAAGGGCAGGACGTTTGAGTTTTCGAGGCAACTCCCCACGTCTCCCCTCCATTGGCAACTCCCCACGACGCAGAGGGGGTTTTCTTCCCACGTCCAGGTAACTCCCCTCCTATTCCATTGCCGCTCTATCTTCCTCCCTCTGCCTCCCTCCTCATTCCATTACCGCTCCATCTTCCTCCTCTACCTCCCTCTGCCTCCAAAGATCAAGCAACTCCCTCTTGCCTCCACCATCGCTGGCCGGAGGGCAATGGCGGAGGAATCGTGGAGCAACTCCCCTTCGTCTGCCAAGAGAATGGCGGAGGCATCGTGGAGCAACTCCCCTACGTCTGCCAAGCATCACCGTGGTGAGGCGTCTGGCAAGGAGCCGCTGGTGGTCGACGACGACGTTCCTGTAACACCCCGGATACAACTTTCCATATTCGTAACTCCGACTCTTGCCTTTTCCGGAGATGTGATTTATTATTTCCTTCGTGGTTGGGTTTTGTTTGTTGTTTTGCATTTTGTTCTTGTATTGCATCTCATCTCATGGCATCATCTGCATTTCATCCGCATGTTTTTCAAAACTTGCATCCGCTCGGTTCCGCGGTTCTCTCCGTTGTCCGTTCGAGTCGGTTACACTCGCACGCGCCGCTGCACCTCCGAAATATTATTTTATTAGTGGCATAATAATGTTCTCGGAATGGGTTGCAACTTGTCATGCGGTCTTATTATAGTGTAGACAGGCCGCCTGCCAAGTTTAAATGCATTCGAGTCCATCTGTTAGCCCAACTGTTGATCATAGCGGTACCGTTGCGGTACCTTCGCTTGACGTTTTCGGTCTCCGAAAACAGATGCCGGGCTGCTTTTCTTTTCTCTCCCTCAGTCCAGACCTTCTCGTCACAGCCCACCTGCAGCCCACCTAGTTTCCCCTCTGTCCGGAGCCGCTCGATCGCGATCCGAAGGTCCCGAGAACCCCCCTAAAACCAAACCCTAGCCATCCCTGCTATAAATGGACACCACATCTCCATTTTGGGCAACCCTAACCCCCCTCCTCCTCAGATTCCGCGCCCCCAATCATCAGCCGCCGCCTTCTCCTTGAATTCGGCGCTAACCTCTTCCCGCCACGTCGTCGCCCGGCGCCCCTCCCAGCGACCCGCCAGAGCCAGGCGCAGCCCTCAAGCCCATCGGGGCCGGACGCGTCGCCCGCGCCCTGAGCTCCAGATCGGGAGAGGAGCTCCCGATCCAGAGCTCGAACCCGCCTCGTCGACCCCGCCCGCCTCCTCGGCCTCGCCGCCGCGATTGAACTCCACCATCCCGGGTCGCCGCCCCGCGCCTCCCTCTTCCTCTCCCGTTTTTCTCCGGTGCCATCCTAGATCTCGGGACGAGATCCTCTCGTAGTGGTGGAGTGTTGTAACACCCCGGATACAACTTTCCATATTCGTAACTCCGACTCCTGCCTTTTCCGGAGATGTGATTTATTATTTCCTTCGTGGTTGGGTTTTGTTTGTTGTTTTGCATTTTGTTCTTGTATTGCATCTCATCTCATGGCATCATCTGCATTTCATCCGCATGTTTTTCAAAACTTGCATCCGTTCGGGTTCCGCCGGTTCTCTCCGTTGTCCGTTCCGAGTCCGGTTACACTCGCACGCGCCCGCGGCACCTCCGAAATATTATTTTATTAGTGGCATAATAATGTTCTCGGAATGGGTTGCAACTTGTCATGCGGTCTTATTATAGTGTAGACAGGCCGCTTGCCAAGTTTAAATGCGATTCGAGTCCATCTGTTAGCCCAACCGTTGATCATAGCGGTACCGTTGCCGGTACCTTCGTCGGACGTTTTCGGTCTCCGAAAACAGATGCCGGGCTGCTTTTCTTTTCTCTCCCCTCAGTCCAGACCTTCTCGTCACAGCCCACCTAGTTTCCCCTCTGTCCGGAGCCGCTCGATCGCGATCCGAAGGTCCCGAGAACCCCCTAAAACCAAACCCTAGCCATCCCTGCTATAAATGGACACCACATCTCCATTTTGGGCAACCCTAACCCCCCTCCTCCTCAGATTCCGCGCCCCCAATCATCAGCCGCCGCCTTCTCCTTGAATTCCGGCGCTAACCTCTTCCCCGCCGCCACGTCGCCCCAGCGCCCCCTCCCCGCGCGACCCCGCCAGGCCCGGGCGCAGCCCGCCAAGCCCATCGGGGCCGGACGCGTCGCCCGCGCCCGAGCTCCAGATCGGGAGAGGAGCTCCCGATCGAGCTCGAACCCGCCTCGCCGACCCCCCGCCCGACTCCTCGGCCTCGCCCCGCGGCGCACGAACTCCACCATCCCGGTCGCCGCCCACGCCTCCCTCTTCCTTCCCTTCGTCCTCCCTCTCTCTCACCTCGCTCTCTCTCTCCCCCCCGCAGATCCGCCCGTGAAGCTCAGATCGACGGTGGCCTTCACCGATGTCGGAGGCGGAATCTCGCGTCCGGATCCGACGGCCTGCCGGATCCACCCCATTCCGCGCCTCACGGTCCTCCACGACCTCACGGAGCTCCCTCTCCGCCGCCGGCGTGTCTCTTCTCGAGGGGCTAACAGAGGACGCGTCCCGCTTCGTCTGCGTAGACCTGCATGGCGGGCGCAGAAAGGCCCAGACCAAGACCTCCCAGATTCGGCTGCCTCCACGGCTGCTCCATCCGAGGCCCACCGCCTGGCCCTCCTCCCTCACCGACCGGGCCAAGAGCCCATGGTGAGACCCCAGCCCAGCACCCAGCAGATCTGGCCCATGGCTTGTTTTTTTTCAGTTCTGCAATTTCGCTTTATCCGATAATTTAAGCTGCTTTTCTGTAAAACCCCTAAGCATCATGCATTTAATATCTCTCAAACTGTGCATCGGATTAAAATAATTTATATATGTAAAATGCTCAGAAAATTGTGTAGATTAATAATATGTCATTTTCATCCATGTTTAAAATGTTTAAATTGATGTTTGCATTAATTTGCTAATATGCCATGCTAAAATGCCTTAATTCATAACTAAATAACCGTAGCTCGGAATTAAATGTTCTTTATATGTAAATGGGGTGGAAAAATGCCTAGATTAACATGGTCCACTTTATGTTGCTGTTTAACAACTCTAAAATTGTGTTTAGGGCAGAACAGTACCGAATCTAAAGTATTGCTCATGAGGATTTTCCGGAATTGTTGTTTCTTATTTCCGGCCTCATTTAAACTTGCCTAAATAGTTAGTTTAATTATGCTCCACCTCTTGCCATGTTTAACAACATTTAATATTGTTGAGTACCTAACCGAGAGAGAACTAAATAAGTGTTGTGGTGTTCCATCAATATGCAACTCGTTGCATATTGAGCTCCACTTAACTTGTAGTGTTGTTTGTGCATATTGCCATGCCATGCCTCATTAAACCGGACATGCATCATATTTGATTGTGCATCATGCCATGTTTATGATTGTGTGTTTACTATGTTATTTGCTTCTTTCCGGTTTGCTTCTCTCGTTAGCTTCGGGTTCGTTCCGGAGTTGTGAGGATTCGTTCGACTACTTCCGTTCGTTCTTCTTCATGGACTCGATCTTCTTCCTTGCGGGATTTCAGGCAAGATGACCATACCCTCGAAATCACTTCTATCTTTGCTTGCTAGATGCTCGCTCTTTTGCTATGCCTATGCTACGATGCCTACCACTTGCTATATCATGCCTCCCATGTTGCCATGTCAAGCCTCTAACCATCCTTTCCTAGCAAACCGTTGTTTGGCTATGTTACCGCTTGCTCAGCCCCTCTTATAGCGTTGTTAGTTGCAGGTGAAGATGAAGTTTGTTCCTTGTTGGAACATGGAGATGTTGTTCCTTGTTGGAACATGTTTACTTGTTGGGATATCACAATATATCTTATTTAATTAATGCATCTATATACTTGGTAAAGGGTGGAAGGCTCGGCCTTATGCCTGGTGTTTTGTTCCACTCTTGCCGCCCTAGTTTCCGTCATATCGGTATTATGTTCCCGGATTTTTGCGTCCCTAACGCTGTCGGGTGATTTATGGGACCCCTTGACGGTTCGCTTTGAATAAGACTCCTCCAAAGAAGGCCCAACTTTGGTTTTACCATTTGCCACCTAAGCCTTTTCCCCGGGTTTCGCGAGCCCGAGGGTCATCTTTATTTTAACCCCCCCGGGCCAGTTCTCCTTCGATTGCTGGTCCAACCTGGGCGATGTCCGGCGCCCCCTGGGCAATCCAGGGTCTATGCCAACCCGACGTCTTGCCCATCCGGTGTGCCCTGAGAACGAGATATGTGCAGCTCCTATCGGGATTTGTCGGCACATTCGGGTGGCTTTGCTGGTCTTGTTTTATTGCTGTGAAATGTCTTGTAGCCGGGATTCCGAGACTGATCGGGTCTTCCCGGGGAGAAGGAATATCCTTCGTTGATCGCGAGAGCTTATCATGGGCTAAGTTGGGACACCCCTGCAGGGTTTGAACTTTCGAAAGCCGTGCAGCGGTTATGTGGCAGATGGGAATTTGTTAATGTCGGTTGTAGAAAACCGAAGTTGATCTTAATTAAAATACACCAACGGCGTGTGTAACCGTGATGGTCTCTTCTCGGTGGTCCGGGAAGTGAACACGGTGTTGGAGTTATGTTTGGCGTAAGTAGTTTCGGGATCACTTCTTGATCATAGTTGTTCGACCGTGCTTTTGCCTCCTCTTCTCGCTCTCTTTTGCGTATGTTAGCCACCATATATGCTAGTCGCACGCAGCTCCACCTCACTACCTTGCCCTACCTTTAAGCTTAAATAGTCTTGATCTCGCGGGTGTGAGATTGCTGAGTCCCGTGACTCACAGATACTTCAAAACCAGTTTGCGGTGCCGATGAAACCGTGCGGTGATGGACCCGAGCTCAAGGAGGAGCTCGATGAAGATCTTGTTCTTTGTGTTGTTTCGTTTGATCGATCGGTAGTGGAGCCAGTTGGGACGATCGGGGATCTGTGTAGCATTTGGGGTAGTCTTCTTTTATTTTGGTTCCGTAGTCGGACCTTGTTTGTATCTGTAAGATGTAATGTTTTACTCATGTATTGTGTGAAGTGGCGATTGTAAGCCAACTATGTATCTCTTTTCCCTTATGAATTACATGGGTTGTGTGAAGATTACCTCACTTGCGGCATTGCTTTCAATGCGGTTATGCCTCTAAGTCGTGCTTCGGCACGTGGGAGATATAGCCGCATCGAGGGCGTTACAGTTCCGGTCCCCGGGCAGAAGCGGGACTACACCGTGCCGCTCAAGGTTGATATCAACCTGAAGGAGCCGCTGGATGTCGTATGCACCAGCAATCCAGACGAAGCCGACAAGATGATCTGCAAGATGAGGAGGAGGCTCGGCGGCATCCTTTCTCGAAATATCGGCGTTGATGTCGAGTATACCAGGGAAGACAAACCTCCGCAAATTGCTGCAGTTCTACAGTTATGCGTGGAGGATCTCGTCCTAGTATACCACATCACCGCGGCAACCAAATGGTAAAAACATCCAGTTCTGAAGTAGTTTTTTGGTGATCATATAGAATGTTGTCTACAAGTTTTTGTGATCATTTAGTAGCTTTTATGAATGTTGTCTTGTAATGCAAAAGATTGCAAAAAAAATACATCATTGAGATGTTATGCTTGTTGTTTTGATCATACAGAATGTTGTCTTGTAGTTGTTGTGATCATTTAGTAGTTGTTGTGATCATTTAGTAGTTGTTGTGATCAGAACTGAAGATGCTATTTTAACTGAATTTTGCTTCAACTAAACCCATTTTAATTCTGTAGTTTCTGAAGTTTTTGAAGTAGATGAATTTGAATGCTAAAGATTATTTTGATGCAGGCCCAAGGAACTCCGCCGCTCCTGCAGGAGAAGAAGCTGTACACCTTTGTTGGCTTTCGCATTGAGGCGACAAGGAGAAGCTGAAGTTATGCGGTTTGGAGATCAACCCGACAAGCACGTCGACTTGCAGCGCAAATGGAGAGTTCAAACAATGGAAAGAAGTGGCAGTCTTTGGCTGAGTTTGCAGCCAGCCTCATCCACCCATCCTACTCAAAAATGAAGCAGAAGATCGACAGAATTCGGACCACCTACTATGGGGGACAGCCCACTGCCAAACAAGCTCATCGAGTACGCCATGAAAGATCGTCACGTCACCCACGAGGCATGGAAGAAAATCGAAATCACCAAAGAAGGTTTGAGCTCGCAAGAGGCGGAGGATCATTGGGATGACCCTACTCTGGGGATATTGAGTTGTTTGTGGTATTGGGATGACCCTACTACTGTGTCTCAGTTTGTAGTTATGTGGTTGAACAAGTTTGCTTTTGTTATGTTGAACAAGTTTGCTTTTGTTATGTTGAACAAGTTTGCTTTTGTAATGATGAACAAGTTTGCTTTGGTTGTCGAGTTGACATCATCTCATCGCTGAGCATGGTTTAGTTTTACCTTTATCTATTTATTATTTAGGCAGAGCTATTCAGGCATGGAAGATATAATCATCCTTATGGTGAGGATCGCAATGTTTTAGCTTCCAAGTTTCTAATGACACATGATCTTTCCAACCACATAACTTAAGCGCAAACATTTCAGAATTGTAGTTACACATTCCAACCAATACCTGCAGGTTGTAATTTCATCTGAATGACCATCAATGACTAAGTGAAGCAAATAATTGCTATGCATTTCTTGCACGCGAGAAGGAAGAGGGAGAGGAGGCGGAGCTCACGGGAGGCGCAAGGAGGCCTGTGATAGCTTAGTAGCAACAGAGGTGGCGAAGTTGAGGAAGACAGGCGACCGAGGAAGAAGAGGTGGAGGAGGGGTGGAGGGGTCGAGCGCCGTCGCGCCCTGGTTCCGTGGCTCGCCGGCCCGGTGTTGAAGCAGATTCTGCCCGCCGCCTTGCCTGTCGCCTCGCACGGTGGAGCTCGGGGGCTGGGAAGGCGAGGGAGGGGGTGGGTGGGTGCAGTGAAGGCGAGGGAGGGGTGGATTGGGAGCGGACGGCGATGGGGGGCAGGGCAGGGGCTGACTGGGGGCGGCGACGGAGACGGAGGCGCGGGGGCGGCGGCGGCGTGGGTCGGGGCAGCGCGCGGGTGGATCTGGTGGCGAGGGAGAGAGGGTCGAAGGGGATCTGGCGAGAGGGAGGGAGGATAGCTAGGGGGAGGGTTCTAATGGCGCACCGTCCAGTCGTGCGCCATAAGTATGACTATTCTAATGGTGCACCACCCCTCGGTGCGCCATTAGAATTTTGTTTTAATCTAGCCCACTAACCATATCTACAACCTAACCCTATCTACAAATGAACCCACCCACTAACCCGGTGGTCAAGACGCAGCACACACACCAGAGGTCCCGGTTCGATTCCTGTGCTCCCCAATATTTTTTTATGCATTTTAAATGCTGTTTTTATATTTATTTGTGTTTAAATATGTTCAAACTTGTTTAAATCATAACAGTAATATTTTTTATAAAAACAGTAATAATTTTTTAAAAATATGTTCAAATTACTTACTTGAAAATATCATCGGGCGGCGGTGGGCGAGGAGGTGCGGGATCGAGATCGAGATGGAGGGGGATCGAGATCGAGATGGAGGGGATCGAGATCAAGTGTCCTCATGAATTCAAAAAGTGCCCATGAAATTTAAAAATATTCATGATATCAAAAAGTGCCCACGAAATACAATCGACAAATGAAGACTACGATTTAAATACAATCGATCTTAGCTAGCTATCTGTTCACAATCTTCTTGCCCTTCTTTTTCGCAAATGGAGTTCTTACGTGGAGCAGACGTCCTCTAGGTAGGGTGGTCCTGCTTCTTCTTGTGGTGTGTGCTGCTACTTCATCGTAAATCGTCATGTTCGATCTTGGTCGGCGTGATTTGTCGAAGTCTTGCTCATTGGCTACTCCATCCATTCTGATGATCTTCCTTTGCCTCTCCTCACGACAACACATTTGGGCTTTGGCGGGTCGGTAATGAAGAAGCATTGGTCCACTTGGGAAGCCAGTACCCATGGCTCATTTTTCGCGGTAATGTTTGCGCCCGCGGTCTTGGATTTGGCTTCGGGTATAAACACGACTGGGCTTTGGCATAGTGCGCCATTAGTAGGTTTTCAAAAAAGTAAAAAAAATTATATACTAATGGCGCACTGTCTTGGTCGTGCGCCATTACTAGTTCTAACTAGTAATGGCGCACTTTGCCATCCCTGCGCCATTAGTTTGTATGGAAAAATTGGAAAAAAATCAATAGTAGTGGCGCACCGTGAGCACGGTGCGCCATTAGTGTCTTCCACACTAATGGCGCACGAGCAACCGGTGCGCCATTAGTATATAGTAGTGGCACACTACTTACCTGGTGCGCCATTAGAATCAGTCCTATCTATAGCCCTTTTCCTAGTAGTGCTAGCCATGTGTATGTGGAGGATGTAATCCTCAATCCAGACTCCAGGGTCTGTTGTTCCGTCGTATGCCTCTATGTTTACGGGTTTGAATCCCGTTGGGAATTCGTGATCCAGCCCCTCATCGGTGAAACACAGGGGGTGTGCGGCACCCCTATATTTGGGTGTGCCGTGATGTTCGAATATTTGGCGTGTTGCATTGCTTGGAGGAGCTTGCTTTCTCGGCCCATAGATGGACCTAACTGGGCCATCCTTTTGATACGAATCCTTATGCGGATCGCGTGCCGGCTTGTGTGCGGCGCCGCTTGCCACTCCATGTTTGCCATGTGGTCGTCTATCCGACCGGGCGGCCTCTTTGTTCTTTGATTGCGGGGGCTCTACGGCCTCCTCATCGAATTCGGGCAGTAGTTTGCGCTTCGGATAGCTGTTTGTTTGGCGACTGTCGCCGGGTTTCTCTGCGGTGTTGAGTACTTTGCTCCATCTGATTCTGAGTGCATCTTCCGCTGTTTTGAGCTTCCGCTCTTGCTTTTTCAGGCTACGCGCAGCGGCGACGAGCCTTTTGTGGAGGTTCTTCTGCTCCAATAATTTGTCCGGCGTGGAGATCGTCCGGACTGTTATCCTCGCCGGGGACGGGTTGTTTATCCAGGTTGTCTTGTTCGGACGGTTGCTCGATAGCATGTTCGTCGTCCACCGGTTCGCCCTACTCTATGGCTGGGTCTATGTGGTTGCCGTCTTTGTCGAGGCGGGACTTGGTGCGGCGTTTAAGTTGCCGTTTTGACTGCTTTTCGAGGGGTTTATCCTTCGTAGTGTCCCGTTGTTCCTCGTCGTCACTTCCTTTAGGTGTATCCACCATGTATACATCATGGGATGAGGTGGCTGTCCAGTATCCTATAGGTGCTGGTTCATGGTTGTCTCCTACATCGTCGTCCATACCATCGATGTCTTCGGAGTCGAAATCGAGCACGTCGTTTAAGCTTTCGACAGTGGCTACAAAGTGGGTGGTGGGTGGGCGTTCAATTTCTTCGTCGTCCGCATCCCAACTTTACTGAATTCAGGATGTCGCCAAAGGGCGAGTGCTGAAAGATGTCCGTGGCAGGGAACTCCATAACCGGCGCCCAATTGGATTCGATTGGCAGGGGCGTGGAGGGTTCGGAGTCCGGAGAGGAGTCAGGTACCTTGGAGTCACGGTCTTCACAAAGGACAGGGATGGAGTTCGGCTTAATCACCGTAGAGATCGTAGCCCCCGAGGCGGTGTCCAGCCACTCGTCCTCGATCGGTGGAGTCGGCTCCGAGCTAAGGGTCGGAGCGGACGCTGGTGCGGCCTCCAGGGCACTGTTCGGCGGCAGAGCTAGATCATGCCCATCGAGACAGTGCGGCGCGCTTGGTTGTGGCTCGAATCCGTCGAAGATCAAGTCTCCGCGGATGTCGGCCGTGTAGTTCAAACTCCCAAATCTTACCTGGTGGCCAGGGGCGTAGCTCTCGATCTGCTCCAGATGGCCAAGTGAATTTGCCTGCGGTGCAAAGCCGCCAAATACGAAGATCTGTCCGGGGAGAAAAGTCTCACCCTGGACTGCGTCGTTGTTGATGATCGAAGAAGCCATCGGGCCTAAGGATGACGACACAGAGGAACTCTCAATGAAAGCACCAATGTCGGTGTCAAAACCGGCGGATCTCGGGTAGGGGGTCCCGAACTGTGCGTCTAGGCGGATGGTAATAGGAGACAAGGGACACGATGTTTTTACCAGGTTCGGGCCCTCTCGATGGAGGTAAAACCCTACTCCTGCTTTATTAATATTGATGATATGGGTAGTACAAGAGTGGATCTACCACGAGATCAGAGAGGCTAAACCCTAGAAGCTAGCCTATGGTATGATTGTTATTCGTCCTACGGACTAAAACCCTCCGGTTTATATAGACACCAGATAGGGTTAGGATTACACAGAGTCGGTTACAATGGTAGGAGATCTACATATCTGTATCGCCAAGCTTGCCTTCCACGCCAAGGAAAGTCCCAGCCGGACACGGGACGAAGCCTTCAATCTTGTATCTTCATAATCCAGGAGTCCGGCCAACGGTGATAGTTCGGCTACCCGGACACCCCCTAATCCAGGACTCCCTCACTAACCATAGCATGAAACATATGGATCCAAATCAGCCCCTTACGAAGCAACGCATAAACTAGAGTTTAAGCTTTTGTCACTCTAGCAACCCATCATCTACTTATTACTTCCCAATGCCTTCCTTTAGACCCAAATAATGGTGAAGCGTCATGTAGTCGACGTTCACATAACACCACTAGAGGAGAGACAACATACATCTCATCAAAATATCGAACGAATACCAAATTCGCATGACTACTAATAGGAAGACTTCTCCCATGTCCTCGGGACCAAACGTAACTACTCACAAAGCATATTCATGTTCATAATCAGAGGGGTATTAATATGCATTAAGGATCTAAACATATGATCTTCCACCAAATAAACCAACTAGCATGAACTACAAGGAGTAATCAACACTACTAGCAACCCACAGGTACCCATCTGAGGTTTTGGTACAAAGATTGTATACAAGAGATGAACTAGGGTTTGAGAGGAGATGGTGCTGGTGAAGATATTGCTGGAGATTGACCCCCTCCCGATGAGAGGATCGTTCGTGATGATGATGGTGATGATTTCCCCCTCCCAGATGGAAATTTTCCCAGCAGAGCAGCTCTGCCAGAGCCCTAGATTGGTTTCACCAAGGTTCCGCCTCGTGGCGGCGGAGTTTTGTCCTGTAAGCTTGCTTATGATTTTTTTCGAGGGCAAAAGACTTCATATAGCAGAAGATGAGCACTGGAGGCTGCCAGGTGGCCCACGAGGCAGGGAGGCGTGCCCAGGGGATAGGGCGCGCCCCCACCCTTGTGGATGGTGGGTGGCCCCCCTCAAGTATTTATGTCGCTCAATATTTTTTATTAATTCCCAAAATGACTTTCGTGGAGTTTCAGGACTATTGGAGCTGTGCAGAATAGGTCTCCAATATTTGCTCCTTTTCCAGCCCAGAATCCCAGCTGCTGGCATTCTCCCTCTTTATGTAAACCTTGTAAAATAAGAGAGAATATTCATAAGTATTGTGAAATAACTTGTAATAACAGTCCATAATGCAATAAATATCGATATAAAGCATGATGCAAAATGGACGTATCAACTCCCCCTAGCTTAGACCTCGCTTGTCCTCAAGCGGAAGCCGATATCGAAAAATATGTCCACATGTTTAGAGATAGAGGTGTCGATAAAATAAAATATGGACATGAGGGCATCATGATCATTCTTATAACAGCAACATATATATATTGTCATATGATTTCTTATTCTCAAGTAACCATCTATTCACAATGTCAAGTATGAATCAGAAACTTCATTGAGAACCAACAAACTATAATCTCAGTCATTAAAGCAATTGCAGTTTATCATAACATCTAAAAGAGTCAATATAAGAGCTTTTCAGCAAGTCCACATACTCAACTATCATTTAATCTTTCAATTGCTAACACTCACGCAATACTTACGGTAATGGAGCTTTAATCGGACACAGAGAAAGATAGGGGCTTATAGTGTTGCCTCCCAACCGTTTACCTCAAGGGTAATGTCAACAATAATAGTTCATGCTAACACTACTAGGAAAAGGGCTACTAATGGCGCACCAGTTTTGCCTACTAATGGCGCATCACTGGTGCGCCATTAGTATCACGCCACTAGAATTTTATTTCTAATGGCGCACCACTGGTGCGCCATTAGTATCTATATACTAATGGCGCACAGGCAGTGCGCCATTAGTTTTTCCCACGGTGCGCCACTAGTATACGCTATACTAATGGCGCACCACCTCGTAATGCGCCATTAGTAACAATTTTTAATTTTTTTTCTTAATCTCAGGTCACTATTTCACCTATGAGATATCCAACACATATATATACAACAAGCATCCATATAACAATCATAGCCAACACACAAGTTCCATCATATATACATACATAGCCAACACACAAGTTCCATCATATATACATACATAGCCAACACACAAGTTCCATCGTTACATATTACAAAAGTTTCACATTGTTCATCAAACACCGTTATCCATCAATTCACAAAAATTTCACATTGATACAAAATAAAAACACAAATGGAAAATAAGCACTCCATCCATGCAAGCTTCCGTGAATTAAATCAAATCTGCAAAATGATAAACAACAAGTTAGAAGAAGAAAAAGAAGAAGACTAGAAGAATACTAGAATAAGAAGAACACTAGAAGAAGAATAAGAAGAATTTTGGAAAAGAAATAAGAAGAAGACTATAAGCTTATTATGTAAACTTGTTCATTTTGTGCTAACATAAGTTATTTTGGAGCTAACCTATAGGAAACTAAGCATATAAGCTCTAAGTTAGTATATTAGAGCCAACTTAGGTAAAATGAAGCTAACCTATGTCATTTTGGAAAAGAAGAAGAATAAGAAAAGACTATAAGCTTATTATGTAAACTTGATCATTTTGTGCTAACATAAGTTATTTTGGAGCTAACCTATAGGAAACTAAGCATATAAGCTCTAAGTTAGCATATTAGAGCCAACTTAGGTAAAATGAAGCTAACCTATAGGAAACTAAGCATATTAGAGATAACATAGGTAACTAATATATATATATATATATATATATATATATATATATATATATATATCATTTTGGAGATCGACATACGACAAAGTTCAGTTCTCATGCATTGTTCTTCTCCTTCTCCTTCCTCGGTCGATGCGCCAAGAGCGGCGAGGCGGTGGAGGCGGTGGGAAGTAGTCTTCTACCTCAATTGGCGTGGTCATGTCGCCCGGTGTGGGATCGCCCGCGCCACCACCGTGCGTGGTCATTGTCGAGCACCACCACCATCGCGAGGCCACCTTCAGGCACGACCATCACTAGGTCATCCTCATCCACCTCCATCTCTTGCCCATGGTCAGCCACCACCATCTCTTGCCCATGGTCTGCCACCACCATCTCTTGCCCTTGGTCAGCCACCACCAGCGCTAGGTCATCCTCAGCCTGATGCCCATCGTCATCCTGCAGCTCCTCATCCCCACTCTGCTCCTCTTCTCCCGCACTCCAGTCCGGATCATCCTTCTTGTTGTCTATGCTGCTGCCAGAATAGCTGCTGCTTTCACTACAGCCAGAATCGCTGCTGCTTTCGCTACAGCCATGGTCGTTGCTGCTTTCGCTACAGCCATGGTCGTTGCTGCTTTGGCTGTAGCCATTGTCGCTGCTGCTGCTCCCATTACCTGTCCAAATGCAACAATGACCGTTAACAATCGATGTGAGACAAAGCGAATGGTAGAGGAATAAGAAGAGGTAGAACGTACCGACATCATAATCTTCAGCGTAGCGCATGCGACACATAGTAGCGTTGAACACCTTCACGATGAGCATGGTGGCATCATCGTCGTAACTGAAGAGAAGGAAGTACCCCAGCCGCAGGTCGTAGGCACGGTAGAACTTCTCCCACCCACGAGACAAGTACATGTGGCCCTTCTTGATCACCAACTCCACATCCCACACCCTGCGAAACCCGCTGCCGGCCTGTCGCACCTTCACATTATTTGGCGGATCTTCACCCATCAGCATGTTCTTAAAACTGCCAGGCAGCCTCTGCAGTTTGGGACAATGAGTGATGTAGGCAAACAACAGATATCACAATGAGATGGGTGAAGCTAGGGGAGATCTCTCATTTTATATACCTGTGTCATGGATGATACTGAAGTCCCAAGTATGATAGTGAAGAACTCGGAAGCATCCAACTCGTACTGCGGTGTCACAGAGCTGCGGTGGCTGCTTCCCGCCATCTCTGATAATTAAGCAGCAGAAGAGACCAATTAGTACCCTTACAACCGAACAAGGAAAGGCAAGGTATTAAGACAGATGTGAACACATGAGATAAAATCTAGAGACGTGAACACATGAGAACTACTCGTCATCATCACCAATATTGTGACGAGTGTGATCTTCATCATCACTAACATATGGCATAGCAACTACAACTTCAGAAACTACAGTTCGCCAGGTTAACCATCTGCAAATATGCAAGGAGCAGATTACGAATAATAAATTTGCGCAATGTCCAAACGCTGGAAAGAGGAAATGAAACCCCTGGACCATTAGCCATCAAGAAAACAAGGCAATTCATTTACAAATGACTTCAGTATCTTGTTAAAGCAGTTTAAAGGAACATTTAGCAAACATATAGGCCTATATCTTTGGATCATCATTCCCTTTATGCAACAAAGTAATAATGCCATAGTTAAGTCTTCCTACATCCAACTTTCCATTAAAAAAATCATGAAACAGAGGCATCAAATCATAGTTAATGTTCCATCCTTTCAACTTTTTTCTCACTACTCTAACTCTATTTTGCCACTTTTTTCTCATAGTTATCCAACTTTCCAAAATTTTCTTACATTTTCTATAAAACTTTCATAGTTGTATCAAAATGAAATGCATTCCAAACTTTGCTGGCCACCTCACTTAGATGCTCTCTAAGAAACCAGAAATACCTGGGGCGGCCTGGTAGCGGACGTCGGGGTGGGGGGGGGGGTGGGCGGGGTCCTGCCCCTGGTCTGGCGGCTCCGACGGCGGGGAGTGGCCGGAGGAGGAGGAGGGCCATCTTCTTTCGCCGCCGTCGCCGGCGCCGACCTCAGTCTGGCCGCTCCCATGGTCGGCGGACGGAGATCGGTGGGGCGGGCGGCAGCGGCAGGGACGGCAGGGACGGAGGGGACGGAGGGGCGGATGGGCGTGGGGTCGGGGTCGGGCGGGCGGCGGACAGAGGGGGAGACGGGGGGGGTGGGGGTGGGGTGGGGCGGCGGTAGGGGACGAAGGGGCGGAGGGGGCGGGGGCGGGGGCCGAGGGGGCGGAGGGTGGGAGGTCGGGCGGCGCCAGGGGGACGGAGGGTGGGGCGGCAGGGCGCGCACTGATTTGGGGCGGAGGGCGTACTAAGTGGGAGGAAGGGAGGAGAGGAATAAGTTTTTGGCCAAAAGTAAAAAAATTACTGGCGCTCTGTCTCCGTCATCGCCATTAGTAGTTCAAACTACTAATGGCGCACGTTGCTTGATCGCCATTAGAATGATTGAAAAAATGAAAACAAAATTGTTTTACTAGTGGCGCACCTTTCGCCGGTGCGCCATTAGTGTATTCCACACTAATGGCGTATCTCCACCAGTGCACCATTAGTATATAATCTTGGCGCACCACTTCTGCAGTGCGCCATTAGTGTCAATCCTATCTTTAGCCCTTTTCCTAGTAGTGTAACTTACATCCAATTGGATATATATATATATATATATATATATATATATATATATATATATATATATATATATATATATATATATATATATATATATATATATATATATATATATATATATATATATATATATATATATCAGATCTTTCCAACACGAGGTGCTTGCCAAAGGATAAAATAAAAAGGAAAGGTGAAGATCACCTTGACTCTTGCATAATGTAAAAGATAGGCCCTTCGCAGAGGGAAGCAGAGGTTGTTATGTGCTTTTATGGTTGGATGCATGAAATCTTAATGCAAAAGAACGTCACTTTATATTTCCACTTGTGATATGAACCTTTACTATGCAGTCCGTCGCTTTTATTACTTCCATATCACAAGATCGTATAAAGCTTATTTTCTCCACACTAATAAGTCATACATATTTAGAGAGCAATTTTTATTGCATGCAACATGAAAACTTACTTAAAGGATCTTACTCAATCCATAGGTAGATATGGTGGACTCTCATGGCAAAGCTGGGTTTAAGGATATTTGGAAGCACAAGTAGTATCTCTACTTGGTGCAAGGAACTTGGCTAGCATGAGGGGGAAAGGCAAGCTCAACATGTTTGGATGATCCATGACAATATACTTTAACTGAGATGTGAGAAAACATAACCCATTATGTTGTCTTCCTTGTCCAACATCAACTCTTTAGCATGCCATACTTTAATGAGTGCTCACAATCATAAAAGATGTCCAAGATTATTTATATGTGAGAACCTCTCTTTCTTTATTACTTCCTATTAATTGCAACGATGACCAAAACTATGTTTGCCAACTCTCAACAACTTTTAATCATCACACTCTTTATATGTGAAGTCATTACTTTCCATAAGATCAATATGAACTCTTTTATTCTTTTTATTCTTTTATCACTCTAGATCATAGCAAAATAGCAAAGCCCTTGACTCAACACTAACCTTTATTATATATAGCTCACGGACTCGATTACATAGAGGAATCACAAAGCAAAACTCAAAACTAATTCATACCAAAACTTTATTCTATACTAGATCAAGATATTACCAAAAGGATCGAACTAAGAAAAACGGTAAAGATAGGAGTGTGGTGGTGTTACGATACCGGGGCACCTCCCCCAAGCTTGGCAGTTGCCAAGGGGAGTACCCATACCCATGTGAGTATGTCTCCTTTGCTCGTGAAGAAGGTGATGATGGAGTTCTTGATGATGTATCCTTCTTCCTTAATTAGCGCTTAAGAATAGAATTTTGCTCCCTTAGATCATCGATCTCCTGCTCAAGTCTTAATATCCTTCTCCATTGTTCCTGTTTGTTTTCCTGCAAGAGACGAAAAGGGATAAACTCGATCTTGGGTTTGTTTGCCCTATCAGGGAGGCTTGACTTTTTAAACTCCACATGCATGTCCCCAGGTTGAGGTAACGGGACTACAACTTCATCTGAGCTCGTCTCCTCCTTTCCCTTAGGCTCGTAGTCTTCTTCTTCCTCAGTGGTCCAGCCACAATGCTCCAAGTCCCAGTAGACCTTAGGGTCTGCAAGGTAATCAGCCACATAGCTTTCTCCCTCCGAATCTTGGGACTCCATATTGCTCTAATCTGCGGCAGAAACAGCTCGAAACAAAGACAGAAGATGTTTGCATGATACAGTAGTCAAAACTTTCAGGAGATTATATAATTAATTTTTACCGACCAAAAGAAGTATCGTGCAAGAGAACGGAGTCCGGAGAGCACACGAGGTGCCCACGAGGCAGGGGGCGTGCCCAGGGAGGTAGGGCGCACCCTCCACCCTCGTGGATGCCTCGTGTCCTTCCCGGACTACTTCTTATTTTCCTATTTTCTTAAATATTTCAAAAAAGAGAAAAATTGCTATTAGAACTGTTTTGGAGTCGGTTTACTTACCGTACCACATACCTATTCCTTTTCGGGGTCTGAAACATTCTGGAAAGTGTCCCTTATGTATTCCTCCGGGGTTACGGTTTCAATAACATTAGTTTCAACATTTATAGGATTACCTGTGATATAGTGTTCGATTCTTTGACCGTTCACCACCTTCGGATTTGTGCCTTCGAAGTTGTTGATTTTTATGGCACCGGAACGATAGACCTCCTCGATAACGTAAGGGCCTTCCCATTTAGAGAGAAGTTTTCCTGCAAAAAATCTTAAACCAGACTTGTATAGCAACACACAATCACCTACATTAAACTCACGCTTTTGTATCCTCTTGTCATGCCATCTTTTAACTTTTTCTTTAAACAATTTGGCATTCTCATAGGCCTGGGTTCTCCATTCATCAAGTGAGCTAATGTCAAATAACCTCTTCTCACCGGCAAGTTTGAAATCATAATTGAGCTCTTTAATAGCCCAATATGCCTTATGTTCTAGTTCAAGAGGTAAGTGACATGCTTTTCCATAAAGCATTTTATATGGAGACATACCCATAGGATTCTTATATGCAGTTCTATAAGCCCATAATGCATCATCAAGTTTCTTGGACCAATTCTTTCTAGATCTATTAACAGTCTTTTGCAAATTAATTTAAGCTCTCTATTACTCAATTCTACTTGACCACTAGACTGTGGGTGATATGGAGATGCAATTCTATGATTAACATCATACTTAGCAAGCATTTTACGAAAAGCACCATGAATAAAATGTGAACCACCATCAGTCATTAGGTACCTAGGGACACCAAACCTCGGAAAAATAACTTCTTTAAGCATCTTAATAGAGGTGCTATGATCAACACTACTAGTTGGAATAGCTTCTACCCATTTAGTAATGTAATCAACAACAACTAGAATATGTGTATACCCATTAGAGGCAGGAAACGGTCCCATATAATCAAAGACCCAAAAATCAAATGGTTCAATAACAAGAGAATAATTCATAGGCATTTCTTGACGTCTAATGATATTACCAATTCTTTGACATTCATCACAAGACAAGACAAACTTATGGACATCTTTGAACAAAGTAGGCCAATAAAAACCGGATTGCAATACCTCATGTGCAGTTCTATCTCCAGCGTGGTGTCCTCCATATGCCTCGGAGTGACACTTGCATAGGATATGTTCCTGTTCATGCTCATGTACACAACATCTAATAACACCATCTACACCTTCTCTTACAAAGGTGTGGGTCATCCCAGAAGTAATGTCTTAAATCATAGAAATACTTTTCTTTTGCTGGTATGTGAAACTAGGTGGTATAAATTTAGCAACAATGTAATTAGCATAATTAGCATACCATGGAGCAATATGAGAAGCATTTATGACAGCTAATTGTTCATCAGGAAAGCTATCATTAATAGGTAGTGGATCATCAAGAACATTCTCTAACCTAGACAAGTTCTCTGCAATGGGGTTCTCAGCTCCCTTCACTACTAGGAAAAGGCATGCTAGTGGCGCACCAGTTTTGCCTTCTAATGGCGCACTACTGGTGAGCCACTAGCATCACGCCATTAGAATTAAATTCTAATGGCGCACCACTGGTGCCCCATTAGTATCTGGTGTTCTAATAGCGCACCACGTAATGCGCCATTAGTATTGCCAACAGTGCGCCATTAGAATTCCTTCCAGGGTAATGGCGCACCACATAGAAGCGCGCCATTAGTAACAAATTTTTTTCAAATTTCTTTTAGAATTTTTTTTATTTTTTTCAACTTTTTTTTGTTTTTTTCTTAATCTCAGGTCACTATGGCATAATCTCGGGTCAATATGCTTAATCTTAAGTCATAATCTCGGGTCAATATGCTTAATATTAAGTCAAATCGTACTTCATGGTCAAACTTCCCGAAAGGTCACCCATCCTCACACTACTCCAGCCCAAGCACGCTTAACTTCAGAGTTCTATCCAACCCCAGCAACAACTCACTTCACAGGCACTTGTTGATATATGTAGCATCTCAATCCTATTATACCTTGTTTATGTCTAGGACTTTGTTCATGTTCATGACTATGATGAAATTTTGAAAAATATTTCAAACTTCCCGGTCATATTACGTATCGTTTTTTGAAAAAACTTTCAAAAAAAAATCAAAACCAATTTTTTTTCTGTTACTAGTGGCGCACCACATCCACGGTGCGCCACTACAAAGTTTGAAATTTTTTGAATTTTTTTGCCTCTAGATCTTGAAAGCCCCGTAACTTTTTTCCTTTTAGGTTTTTGGGGATTTTGAAAATGTTTAACGGGGTTCCCCCAGTTAAATTCGGATGTAACTTTTCGAGTAGATGATTTTTCTTATAAAAAACTTTTTAATTCGAGTTCGTATGCAAAAGTTATGCCCATTTTACAAATTTCTAGAGAGATTTTGCAAATCAAGTCGAAATTCATATTTGTAAATTTTCCCAACAACTAGAGCACATATCACATGGGAAACTTATTTTCTTTTATTTTTTTGACATTTCCATCATTTTCTTTTTTTAAACTGAAAAGGCTGTCCACCCGGGGGGGTTGCATTCGGTGTTGGGCCAAGTTAGTAATGGCGCACCGTGGGGTGGTGCGCCATTACTAGTTAAACTAGTAATGGCGCACCACACCCACGGTGCGCCATTACTAGTTTTGAAAAAAAATAAAAAAATTGAAATTGTTTTTGAATCTTTTTTGAAAAAAACTTAGTAATGGCGCACCTGTGGACAGTGCGCTAGTTTTAACTAGTAATGGTGCACTTTCCACTGGTGCGCCATTACTAACAATATATTTTTTATTTTTTTTATTTTTTTTTCAAAACTACCAATGGCGCACGGTGGGTGTGGTGCGCCATTACTATGTCAACTAGTAATGGCGCACTATCCCACGGTGCGCCATTAGTAACAATTGGCGCACCTGTATGTGGTGCGCCATTGCTATATACTAATGGCGCACCACACATGTGGTGCGCCATTAGTGTCCATTTCATCTATAGTCGTTTTCCTAGTAGTGCTTTCTATCAATAATAATATGCAAATCAAATTCTTGTAGTAGGAGAACCCATCTAATAAGTCTAGGTTTAGCATCTTTCTTTTCCATAAGATATTTAATAGCAGCATGATTAGTGTGAATAGTTACTTTAGAATCAACAATATAAGTTCTGACATTATCACACGCAAATACAACTGCTAAGAATTCTTTTTCAGTAGTAGCATACATTCTCTGGGCAGTGTCTAGAGTTTTACTAGCATATTGAATAACATTTAGTTTCTTATCAACTCTTTGTCCTAGAACAACACCTACAGCAAAATCACTAGCATCACACATGATTTCAAAGGGTAAATTCCAATCGGGTGGCTGAACAATAGGTGCAGAAATCAAAGATTTCTTAAGTATTTCAAACGCTTCTACACAATCATCATCAAAGACAAAAGGAATATCTTTTTGCAATATATTAGTCAGAGGCCTAGAAATTTTAGAAATATCCTTAATGAACCTCCTATAAAACCCGGCATGACGAAGGAAACTTCTTATACCTTTAATTTCCTTGGAACATGGCATCTTTTCAATTGCATCAACTTTAACTTTATCAACTTCAATACCTCTTTCAGAAATTTTATGCCCCAAGACAATACCTTCATTAACCATAAAGTGGCACTTTTCCCAATTCAAAACAAGATTAGTATCTTCGCATCTCTGCAAAACTCATTCAAGGTTGCTCAAGCAATCATCAAAAGAGGATCCATAAACGGAGAAATCATCCATGAATACCTCAAAAATATTTTCACAAAAGTCAGAGAATATAGCCATCATGCATCTTTGAAAGGTAGCAGGCGCATTACATAAACCAAAAGGCTTACGTCTATAAGCAAAGGTACTGAAAGGGCAAGTAAAAGTGGTCTTTTCTTGATCCTCCGCTGACACAGGTATTTGAGAGAAACCAGAGTAACCATCTAGAAAGCAAAAATGTGTATGTTTGTATAGTCTTTCTAGCATTTGATCAATAAAAGTAAAGGGCAATGATCTTTTTAGTGGCTTTGTTTAATTTGCAGAAATCAATTACCATTCTATAATCTGTAATAATTATTTGCGGGATTAATTCATCTTTATCATTAGGAACGACAGTAATACCTCCCTTCTTAGGGACACAATGGATAGGACTTACTCACTAACTATCAGCAACGGGATAAATTATACCTGCCTCAAGGAGCTTTAGTATTTCCTTTCTTGCCACTTCTTTCATCTTAGGATTTAACCGTCGTTGGTGATCAATAACTGGCTTGGTGTCTTCCTCCAATATTATTTTGTGTTGGCTTAAAGTGGGACTAATGCCCTTAGGATCATCAAGAGTATATCCAATAGCAGCACGGTGCTTCTTCAGAGTTTTCAATAGTCTTTCCTCTTCCTTCTCTGAAAGGTTAGCACTAATAATAATAGGATATATCTTCTTTTCATCAAGATAAGCATATTTAATAGTATCAGGTAATGGTTTAAGCTCAAACACGGGATCACCCTTGGGTGGTGAAGGATCCCCTAAGATTTCAACAGGAAAGTTGTGTTTCAAAATAGGACCCTGTTTAAAGAATAAGTCATCTATTTCCCTTCTTTCATTCATAAACATATCATTTTCATGGTCTAGTAAATATTGTTCTAAAGGATCGAGGCACGACAATAGAAGCAAGACAAATAATTTCATCCTTACTAGGCAATTCTTTATCAGGGGGTTGTCTACCATCCCCCAAACCAATAGTAACAACATCCTTTTCGCAATCTATCTTAGCATTGACAGTGTTCAAGAAGGGTCTACCAAATATGATGGGACAAAAGTCATCTTGTGGGGAACCAAGAACAAGAAAATCTGCAGGATATTTAACTTTCCCACACAAGACTTCAACATCTCTAACAATCCCAATTGGTGAAATAGTATCTCTATTGGCAAGCTTAATTGTAACATCAATATCTTCTATCTCAGCAGGTGCAATGTCGTGCATAATTTCTTCATATAAATAATGAGGTATTGCACTAGCACTAGCACCCATATCGCATAAGCCATGATAACAATGATCTCCTATTTTAACAGAAATAACACGCATTCCTACAACGGGTCTATGTTCCTTAGCATCGGGTCTAGCAATTCTAGCAGCTGCATCACAGAAATAAATAGCATGCCCATCAATATTATCAGCCAAGAGATCTTTAACCATAGAAATACTAGGTTCAACTTTAATTTGCTCATGTGGTGTATATGTTCTAGTATTACTCTTACGAACCACAGTTCAAGCTTTAGCATGATCCTTTATCCTAACAGGGAAAGGTGGTTCCTCAATATAAGTGGAAGGAACAATAGGATCATTATAAGTGATAATCTTTTCTTCAATTGTAATAGATGCAACTACTTTTACTTCTGTGGGAGGATTATATTTAAACCACTTCTCTTTATGGAGATCGACATGAGTAGCAAATGATTCACAGAAAGAAGCTACGATCTCAGAGTCAAGTCCATATTCAGTGCTAAATCCACGAAAAGCATCGGTATCCATAAAAGATTTAACAAAATCAAACTTAGGTGTCATACCTGACTCCTTACCATCGTCGGGATCCCAATCTTCAGAGTTGCGTTTAATTCTTTCCAATAAATCCCATTTGAATTCAATAGTCTTCATCATAAAAGACCCATCACAAGAAGTATCGAGCATGGAGCGATTGTCGAGAGAAAGCCGAGCATAAATTTTTTGAATAATCATCTCTCTCGAGAGCTCATGAATGGGGCATGAATATAACATTGACTTAAGCCTCCCCCATGCTTGAGCGATGCTTTCTCCTTCGCGAGGCCAAAAATTATATATATAATTACGATCATGATGAAAAAGATGCATAGGATAAAACTTCTAGTGAAATTCCAATTTCAATCATTTATAATCCCAGGATCCCATATCATCACATAGCCTATACCATGTCAATGCATCTCCCTTCAAAGATAAAGGGAAGACCTTCTTCTTGATAACATCATCGGGCATACCTGCAAGCTTAAATAATCCACAAACTTCATGCACATAGATTAGGTGTAAATCGGGATGCAATGTTCCATCTCCTACAAAGGGATTAGCTAGCAGTTCTCTACCATACCCGAAGGAATTTCAAACTAAACATTTTCAATAGGTTCAGTAGGTTGAGGAGCAACTCTTTTCTCTACTGGTCGGGGTGAAGATACCCCGAACAAGCCCCTCAAAGGATTATGTTCCATAGTAACAACTGACAGTAAATTTCAGCACACTATATAAATGTTTCCTTACCAAGTTCCACTTACCAAAGGCGCTTCACTCCCGGGCAACGGCGCCAGAAAAGAGTCTTGATGACCCACAAGCGTAGGGGATCTATCAAGTCCTTTCGATAAGTAAGTGTGTCGAACCCAACGAGGAGCAGAAGGAAATGACAAGCGGTTTTCAGTAAGGTATTCTCTGCAAGCACTGAAATTGTAGGTAAAAGATAGTTTTGTCATAAGATAATTTGTAACGGGTAACAAGCAATGAAAGTAAATAAGGTGCAGCAAGTGTTGGGGAACGTTGCAGAAAATAAAAAAATTCTATGCATCACCAAGATCAATCTATGGAGTCATCTAGCAACGATAGAGAGGAGTGCATCTACATACCCTTGTAGATCGCGAGCGGAAGCGTTCAAGAGAACGTGGTTGATGGAGTCGTACTCGTCGTGATCCAAATCACCGATGATCCTAGCGCCGAACGGACGGCACCTCCACGTTCAACACATGTACGGTTGGGAGATACGTCTCCTCCTTCTTGATCCAGCAAGGGGGAAGGGGAGGTTGATGGAGATCGAGCAGCACGACGGCGTGGTGGTGGAAGTAGCGGGGATCTCGGCAGGGCTTCGCCAAGCTCAGCGAGAGGGAGAGGTGTTACGGGGGGAGAGGAAGGCGCCAGGGGCTTGGGTGCGTAGCCCTCCCTCCCCCCTCTTTATATAGGGGCCCTGGGGGGCGCCGGCCCCCTAGAGATCCAATCTCATGGGGGGCGGCGGCCAAAGGGGGGACTTGCCCCCCAAGTCGGGTGGGGCGCCCGCAGGGTTTCCAACCCTAGGCGCAGGGAGAGGCCCAAGGGGGGCGCACCAGCCCACCAGGGGCTGGTTCCCTTCTCTCTTCAGCCCATGGGGCCCTCCGAGATAGGTGGCCCCACCCGGTGGACCCCCGGGACCCTTCCGGTGGTCCCGGTACAATATCGGTGACCCCTGAAACTTTCCTGGTGGCAGAAACTGGACTTCCTATATACAAATATTTACCTCCGGACCATTCTGGAACTCCTCGTGACGTCGGGGATCTCATCCGGGACTCCGAACAACTTTCGGGTTACCGCATACTAATATCTCTACAACCGTAGCATCATCGAACCTTATGTGTGTAGACCCTACGGGTTCGGGAATCACGCAGACATGACCGAGACAGCTCTCCGGCCAATAAGCAATAGCGGGATCTGGATACCCATTTTGGCTCCCACATGTTCCACGATGATCTCATCGAATGAACCACGATGTCGAGGATTCAAGTAATCCCGTATACAATTCCCTTTGTCAATCGGTACGTTACTTGCCCGAGATTAGATCGTCGGTATCCCAATACCTCGTTCAATCACATTACCGGCAAGTCACTTTACTCATGCCGTAATGCATGATCCCGTGACCAACCACTTGGTCACATTGAGCTCATTATAATGATGCATTACCGGGTGGGCCCAGAGATACCTCTCCGTCATACGGAGTGACAAATCCCAGTATCGATTCGTGTCAACCCAACAGACCTTTCGGAGATACCTTTAGTATACCTTTATAGCCACCCAGTTACGTTGTGACGTTTGGTACACCCGAAGCACTCTTACGGTATCCGGGAGTTACATGATCTCATGGTCTAAGGAAATGATACTTGACATTAGAACAGCTCTAGCAAACGAACTACACGATCTTGTGCTATGCTCAGGATTGGGTCTTGTCCATCACATCATTCTCCCATTGATGTGATCCCGTTATAATTGACATCCAATGTCCATGGTCAGGAAACCGTAACCAACCATTGATAAACGAGCTAGTCAACTAGAAGCTCACTAGGGACATGTTGTGGTCTATGTATTCATACATGTATTACGATTTCCGGATAACACAATTATAGCATGAACAATAGATAATTATCAAGAACAAGGAAATATAATAATAACCATTTTATTATTTCCTCTAGGGCATATTTTCAACAGTCTCCCAGTTGCACTAGAGTCAATAATCTAGTTACATTGTGATGAATCGAACACCCATAGAGTTCTGGTGTTGATCATGTTTTGCTCGTGGAAGAGGTTTAGTCTACGGATCTGTGACATTCAGATCTGTGTGCACTTTACAAATATCTATGTCTCCATCTTGAACATTTTCACGAATTGAGTTGAAGCGACGCTGGATGTGCCTAGTCTTCTTGTGAAACCTGGGCTCCTTGGCAAGGGCAATGGCTCCAGTGTTGTCACAGAAGAGAGTCAACGGCCCCGACGCATTGGGAATAACTCCTAGGTCGGTAATGAACTCCTTCTTCTAGATTGCTTCATGTGCTGCCTCCGAGGCTGCCATGTACTCCGCTTCACATGTAGATCCCGCCATGACGCTTTCCTTGCAACTGCACCAGCTTACTGCCCCACCATTCAAAATATACACGTATCCGGTTTGTGACTTAGAGTCATCCAGATCTGTGTCGAAGCTAGTGTCGACGTAACCCTTTACGACGAGCTCTTCGTCACCTCCATAAACGAGAAACATATCCTTAGTCCCGTTCAAGTACTTCAGGATATTCTTGACCGCTGTCTAGTGTTCCATGCCGGGATTACTTTGGTACCTTCCTACCAAACTTACGGCAAGGTTTACATCAGGTTTGGTACACAGCATGGCATACATAATAGACCCTATAGCCGAGGCATAGGGGATGACACTCATCTTTTCTCTATCTTCTGTCGTGGTCGGGCATTGAGCCGAGCTCAATTTCACACCTTGCAACATAGGCAAGAATCCCTTCTTGGACTGATCCATATTGAACTTCTTCAATATCTTATCAAGGTATGTGCTTTGTGAAAGACCTATGAGGCGTCTCGATCTGTCTCTATAGATCTTGATGCCTAATATGTAAGCAGCTTCTCCAAGGTCCTTCATTGAAAAACACTTATTCAAGTAGGCCTTAATGTTGTCCAAAAGTTCTATATCATTTCCCATCAATAGTATGTCATCCACATATAATATGAGAAATGCTACACAGCTCCCTCTCACTTTCTTGTAAACGCAGCTTCTCCATAAGTCTGCATAAACCCAAACGCTTTGATCATTTCATTAAAGCGAATGTTCCAACTCCGAGATGCTTGCACCAGCCCATAGATGGAGCGCTGGAGCTTGCATACCTTGTTAGCATTCTTAGGATCGACAAAACCTTCTGGCTGCATCATATACAATTCTTCCTTAAGAAAGCCGTTAAGGAATGCCGTTTTGACGTCCATTTGCCATATCTCATAATCGTAGAATACGGCAATTGCTAACATGATTCGGACGGACTTAAGCTTCGCTACGGGTGAGAATGTCTCATCGTAGTCAACTCCTTGAACTTGTCGATAGCCCTTAGCGACAAGTCGAGCTTTATAGAGAAAGTCTGTCAAAGTCCATACTTTGTTTTCATACATGGATCCTATCTCAGATTGCATGGCTTCAAGCCATTTGTTGGAATCTAGGCCCACCATCGCTTCCTCATAGTTTGAAGGTTCACCGTTGTCTAACAACATGATTTCTAGGACAGGGTTGCCATACCATTCTGGTGTGGAACGTGTCCTTGTGGACCTACGAAGTTCAGTAGCAACTTGACCGAAGTACCTTGATCATCATCATTAACTTCCTCTCTCTCCGGTGCAGGCACCATAGAAACATTTTCATGAGTTGCGCTACTTTCCGGTTCAAGAGGCAATACTTCATCAAGTTCTACTTTCCTCCCACTTACTTTCTCTCGAGAGAAACTCTTTTTCCAGAAAGGACCCGTTCTTGGCAACAAAGATCTTGCCTTCGGATCTGAGGTAGAAGGTATACCCAATGGTTTCCTTAGGGTATCCTATGAAGACGCATTTTTCTGACTTGGGTTCGAGCTTTTCAGGTTGAAATTTCTTGACATAAGCATCGCATCCCCAAACTTTTAGAAACGACAACTTAGGTTTCTTACCAAACCATAATTCATACGGTGTCGTCTCAATGGATTTAGACGGTGCCCTATTTAAAGTGAATGTAGATGTCTCTAGAGCGTATCCCCAAAATGATAGCGGTAAATCGGTGAGTGACATCATAGATCGCACCATATCCAATAGAGTGCGGTTATGACGTTCGGACACACCGTTACGCTGAGGTGTTCCAGGTATTGTGAGTTGTGAAACGATTCCACATTTCCTTAAGTGTGTACCAAATTCGTGACTTAAATATTCTCCCCCACGATCTGAGTATAAGAACTTTATCTTTCGGTCATGTTGATTCTCTACCTCACTCTAAAATTCCTTGAACTTTTCAAAGGTCTCAGACTTGTGTTTCATCAAGTAGACATGCCCATATCTACTTAAGTCGTCAGTGAGAGTGAGAACATAACGATAGCCTCCGCGAGCCTCAAATGCTCATTGGACCGCACACATCAGTATGTATGATTTCCAATAACTTGGTTGCTCGCTCCATTGTTCCGGAGAACGGAATCTTGGTCATTTTGCCCATGAGGCATGGTTCGCATGTGTCAAATGATTCGTAATCAAGAGACTCCAAAAGTCCATCAGCATGGAGCTTCTTCATGCGTTTTACACCAATGTGACCAAGGCGGCAGTGCCACAAGTATGTGGGACTATCGTTATCAACCTTACATCTTTTGGTATTCACACTATGAATATGTGTAACATCACGTTCGAGATTCATTAAGAATAAAACATTGACCAGTGGGGCATGACCATAAAACATATCTCTCATATAAATAGAACAACCATTATTCTCAGATTTAAATGAGTAGCCATCTCGTATTAAACGAGATCCAGATATAATGTTCATGCTCAAAGCTGGCACTAAATAACAATTATTGAGGTTTAAAACTAATCTCGTAGGTAAATGTAGAGGTAGTGTGCCGATGGCGATCACATCGACCTTGGAACCATTCCCGACGCGCATCGTCACCTCGTCCTTCGCCAGTCTCCGCTTATTCCACAGCTCCTGTTTTGAGTTACAAATATGAGCAACCGCACCGGTATCGAATACCCAGGAGCTACTACGAGTACTAGTAAGGTACACATCAATTACATGTATATCACATATACCTTTGGTGTTGCCGGCCTTTTGGTCCGCTAAGTACTTGGGGCAGTTCCGCTTCCAGTGTCTGTTTCCCTTGCAATAAAAGCACTCAGTCTCAGGTTTGGGTCCATGCTTTGGCTTCTTCCCGGCAACTGGCTTACCGGGCGCGGCAACTCCCTTGCCGTCCTTCTTGAAGTTCTTCTTACCCTTGCCTTTCTTGAAACTAGTGGTTTTATTGACCATCAACACTTGATGTTCCTTTTTGATTTCCACCTCCGCTGATTTCAGCATTGAATATACCTCAGGAATGGTTTTCACCATCCCCTGCATATTGAAGTTCATAACAAAGCACTTGTAGCTAGGTGGGAGCGACTGGAGCATTCTGTCGACCACCGCGTCAACCGAGAGATTAACTCCCAGTTGAGATAAGCGGTTGTGCAACCCAGACATTTTGAGTATGTGCTCTCTGACAGAACCATTCTCCTCCATCTTACAACTGTAGAACTTGTCGGAGACTTCATATCTCTCGACCCGTGCGTGAGCTTGGAAAACCATTTTCAGCTCTTGGAACATCTCATATGCTCCGTGCTGCTCAAAACGCTTTTGGAGCCCCGGTTCTAAGTTGAAAGCATGCCGCACTGAACCAGGGAGTAATCATCACTACACGACTGCCAGGCGTTCATAACGTCTTGAGTTGCTGGGAAAACGGGTGCTTCACCTAGCGGTGCATCTAGGACATATGCTTTCTTGGCAGCTATGAGGATGATCCTCAAGTTCTGGACCCAGTCCGTATAGTTGCTGCCATCGTCTTTCAGCTTGGTTTTCTCTAGGAATGCATTGAAGTTGAGGGCAACATTAGCGTGGGCCATTTGATCTACCAAACATATATTGCAAAGATTTTAGACTAAGTTCATGATAATTAAGTTCATCTAATCAAATTATATAATGAACTCCCACTCAGACAGACATCCTTCTAGTCATCTAAGTGATCCATGATCCGAGTCGACTAGGCCGTGTCCGATCATCACGTGAGACGGACAAGTCATCATCGGTGAACATCTTCATGTTGATCGTATCTTCTATACGACTCATGTTCGACCTTTCAGTCTCTTGTGTTCCGAGGCCATGTCTGTACATGCTAGGCTCGTCAAGTCAACCTAAGTGTTTTGCATGTGTAATCTGGCTTACACCCGTTGTATGTCAACATTAGAATCTATCACATCCGATCATCACGTGGTGCTTCGAGACAACGAACTTTCGCAATGGCGCACAGCTAGGGGGAACACTTTCTTGAAATTATTATGAGGTATCATCTTATTTACTACCATCGTTCTAAGAAAATAAGATGCAAAAACATGATAAACATCACATGCAATCAAATAGTGACATCATATGACCAATATCATTTTGCTCCTTTTGATCTCCATCTTCGGGGCGCCATGATCATCATTGTCACCGGCATGACACCATGATCTCCATCATCATGATCTCCATCATCGTGTCTTCATGAAGTTGTCACGCCAATGATTACTTCTACTACTATGGCTAACGGTTTAGCAATAAAATAAAGTAATTACATGGCGCTATTCAATGACATGCAGGTCATACAATAAATAAAGACAACTCATATGGCTCCTGCCGGTTGTCATACTCATCGACATGCAAGTCGTGATTCCTATTACAAGAACATGATCAATCTCATACATCACATATATTTCATTCATCACATCCTTTTGGCCATATCACATCACAAGGCATATGCTGCAAAAATAAGTTAGACGTCCTCTAATTGTTGTTGCATGTTTTTACGTGGCTGCTATAGGTTTCTAGCAAGAACGTTTCTTACCTACGCCAAAACTACAACGTGATATGCCAATTTCTATTTACCCTTCATAAGGACCCTTTTCATCGAATCATGTTCGACTAAAGTGGGAGAGACAGACACCCGCTAGCCACCTTATGCAACTAGTGCATGTCAGTCAGTGGAACCTGTCTCACGTAAGCGTACGTCTAAGGTCGGTCTGGGCCACTTCATCCCATGATGCCGCCGAAAAGATAAGACTAGTAGTGGCAAGTAAATTGACAAAATCGACGCCCACAACAATCTTGTGTTCTGCTCGTGCATAGAAACTACGCATAGACCTAGCTCATGATGCCACTGTTGGGGAATGTTGCAGAAAATAAAATTTTCTACGCATCACCAATATCTATCTATAGAGTCATCTAGCAACGATAGAGAGGAGTGCATCTACATACCCTTCTAGATCGCGAGCGGAAGCGTTCAAGAGAACGGGGTTGATGGAGTCGTACTCGTCCTGATCCAAATCACCGATGATCCTAGCGCCGAACGGACGGCACCTCCGCGTTCAACACACGTACGGTTGGGAGAGACGTCTCCTCCTTCTTGATCCAGCAAGGGGGAAGGAGAGGTTGATGGAGATCCAGCAGCACGACGGCGTGGTGGTGGAAGTAGCGGGGATCTCGGCAGGGCTTCTCCAAGCTCAGCGAGAGGGAGAGGTGTTACGGGGGAGAGGGAGGCGCCAGGGCTTGGGTGCGCAGCCTCCCTCCCCCTCTTTATATAGGGGCCTGGGCGCCGGCCCCTAGAGATCCAATCTCAAGGGGGGCGGCCAAAGGGGGACTTGCCCCCAAGTCGGTGGGCGCCCCACCCCTGTGGTTTCCAACCCTAGGCACGGGGAGGCCCAAGGCGCACCAGCCCACCAGGCTGGTTCCTTCCCTCTTCAGCCCATGGGGCCCTCCGGATAGGTGGCCCCACCGGTGGACCCAGGACCCTTCCGTGGTCCCGGTACAATACAGTGACCCCAAACTTTCGGTGGTCAAACTGGACTTCCTATATACAAATCTTTACCTCCAGGCCATTCCGGAACTCCTCGTGACGTCCGGGTTCTCATTCGGGACTCCGAAAACTTTTGGGTTACCGCATACTAATATCTCTACAACCCTAGCGTCACCGAACCTTATGTGTGTAGACTCTACGTGTTCGGGAATCACGCAGACATGACCGAGACAGCTCTCCGGCCAATAACCAACAACGGGATCTGGATACCCATGTTGGCTCCCACATGTTCCACGATGATCTCATCGAATGAACCACGATGTCGAGGATACAAGTAATCCCGTATACAATTCCCCTTGTCAATCGGTACGTTACTTGCCCGAGATTCGATCGTCGGTATCCCAATACCTCGTTAGATCTCGTTACCGGCAAGTCACTTTACTCATATCGTAATGCATGATCCCGTGACCAACCACTTGGTCACATTGAGCTCATTATGATGATGCATTACCGAGTGGGCCCAAAGATACCTCTCCGTCATATGGACTGACAAATCCCAGTTTCGATTCGTGTCAACCCAACAGACACTTTCGGAGATACCTGTAGTATACCTTTAGAGCCACCCAGTTACGTTGTGACGTTTGGTACACCCAAAGCACTCTTACGGTATCCGGGAGTTACACGATCTCATGGTTTAAGGAAATGATACTTGACATTAGAAAAGCTCTAGCAAATGAACTACACGATCTTGTGCTATGCTCAGGATTGGGTCTTGTCCATCACATCATTCTCCCATTGATGTGATCCCGTTATTAATGACATCCAATGTCCATGGTCGGGAAACCGTAACCATCCATTGATAAACGAGCTAGTTAACTAGAGGCTCACTAGGGACATGTTGTGGTCTATGTATTCACACATGTATTACGATTTCCGGATAACACAATTATAGCATGAACAATAGACAATTATCATGAACAAGGAAATATAATAATAACCATTTTATTATTGCCTCTGGGGCATATTTCCAACAGTCTCCCAGTTGCACTAGAGTCAGTAATCTAGTTACATTGTGATGAATCGAACACCCATAGAGTTCTAGTGTTGATCATGTTTTGCTCGCGGAAGAGGTTTAGTCTACGGATCTGCAACATTCATATCTGTGTGCACTTTAAAAATATCTATGTCTCCATCTTGAACATTTTCACGAATGGAATTGAAGCGACGCTTGATGTGCCTGGTCTTCTTATGAAACCTGGGCTCCTTGGCAAGGGCAATGGCTCCAGTGTTGTCACAGAAGAGAGTCATCGGCCCCAACGCATTGGGAATAACTCCTAGGTCGGTAATGAACTCCTTCTTCCAGATTGCTTCATGTGCTGCCTCCGAGGCTGCCATGTACTCCGCGTCACATGTAGATCCCGCCACGATGCTTTGCTTGCAACTGCACCAGCTTACTGCCCCACCATTGAAAATATACACGTATCCGGTTTGTGACTCGGAGTCATCCAGATCTGTGTCGAAGCTAGCGTCGACGTAACCCTTTACGACGAGCTCTTTGTCACCTCCATAAACGAGAAACATATCCTTAGTCCCTTTCAGGTACTTCAGGATATTCTTGACCGTTGTCCAGTGTTCCATGCCGGGATTACTTTGGTACCTTCCTACCAAACTTACGGCAAGGTTTACATCAGGTCTGGTACACAGCATGGCATACATAATAGACCCTATAAACGAGGCATAGGGGATGATGTCCCCCTCCCGGGGGGAAGTTTCATGTTCATAATCAGAGGGGTATTAATATGCATTAAGGATCTGAACATATGATCTTCCACCAAATAAACCAACTAGCATCAACTACAAGGAGTAATCAGCACTATTAGCAACCCACAGGTACCAATCTGAGGTTTTGGTACAAAGATTGGATACAAGAGATGAACTAGGGTTTGAGAGGAGATGGTGCTGGTCAAGATGTTGATGGAGATTGACCCCCTCCCGATGAGAGGATCGTTGGTGATGACGACGGTGATGATTTCCCCCTCCCGGAGGGAAGTTTCCCCGACTGAACAGCTCTGCCAGAGCCCTAGATCGGTTCCGCCAAGGTTCTGCCTCGTGGGGGCGGAGTTTCGTCCCGTAAGCTTGCTTATGATTTTTTTTCCAGGGTAAAAGACTTCATATAGTAGAAGATGAGCGCCGGAGGGCTGCCAGGTGGCCGACGAGGCAGGGGGGCACGCCCCCACCCTCGTGGATGGTGGGTGCCCCCCTCAACTAGTTCTTCCGCTCAATATTTTTTTATTAATTCCAAAAATGACTTTCGTGGAGTTTCAGGACTTTTGGAGCTGTGCAGAATAGGTCTCCAATATTTTCTCCTTTTCCAGCCCAGAATCCCAGCTGCCGGCATTCTCCCTCTTTATGTAAACCTTGTAAAATAAGAGAGAATAGGTATAAGTATTGTGACATAACGTGTAATAATAGTCCATAATGCAATAAATATCGATATAAAAGCATGATGCAAAATGGACGTATCACCGACCATGGGTTGAACTTGGGGGCGACGGGCTCGATGGCGTAGACATCGCGGAGTGCGTCCTTGCGCTCCCACTTTGGGATATGAGTGACGTAGATCATGTTCACTCTTTTCTGTCCCGCCATGTTCGGCTGGCGAGGTTCATCCTCGTCTTCGCTCTGAGGTCCCTTCCCTTTGTGTTCGGCGTTGAGTTTGTCGGCCTGCTTGAAGACCCAACATTCTCTATTGGTATGATTGGCTGGTTTATCGGGAGTGCCGTGGATCTGGCAGGGCCTGTCTAGGATTTTGTCCAGGTTGGATGGACTGTCCTTGTTGCCTTTAAATGGCTTCTTCCATTGACTGGGTCTTGAACCCCTGAATCCGGTGTTTACCGCTATATTGTTTGGGCTTTCTTCATTGTTCCGACGTTTGTTTTTATTGCGTTGTGGTTTTCCATTGCCATCCCTGACCTCAGAGGTGCCGGGATCACTGATGCTGCTACGGGCTAACCAGTTGTCTTCGCCCATGCAAAACCGGGTCATGAGTGTACTTAAGGCAGCCATTGTCCTCGGCTTTTCCTGGCCGAGGTGTATGGCCAGCCATTCGTCTTGGACACTGTGTTTGAAGGCCGCTAAGGCTTCGGCGTCCGGACAGTCGACAATTTGGTTCTTCTTAGTGAGAAACCTGTTCCAAATCTTACGGGCTGATTCTCCGGGTTGTTGGATTATGTGACTTAGATCGTCTACATAGGTCGGACATAGGTCCCTTGGAAATTGGCCCGGAAAGCATCCTCAAGTTCTTCCCAGCTTCCGATGGAGTTTTCGGGGAGGCTTTTCAGCCAGTGCCGAGCTGGTCCCTTTGGCTTGAGGGGTAAATATTTAATGGTGTGGAGATCATCTCTGCGAGCCATGTGGATGTGAAGAATAAAGTCTTCTATCCAAACCGATGGGTCCGTCGTTCCATCATATGCCTCGATGTTTACAGGTTTGAATCCTTCTGGAAAATCATGTTTTAGCACCTCATCGGTGAAGCACAGGGGGTGTGCGGCACCCCTGTATCTGGCTGTGTCGTGGATTGGGTTTGATGGTTGTAATGTTCGGTGTTAGTTCCAAGCTGGTAAATGGTCGGCATGTTTTGTTTGATAATAGTTATCCCGTGTAGGAGCACGTTCCCTAGATCCATAGATGGACCTGGTTTTGCCAGCTTTTTTGTCCAGGTCCTCACGTAGATCGTGTTTCTGGTCCTGGACCGCAGCCTTCCTTCCTTTGCGGGAAGGGGGCGCGGGCTTGTGTACGGCATTGCTAGCCGCTCTGTCGCGACCGCGAGGTGTTCGGTCCGGCCAGTTGGCCATACTATTTTTTGGCGGTATAGGCGTGATAGCCTCGTCGTCGAATTCGGGCAGCAGCTTACGTTTAGGAGAGCTCTTTGTTTGGCGATTCCCGCCGTTTTTTTCCTCGGCGTCTAGCACTTCGTTCCATCTGTCATTGAGCGTATCCTGTGCGGCTTTAAGCCGCTGCTTCTGCTTTTTCAGGCTCCTTGCAGTGGCAATAAGCCTTTGGTGGAGGCGTTCTTGTTCTAATGGTTCTTCTAGGATGACGAACTCATCGTTGATGTCTACTACACAAACTTCTTCTTGTAGACGTTGTTGGGCCTCCAAGTGCAGAGGTTTGTAGGACAGTAGCAAATTTCCCTCAAGTGGATGACCTAAGGTTTATCAATCCGTAGGAGGCGTAGGATGAAGATGGTCTCTCTCAAACAACCTGCAACCAAATAACAAAGAGTCTCTTGTGTCCCCAACACACCCAATACAATGGTAAATTGTATAGGTGCACTAGTTCGGCGAAGAAATGGTGATACAAGTGCAATATGCATGGTAGATAAAGGTTTTTGTAATATGAAATTATAAAAACAGCAAGGTAACTAATGATAAAAGTGAGCGTAATCGGTATTGCAATGCTAGGAAACAAGGCATAGGGTTCATACTTTCACTAGTGCAAGTTCTCTCAACAATAATAACATAGATAGATCATATAACAATCCCTCAACATGCAACAAAGAGTCACTCCAAAGCCACTAATAGCGGAGAACAAATGAAGAGATTATGGTAGGGTACGAAACCACCTTAAAGTTATCCTTTCTGTTCTATCTATTCAAGAGTCCGTAGTAAAATAACGTGAAGCTATTCTTTCCGTTCAATCTATCATAGAGTTCATACTAGAATAACACCTTAAGACACAAATCAACCAAAACCCTAATGTCACCTAGATACTCCATTGTCACCTCAAGTATCCATGGGCATGATTATACGATATGCATCACACAATCTCAAATTCATCTATTCAACCAACACAAAGTACTTCAAAGAGTGCCCTAAAGTTTCTACCGGAGAGTCAAGACGAAAACTTCTGCCAACCCTTATGCATAGGTTCATGGGCGGAACCCGCAAGTTGATCACCAAAACATACATCAAGTGAATATCCCATTGCCACCACAGATAAGCACGACAAGACATACATCAAGTGTTCTCAAATCCTTAAAGACTCAATCAGGTAAGATAACTTCAAGAGGAAAACTTAATTCATCACAAGAGAGTAGAGGGGGAGAAACATCATAAGATCCAACTATAATAGAAAAGCTCGCGATACATCAAGATCGTGCCATAGAGAGAACACGAGAGAGAGAGAGAGAGAGATCAAACACATAGCTACTGGTACATACCCTCAGCCCTGAGGGTGAACTACTCCCTCCTCGTCATCGAGAGCGCCGGGATGATGAAGATGGCCACCGGTGATGGATTCCCCCTCCGACAGGGTGCCGGAACGGGCTCCCGAGAGGTTTTTGGTGGCTACACAGGCTTGCGGCGGCGGAACTCCCGATCTATCTTCTTCTTCGATGTTTCTAGGGTATGTGGGAATATATAGGTGAAAGAAGTCGGTCGGGGGAGCCTCGAGGGGCCCACAAGGGTGGAGGGCACGCCCAGGGGGGTGGGCGCACCCCCCTATCTCGTGGCTTCCTCGAAACTTCCCTGACTTGCACTCCAAGTCCCCTGGATTGCTTCCGTTCCAAAAAAAATTCTCCGAAGGTTTCATTCCGTTTGGACTCCGTTTTCTAATATTCCTTTTCTTTTAAACACTGAAATAGGCAAGAAAACAGCAATATGGGCTGGGCCTCCGGTTAGTAGGTTAGTCCCAAAAATGATATAAATGTGTAAAGTAAAGCCCAAAAACATCCAAAACGGTAATATAATAGCATGGAACAATCAAAAATTATAGATACGTTGGAGACGTATCAAGCATCCCCAAGCTTAATTCCTGCTCGTCCTCAAGTAGGTAAATGATAAAAACAGAATTTTTGATGTGGAATGCTACCTAGCATAATTCTCAATGTAATTTTTTTATTGTGTCATGATTGTTCAGATCCAAATGATTCAAGATAAAAGCTTATAAAACATAAAAATAATAATACTTCGAAGCATACTAACAAATAATCATGCCCTATCAAAATAGCATAGCCAAAGAAAGCTTATCCCGACAAAATCATATAGTTAGGCCATGCTTCATTTTCATTACACAAAATACTCCCATCATGCACAACCCCGATGATGATCCGAGCAATTGGTTCATACTTTTTAACGCGCTTCAGCTTTTTCAATTCTTACGCAATACATGAGCGCAAGCCATGGACATAGCACTATGGTGGTATATAGTGGTGGTTGTGAGGACAAAAAGGGAGAAGATAGTCTCACATCAACTAGGCGTATCAATGGGCTATGGAGATGCCCATTAATAGATATCAATGTGAGTGAGTAGGGATTGCCATGCAACGGATGCACTAGAGCTATAAATGTATGAAAGCTCAACAAAAGAAACTAAGTGGGTGTGCATCCAACTTGCTTGCTCACTAAGACCTAGGGCATTTTGAGGAAGCCCATCTTTGGAATATACAAGCCAAGTTCTATAATGAAAAAATCCCACTAGTATATGAAAGTGACAACACAAGAGACTCTCTATCATGAAGATCATGGTGCTATTTGAAGCACAAGTGTGGAAAAGATATAGTAACATTGTCCCTTCTCTCTTTTTCTCTCATTATTATTATTATTCTCTTTTTTTCTTTTCTTTTTTCTTTTCTTTTTTTTCTTTGGCCTTTCTCTTTTTTTTGGCCTTTCTCTTTTTTTTTCTTTTTTTATAAAGGCCGAAGTCTCATCCCGACATGTGGGGACATCATAGTCTTCATCATCCTTTCCTCACTGGGACAGTGCTCTAATAATGAAGATCATCACACTTCTATTGATTTACAACTCAAGAATTACAACTCAAAACTAGAACAAGATATGACTGTATATGAATGCCTCCGGCGGTGTACCGGGATATGCAATGAATCAAGAGCGACATGTATGAAAATTATGGAGGTGGCTTTGCCACAAATACGATGTCAACTACATGATCATGCAAAGAGCAATATGACAATGATGATGCGTGTCATAATAACGGAACGGTGGAAAGTTGCATGGCAATATATCTCGGAATGGCTATGGAAATGCCATAATAGGTAGGTATGGTGGCTGTTTTGAGGAAGGTAAATAATGGGTGCATGATACCAGCGAAGGTTGCGTGGTATAATAGAGGCTAGCTAAGTGGAAGGGTGAGTGTGCGTATATCCATGGACTCACATTAGTAATAAAGAACTCATATATTTATTGCAAAAGTCTACTTAGCCCTCGAAGCAAAGTACTACTACGCATGCCCCTAGAGGGATAGATTGGTAGGAAAAGACCATCGCTCGTCCCCGACTGCCACTCATAAGTAAAACAATCAAGAGAGTACTTCATGCAACAAATTTGTCACACAACTTTTACCATAGGTGCATGCTACGAGACTTGCCAACTTCAACACAAGTATTTTTCAATTTCATAATTACCCACTAGCATGACTCTAACATTACCACCTTTATATCTCAAAACAATTATCAAGCATAAAATTGATCCTAGTGTTTAATGCACTTCTATGATAGTTTTTATTATACCCAACTTGGATGCTCATCATTCTAGGACAAAATTCATAACCATAGCAAAACCATGCTATTCTAAGAGACTCTCAAAATAATATAAGTGAAGCACGAGAGACTAACAATTTCTACAAAATTAAGCCACCGCCGTGCTCTAAAAGATATAAATGAATCACATAGAGCAAATACTATCTAGCTCAAAAGATATAAGTGAAGCACATAGAGTATTCTAATAAATTATAAACAAGTGGGCTTCTCCCAAAAGGTGTGTACACCAAGGATGATTTTGGAGAACTAAAAAGCAAAGACTAATATCATACAAGACGCTCCAAGCAAGACACATATCATGTGGCGAATAAAAATATAGCTCCAAGTAAAGTTACCGGTGAACGAAGACGAAAGAGGGGATGCCTTCCGGGGCATCCCGAAGCTTAGGCTCTTGGTTGTCCTTGAATATTACCTTGGGTTGCCTTGGGCATCCCTAAGCTTAGGCTCTTGCCACTCCTTATTCCATAGTCCACCGAATCTTTACCCAAAACTTGAAAACTTCACAACACAAAACTCAACAGAAAACTCGTAAGCTCTGTTAGTATAAGAAAATAAAACAACCACTTAGGTACTGTAATGAACTAATTATAAATTCATATTGGTGTAATATCTACTGTACTCCAACTTATCTATGGTTCATACCCTCCGATACTACTCATAGATTCATCAAAATAGGCAAACAACACATTGAAAACAGAATCTGTCAAAAACAGAACAGTCTGTAGTAATCTGTATCAAACATATACTTCTGGAACTCCAAAAATCCTACCAAATTAGGAAGACCTGAGAAATTTTTGTACCAATCCATAGAAAAAACAATCAGATCATAAGGACGTTTATGTGAAGTAACAAAACTAATTTAGTGGGTGCAAAAGTTTCTGATTCTCACCAGGATCAACACAACTATCACCGTAAGCAATCCTAAAGGTCTTACTTGGCACTTTATTGAAACAAAAGCTATAAAACATGATTATTACAGTAGCATAATCATGTGGACACACAAAAACAGTAAAGGTAAATATTGGGTTGTCTCCCAACAAGCGCTTTTATTTAATGCCTTTCTAGCTAGGCATGATGATGACAATGATGCTCACATAAAAGATAAGAATTGAAACATAACGGGAGCATCATGAAGAGTATGACTAGCACATCTAAGTCTAACCAACTTCCGATGCATAGGGATTTTGTGAGCAAACAACTTATGGGAACAATAATCAACTAGCATAGGAAGGTAAAACAAGCATAGCTTCAAGATTTTCAACACATAGGAAGGAAACTTGATATCATTGCAATTCCTACAAGCATATGTTCCTCCCTCATAATAATTTTCAGTAGCATATTGAATGAATTCAACAATATAACCAGCACATAAAGCATTATTTTCATGATCTACGATCATAGAAAATTTACTACTCTCTACATAAGCAAATTTATTCTCATTCGGAATAGTGGGAGTATCATAAGAGACTTGAATACTATAAATTGTTTCCACATTAAAAGAGTAATGTTCAGAAAAAGGGTAATCATAATCATGACAAGTTTTATAAATATAATCATCACGTCTTTTTATAGCATAAGTTTCATCACAATAATCATCATAAGTAGCAACTTCATTCTCATCATAATCGATTGAAACCTCTTCCAAGATAGTGGAATCATCACTAAATAAAGTTGACACTCTTCCAAATCCACTTTCATATTCATCATAATAAGATTCAACATCCTCCAAAATAGTGGGATCATTACTTCCTAAATTTGACACTCTTCCAACCCCACTTTCATCGATATAATCATCATTGGTAAGAGGCATGCTATCATCATAACAACTTTGCGTATCAAAACTTGGGATGCTAAAAATATCATCTTCATTAAAAGTAGCATCCCCAAGCTTGGGACAAACATTAACTTCAGCAAATATATTCTAAAATATTTCATTCTCATCAAACATAGCTTCCCCAAGCTTGGGCCCTTTCATATCATAAGCATAATCACCCTCATCATTAATAGTATGGATAGCACCAATAGTATAAGAATTATCATCATCACAATGAGTAGTAGGAGCAACATCATTTGGGAGGGATACCTTTTACCTTTGTTGCTCCTTCTTTTCTTTTTTTTCTTTACATTATGTGTGGGTTCAACCTTCTTCTTTGAGATCCGTATTGATGAGATTGGTTGAATAGAAAGCTCCTCCTCGTTACCTGATTCATCATAAGAAATAATAGGAGGATGTTGGGAAGTATATTCCCTTTCATTAGTATTCTCATCATCTTCTATTTGCTTCCTTTTCTTTAGGTAATTGGCAATATAATGATTTTCAATGCAATTCACCGCACAAAACATATAAATATCCTCTAGGTCAAAATCAAGAACTCTATCAAGATTAAATTTTGGAATACCCTCAGTTATACGTTCCATTTCTTCATACCCTAAAAGAAGACTAAGCTCTTTATGATGCTCGAGGGTAATCAAGCTATCGCAATTTTTGGACACGATTCGATCATGAAACAGTTTGCATTGGAGATTTAAATAACCACGTTCATTGCAAAGTTCACAAGGAGCGTGAAAAATATTGAATTTTTCAGCACAAACATCAAGACTTTCTTGCAAAAATTTAGTTTCTAAATGCTTATGCCTCTTTCAATATCTATTTTCCCTATTTGGTGTGTACTTGCAAACCCAATCTACTCCACAAAAATTGACATGCTTATAAGACACATTTTCATCATAACTAGTGCAATCATCATTAGTACTATGGATATTCAAGGAGTTCATACTAACAACATTGCAATCATGCTCATCGTTCAAAGATTTAGTATCAAACATTTTATAGACTTCTTCTAGTACTTGAGCACAATTTTCCTTTTCATCATACTCACGAAAGATATTAAAAAGAAGAAGCGTATGAGACAAACTTAACTCCTTTTTTTGTAGTTCTCTTTCATAAACTAAACTAGTGATAAAACAAGAAACAAAAAGATTCGATTGCAAGATCTAAAGATATACCTTCAAGCACTCACCTCCCCGGCAACGTTGCCAGAAAAGATCTTGATGTGTACTACACAACCTTCTTCTTGTAGACGTTGTTGGGCCTCCAAGTGCAGAGGTTTGTAGGACAGTAGCAAATTTCCCTCAAGTGGATGACCTAAGGTTTATCAATGCGTAGGAGGCGTAGGATGAAGATGGTCTCTCTCAAACAACCCTGCAACCAAATAACAAAGAGTCTCTTGTGTCCCCAACACACCCAATACAACGGTAAATTGTATAGTTGCACTAGTTCGGCGAGGAGATGGTGGTACAAGTGCAATATGGATGGTAGATAAAGGTTTTTGTAATCTGAAATTATAAAAACAGCAAGGTAACTAATGATAAAAGTGAGCGTAAACGGTATTGCAATGCTAGGAAACAAGGCATAGGTTTCATACTTTCACTAGTGCAAGTTCTCTCAACAATAATAACATAGATAGATCATATAACAATCCCTCAACATGCAACAAAGAGTCACTCCAAAGCCACTAATAGCGAAGAACAAACGAAGAGATTATGGTAGGGTACAAAACCACCTTAAAGTTATCTTTTCTATTCTATCTATTCAAGAGTCCGTAGTAAAATAACGTGAAGCTATTCTTTCCGTTCAATCTATCTTCTATACCTACTAATAAAGCAAGGTGCGTTACTCCAATTTTTTCATCTGTTCACCCCTAAAAAAATATATTTTTCCTATCCAAGGTGGTACTAAAATTTTCTGCGTCCATGTGTTACAAAAAACAATTTTAAACAGAATTTCGTACATGGGCTATGCGTGCTGCGGCCGAGCGAAGCCAGCCCATTTATTTCCTGCCCACGCAGCTGCAAACCCTCATTTGACGCACCCAGTGACAAATAGTCAGAGTTTGGTAAGGACGCCCAAAATTGGGCCGGCCCGTTCTCGTTCTTCTCTGTGTTCTATATATATTTTCTATTTCTTTTCCTTTCTCTTTACTTTTTTCCCTTCCAAGTTTATTTTTATTTTTTCAAAAAATTTATTTTTTTTCTTCAGAATTTCCATTTTTATTCAAATTTTCATCAAATCTTCATAATTTCTAAATTTTGTTCCCGTGTTGAAAATGTGGGGATATTTTTATTTTCCTTCTCGTTCCAAAATTTGTCCAAAATTCCAAAAATGATTGCATTTTGTAACAAAATGTTTGAATTTTCCAAAATTATTCAAGATTTTAAAAAAACTGCATTTAAAAACATGATACCAATTACCAAAATATTCCTGTTTTATTGAATCTATATACATCTATATCTATAAATATAAATACTAATAAATATTCCTTTTTCCCTTCCAAGTTTATTTTTATTTTTTCAAAATTTCATTTTTTTAGAATTTCCATTTTTATTCAAATTTTCATCAAATCTTCATAATTTCAAAATTTAGTTCCCGTGTTGAAAATGTGGGGAAATTTTTATTTTTCTTCACGTTCCAAAATTTGTCCAAAATTCAGAAAATGGTTGCATTTTGTCAAAAAATGTTTGAGTTTTCCCAAATTGTTCAAGATTAAAAAAAACTGCATTTTAAAACATGATACAAATAAGAAAAGTATTCCTATTTTATTAAAATATTCACAATTCAAAATAATGTTTGTGTTAAAAAACAACATATTTTAGAAAATTGAATGTTCAAAACATGTTTCGGTTTTAAAAAATTGTTCGTAAATTCAAAAAAAATTCCTTTTTACAAAAGGTTCAAGTTTTTCGAAATTATTTTTCCTGAATTTCAAAATATCTTCCCGCTTCAACTTTTGTTCATTTTTTGCAAAAATTAAAGAAATTATCAAAAAATGCTGAATTTTTTGAAAACAATGGGATTTCAAAAATTGCTCATGTTTCAAAGAATATTCCGCAATTCATGATTGTTACCTTATTTTTTGGAAGTTCAAAAAAGAACAGAAAATTCAAGAAATGTTTCGAATGTGATGTTGCAGTACGTTCTTAAACATTTGCGCTGGCCATTGGTTAGCAGGAGTTGTTTGTTCGAGTGGTTAGTAACACGTGGTCGAGTTTTTGAGGTTAGGAGTTTGATCCTTGAACTCACATTTTTTTTAGATTTTTATCCGTGCCTGACAAAAATAGGTCATTTTGGTGCTTGCGAGTGGCCTAGCCTAGACCGAACTGTTGTGCGTTCCACGTGCTATTTGATGATAAACAAGAATATGTTGGTTGGCTATAATTAAAAGTAATTATGGACACATACCAATAAAAGAGAATATGCTGGTTTGGCCCTGACTAAAAAAAGGTAGGCAAGTGAGTGCTAAAATAACTAAAGAGAATACACCATGATAAAGCAAGGACTACCGGGTTATGCGATGATTATGCCAATGAAACGGGATTCACTGCAATTAGTAATCCATCCGGTTACGCCATCGTAGGAGAGTGGTCGAAGCAAATACACCCCGAAGGTCGCCGTGCGGCCACAAAGTGAGGAAGCAAACACAACCTCGACACGAAGGCGGACCTGGAGAAAAAAGAGGCACGAGTTGGGTGGTGGCCGCCATCCGACCAACCCCACCACTATCTAGATCTCGCAGGACAAACAAGACCTGCGATAACACCAAAACTCCTCGCTCTGTCGCCCCACCACTGTGGAGACTATTTTGATGGACACATCAATTATCTTTCCCGATGCTTCTCGCAAAAAAATGTCTCTCCCGTTGCAACGCACGGGCATATGTGCTAGTAGAGTTCATACTAGAATAACACCTTAAGACACAAATCAACCAAAACCCTAATGTCACCTAGATACTCCATTGTCACCTCAAGTATCCGTCGGCATGATTATACGATATGCATCACACGATCTCAGATTCATCAATTCAACCAACACAAAGTTCTTCAAAGAGTGCCCCAAAGTTTCACCGGAGAGTCAAGATGAAAACTTGTGCCAACCCCTATGCATAGGTTCATGGGCGGAACCCGCAAGTTGATCACCAAAACATACATCAAGTGGATCACATGAATATCCCATTGTCACCACAGATAAGCACGGCAAGACATAAATCAAGTGTTCTCAAATCCTTAAAGACTCAATCCGATAAGATAACTTCAAGAGGAAAACTTAATTCCTCACAAGAGAGTAGAGGGGGAGAAACATCATAAGATCCAACTATAATAGCAAAGCTCGCGATACATCAAGATTGTGCCATAGAGAGAACACGAGAGAGAGAGAGAGAGAGAGAGAGAGAGAGAGAGAGAGAGAGATCAAACACATAGCTACTGGTACATACCCTCAGCCCAGAAGGTGAACTACTCCCTCCCCGTCATGGAGAGCGCCGGGATGATGAAGATGGCCACCGGTGATGGATTACCCCTCCGTGAGTCTGCCGGAACAGGCTCCCGAGAGGTTTTGGTGGCTCAGAGGCTTGCGGCGGCGGGACTCCCGATCTATCTTCTTCTTCGATGTTTTTGGGGTATATGGGAATATATAGGCGAAAGAAGTCAGTCGGGGGAGCCTCGAGGGGCCCACGAGGGTGGAGGGCGCGCCCAGGTGGGTGGGCGCGCCCCCTATCTCGTGGCTTCCTCGAAACTTCCCTGACTTGCACTCCACTCCCCTGGATTGCTTCCGTTCCAAAAATAACTTCTCCGAAGTTTTCATTCCGTTTGGACTCTGTTTGGTATTCCTTTTCTTTGAAACACTGAAATAGGCAAGAAAACAGCAATATGCGCTGGGCCTCCAGTTAGTAGGTTAGTCACAAAAATGATATAAATGTGTAAAGTAAAGCCCATAAACATCCAAAACGGGTAATATAATAGCATGGAACAATCAAAAATTATAGATACGTTGGAGACGTATCAGTCGTCGCCTAGGCTGATCTCCTATTCAGAGACAGGTTGGTAATTGTTGTCTTCGGCGTCGCTGTGTTCGGACAGCATCTCCGGACTATGTTCGCCGTCCTCTTGCACACCCTGCTCCAATGCTGGGTCTGCGGGGTCTTCGGCTTGGTTCAACTTACCAACATCGTCTGTGACAATGTTGCTTTTTTCCTTTTGCCGGATCGAGGTCGGTATTTGGGACGCCGACATTTAGGAGGTTCCTCGACAGGCATGCTGTTATCGCCGTCGGCCTCGTTCTCCTTTGGTATGCCCACCATGTATATATCGTATGACGATGTAGCTATCCACTTCCCTAAAGGTGGTGGTTTTTGTGCCTGCTCTTCTCTGGCATCGTCGTCCATACCGTCGATGTCTTCGGAGCCGTAATCGAGCATGTCGGTTAAATCCTCGACAGTGGCAATGAAGTGGGTGGTGGGTGGGTAACGAAGCTCTTCGTCGTTTGCTTCCCACCCAAGCCGGGCATAGTTCAGCTAAGAGCCCCCCAACAAGGAGAGGGACTTCACTGAGTTTAACACGTCGCCAAAAGGCGAGTGCTGGAAGATGTACGCGGAGCTGAACTCCAAGACCGGCACCCAATCGGGTTCAATGGACGCAGATGCACGCGGTCCGGAGCCCGTAGCCGGAGACGAGTCCGAGGTTCCGGTAACACAAGCCTAGCCGGATGTTGGGTTTGTGTGCGGCTCGAGCGCCGCTGAGTCTACGGCCTCCGCGGCAGGGTTGAGCTTCTCGTCTTCGGACGATGCAGTCCATTCCGGCTCTGGGGCCAGGGCGGTCACAGGCGCTATCTCCTGTGTGCGGCCAGATGAAAAATCTAGGTCATGTTCATCGTGGTGGCCGAGCACAGCCGTCACGGGCACGAATCCATCTAAGATCAAGTCTCCGCGGATATCGGCCACAATATTCAGGCTTCCAAATCTGACCTGGTGGCCAGGGGCGTAGCTGTCGATCTGCTCTAGATGACCAAGCGAGTTGGCCCGCAGTGTGAAGCCGCCGAATACGAAGATCTGTCCTGGGAGGAAGATCTCCCCCTGGACTGCATTGTTGTAGACGATTGATGGAGCCATCAAGCCTATCTTCGACGACACAGCGGAACTCTCAATGAAAGCACCAATGTCCGTGTCAAAACCGGTGTATCTCGGGTAGGGGGTCCCGAACTGTGTTTCTAAGGCTAATGGTAACATGAGGCGGGGGACACAATGTTTACCCAGGTTCGGGCCCTCTCTATGGAGGTAATACCCGACTGTTGGGGAACGTAGTAATTTCAAAAAAAAATCCTATGCACACGCAAGATCATGGTGATGCATAGGAACGAGAGGGGAGAGTGTCGTCCACGTACCCTCGTAGACCGTAAGTGGAAGCGTTATGACAACGCGGTTGATGTAGTCGTACGTCTTCATGATCCGACCGATCCAAGTACCGAACGTATGGCACCTCCGAGTTCAGCACACGTTCAGCTCGATGACGTCCCGCGAACTCCGATCCAACAGAGCTTCATGGGAGAGTTCTGTCAGCACGACGTCGTGATGACGGTGATGATGTTGCTACCGACGTAGGGCTTCACCTAAGCACCGCTACGGTATGACCGACGTGGAATATGGTGGAGGGGGGCACCGCACACGGCTGGGAGAGATCAACAGATCAACTTGTGTCTATGGGGTGCCCCCCCTCCCCGTATATAAAGGAGTGGAGGAAGGGAGGGGCCGGTCCTCTTTATGGCGCGCCCTGGGGAGTCTTACTCCCACCGGGAGTAGGATTCCCCCTCCCCTCCCTTCCATGTAGTAGGACTAGGAGTCAAGGAAAGGGAAAAGAGAAGAGAAGGAAGGAGGGGGCGCAGCTCCTCCCCCTCGTCCAATTCGGACTAGGCCTTGGGGGGCGTGCAGCCCCCCTCTCTCTTTCCCCTAAAGCCCAATAAGGCCCATATACTCCCCGGCAAATTCCCGTAACTCTCCGGTACTCCGATAAATACCCGAGTCACTCGGAACCATTCTGATGTCCGTATATAGTCGTCCAATATATCGATCTTTACATCTCAACCATTTACAGACTCCTCGTCATGTCCCCGGTCTCATCCGGGACTCCAAACTACCTTCGGTACATCAAAACACATAAACTCGTATTACCGATCGTCATCGAACTTTAAGCGTGCGGACCCTACGGGTTCGAGAACTATGTAGACATGACCGAGACACGTCTCCGGTCAATAACCAATAGCGGAACCTGGATGCTCATATTAGTTCCCACATATTCTACGAAGATCTTTATCGGTCAAACCGCATAACAACATACGTTGTTCCCTTTCCCATCGGTATGTTACTTCCCTGAGATTCGATTGTCGGTATCTCAATACCTAGTTCAATCTCGTTACCGGCAAGTCTCTTTACTCGTTATGTAATGCATCATGTCGCAACTAACTCATTAGTCACATTGCTTGCAAGGCTTATAGTGATGTGCATTACCGAGAGGGCCCAGAGATACCTCTCCGACAATCGGAGTGACAAATCCTAATCTCGAAATATGCCAACTCAACAAGTACCTTCGGAGACACCAGAGAGCACCTTTATAATCACCCGATTCGTTGTGACGTTTGGTAGCACACAAAGTGTTCCTCCGTAAACGGAGTTGCATAATCCCATAGTCATAGGAACATGTATAAGTCATGAAGAAAGCAATAGCAACATACTAAACGATCAAGTGCTAAGCTAACGGAATGGGTCAAGTCAATCACATCATTCTCGTAATGATGTGATCCCGTTAATCAAATGACAAGTCATGTCTATGGCTAGGAAACTTAACCATCTTTGATTCAACAAGCTAGTCAAGTAGAGGCATACTAGTGACACTTTGTTTTGTCTATGTATTCACACATGTACTAAGTTTCCGGTTAATACAATTCTAGCATGAATAATAAACATTTATCATGAAATAAGGAAATAAATAATAACTTTATTATTTGCCTCTAGGGCATATTTCCTTCAGTCTCCCACTTGCACTAGAGTCAATAATCTAGTCCACATCACCATGTGATTTAACACTAATATTCCCATCTGCATGTGATTAACACCCATAGTTCACATCATCATGTGACCAACACCCAAAGGGTTTACTAGAGTCAATAATCTAGTTCACATCGATATGTGATTAACACCCAAAGAGTACTAAGGTGTGATCATGTTTTGCTCATGAGAGAAGTTTAGTCAACGGGTCTATCACATTCAGAGCCGTATCTATTTTGCAAAATATTCTATGTCTACAATGCTCTGCACAGAGCTACTCTAGCTAATTGCTCCCACTTTCAATATGTATCCAGATTGAGACTTAGAGTCATCTGGATCGGTGTAACAGCTTGCATCGAAGTGACTCTTTACGACGAACTCTTTATCACCTCAATAACCGATAAATATTTCCTTAGTCCTTACTAAGGATATTCTTGACCGCTGTCTAGTGATCTACTTCTAGATCAAAAATTGTACTCCCTTGCCAAACTCAGAGTAAGGTATACAATAGGTTTAGTACACAACATAGCATAATTTATAGAACTTATGACTGAGGCATAGGGAATGACATTTTATTATTTTTCTATTTTCTTCCATGGTCGGGTTTTTGAGTCTTACTCAACTTCACACCTTTCAACACAGGCAAGAACTCCTTCTTTGACTGTTCCATTTTGAACTACTTCAAAATTTTATCAAGGTATGTGCTCATTGAAAAATCTTATCAAGCGTCTTGATCTATCTCTATAGATCTCGATGCTCAATGTGTAAGCAGCTTCACCGAGGTCTTTCTTTGAAAAACTCTTATTCAAGTATCCTTTTATGCTATTCAGAATTTCTATATCATTTCCAATCAACAATATGTCATCTACATATAGTTTTAGAAATGCTACAGATCTCCCACTCACTTTCTTGTAAATACAGGCTTCTCCAAAAGTCTGTATAAAACCATATGCTTTGATCAACCCATCAAAGCGTATATTCCAACTCTGAGATGCTTGCACCAGTCCATAGATGGATCACTGGAGCCTGCACACTTTGTTAGCACCTTTCAGATTGACAAAACCTTCTGGTTGCATCATATACAACTCTTCTTTAAGAAATTTATTAAGGAATGTAGTTTTGACATCCATTTGCCAGATTTCATAAAATACAGCAATTGCTAACATGATTCGAACAGACTTAAGCATCGATACGAGTGAGAAAATCTCATCGTATTCAACACCTTGAACTTGTCGAAAGCCTTTTATGACAAGTCGAGCTTTGTAGATAGTAACACTACTATCACCGTCTGTCTTCCTCTTGAAGATCCATTTATACAATATGGCTTGCCGATCATCGGGCAACTCCATCAAAGTCCACACTTTGTTCTCATACATGGATCCCATCTCAGATTTCATGGCCTCAAGCCATTTCTTGGAATCTGGGCTCATCATCGCTTCCTCATAGTTCGTAGGTTTATCATGGTCTAGTAACACGACTTCCAGAATAGGATTATCGTACCACACTGGTGTGGACCGTACTCTGGAAGACCTACGAGGTTCTGTAGTAACTTGATTTGAAGTTTCATGATCATCATCATTAGCTTCCTCACTAATTGGTGTAGCAATCACTGGAACTGATTTCTGTGATGAACTACTTTCCAATTCGGGAGAAGGTACAATTATCTTATCAAGCTCTACTTTTCTCCCACTCACTTCTTTTGAGAGAAACTCCTTCTCTAGAAAGGATCCATCATAGCAACGAATATTTTGCCTTCGGATCTGTGATAGAAGGTGTACCCAATAGTTTCCTTTGGGTATTTTATGAAGACGCACTTCTCCGATTTGGGTTCGAGCTTATCAGGTTGAAACTTTTTCACATAAGCATCGCAGCCCCAAACTTTAAGAAACGACAACTTTGGTTTCTTGCCAAACCACAGTTCATAAGGCGTCGTCTAAACGGATTTTGATAGCGCCCTTTTTAAAGTGAATGCAGCTGTCTCTAATGCATAACCCCAAAACGACAGTGGTAAATCGGTAAGATACATCATAGATTGCGCCATATCCAATAAAGTGCGGTTACGACGTTCGGACACACCATTACGTTGTGGTGTTCCATGTGGCGTGAGCTGTGAAACTATTCCACATTTGTTTTAAATGAAGGCCAAACTCGTAACTCAAATATTTGTCTCTGCGATCAGATTGTAGAAACTTTATTTTCTTGTTACGATGATTCTCCACTTCACTCTGAAATTCTTTGAACTTTTCAAATGTTTTAGACTTGTGCATCATTAAGTAGATATACTCATATCTGCTCAAATCATCTGTGAAGGTCAGAAAATAACGATACCCGCCACGAGCATCAACACTCATTGGACCGCATAGATCGGTATGTATTATTTCCATCAAGTCAGTACCTCGTTCCATTGTTCCGGAGAACGTAGTTTTAGTCATCTTTCCCAAAAGGCACAGTTCGCAAGCATCAAATGATTCATAACCAAGTGATTCCAAAAGTCCATCTTAATGGAGTTTCTTCATGCGCTTTACACCGATATGACCCAAACGGCAGTGCCACAAATAAGTTGCACTATCATTATCAACTTTGCATCTTTTGGCATCAATATTATGAATATGTGTATCACTACGATCGAGATCCAACAGACTATTTTCATTGGGTGTATGACCATCGAAGGTTTTATTCATGTATACAGAGCAAAAATTATTCTCTGACTTTAAATGAATAACCGTATTGCAATAAACATGATCAAATCATATAATGCTCAACGCAAACGCGAAATAACATTTATTTAGGTTAAACACTAATCCCTAAAGTATACGGAGTGTGCGATGATGATCATATCAATCTTGGAACCACTTCTAACACACATCGTCACTTCACCCTCAACTAGTCTCTGTTTATTCTGTAACTCCTGTTTCGAGTTACTAATTTTTAGCAACCGAACAAGTATCAAATACCCAGGGGCTACTATAAACACTAGTAAGGTACACATCAATAACCTGTCTATCAAATATACCCTTGTTCACTTTGCCATCCTTCTTATCCACCAAATATTCAGGGCATTTCCGCTTCCAGTGACCATTTCCTTTGCAGTAAAAGCACTCCGTTTCAGGCTTTGGTCCAGCTTTGGGCTCCTTCACGGGAGTGACAACTTGCTTGCCATTCTGCTTGAAGTTCCCTTTCTTTCCCTTTGCCTTTTTCTTGAAACTAGTGGTCTTGTCAGTCATCAACACATGATGCTCTTTCTTGATTTCTACCTTCGTCGATTTCAACATCACGAAGAGCTCGGGAATAGTTTTCGTCATCCCTTGCATACTATAGTTCATCACGAAGTTCCAGTAACTTAGTGATGGTGACTAGAGAACTCTGTCAATCACTATCTTATCTGGAAGATTAACTCCCACTTGATTCAAGCGATTCTAGTACCCAGACAAATTGAGCACATGCTCACTGCTTGAGCTATTCTCCTCCATCTTTTAGCTATAGAACTTGTTGGAGACTTCATATCTCTCAACTCGGGTATTTGCTTGAGATATTAACTTCAACTCCTGGAACATCTCATATGGTCCATGACGTTCAAAACGTCTTTGAAGTCCCGATTCTAAGCCGTTAAGCATGGTGCACTAAACTATCAAGTAGTCATCATATTGCGCTAGCCAAAGCGTTCATAACGCCTCGCATCCGCTCCTGCAATAGGTCATCACCTAGCGGTGCATCAAGGACATAATTCTTCTGTGCAGCAATGAGGATAAACCTCAGATCACGGACCCAGTCCGCATCATTGCTACTATCATTTTTCAACCTAGTTTTCTCTAGGAACACATATAAAACACAGGGAAGCAACAACGCGATCTATTGATCTACAACATAATTTGCAAAATACTATCAGGACTACGTTCATGATAAATTAAATTTTAATTAATCATACTGTATTACTTAAGAACTCCCAATTAGATAGACATCCCTCTAATCATCTAAGTGATCACATGATCCAAATCAACTAAACTATGTCCGATCATCACATGAGATGGAGTAGTTTTCAATGGTGAACATCACTATGTTGATCATATCTACTATATGATTCACGCTCGACCTTTCGGTCTCCAGTGTTCCGAGGCCATATCTGCATATGCTAGGCTCATCAAGTTTAACCCGAGTATTCTGCGTGTGCAAAACTGTCTTACACCCGTTGTATTTGAACGTAGAGCTTATCACACTCAATCATCATGTGGTGTCTCAGCTCGAAGAACTGTCGCAACGGTGCATACTCAGGGAGAACACTTATACCTTGAAATTTTTAGTAAGGCATCATCTTATAAAGCTACCGTCGAACTAAGCAAAGTAAGATGTATAAAAGATAAACATCACATGCAATCAAAAATATGTGACATGATATGGCCATCATCATCTTGTGCCTTTGATCCCCATCTCCAAAGGATCGTCATGATCTCCATCGTGAACGGCATGACACCATGATCTCCATCATCTTGATCTATATCAACGTGTGGTCACATGGTCGTCTCTCCAACTATTGCTCTTGCAACTATTGCTATCGCATAGCGATAAAGTAAAGCAATTATTTGGCGCTTGTATCTTTATGCAACAAAGAGACAACCATAAGGCTTCTGCCAGTTGCCGATAACTTCAACAAAACATGATCATGTCATACAACAACTTATATCCCATCACGTCTTGACCATATCACATCACAACATGCCCTGCAAAAACAAGTTAGACGTCCTCTACTTTGTTATTGCAAGTTTTACATGGCTGCTACGGGCTGAGCAAGAACCGTTCTTACCTACGCATCAAAACCACAACGATATTTCGTCAAGTTAGTGTTGTTTTAACCTTTGCAAGGACCGGGCGTAGCCACACTCGGTTCAACTAAAGTTGGAGAAACTGACACCCGCCAGCCACCTATGGGCAAAGCACGTCGGTAGAACCAGTCTCGCGTAAGCGTACGCATAATGTCGTTCCAGGCCGCTTCATCCAACAATACCGCCGAACCAAAGTATGACATGCTGGTAAGCAGTATGACTTGTATCGCCCACAACTCACTTGTGTTCTACTCGTGCATATAACATCTACGCATAAACCTGGCTCGGATGCCACTGTTGGGGAACGTAGTAATTTAAAAAAATTCCTACGCACACACAAGATCACGGTGATGCATAGCAACGAGAGGGGAGAGTGTTGTCAACGTACCCTCGTTGAGGGAGTCCTGGATTGGGGGGTGTCCGGATGGCCGGACTATAACCTTCGGCCGGACTCCTGGACTATGAAGATACAAGATTGAAGTCTTCGTCCCGTGTCCGGATGGAACTTTCCTTGGCGTGGAAGGCAAGCTTGGCGATACGGATATGTAGATCTCCTCCCATTGTAACCGACTCTGTGTAACCCTAGCCCTCTCCGATGTCTATATAAACCGGAGGGTTTTAGTCCGTAGGACGAACAACAATCATACCATAGGCTAGCTTCTAGGGTTTAGCATCTTTAATCTCGTGGTAGATCTACTCTTGTACTACCCATATCATCAATATTAATCAAGCAGGAGTAGGGTTTTACCTCCATCGAGAGGGCCCGAACCTGGGTAAAAACATCGTGTCCCTTGTCTCCTGTTACCATCCGCCTAGACGCACAGTTCGGGACCCCCTACCCGAGATCCGCCGGTTTTGACACCGACATTGGTGCTTTCATTGAGAGTTCCTTTATGTAATCATCTTTAGGCCCGATGGCTCCTCCAATCACCGACAACGATGCGGTCCAGGGTGAGACTTTTCTCCCCGGACAGATCTTCAGATTTCGGCGGCTTTGCTTCGCGCGCCAATTAAGCAGCCACCTAGAGCAGATCGAAAGCTACGCCCCTGGCCATCAGGTCAGATTTGGAAGTTTAAACTGCACTGCTGACGTCCGCGGAGACTTGATCTTCGACGGATCCGAGCCGTAGCCGAGCAAGCCGCACTGTCTCGATGGGCATGATTTAGCTCTGCCACCGAACAGTGCCCTGGAGGCCGCACCCGTGTCTGCTTCGACCCTTAGCTCGGAGGTGACTGCGCCAATCGAGGACGGGTGGCTGGACACCGCCTCAGGGGCTGCAATCTCTACGTCGATCGAGCCGAACACCAGCTTTGTCCTCTGCGAAGCTCGTGACTCCAAGGTGCCGGACTCCTCTCCGGACTCCGAACCTTCCGCGCTCCTGCCGATCGAATCCGATTGGGCGCCAATCATGGAGTTCACCACCGCGGACATCTCTCAGCACTCACCCTTCGGCGACATTCTGAATTCACTAAAGTCCCTCTCTTTATCGGGAGAGCCCTGGCCGGATTATGGTCATCAAGGTTGGGACACGGATGACGAAGAAATTCAGATCCCACCCACCACCCACTTCGTAGCCACTGTCGATGATTTAACCAACATGCTCGACTTCGACTCCGAAGACATCGACGGTATGGACGACGATGTAGGAGACGAACAGGAACCAGCGCCTATAGGGCACTGGACAACCACCTCATCGACAATGTATACATGGTGGACACACCTAAAAAAGCGACGACGAGGAACAAAGGGGCGAGCGAGGATCATTCCCTCGAAAAGCGATCAAAGCGGCGGCGTGGCGCGCTCAAACCCCACCTCGGCAGAGACAGCAGCCATCTGAGACCCAGCCCACGAGCGAGGCGAACCGGCGGACGACGAACATGCCATCGAGCAACCATCCGAACAGGACAAATTGGATGAACAAACCGAACAACCCGTCCCCGGCGAAAATAACAGTCTGGACAACCTCATGTCGGACAAGTTACTGGAGCATAAGAACCTCCACAAAAGGCTCGCCGCCACTGCGCGTAGCCTGAAAAAGCATAAGCGGAAGCTCAAAACAGCGGAAGATGCACTCAGAATTAGATGGAGCAAAGTACTCAACACCGCAGACAAATACGGCGACAGTCGCCACACAAAGAGATATCCAAAGCGAAAATTACTGTCGAATTTGATGAGGAGGCCTTAGAGCCCCGCAATCAAAAATAAAAAGCCACCGGTCGGGTGAACAATCCCATAGCCAACATAGAGCAGCAAAGGCGCGCACACAAGCCGCACGCGATCCGCACAAGGATTCGCATCAAAAAGATGGCCGAGCCAGATCTATCTACGGGCCAAGAAAGCAAGCTCTAGTAAGCAATGCAACACATCAAGTATCCGAACATCACGGTACACCCAAATATGGGGTGCCGCACACCCCTATGTTTCACCGATGAGGTCTTTGGATCATGAATTTCAGTGGGATTCAAGCCCGTAAGCATAGAGGCATCTGACGTAACAACAGACCACAGGTCGGATTGAGGATTACATCCTCCACATACACATGGCTAGAGGAGATGACCTCCACGCCATAAAATACTTACCCTCAAGCTCAAAGGGTCAGCCCGGCATTGGCTTAAAAGCCTTCCGAAAACACCATTGGAAGTTGGGAAGAGCTCGAGGATGCTTTTGGGCAAATTTTCAAGGGACCTATGTCCGACCTCCGGATGCAGATGATTTAAGTCACATAACTCAACAACCCGGAGAATCAGCCCAGAAATTCTGGAACAGATTCCTTACTAAAAAGAACCAGATAGTCGGCTGTCCGGACGCCGAAGCCTTAGCATCTTTCAAACACAGCTTCCGAGACGAATGGCTCGCCAGACTCCTCGGCCAAGAAAATCCAAGAACAATGGCCGCATTAACAAGCCTCATGACCCGCTTTTGCGCAGGAGAGGATAGCTGGTTGGCAAGATGCAGTACTAGCGACCCAAGTACATCCGAAGTTAGGGATGGAAACAGGAAACCGCGACGCAGCAAGGACCAGCGCCAGACCAAGGGAAACAGCCAGAAGAGCACGGCAGTCAACGCCGGATTCAAAAGCTCTCGGCAGAATCAGAAAAAGCTGCCCCTCAAGGATAAAAGGGACGAGCTATCTAACCTAAACAAAATCTTGGACAAGATATGCCAAATCCACAGTACTCCCGGGAAGCCTGCAAACCATACCCACAGAGATTGTTGGGTCTTCAAGAAATCCGCAAACTCAACGCCGAACACAAGGGCTCGACGGACCAGCGAGGACGATGACGAACCCCACAAGCAGAGCACCGGAAAACAAAAGAATTTCCCACAAGAAGTCAAAACAGTAAACTCACTTCACGTGACAAAAGGGAAAAATAGAGTGGCTCCTATAGAGATACTTGCCATACGGCCTATCCCAGAGGAGTCCCGCCACTGGTTGTTAAAACCAATCACCTTCGACCATCAGGATTACACTAGATCCGGAATGCAGGCTGGACTGCCTTGATATTAGATCCAATAATTGACGGACTCCACTTTACACAAGTCCTAATGGACGGCGACAGTGATCTACACCTGCTATATCAGGACACAATCCGCAAAATGGGGATAGACCCAACAAAAATTCCCATAGCAACACTTCCTTTCAAGGGGTAACGCCAGGCCCAGATGCCCATTGTACGGGCTCTCTCCTGCTAGAAGTTATGTTCGGCTCCCCCGACAACTTCCGCCGCTAAAAGCTAACCTTCCACATCGCCCCATTTACAAGTAGCTATCAAGCACTACTGGGACACGAAGCTTTCACCCGCTTTAACGCAATACCGCATTATGCATCTCTTACACTTAAAATGCCTGGTCCACGAGGCATCATCTCATTAAAGGGAAATATCGAGTGTTCCTCGAGCACGGAAGATTGTGCGGCTGCCTTGACAACCACACACTAAACCGGATTCACTAATCAAAGCACCTAAACAGGTCATTCAGACCCCGGACATGGCTAGACGAGTCCGGCGTAAACATACAAGGGCTTACTGGCCGCATACCCCCGTACAAGGGGCTCCGCGCATGTACAACAAGAGACAATAAAGCTCAATTTTATTCATTTTCTGAATTATACTTTGTTTATTTAATATAACGTACATTTTCGCACGATCTTTTTCAACTAAGTTCCTCTCTTTTACAGATGAACACCGTTCTACACCCGTCCAGGATACGGCACAACGGAGACACGGGCGCAGACGTGTAGTAGGGACCCATTCCTAGGATTCTTTTTAGATTAAGACCCTGCATAAACCTTTTTTACTGTCTCTTGTTGATACACATCCCCCGGTTTCATGATATAACCGAGGAGGAGGCTGGCATCTTGGCATGTGGCCATGTCAGAATTTTGCGCGTACCTGGACACCAGGGGCTTATTACCAAGGGCGTTGTTCAGCCCGTTTTCATAAAGACCGAATACCTTAGAGAGTGTTCGGCGTTGCGAGTTTGGCCTTATATGCATCAGCTCTAAATCATGTCTTTGGTCAAATGTTGGGTTTGCCTGGCTCCTTTGTTTTGCTGCCTTATGTTCCGCTCTATCGTCTAAGGCGGCACCAGGAGAACTACTGCGATTGTGCCCCGGTTCGGCCAGGCGAGCACCTCAGTAGAGAAAGCCGAAAACTGACTGTCATGATATAGCCTGAGACTGGTCAACCACTCGACGACCTGCCGGAATCTTTAGGATTCCTCCGCATTAACGAAGGGTCGTTTCCCGGCCAGGCACACACTCGCCCCGAATTCGGGTGAGCGCGGTGCCGCTAGGGGCTATAAAGTAGCCCCACTGTCAAACTCCTATGGCTAAGTGAAACGGATAAAGCATTATAGTCCGGTTGCCTAGTTCGCTGCGCTATCACCTCCTTAATAGGACCAAGACGTTGGATCAAGAGTGAAAATGCGCCTTTTGCGAACACCCCCGCATTATATGTGTGGGGGATGAAGCCGAAGACTGCCATCTTTCAGGTTATATATACATATACATTAACGGCCACACAGGAGGTATTTTAATTCTTGAAGGCACAAGTATAAAAAGCTTTTATATTCCCCCGAAACATTGTTTTACAATAATACATGTTATTCGAACATAATATCCTTCGACCACTGCGTCTCTATTAAATGAGCGCCCTGCAGAACTTCCTGAAAATAGTGCTCGGCAGGTACTCGGCTCCCGTCCGAATCTTGGGATGCAACAGCGACGGCCTTCATCTCCGCCCAGTATGTCTTGACACGGGCAAAAGCCATCCGTGCACCCTCTATGCACGCTGACCTTTTCATTGCATTAATATGCGGCACCGCACCAAGGAACTGCTGCACCAAGCTAAAATAACTCTTCGGCTCGGGCCTTTCCGGCCACAGATGACTCACGACATACTTCATGGCGAGTCCGGATAACCTATTCAGCTCCGCCCATGCGGCCAAACGATCGGTTAATGGAAGTGGGCGCTCTGGATTGTGGAACTGCGACCAAAAAAGCTTTTCCACTTTGTGATCCTTTTGATCTCGGAAGTGTTCGGCCGCGTCCGCGGCACTCGCCGCCAAGTCCAGATAAGTGTCCGCCGCACTCCACAGCCGGTCCAACGGAGCATATTTAAGATCCCCGAACATCATCTGCAGCATAAAGGGCTTTCCAGCCGCGATATCTCCTGCCTGATGTAGCTCCTCCTTCATAGCTCTCGTCGCAGAGCGAGCATCCTTGGCCTCGGTAGTGGCCTTCTTCAGGTCCTTTTGTTCCACCCAATCTTCTTTTTCAAGAAGCTTGCAGCGGTCGGCAGCATTCTTCAACTTCACAGCCATCTCGGCCATTTCCTTCTTGCTTCGGCAGTGAGCAGCCTGTTCGGCTTTCAGCTCTTCGGCCGCCTTCAAGGCAGCCGCATCGCTTTTCCTAGCCTGCTCCTTGGCTCGGGAAAGTTCCGCCCGAAGGTTCTCCATGGCAGAGGCACCATCTGCATCAAGCACACATGTTGTAAGATACGGGCATCAAGCTCCTCTTACTAGGTGTCTTCGGAGAAATTATATACCTTGTGCCTCGTCAAGCCGCTTGTTGACAAGCACGATGTCAGCATCTGCCACGTCAAGTTGCCGCTTTAGCTCGGCAAATTCATCAGTCCGGCTAGCCACCGAACACTTCGCCACCTATATACGAAGGCGACATATTATACCTGGGATTATGATCCTCGGTGCGCCGTCATTTTTGACAACGCACCGAGTCTCAGGGGCTACTATGTACACAGGGCGCATCTCATATATGCGGAACTGTCAAAAGGTACATCATTTCGCGTACCTCAAAACCTGTCAGTAAACTCCTGACGGCCTCGTACAACCTGCTCTCCGCGGATGAAATCCTTTCAATCACCGTACCCATCAACGCACGGTGTTCTTCTGAGATAGACGCTCGCCCGAGCAGATCCTTCAGCTCCTCCGACCGTGCACCGGACGGAGCCGGACTCGTCCGATGGCCTTTTTCGAAGGCCGGACACGGAGGACCTTGGGGGGCCATACGATTGCCTTCCGGTCTTGCTGGATTCGGAGAAACCTTCTATGACGACACCTCAAGGTCTCCCGCCTCGCAAGGCGGTATGGCAGGGGGAGGCGTTCCGCTCTCCATCATCTCCGAACGAAGATCCCCTGAAGATGAGCTCTGCTGAGAAGGGCTGAGATCCGAACTACAAGGTAAAATTTCGGTTATCTTCCTCAGAAATAGAACAGGGATCTCTCTTATTTTAAAACTCCCTCTCTACTTACGGCTCGGTGGAGGCTGATCCCTTGGGGCACACAGGTCGGCCGAGGCATCCCCTGCGCAGACCCTCTAACGAAGATTTCTTCCCCCGCTTTGAGACCATGGTCTGCGGGTCTTCAGAGGCGGTCCTCTTCTTCCCCTGGATAGAGGAATTCTCGATTCCTCCTTTCCTGACAGCCTCCTTCGGGGAGGTGTTAGTTTCCTTGTTCCCCCCTTCGCCTTCTTCCAAAGGCGCAACCTCCAAGATCTGGTTAACACGGATCCGCGTGGTCTCGTGGAGGGGGCCGGACACTGATTAGCTTTGCTTTCTCTATCCACTCCTGTTTAAGGGACAGCTCTTTTAAGGGCAATTTTACGATAAATATACGGATAGCGTGTCCGGGTACAGTGCTACTTACTTGAGTATCCGAGCGATTGCAGCTCAGACCTGCGTCCTCGGTCGAGTCCGGACACATTGCTTGTGATCCGAAGAACAATTTGTACATCTCCATGGGCGTCGCGCCCATAAAATGTTGGAGGGCTCGTGGTCCCTCCGGATTAAACTCCCACAGGCGGAGGGGGCGACGTTTGCATGGCAGGGTGCGACGAATCAACATGACCTGTGTCACTACGACCAGATTGATGTCTCTTTCTAGGAGATATCGGATGCGGCCCTGCAACAAGGGCACGTCCTTGGACGGCCCCCAGTTAAACCCTCTATTGACCCATGACGCTAGTTGTGGTGGGGGACCCGAGCAAAAGGCAGGTGGCGCCACCCACTTGGTGCCCCTAGGAGCTGTGATATAAAACCACTCTCGTTGCCATAAGCTGAACTCCTCTTGAAAAGAGCCCTCGGGCCATGGAGCGTCAGCATTCTTGCTTATGGCAGCACCTCCGCACTCTGCGTGCTGCCCTCGATCATCTTCGTCTCTACTTTGAAGGTCTTAAGCCACAATCTGAAGTGAGGAGTAATACGGAGGAAGGCTTCACACACGACAATGAACGATGAGATGTGGAGGATGGACTCCGGAGCCAATTCGTGAAATTCCAACCCGTAATAAAACAGTAGCCCCCTCACGAAGGGGTCCGTCGGGAAGCCTAGCCCCCGAAGGAAGTGAGACACGAACACCACGCTCTCACCAGGCTTGGGAGTGGGAATAACCTGCCCTTGAGCAGGCAGCCTATGCGAGATTTCCCCGGTTAGATACCTGGCATCTCTTAGCTTTAGCACGTCTTCTTTCGTAACGGAGGAAGGCATCCACCGGCCTTGAGGGTCGGAGCCGGACATCGTCGAAGGTCCGAAGTGCTTGAATCTGGAGGTTTTGGGTGTTGGAACTCAAGGTGAGAGGCGGATTCGATTGCGATTGAAAGAGAGGAGTAGAGCCTTGGTCTCTTTATAAAAAGGTTGAATACCAAGAGCCCTCCCCGTGACCGTTTGGGGCTCGCCTTCGATTGAGGAGACATACCAACGGGCATGATTGGGTTACCCACGCCCATATTGATGTGAATCCCGAAATAAGGGGACACGATCTCTGCTTCGACAAGACGTGCCAAGGAAGCCGCCTCGCTAAACACGCTGAGGTGGGACGGTAAAATGATTCGAATAAAGGCTTGGTCGTGGTGTGATGTCATGTTGTGGAATACGTCAGCAGGTTGGATTTGTGTAAATATTATTCTCTCTACGGTGGTATGTGGAACTTATTTTGCAGAGCCAGACACTATCCTTGTGTTCAAAATCTTATATGAAGTATTCAGAGGAGGAATCCGCCTTGCAATGCCGAAGACAATCTGCATGTCGGACTCGTCGTCATTGAATCCTGGTTCAGGGCCTACTGAGGGAGTCCTGGATTAGGGGGTGTCCGGATGGCCGGACTATAACCTTCGGCCGGACTCCTGGACTATGAAGATACAAGATTGAAGACTTCGTCCCGTGTCCGGATGGGACTTTCCTTGGCATGGAAGGCAAGCTTGGCGATACGGATATGTAGATCTCCTCCCGTTGTAACCGACTCTGTGTAACCCTAGCCCTCTCCGGTGTCTATATAAACCAGAGGGTTTTAGTCCGTAGGATGAACAACAACCATACCATAGGCTAGCTTCTAGGGTTTAGCCTCTTTGATCTCGTGGTAGATCTACTCTTGTACTACCCATATCATCAATATTAATCAAGCAGGAGTAGGGTTTTACCTCCATCGAGAGGGCCCGAACCTGGGTAAAAACATCATGTCCCTTGTCTCCTATTACCATCCGCCTAGACGCACAGTTCGGGACCCCCTACCCGAGATCTGCCGGTTTTGACACCGAAACCCATAGACCGTAAGCGGAAGCGTTATGACAACGCGGTTGATGTAGTCGTACGTCTTCATGATCCGACCGATCCAAGTTCCAAACGTACGGCACCTCAGAGTTCAGCACACGTTCAGCTCGATGACGTCCCGTGAACTCTGATCCAACAGAGCTTCACGGGAAAGTTCCGTCAGTACGACGGCGTGATGATGGTGATGATGTTGCTACCGACACAGGGCTTCACTTAAGCGCCGCTACGATATGACTGAGGTGGAATATGGTGGACGGGGGCACCGCACACGGCTGGGAGAGATCAACAGATCAACTTGTGTCTATGGGGTGCACCCCCTCCCCGTATATAAAGGATTGGGGGAGGGGAGGGGCCGGCCCTCTCTATGGCGCGCCCTGGGGAGTCCTACTCCCACCGGGAGTAGGATTCCCCCCCCCCCCCTTTCCATGTAGTAGGAGTAGGAGCCAAGGAAAGGGAAAAGAGAAGAGAAGGAAGGAGGGGGCGCAGCCCCTCCCCCTAGTCCAATTCGGACTAGGCCTTAGGGAGGGGGGCGCAGCCTCCCCCCTCTCTTTTCCCTAAAGCCCAATAAGGCCCATATACTCCCCGGTGAATTCCCGTAACTCTCCGGTACTCTGATAAATACCCGAATCACTCGGAACCTTTCCGATGTCTGAATATAGTCGTCCAATATATCGATCTTTACATCTCGACCACTTTGAGACTCCTCGTCATGTCCCCGATCTCATCCGGGACTCCGAACTACCTTCGGTACATCAAAACACATAAACTCATATTATCGATCGTCACCGAAATTTAAGCGTGCGGACCCTACGGGTTCGAGAAATATGTAGACATGACCGAGACACATCTCCGGTCAATAACCAATAGTGGAACCTGGATGCTTATATTGGTTCCCACATATTCTACGAAGATCTTTATCGGTCAAACCGCATAACAACATACGTTGTTCCCTTTGTCATCGGTATGTTACTTGCCCGAGATTCGATCATCTGTATCTCAATACCTAGTTCTATCTCGTTACCGGCAAGTCTCTTTACTCGTTATGTAATGCATCATCCCGCAACTAACTCATTAGTCACATTGCTTGCAAGGCTTATAGTGATGTGCATTACCGAGAGGGCCCAGAGATACCTCTCCGACAATCAGAGTGACAAATCCTAATCTCGAAGTACACCAACTCAACAAGTACCTTCGGAGAAACCTGTAGAGCACCTTTATAATCACCCAGTTACGTTGTGACGTTTGGTAGCACACAAAGTGTTCCTCTGGTAAACGGGAGTTGCATAATCTCATAGTCATAGGAACATGTATAAGTCATGAGAAAGCAATAGCAACATACTAAACGATCAACTGCTAAGCTAACGGAATGGGTCAAGTCAATCACATAATTCTCCTAATGATGTGATCCCGTTAATCAAATGACAACTCATGTCTATGGCTAAGAAACTTAACCATCTTTGATTCAACGAGCTAGTCATGTAGAGGCATACTAGTGAGACTTTGTTTTGTCTATGTATTCACACATGTACTAAGTTTCCGGTTAATACAATTCTAGCATGAATAATAAACATTTATCATGAAATAAGGAAATAAATAATAACTTTATTATTGCCTCTAGGGCATATTTCGTTCACCTACTTCCTTCTTGATTGATCTTGATGAATATGAGTATTACAAGAGTTGATCTACCACGAGATCGTAATGGCTAAACCCTAGAAGTCTAGCCTACGAGGTTATGATGATTGTGGCTCTAACCCTAGAAGTCTAAATCCTCCGGTTTATATAGACACCGGGGCAAGGTTGTAATAAGTCGGTTACTGAGAAAGGAATCTACATATCCGAAACGCCAAGCTTGCCTTCCATGCAAAGGAGAGTCACATTCGGACACGGGACGAAGTCTTCTATCTTGTATCTTCATAGCCCAACAGTCCGACCAAAGTATAGAGTCCGGCTGTCCGAGGACCCCTTAGTCCAGGACTCCCTCAACCACCATTCCGCGCCACCCATCAGAACCAAGCTGCAGGATTCGCCACACCAAGGTTTCAGTTGGTCCGCATAGCCGCCATCGCGCCCAACTCCGTGACCCACAAGGGTCCCGGCCACCACTCTGTGCAGCTCGCCTAGGACGAGCTCCCAATGGTCGACTAGAATAATGCCAGCATGCCACCACTAGGGGGGGTGCAGCCTCCAGCGCCGCGCACACCGACAACGCTTACTACAACAGCCTACACCACCCATGCCCTCAACGCCGGCTGCAGCCGCCCGCCAGATCGAAGCAGGACCAGGATGCCGCCTTGGCCACGGTTGATTAATCCATTGTATAACTTACACGCCAATAGATTTTTGCCACGAAAAAATATACCCACTAGATGGTGATGGTCTAATCCTGATAGCAGCAAACCAACCTATAGTCGGATGGTTAGGAGGATAGTGGTATCATCAACCCACCAAAGTTCAAGTCGTAGTGCTCGCATTTTTCTGGATTTACTTCAGACTTTTCGGTGATGCGCGTTCAGTGTGAGAGGACGCTCCCGTCGACAACGAGGTGCCTATAATAATTTCGTCAATCTCATGATGATATGTCGGCTCTGTCGCTCGAAGGTGCTCATAGGGGTAGGATATGCATGTGTGCATTCATAGTGGTAAGTTTATGTGTGTATATATGCGCGCCCGTGTCTGTACTTTGTTAAAAAATTCTGATTTTGATAGCCACGGTGAAGTCAACCAACCAATGATTACTGCTGGAAACATAGGCGCACTAGCAGAAAACAGGGCATTGGTCTAGGCATGAAGAGGGCATTCAACCCGGTTCTCTTACGAACGGGACCAATGGGAGCATTAGTCCTGGTTCGTGAGGCCAGGGGGTCGGCCGGGCCTCGGGGGCCATTGATCCTGGTTCGTCGGACCCCTTTGGTCCCGGTTCCAGACACGAACCAGGACCAATGGGCCTTGCTCCTGGCCCATAGCTTTTAGTCCCGGTTTGTGTCTGGAACTGGGACCAAATGTGGTCCATTAGTTCCGGTTTTAGACACAAACCAGGACTAAAGAGAGGCCTATATCTACCCCCTGCACGCGAGCAGAGCAGTGCACTGCTCTTTTTTTTTGGTCGGACGTGGGAGAGCTTTGTGGTGCTCTAGTTCACCTCTGATGCACATGAGCTGTTCGATGAAATGCCCGAGCCATACTTGAGCTTTCTCCTCTTGAAGCTCCTTGTCCAAACTCCATTTTCCTCAAGATTTGTCTAGGTTTGGCGGTCCGTCCTGTCCCGCCCCCGTCCTCGCCGCCGTCGATCGCCCGCACCGATCTCGTCACCGGCACCACTATGGTGAGCCTCTTGTTCTTATCTTCTTTCTAAAAGAAAAAATGATGTTCTATTAATTTGGTAATGTGATGATGAACTTCTATTAATTTTTTCACTTCTCTATTCATGGTGTTCTGTAATAGTTTTTGCCACACTTAATTATATATAATGCACACAGATGAACCGGCAATGGATGTACGTTGACAGATGCACCTCCAAGTACATTAAGGGTGTGCATTATTTTCTCGAAGTGGCTGAGGCAAACAAGCATAATGGATTTATGTGTTGTCCATGCCCTATTTGTGAGAATACGAAGTCTTACTCTAACCAGAAAACCCTTCATCGCCTGCTTGAGAAGGGTTTCATGCCACACTATAATGTTTGGACCAAGCATTGAGAAAGAGGGGCTATGATGGAAGACAACAAAGAGGAAGCGGATGATGACAACTATGTGCCAACTAAATACGCTGATGCTGCAACCGGGGAAGCTGAAGATCAAGAGGAACTAGACGATATGCCCGATGATGATCTTCGTCGGGTCATTGTTGATGAAAAGATACAATGCGAAAGTGAAAAGAAGAAGTTGAAGTTCGATCGCATGTTAGAGGATCACAAAAAAGGGTTGTACCCCAATTGCTAAGATGGTAACACAAAGCTCGGTACCACACTGGAATTTCTCCAATGGAAGGCAGACAATGGTGTATCTGACAATAGATTTGAGAAGCTACTGAAAATATTGAAGAAGAAGCTTCCAAAGGATAAAGAATTGCCCGACAGTACGTACAGAGCGAATAAGGTTGTATGCCCTCTAGGATTGGAGGTGCAGAAGATACATGCATGCCCTAATGACTGCATCCTCTACCGCGGTGCGTACGAGGATTTGAACGCATGCCCGGTATGCGGTGCATTGCAGTATAAGATCAGACGAGATGATCCTGGTGATGTTGACAGCGAGCGCCCCAGGAAGAGGGTTCCTGCCAAGGTAATGTGGTATTCTCCTATAATACCACGGTTGAAACGTCTGTTCAGAACAAAGAGCAAGCAAAGTGGATGCGATGGCACAGAGAGGACCGTAAAAAAGACGGGAAGTTGAGAGCACCCGCTGATGGCACTACACCACAACACTATATTCCCAACAGCCAAGTTGGTTGGGAAAACAGCTTTCATCAACACACGGTCGGTCGGGAAAGACTATTGCCGACCGATCAGGTCTGTTGGGGAAAGTCCAGACGGGAAAATCCTTTCCCGACCGACATATCTTTCCCGACCCACTGCTTGACGGCTATGCTATATCTTTCCCGACCAACAATCTGTTGGGCCTGCCATGGGCTTTTCCCGACCAACAGTTCATTGAGGTAACCATCGGGCTTTCCCAACCAACTATCAGATGGGAATTCTTTCCCGACCAACATTCTGCTGGGCCTGGTTTTAGCCTTTCCCAGCCGACTGTGAGGCAGGGTTTGTTTTGCCGAGTAACAGTCAGATGGTGTTTTGTTTCAACAGTTCATTAACATTTTGTTTATCCAATCACAACTTTAATTAAACATATGCTACTAATTGTCACATACATATAGTATATGTGTTCTAAGCATAATCACCAAGATATCATACATCAGGTGCACGAAACATTTTTTATTCCATTAACTAATGGTCACATACATAAACTTCAGTCTATTCCAAACATAACCACCAAGACACCATACATCAGGTTCAACAAAGGACAGCGAAAAGACTGCAACTATGAGACATCAGTTGTACAAATGAAAACTAAAATATCCATTTTATGCAGATCGCTGGCTTCATGGTTCATTGTGAGTCGAGTCCTTATATTTGCTTCCTACAAATTAAAGTTACACAAGTCTCAATTATTAGAATGCTCAGTTAATTTATGAAACTGAATGCAGGCAGAATTCACATGTGCTCTACAAAACTAGCATTTCTGTACGTGAAGACCTCCAATCAACTTCCACCAATAGCCATGGATGTGGCAAAGAAGCCCTCGGTCCACCTTTTGTCTATCTATTTGAAAGGAAACTCATTATTTACTTTATATGAGTGCTGATCGGAGAGAGCAGTGAGCGTCGCGATGTTGGGGGCGGTGCAAGATCTGGCTTGTGGTGGGGAATTAGGGATTTCACGGTACCTCGAGGGAAAGAGGAGTGAGGTTCGCGGGCTGGGCCAAAGTTTAGCGCTAGAAATTTTCGCATGCGCGCGCTTGGCCCATTTAGCCACATGCAGTCGGTCGGCGTTATTTACCGACCCACAGTTCGATGGGAATAGGAGAAATCCCGACCGACCGCTCGATGGCAACTATGCATGCATTCCCGACCGATAGTTTGTTAGCGTACGGAGGTGTTCCCAACCGACTGTCTGGCGAGAGTTTTCCCAGCCAATGATCGGTCGGTAATAGACATCTATTCCAACACACATCGGTAGGGAATACAATACCGTGGTGTAGTGCGGGTCACAGTGGAGAAACATAAAGAGAAAGTGGGGGACTTTGGAGGTGACGCAAGGAACGTATGGTTAGGTTTAAGCATGGATGGCATTAATCCTTTTAGGGAGCAGAGCAGCAATCATAGCAACTGGCCCATGACTCTATGTTTATATAACCTTCCTCCTTGATTGTGCATGAAGCGGAAGTTCATTATGATGCCAGTCCTCATCCATGTCCCTAAGCAACCCGGCAACAACATTGATATGTACCTAAGGCCATTAGTTGAAGAACTTTTACAGCTGTGGAATGGAAAAGGTGTACATGTGTGGAATGAGCAAGACCAACAGGAATTTGACCTACATGTGTTGCTGTTTGTAACCATCAATGATTGGCCCGCTCTCAGTAACCTTTCAGGACAGACAAACAAGGGATACCATGCATGCACGCACTATTTAGATGACGCCGAAAGTATATATTTGGACAAATGCAGGAAGAATGTGTACCTGGGGCATCGCTGATTTCATCTGACCAACCATCAATGTTGAAAGAAAGGCAAGCATTTCAAAGGCGAGGAAAATCACCGGAAGAAGCCGGCCGTCCGTACTGGTGATCACATACTTGCTATGGTCAATGATTTACAAGCAAGCTTTGGAAAGGGTCCCGGCGGACTATCTATTCTGAATGATGCTAAGGGACGCGCACCAACGTGGAAGAAGAAATCTATATTTTGGGACCTACCCTACTGGAAAGACCTAGAGGTCCGCTCTGCAAACGATGTGATGCACGTGACGAAGAATCTTCGGGTGAACCTGCTAGGCTTCTTGGGAGTGTATGGGAAGAGAGAAGATACACCGGAGGCACGAGAGGACCAGAAACATGTGCACGAAAAAGACGGCATGCCTCCAAAGCAGTATGAAGGTCCTGCCAGCTACGCTCATACCAAAGAAGAGAAGGAAATCTTCTTTGAATGTCTGCTCAATATGAAGGTCCCGTCTGGCTTTTCGTCGAATATAAAGGGAATAATAAATATGGCAGAGAAAAGTTTCAGAACCTAAAGTCTCATAACTGCCATGTGATTATGATGCAACTGCTTCCGGTTGCATTGAGGGGGCTTCTATCAGAAAATGCTCAGTTAGCCATTGTGAAGCTATGCGCATTCCTCAATCCAATCTCTCAGAAGGTGATCGATCCATAAATCCTACCAAGGTTACACTAGTGCAGAACCGGGCAATAGCACCGGTTAGTAAGGCCCTTTAGTGCCGGTTCCATAACCGGCACTAAAGTGTGGGCACTAAAGCCCCCCCTTAGTACCGGTTCAGCACGAACCGGTGCTAAAGGGCAACCACGTGTACGAGCCAGCTCCGGGGCACGCCCTTTAGTACCGGTTGGTAAGACCAACCGTACTATAAGGTTTGGGGGTTTTAGTTTTATGATTTATTTTCATTTAATTTTGTGTTTCCATTTTAATTCTTTTTCGCTTCTTCGGTATTTAACGATACTACACATTGTACACGTTATGCATATATATATATATATATATATATATATATATATATATATATATATATATATATATATATATATATATATATATATATATATATATATATATATATCTATATATAGAATTTCTAGTAGAACCAATCATGCATATATATATCATCAATGTCTCACAAACCACCATATTAATTAATTCACACATACACACATGTATAGCTATATACAATTTCTCCTACATATGCATGTTGCCTTCGGAGCTAGTGGCATTAGCCTAATTGGTGCCTTCGGAGCACGATGAAAATTGGAAGTGGTTTTCATGGGGGCAGTAGCGGGTAATAGTATTCTCCCTTCGGATTTATGACCTGGTCGAGCAAAAATCCCGCTATTTCATCTTGAAGTGCTTCTACGCGCTCCGTTTCTAGGAGCTTGTCCCGCACCTCTGTGAACTGTTAAGAAGGAGATCAATATGCATGTGTATTAGTTGTGTGACTAGATATCGATAATGGTGTAAAATTGTGAATAGTGTTCGACAAGCGTACCCATTCTGTCTTTGAGATCTGCTCCTTTGGACGCCATCATGCGAATGTTCTCGCAAGCGCAGAATGCACACAGATCAGTCCCTACCGCTTCGGGCCTTTACGAGAATGGGATTTGATCAGATAATAATTAATCAAGCATGATAATTAAAGAGATGGCAGCTAGCTAGCTAGCTAGTACTATAATTACTTACCTTGGGTGAAACCATTTAAGCTTTTTTCCATTCGCCTTCCGTGACGCCGATGAACCTTGCCCAAGCCCCGTCCGCCGACAAAGAAAATGAATAAAGGGTTATTAAATAGTTCATATCATGAAATGATGAACTAAATAGGCCGAGATATATAGTTAATAATGATTGAAATTACATTGACTATCCCAAACAAGATGTTATAGTCAGATTTGCTTTGAGTAGTGACTCCAGATTTCAACCTGTTCAAGGTCAACTTTAATGATACACAAGATCGATAAAATCTGCATGCACACACGTTTGCATGTCTTAATTAAGCGGGCATATGTAAGCAAAAACATGTAGCTAGCTAGTAGGCAAAAACAGAGAATTTGTAGTACAAGGCAGTGTGACTCCTTTGGAAGTTGTAAGGAAGTAGTATATCTTCATTGTATTTGAGGCGCTTCAAGAACTCTAGCATGTTGTCCTCTACGGCCTTTTGATGATGTGGATTTATTAGCCATGTATTCATTAACGGTGTTTGGGTCAATGAACCTAATGCCAAAGCGTCCACCTTTTCTCATTTCATACATCTTCATCCTGCATAATACCACATAAAAGAATATAGTGAGGATAATTACAGGTAATGATTGATCAAAAGGATCACTACAGCTAGCTTGAGACTTAAATTATAGAAAGAAATCACTTATAGACAATAGCAACTGATGATAGATTTGTCGAGTGCGTCTTGATTGTATAACTGAAACAGTTCAGAATACTCAACGGACAGAGCTTTCTCATGGAAGTAATGCTCCTCCTTGACATTCACCATGAGGGACAATCGATTGGAAATCTTGGTAATGTTCATGTACCATTGATGCAATTCATACATTCTCGTTGGGAGGTTCTTGACCTTGTCAGCTCGACCAAAGGTTGGCCGGACATATTTCCGTTTTATTTCATCCTCTGTAAGCACATGCATGGACTCGATCTCGAGGAGTTGTCCAATGATGATGTTGAGAACTTCAGCCTGCATTATATGGTCCTTGGTTATTACCACATTGCCCACCTCAGAACGTAAACTGTTTGCCCACAATAATATTGGGCAGCAGATTATCACGTGTTGTTGGCACAACAAGCGAGGGATTGATTGCGCGCTGTTCTCCCACATGGAATGGTTTTCCGCACTTTTGACAGCTGCTTGTTGTTTGCTCGATCCCGAGCTCGCCTCCTTACGTAGACGTGCTCGATTTAAGTTCCTGATGTGGCGCTCATAGTCTGTGTCAACAGGCTTGGGAGCTGGTGGTTGAGCCATACGAATGAAGTGCACTATAAGAAATATGTCAACTTATGACCTTCTGTCAGTGACCCTAGAAGAATTGGTCATAGATTTATGACCATTTGAGACCAATTGGTCAAAAGCTGTTCGAGGGGCTCCAAACCCTAAACCATTGCGACCATTTTGGTCAGAAAGGTCATAATTTCCTTACATGAAATGGTCATAAAGCTAACAGCGCTAGTCCGCTGCCTTATTTCTAGTTGTTAACGACCAATATAGATGGTCATAGCCTTGTAAATTGTGGTGGGTTGCTATGACTAGGCGCCACCTCATCGGGTTTTGCCTATGTGTCATGTCCATGTGGCAGTTTTTGCCCTAGGTTGTGAAGCAACCTATATTTCTGTCATTCCCAAAATTCCCAAAAAAATCTCATAAATTCTTTGGGTCATATCTTCATCAAATATGTAAAAACCTTCCTTGCCTAGTTCAAAAATAATTCAAAAATATTCATTTTCCTATTCTGTTCAGAGTAACAGTTTGTGAAGGAAGTACCACTTTGGCATGTCCAAATAGTATCCATTTTCTACAGTGCTTTCCTATGCCCAAATAACCATCCTCCACCAAATTGTAGCTCAATCCATTCATTATTTTGAGCCGAGCTTCAACATTCGTATTTATGTCCAGTGTGGTGGTTTGCAAAGCAAGTACCACCTAGGCTCCTCCTTTTGAGCTGAAAATTTGTGAAAACGGTCTTCTTAGTAATTGATCATCCTCAGCCAAAACTCACGCCCATTAGCCATGTACATTTCCCGTACCGCTAATCAAACACTTGGCTGCTAATTCATGTTTGAGCATCGATTGGTCTCCTCGTGAGAATCTTATGTTGTAATTTTCTTCCTAGCACCAACCTGGGGAGTGCCCAACCCACTAGACATGCCTAGGCCGCCCAGAACACATGGCAACGCCACGGTCACGCGGTGACCACGCGGCGGGCATGCGAGTTTACGCGCTCTAGAGTTGGGGCCCTCGGCCACCGCCCAAACCTCGACGTATCGCCACCAAACCATGTATTTATGATTAAATAGGTCCTTATGTAACTAGAAATGATTTTTGGAAAAAATAAATAGCAAACTATGAGGCAGCTGCAGTTCAAATTTGACCCGCTTCCAACTGAATCGGCAGAAATTTGTCTTTTTCACGTGAGGTGGATCAAAAAAATTTACACCAGACCATTGTGTCAATTGTGCATTAAATATGGCCTAGTATTTTATAAAAATGATTTGGTCCAATTTTGCAACAATTATTTGGTAGTTCCTTCACAAAAAAACCTCCTTTCGGGCACTCGAAAAATGGAAAATGGTTTTTTCGTCCAACGAAAATGAAAACTTCCTTAGGCAACATTGTTTGCTATTCCAATATGCACCCTTGTGCACAATATGAGATCATTTGAACAAACTATGCCATGAATGTGGCCATAAGATTGATCATTTGGCTTGAAAGCCATGAATCTTCACACTTGATACCTCCTTTCTGAGAACACTTTTTTAAAATAATTACCGTATTACAAGTTTATTATTTTTCCTGGAAACTTGGTCACATATAATGACACAATGCGAAGGTTTTCCAAATTTTTGATTTTTTTTTGAATTTTTTATGCCCGTTTCAAAATGCGGTTAAAACGGCGGGCTTGACCGTTCCTAGCTAGTGGTTGAATCTTGGAATTTTTTTGGTGTTTCTATGATTAAATAGATACTTATGTACCTAGAAATGATTTTTGGAAAAAATAAAGAGCAAACTATGAGGCAGCTACAGTTCAAATTTGACCCGTTTCCAGCTGAATCAACGACAATTTGTCTTTTTCATCAGAGGTGGATCAAAACTTTTTTCACCCAACCATTTTGTCAATTGTGCACTACATATGGCCTAGTATTTTAGAAAAATTATTTGGTCCAATTTTGCAACAATTATTTGGTAGTTCCTTCACAAAAAAACCTCCTTTCGGGCACTCGAAAAATGGAAAATGGTTTTTTCGTCCAACGGAAATGAAAAATTCCTTAGACAACATTGTTTGCCATTCCAATATACACTCTTGCGCACAATATGAGATCATTTGAACAAACTATGCCATGGATGTGGCCATAAGATTGATCATTTGGCTTGAAAGCCATTGATCTCCACACATGATAGCTCATTTCTGAGAACACTTTTTTATAATAATTGCCGTATTACAAGTTTGTTATTTTTCCTGGGAACTTGGCCACATATGATGACACAATGCAAAGGTTTCCCAATTTTTTGATTTTTTTTGAATTTTTTATGCCCGTTTCAAAATGCGATCAAAACGTCGGGAATGACCGTTCCTAGCTAGTGGTTGAATCTTGGAATTTTTTTGGTGTTTCTCTGATTAAATAGATACTTATGTACCTAGAAATGATTTTTGGAAAAAATAAAGCGCAAACTATGAGGCAGCTGCAGTTCAAATTTGACCCGCTTCCACCTGAATCGGCGGAAATTTGTCTTTTTCACCAGAGGTGGACCAAAACTTCTCACACCCAACAATTTGGTCAATTGTGGTTTAAATGTGGCCTAGTATTTTAGAAAAATGATTTGGTACAATTTTTCAACAATTATTTGGTAGGGCCTTCACAAAAAAACTCATTTTGGGCACTCGAATAAGGATTAAAAATAGCTACAAAGATAAAAAAAATTGCATGCAAACTGGCTATCATCCATAAAATATGCTCTAAATTGATAGAAAATTTTAGTTGTGCCATTTTGCAAAATATTTTTGATGGTTGCTTCACAAAACCCTCCTAGTTTTAGTACATCGAAACTATTCTAAATCATAATTTTTCTGAACCAATCAGAGCTCTTCACGCGGATCACCCCCCTTAGCCGATCTGGACCGTCCACATCCGACGGATCCAACGTCTCTCAGGTCCCCTCTCAACCCAACCCAACCCAAACCCTAGCAGCCCCCCTCTCCTCGCTCGATCCAGATCTCGCTCCCCTCGTCTCCCACATCGCCGCCGTCACATCCCCCCTCGCCTCCCTACCAAACCTTGCCGCCGGCGGCCTCTCCCCCTCCTCTCCGCTTCCCTCCCACCTCATCCTCATCTCCTCTAGTGCTATCTACCTCTAGTGCAAAACCACCGCCCGCCCGCCGCAACCAGCCCATAGATTTCCTCCCACCTTTCCCCTCCTCCCCTTCTCCGGCCAAGAACCTCGCCGCCTCCGCCCCTTCCTCGCCGGCCCGCCATGGCGCCTGCACTTTATCCCTTCACCGCTGCTGCTCACGCTCCCTTTTCCCCATCGCCTCCGCCACCTCTGCTCGCTACACCACAGCCACACGGCCATCCCCATCCAGATCCAACCACCATCTTGCACGAGACGAGGCGGCGGCGGGCGGGCCTGTGTGACCCTCCGTCTTGCGCTGGGCCGCAGCCCTCGAGGCGGCGCCGTCGGGATCGTCTCCGGGCTCGACCTCGCCGCCTCAACTCCTCCCGCGCGGTGGCTCGCTCCGCAAGGTCGCTGCCGAGGCCGGGCGCCGCTGGGCCTGCGTCTTCGCCGACCTGACGCCCTCATGGCGCCCCGCCAGACTGTGCTGGATGAGGAGGACAGGGCCAAGTGCTCTGACTCCATCGTGTTTCGCCGCGACGAGTTCCCTCCACGGCCATGGCCTCGGCCTCCCTTCCCGACCGCCAAGACGCTGCAGCACGGAGGCTGCTCTCCGCCACCGTCGTGGCCATGGCGCCCGCTAGCCCCAACAAAGGTCTGCACAACAGTAGCGGCGGACGGCAAGTTCTTGTCGGTCATCGACAAGAAGGCCGGCTACTCCTTCGTCTACCCATTCGGATGGCGGTACTCCTCCATGAATCCTCTCCTCTCGCTTCTGCTCCATACGCATGCATACACTTGGTGATGCTGCTGAATGAATGAATGTGTGTGTGGGTGTAGGAGGTGTATGTGCAAGGCAGGACAAGGTGTACAAGGGCGTGATCGCCCCCGCCGTCCATGAAAGTGGACCTCAAGGGCATGAGCTTCAGAAGAACATGCAAGCAGCTTATTTGCCAAGCCATCAGCCCAACCAGATGGAGTTGGCTGTGCTAACCTCTTTAGAGCCATAACAATAAGTTTTCTCGAATCGGGAAGATTCTCGCATAAGTAACTAAATTCAGCAGCCCAATGTCAGACAAAGATAGCAAATGCCAAACTGCCCATTTATGCATTGTTTTTCTAATCCTGGTTATGTATTCTCCAACTAAATGCCTTGCATGTGTATTATATACTTTATTCTTCTTGCTAGAGTACTACAATAGTTCTTGTAGTAGTGGTGTCTTCTTGCCAAAGGATGTTATCAAGTTTATTAACTCCAAATGAAGTGAATCGGGCATAATTCTCTAGCTGCGGTACATAGTGCTATATGTTTCCTTGCCTTACCAACAAAATGTACTAATATGTCTCTTGTGACACGCTAGGTCGATTCTACGCCTTCGAGAAACCTGTAGTACTTGTATATCTTCATGTTTGAGCACTCGAGCAGTACTTCAAAATAGAGTAGCTTAATTCACTGAATTTGGTTGTAGTACTAGTTGATTCACTGAGAAGATTCAGTAATGAGTTGATTCACTAAGAAGATTCAGTAATGAGCTTGGATCAAAGTGGTATATTACTTTTGTGATAACTGAGAGAACTGCGAGGCTTTCTTTTCTACTTTGGCATATAATATTAGAACTAATACTGTTTTTATTTGAAATTTGTTATTAGGCTATTAATGCAAAACTTCCAAGTTATAACTATCCTTGCATTTCTTACTCCAATTGTGAAAGGACTAATATATAGTCTGTGTGCTTTTGTGAATATATTTGAGTACATTTTTATTATGTTGTTGTAATATGTAATGTAGTTTTCAAAGCATGTCTGCTGTTGTAATTCAGTATTTATATGCAGCAACAGATTATCCAGTACTGTTGCCTACATGCTTCTGGCTGCTGATACTTTTCATTTTTCTCAGTTCTTCTTGCTTCGGATTGCTTCCTCCCTGACACCCTGATCCAGATGACGGCAGCAGCGATGGCGTCCACACTCAAGCGTGCCTAACTCTCCATCTATAACTGGCCCGTCTTCTTTGGACGGTTAGTTGCTTCCTCCCCACTTTGAAATCTCGATCTCCTTTCTTGTTGATGGGCTTGTTGAATGATTCGTTTATGTGTGGATGTAGGGTGCAGGTGCTCTACTACACGCTTTGGATAGTTTACTCGACGTGTACGCCGCCAATGAGAGGCGTCTCCAGCTTGTGTAGACTGCCGTCTGCTCTATCATTGATCAATTATCCGTAACTTGCCGACGTGCTTTCTAGGCCGCTAGTTTTGTATTTTGCCTATAATCGCATGAGTCATTCTCGCTGAAATGACATGATTTAGCTTTTAGTTCTTCCGCCAAACATGTGTTTTAGCCTTTTGCCTTTGCTTATCAACAGTTGTTTTGCTTGTTTTGAGCTACTGCCACTTTGAGCTGATGTAGGTCTGTAGTTATTTATTGCAACCGAGCTTCTATATTGCATTGTTGGACCATTGATTGCCACCTCTTAGATTTCTTGTCATATGGAGTGGATAAATTTGCACCCACTTACTAGTAATCTGAGCACTTGTTAGTTTAGTCAGGTAGGATTAGAGTGAAATGATAATGTAGGAAGTACGTATCATAAATATATTAAAGGCTACAATCCTTGAGAGAACCTGGTTCTACTTTTGCAAATGCTTAGTTTACTCATGATATGGTTTACGTAGCTATGTGATGCAACATACATATATCTTTGCTGCCTTGGAACAGTAATAAAATATGAATATGTGCTATTTGCTAGCAGTCCTTCCCTTTCAAGATACATGAAAGTGCGAGACTATCAATCCGAAAATATGAATATGTACATTTTGTTCTCATTTCTCAGTTTTGGCGCCTCTTGTTGATGCAGGTGCACGTGATGTTGTTGAGGACATGGTGTTCTTTTGGCATGCCCAAGTATTGGGTGATGCTTGCTGCATGGTTCTTGCAGCTCCAGTTCATCCCTCATGTCAAGTTTCGCCGGCATGAGGCAAGCGACCGAGGTGGTGTTGCTATGACCGAAGATCAGAAGAAGCTTGGAGATGTCCACAATAGTTTTGGTGCCTCTGTATTTGTTTCTGATTGTATGTACACTTGATGGATCATGCAGATGTGCTGTTCTGAGTTTCATAGAGTGATTTTTGGATTTGATCATTTAATTGTGAGAATTATTTATTGTTTGTTGTTGAAATGTGTAAAATTGAAATCTGTGAATGAAAAAGGCTGAATGTTTGTCTATTGGATCGAATAATATTTGGGCTCTAAAAAGGCTGAATATTGTGCATTTATGAAAAACAAAAACAAAAGGCTGAATGAAACGGAATGCAAAATGGCCTAAGCCCAGAAAATAAAAAGGCCGAATTGTAGGGCTTGGCCCATGAACCTGACCAAAAATTGTCAGAAAATATATAGTAAAAAGGCCGAATTAATGGGCTCGGCCCATGTAGAAAATCGAATTGGACCGGGCTGAATCTTGTGCCACATCAGCTTGCCACGCTGGATGCCTACGTGGCTTGGGGGAGGTTGCTAGTGACCAAAACGCCACAGTAGGAATATTTTGGTCGTAAACGTCTTTGACCATTCCAGAAGAAAGGTCGCTATAGTCAGTTTACGATGGCCAGCTTTTGACCTTCTGGTTTTGGTCACAAAAAGGTCATAAATGGAAATTTGTGACCTTTCAGTGACCAATAGTGGTGGTCATAAGTTGACATATTTCTTGTAGTGGTGGTCAATCGTTTCCTCGGGCACTTTCTCACTTGGCGGCGGTGGCGGTTTCGGTGCAAAATGGGCTTCCACCTGGGCCTTCGATATGGCTGTGTTTTCCTCCTCGGACCTATCATAAGGCCTCTGCGGAAGAGGCGTGAGGCTTGGACCATATTTATATCGCTTGCCTCCTGTACTTCTGTACTACCTCGACTCGTGCCGCCACGCACCATAGCTGCGGGTGTCTCTTCTGCGATTCCGAGGCGGTGGAGACGGCCGACGGGCTGAGTTGGACGAGGAGGAGTGGCTCGAGGCTGTGCGGACTTGGAGGAGGAGTGGCCTGAGGTTGTGCCGGACTTGGAGGAGGAGGGACGTCTGACGCTGTGGCGGACTTGGAGGAGGAGGTGGCTCGACACTTTGCCGGACTTGGAGGAGGAGTGGCTGACACTTTGCCGAACTTGGTGGACTTGCGGGAGCGGAGTCTGCTGACTCGGTGGCGGACTTTGACGAGGAGTCGGCTGACGCGGTGTCGGTGGCCTTCGAAAGATGATGCAATCCTTTTTCCATAGGATGATACGATGTTTGGCCTCTCCAAGAAAGTGCTCGTCGTCACCTCCAGGAATGTCAAGCTGTAGCTCCGAATATGGGTCCACCACCTCACCAACCAAGACACGAGCATGGCCCGCTGGAATCGGGTTGCAATGGAAGGTTGCCTCGGGGGGATTTGTAAAAGCAACGGCGTCCGCCATCTTCATGGATATGTTCTTCATTTTGACGTGTAGCTCGCAGTTAGTTTTATCCGTGATGTCACCCACGGGGTATCTATCCAGCATTGCGTCGTCCGGGGCGGAACCCACGCTGCTTCTCGGCATGGATGGGGCGGTGCTATCCAATTCTGGATCATCCGCTAGCTGCTGCAGCTGCTGAGATCCCCTTTGCTGGCTAAGTGAGTAGATCTGCTCCTGCTGCCGCTGGAATTTGACTGCCAATTCCGCTTGACTTGCTTCTAGTCCTTGAAGGCGTTCATAGTCCCGCTTCCTCTGCTCCTCCTCCATCTTCCTCTTCTTCTCCTCCGCAATCTTCTTTCTCGCACGGGTTACGTAGTCGTTGTTCCGGTCTGAAAACACCTCATACCACGGAATAGCGCCCTTGCCTCGTGTTCTTCCGGGTGTTCAGGATTTCCCGAGTGGCACGCGTAAGCTCGTCGTTCTCTCTGTTGGGCTGGAACACCCCGATCGTGCCTCTTCTATTGCAACAAGTATCGCATCGTCGGCTCCTTGAGACTTGCCCTCGTCGAAACATTGCTCGTCTTGGTCCAACTCCCCCATGCGCATAGAACCAAGTCCACGCACTGGGGGCCAGCTCTTAGTAACCGGAGTGACACCTGCATCCTCCATCTCTTTCTCGAATTATCCCACTTAGGCATTGCCACCGATAGCCACCGGCCCCAGACTTATGGAACTTATCCTTTTTTGGCATTCTTCTTGTTTATTCTCGACCGTTCCTTAGCTAATTCCGAATCCTTGAATTTCAAGAAATCGTCCCAATGAGCACGTTGGTTCTCTAGTGTTCCCTCGAATACCGGAGTCTTCCTTCCTCCTTGACGTATTTGTCCCATTCACGATTCTTGTGGTTCTTGAATGCAACCTCCATCTTCCTAAGAGCAGCGTCCTTGACTTTCTCGCACATCTCGCTTACGTGAAATGATCCGGTAGGGTGAAATGTTCCATGAGAGTATCCCAAAGCAGATCTTTTTGTCTTTTGTCGACAAAAGTAACATCCGGACGTGGAGCAGCGTCCTTTTTGTCTTTTTGTCTTTTGTCTTTTGCTGGCTCTCTCCATTCTTGAAGGAGATCGGAGTTGGTCCTTCACAACAACTCCCGACCGATGAACGAACTTGTCCGCAATCTTCTTAGGCGCTAATGGTTCGCCATTAGGTCTGATTGCCTCGATATTGTACTTTACGCCTCCTTCAACTTTTGTTCGGGCCTCGTTTCGTCCTTTTGCTCAAGATTTGCTCGATCCGGATGGCTGAAAGAACAAAGATCGATTCGTTAATATATCTTCAAGTCATTTAAAACATGTGATGATCACCAGATGCCTGCTTATATAAATATATATACCTCGCCGGTCTTTGTTGTTTCAAGATCAACATTTTCTTCGTCATCATCATAATCATAGTTCATGACTTCATCAATTCGGTCGTCGCGATCGAATATCATATCACCCTCTCCAGTGTTGTTTAGAAATTCGGAGCCGTCATAATCTTCTTCATTCTAATCATCATCTGGCCCGTGAGGATGGCGTATCATATCGAACATGGTCTGTTCTCCCTCTCTGCCGGTATTGTCCGCCATTGCTTTTATTTAACTAATCCAAAAGAAATATAAAACAATTTAGTATTCAAATTACATCGTCTCGAATAATAGATATAATCTCGAATACATCGTCTCGAATAATAGATATAATCTCGAAAACATCATCTCGAATAATAGATATAATCTCGAATACATCGTCTCGAATAATAGATATAATCTCGAATACATTGGCTAGGACGAATGGTTCGTCTGCATACGCAAGATTGTTGAGATCCACTGTTGCCATTCCGTACTGCGGGTCTTCCGTTACCCCGCCTCGTGTCATATTGACCCGTTTGCACCGAAACAAAGGGACCTTTAAACCACGTCGATAGTCAAGTTCCCATATGTCCTGTATATAACCATAATATGTTTCCTTTCAAGTCTTGGTTTCTGCATCAAAGCGGACACCACTGTTTAGGTTGGTGCTCTTCTTATCTTGGGCGATTGTGTAAAATGTATTACCATTTATCTCGTACCCTTAGAAAGTCATTATATTCGAAGATGGTAACTGGGACAGCAAGTACATGTCATCTTCAATAGAGGTGTCATGCATGGTGCGTGTTCGCAACCAGTGGCGAAACTCTGGTTTGTTCACGTGTAATCCGGTCATCGACCGCTCCGGGTGTTTGGAGCGTAGCAAATTCTTGTGTTCATCCATATACGGAGCCACCAAGGCGGAATTCTGTAGAACTGTGTAGTGTGCTTCGGTGAGAGAATGTCCGTCCATACATATTATTTGTCCCCCCTAGCGTGCCTTTTCCATCCGATCTGCCCTTATGCCGCCATTCAGAACACCAATCGTCTTAACGTCGGGAAAAAGTCAATACAAAACTCAATGACCTCCTCATTTTGATGGCCCTTGGAGATGCTTCCTTCGGCCTAGCACGGTTATGAACTTATTTCTTTAAGACTCCCATGAACCTCTCGAGGGGAACATATTGTGTAGAAAAACAGGACCCAAAACGTTAATCTCTTCAAGATAGGTGAACTAGGACATGCGTCATGATGTTGAAGAAGGATGGTGGGAACACCAACTCGAAACCGACAAGACATTGCACCAAATCATTCTCAGAACCTTGGTATGATTTCTGGATCGATTACCTTCGAGAGATTGCATTGAGAAATGCACATAGCTTCACAATGGCTAATCGAACGTTTTCGGTAGAAGCCCCTCAATGCAACCGGAAGCGATTGCGTCATAATCACGTGGCAGTCATGAGACTTTAGGTTCGGAACTTTTCTCCGACATGTTTATTATTCCTTTATATTTGACAAGAAGCCGACGGTACCTTAATATCGAGCAGGTATTCAAAGAAGATTTCCTTCTCTTCTTTGGTAAGAGCGTAGCTTGCATGACCCGATGTATGCCGTCTTCTCCGTGCATACGTTGCTGGTCCTCCGTGCCTCGGTGTATCTTTTGTCTTCCCATACACGCCCAAGAAGCCAAGCAGGGTCACGCAAAGATTCTTCATCACGTGCATCGGTCGATTATGGAGCGGACCTCTAGGTCTTTCCAATATGGCAGGTCCCAAAATATAGATTTATTCTTCCACATGTGTGTGCGTCGTCGGCGTCCTTCGAACAGGTTGTCCGCCAGACCCTTTCCAAATATCACCTTCAAATCCTTGACCATATCATGTAGATCAGCACCAAGATAAATGGCGAGGCTTCGTCCGGTGATCCACCTCACCTTTGAAATGCTTGCCTTTCTTTCTTACGGGATGCCTGCTCGGAAGAAATCGACGATGTCCTGTACACATTCTTCTTACAACTATTCAAATATATATCGTCGGTATCATCCAAACAGTGCGTGCATCCGCGGTATCCCTTGTTTGTCCGTCTCCGAAGGTTACCGAGAGCAGGCCAATCATTGATGGTCACGAACAGCAACGCCTTTAGGTCAAATTCTTCCCCATGTGCTCATCCCACACACGTACACCTGTTCCATTCCACGCTTGTAAGAGTTCTTCAACTAATGGCCTTAGGTACACATCAATGTCGTTGCCGGGTTGCTTAGGGCCTTGGATGAGCACGGCATCATAATGAACTTCCGCTTCATGTACAACCAAGGAGGAAGGTTATACAAACATAGAGTCGAGGCCAGTGCTATGGTTGCTGCTCGCTCCCCAAAAGGATTAATGCCATCTGCGCTTAGACCAAACCATACGCTCCTTGCGCCATCGCAAACTCCTTCCCGTACTTTCTTTCGATTTTCTCCACTACGACCCGTCGTGGTACTCTCAACTTTCCGTCTTTCTTACGGTCTTCTTCGTGCCATCGCATCGCCTTGGCATGCTCTTTGTTTTGGAACAAACGTTTCAACCGTGGTATTATAGGAGAGTACCACATCACCTTGGCAGGAATCTTCTTCCTAGGCGCCGCCCTCGACATCACCAGGTCATCGCGGCTGATCTTATAGCGCAATGCACCACATATCGGGCAAGCGCTCAAATCCTCGTACTCACCGCGGTAGAGGATGCAATCATTAGGGCATGCATGTATCTTCGCACCTCTAACCCTAGAGGGCGACAGCCTTCTTTGCTTCAGACGCACTCTCGGGCAATTCGTTGTCCTTTGGAAGCATATCCTTTATCATTACCAGAACTTTCCAAATCCCGTGTCGATACACCATTCTCTGCCTTCCATTGCAGCAATTCAGCAGTGGCGCCCAGCTTTTCTTGTCACCTACGCAATTCGGGTACACCAATTTTTGTGATCCTCTAACATGCGCTGCAACTTCTTCTTCTCCAAATCACTTGCGCAGTTTCTCTTTGCATCGGCAATGGCCCGACCTAGATCATCAACGGGCTCATCTGATGCCTCTTCTTCAGCTTCTTCCCGCATTGCCGGCTCAGCTTCTTCCCGCATTACCGGCTCGGCTTCTTCCCCCATTGTTGTATCATCGTATTCAGGGAACCCATGGCCAGGATAGCTGTCGTCGTCCTCTTCTTCTTCATTGTCTTCAATCATAACCCCTCTTTCTCCGTGCTTGGTCCAAACATTATAGTGGGGCATGAAACCGGACTCAAACAGTGGACGTGAATGGTTCTTGGACGAGAGTAATTATGCGACCATTCTTACAGCCAACACATGGACAAGGCATAAAACCATCCGCCCGCTTGTTTGCCTCACCGCAAGCGTAAAAGTATGCACGCCCTCAACGAACTCGGGAGAGCATCGGTCATCGTACATCTATTGCGGCTCATCTTCATTACACAACACCGAATAGACCAAATTAATACAAGTTCATACATAAAGTTCATACAACACTTAAATGCAACAAACAAATAACTCTCTAGCTAAAGCATTTAAATGCAACAACAAGTGCGATCAAGATCGCAACTAAGGTAACAATTGATCCAACAGCATAATGATACCAAGCCTCACTATCGTTGTCATATTTTCTAATCTTTCTAATCTTCAAGCGCATTTTCTCCATCTTGATCTTGTGATCTTCGATGACATCGGCAACATGCAACTCCAATTCCATCTTCTCCCCCTCAATTCTTTTCAATTTTTCTTTCAAGTACTCGTTTTCTCTTTCAACTAAATTTAACCTCTCGACAATAGGGTCGGTTGGAATTTCCGGTTCACATACCTCCTAGATAAAAATATCTATGTCAACTTGATGGGCATAATTTGTCATAAACACGAAATGCAACAAATAGTTTTAAAAGAGAATATACCACATCCGAATCATAACAAGGACGAGGGCCGACGGGGACGGATATCAAAACCATGGCACTATGTATAACAAACAACGTACGGGTAAGATAATTATACGAGTAACTATATATCCAAATCACACAAACATCCATTTTTTTTATATAAAATTTCATGAACAAGAGGCTCACCAAAAGGTGGTGCCGGCGACGGGATGGTGCGGGCGATCGACGGTGGTTACGACGGAGATTTAGAAGGCACTAAGTAAAACACACCTACATATGCAAACTAAGTGTTATTTTGACCTCAAATTGCATATAAATCAAATACTACCACATATAATTCCTCCCAAATTACTAAAACCCACAATTAATCACTATATAAACCAATGCAAGAGCTAATCTAGCAATGAGAGATGAAAGGACAAAATTGCTAACCTTGGTGATCATTTGAATGGATGGGGGCCTGCAAATCTTGACAAATTTGGGGCAAATTTTGTGATGAACTCGAGAGGAAGAAGGGAAGAACAGAGGAGAGGGAGAGGGGAAAGGGGGAAGAACAGAGTGCGGGTGGACGAAGGGTTTATATAGGACGACCTTTAGTACCGGTTCGTGCCACGAACCGGTACTAAAGGTGCTGGAAGGGCCCCACTCTGACAACATCCTGCCACCACTTTCTTTAGTACCGGTTCGTGGCACGAACCGGTGCTAAAGGTTCTCCACGAACCGGTACTAAAGAGCTCCTTCCGCCTAGCCGTTGGAACCGGCACTAATGGACACATTAGTGCCGGTTCTGTTACAAACCGGGACTAATGTGTCTCACATTTGACCCTTTTTCTACTAGTGTTAAGGAGTGATCTGGCGCAATGTCTTGCCAGTTTCGAGCTAGTGTTCCCACCATCCTTCTTCAATATCATGACACACGTCCTAGTTCATCTAGTCGACGAGATTGCCATTCTAGGCCCTGTATTTCTACACAATATGTTCCTCTTTGAGAGGTTTATGGGAGTCTTAAAGAAATATGTTCGTACCCGTGCTCGGCCAAAAGGAAGCATCTCCACGGGCCATCAAACAGAGGAGGTCATTGGTTTTTGTGTTGACTTCATTCCTGATCTTAAGAAGATTGGTCTCCCTCAATCGCGGTATGAGGGGAGACTGACTGGAAAAGGCACGCTAGGAGGGGACTCAATAATATTTAGGGACGGGCATTCTTGGTCTCAAGCACACTACACAGTTCTATAGAATTCTACCTTGGTGACCTCTTATGTCAATGAACACAAGAATATTCTGCGGTCCAAACACCTGGAGCAGTGTGACGACTGGATTACATGTGAACACATCAGGACTTTCGGCAGTTGGTTGCAAACACATCTCATGGGTGACAACGCTGTTTCCGATTAGTTGTACTCGTTGGCCAGGGGACCATCTTTGACTGTATTGACTTACAAAGGGTATGAGGTAAATGGGAATACATTTTACATGATCGCCCAAGATCAAAAGAGCACAAACCAAAACAGTGGTGTCCGCTTTGATGCAGCAACCAAGAGGGGAAAGGACACATATTATTGTTACATAGTGGACATATGGAAACTTGACTATGGAGATAAACTTAGGGTCCCTTTGTTTCAGTGCAAATGGGTTAATCTGTCAGGAGGCGGGGTACAGGTAGACTCACAGTACGGATTGACAACAGTAGATCTGAACAATCTTGGGTACACAGACGAACCATTCATCCCAGCCAATGATGTGGCATAGGTTTTCTATGTGAAGGACATGTCTACCAAACCGAGAAAAAGAAAAGATAAGGAAGCGAGTACATCATACGATGAGCTAAAGCGCCACATAGTTCTTTCAGGAAAAAGAGACATCGTGGGAGTGGAGGCCAAGACAGACATGTCTGAAAATTATGAAAATTTTCATGAAATTGCTCCCATCAAAGTCAAGGCTGACCCAAGCACCCTGTTAAACGATGAAGATTATCCATGGTTACGGCGCAATAAGAAAAGGACACAAGCAAAGAAAATGTGAAGACTTTCTCTCCACAACTATTATGATGATGCCTTTGATCTGGAATATCACTGCAGTTACATGTCAAGAGATGAAATCCCTTTGTAACAGATGAAAAATACTTTTCAATTTCAATTATGATGATGCCTTTGAAGTGCTTCTCAATTTCAGGGCCACTTAGCTCAAAAAATCAGTAAATGCATGAAAAATAGCAAATAAAGTCAAAAAGGGTTGGAAATTGATGATGTGGCTTTGAATGGTGCATTTTGAATACGCAAAAGGTCTGGAGTTCAAATAAGTTCAAGGAAATGGAATCCCTTTTCTAACAGATGAGTTTTCGTCTAAAACCCTGATACTTCGAAAGAGATTGTCCGTTTTGTACACGAAGTGCATCCAGTTTTTGTCGTAACCCTCTCAACTTTTTAAAAAATGCTATGTGGGTGAAATGATGATACCATGCCAACTTTGAACCTTTTTAAAGTTCATGTGCAGTGCTTTTCAATTTCAGGGTCATTTAGCTCAAAAAATCAGTCAATGCATGAAAATAGCAAATGAAGTCAGAAAGGGTTGAAAATTGATAATGTGGCTTTGAATGGTGCATTTTGAACACACAAAAAGTCTGGAGTTCAAATAAGTTCGAAAAATGAAATCCCTTTGTAAAGATGAGTTTTGTCTGAAACCCTAATACTTTGAAAGAGATTGTCAGTTTTGTACACGAAATGCATCCATTTTTTGCCGTAACCCTCTCAACTTTTTAGAACATGCTATGTGGATGAAATGATGATACCATGCCAACTTTCAACCTTTTCAGAGTTCATTTGTAGTGCTTTTCAACTTCAGGGTCATTTAGCTCAAAGGAATCAAAGAAAAAGATATTTATAAACCTCTAGTATTTTTGAAACTAAAATTATATAAAATTTATGGAACTAAGATTATCAAAGTATTTTTTGTTCAAAACATTAATAGCAAAAAGATTTTTCATAAAGATATTTTTAGAAACTTTAATAGCAAACTAAAATAAAAAAATATTTTTGATTAAATTAGACATTTAAAATAACCTAAAATTATCAAATTGAATATAATGATAAAACACAGTAATATTAAATTGCAGGAAAAGAATCACTCAAAATCTATTTTTATAGTAAAGTTATTCACAAACTAGTGATTCACACAAATTTCATAGAATTCAAATTTAAATTAATGGCACTAACAAAAAGTTTATAATTTTGTGACCTAAAAGCAAAAAGAATCACTGAAAAATTGTAAATAGAAACAAAAGAAAATAAATAAAGCAAAAAAGCAAAACAAAAAACTGGGAAAAAAGTGCCAACTATTGGGCCACCACGGCCTGAATACGACTAGAAACCCAATCATGGGCCAGGATTCAGGCCCGCGGAAGGCCCAGTAGGCCCACAAGCATACAGTGTGTTTAGGCCCGTAAGCCTGCTGTAGAGAGGAGCTTGAAAGCTCAGGTGCATCGCACCTTATAAACAGGTGCGCCTCTCTCTCAGCTAGCAAGGTGGGACTAAACGCCCACCACCACGCCGTTGTGCAAGGCTATTGGTCCCGGTTGGTGGCACGAACCGGGACCAATGCCCACCTTTGGTCTCGGTTCGTACTACCAACCGAGACCAATGCCCACCTTTAGTCCCTGTTGGTGCCACTAACCGGGACCAAAGGTCTATGCTTCCCGCCCTTTGGGCTGCTGGAAATTGACCTTTAGTCCCGGTTTGTGGCACGAACCGGGACCAAAGGTGGTTCTTATATAACCAAACACTTAGCAAATTTCACCCCACCCGCCATTCCTCTCTCGACGACGCCGCTAGGCTGCTACTGCTTCGTCGTCGCCTCGCCTCTTCGCTGTTGCGGAGCTGCCCCGACACCGTCCCCGATGTTGCCATTGTCGCGCCCCCGCCCCGATCGCCGTCGCCGCGCCCCTACCCCGACGTCGCGCGCGCCGTCACCTACTCGAGCCGCCCCGAGGTCGCCGTTATCGTTGCCTCCCCGGGCCGCCCCGAGGTCACCGTCGCCTCCCCGAGCCACCCCAACGCCTCCCCCGCACGCCCCTGCCCCAGTGAGCCCTTGCCCTGCTTGATGATTTTGGACTCATAGTTTTTTTGTCCATAGAATTTTTTGTTCGTAACAATGTTTATCCATGTATGTATCTATGTTTTTTTCAGATGAGATGAAATGTATGTATCTAAGAAGAGGCCGTCTGCAAGAGCTTTTTGCCGTGCTCAAGATCGATGGGAGGAGACTGTCAGGAAATTCTGCAAGGGAGATTCAGAGAAAAGGGCGGACATAGAGGAGAACTTCAATAGGTTTCCCAGCTTGCAGATGTGCATCGACCACGCTAGGGGCCTCATAGTCGTGGCTACGGATGATGAGAAGAAGAGGATGTTCCCCGGCGGCCGTGGAATTCCTCGTGTCGCTGTTTTCCTTTGGGCTATGAATGAAGTGGAAAACTCACCAGATTTGCGCCAGCGTGCTAGATGGTACGAGTACCGCTCCCGCTGTCGCGCCCCTCCAGCTCCAGGGGAAGGTCTCGTCGGCGTCGTGGTCGTTGTACCAGCTGCAGTGAAGCAGGTGATTGTCCACTCTGACAGCAAGGGAGAGAGCGATGAAGATGAGGAGGAGGAGGATGAGGAGGAGGAGGAGTCCAACAAGGGGGAGGAGGAGCCAGGTGCGGACGTGGTAGTGGAGGTGGTGTGGAGGACGACAGCGAGCATTAGCAGCTGGTAGTGGAGGTGGAGGACGACAGCGAGGGGGAGGTGGCGCAGCAGCTGCAGTTGCCTGCCGCCGACGACCTTTACATGGTAGCGTCGGGGATCCCGCAGCTCGGCGACATGAGCATGCCAATCGAGGCGGAGACCTACATCCGCGTCGGCATTCGCCCCTCTGACCGCATCAAGAAGATGAAGGAGATGCAGAAATGAAGAAATGTGGTGAGTGTCAGTTAGTTAAGTGTCAGTGTTTATGCTCAGTATGCTGAACCTGTTATGTACTGCAGTTGTTTAAGCAATGTCAAGTTGTTATGTACTGGAAGTGAAGTTGTTATGCAGTGAGATGTTTAAGTAGAAATGTTTTCCTCTCGGTTGCATTCCACAAAATTATAGTAGCAGAAGAGAGGGCACTTTTCTCTATACGTATAGTAGCTAGCATCGACCAAGCACAGAGATAAGAAAGAACACTTCTCTCTATTAACTAGCTAACACAATATGAAACCCTTAAATTAACCCTTCAAAACCTCTAAACCCCCCCCCCCCCCCACCCCCCAAACAAAAAACAAAAACACCAGCTGCTGACGCATGGAGGCCTTTTGGTCTCGGTTGGTCTTACCAACCGGGACTAAAGGTCCTCCTGCCTGGACGCCTCGCAGCGGCTACATGGAGCCCCTCCTGTCCCAGTTCGTAAGTGAACCGGGACTAAAAGGTTCGGGCTTTAGTCCCGACCCTTTAGTCCCGGTTCCCGAACCGGGGCTAAAGGGCCTCTGAAACCAGACAAATGGGTTGTTTTCTACTAGTGACTGTATATGTAAAATCATATGTCGTAGTCGCGTGACGTAAGTCCTAGGTTCTGGCCAACCATACGCATGAACCAAATGTCAAAATTAATCGAGTCACCGATCGACTAGGGTGTTCCACTAGTCTAGCATAATCAAGCATGTCGACGCATCATGTAGCAGGATATTTCAGGCATATGCCGACATGACGCTCCATGCACAGGGTTTCCTGCCTTGCCTTATCTCATCTGACTGTACATATGCACACGATGGCAAGTGGCAACGACTTACGAGATGCATGCATACGTGTGTTTTCTCGTGGATTTCCTAAGAGATGCCACGACTGTACAACCCAATCATTTTTGAAGCACCGTACTGCACTACCACTTGCGCAAAATAACAAAATGGTTGCGTACCTAGCAGGGCGAGAGCTAATCTTGATCTCAATTGGCATGTCGACCAGTCGCTGTTCTGTTTCTCACCAACTTATCGACATTAATTTACACACGTCCTAATGGTCGACCGCCCGTGTAATCCTTTTTTAGAAAGGGGGCATACGTGTCGCTGTTAGGCCGTGCATATATGTCATCGTTAGGCCACGATTAAATATCTAATAGTGTCAAGAAACGTCTTACCGGAGGCAGGCGATCGATGGGGCTTCCGTTGCAAAATACGGAGTAGCAGAGTGGGAGCTGACCAGGACGGAATAACTGCCCCTCGCCGACCACTTCGTTCCTAGTCGTCCGACGCGTGGTGCTCCGTTCCCATTGGGCTCTTGCCGGGACCCGGGCTGATGCAACGGCCAGCAGATCGTAAGACCTCACAGTGGATGTGTGTGTGTTGCCGGGAAGAGTGGATGTGTTAATATGTATTCCCTCCGTTTCAAAATATAAGTCTTTGTAGAGATTTCATTATGGACCACATACAAATATATATAGATGCATTTTAGAGTATAGATTCATTCATTTTGCTTCATACATAGTCCATAGTGAAATCTTTTCAAAAACTTATATTTAGAAATGGAGGAAGTAGTGCACATGTGTACACGTACGCATGTACTCCCATAGACCGATTGCCCAGGCCTTCGTGCCACTTCCCTCGGGATCCTCTTGTTGTATATGATGTACTCTCTTTATAAACTAATATAAAAGCGTTTAGATCACTATTTTAATGATCTAAACACTCTTATATTAGTTTACAGAAGGAGTACTAGCGTGTATCGATCAATATGCAGTGAACATACTCATAGTCTAACTGGACGCTCCCAGCTGCGTGACGGCCAGTGGCTTCGCCGCGCACGTCAAGATCTACGTGCCCGTCATGCACGAGTCGTATCTGGTTAGCCTCTCCGTGCTGAAAGGAGTGATTAATTAGGACTTTAGGGTAATGGTTGGCGCGCGCCATGGAACTGCATGCGTGTCTAAGCCTTGAAGGGTTAATAGCTCCGGTGCGACACATTTCACGTGAATTGGAAGAAGTGCGATGTGGTTGACTAAAATAACTGTAGTGCAACGTTTCAGAAGCCCAAATAGCCAAGGTCCACTCGGGCGATTAAAATAGTCGTCAACGGAAGTGAGATTATGTTGAAGATATGTGGGTCTCACTTAACAGAGCATCTAGTTACGGCCCCACTTGGCAGTGCATCAGGTGAGATGTGGCTCCGTGCTTGTCTGAATCAGGTGAGCAGTGACACGTTGCTCCCTCCTCTTCGTTCTCGGCGATGAGCCGGCGACGGCACCGGAGCTTTTTTTTTCTCGGTGACAGCGGCGGCGGAGCTGTCGTTCTCAGTGACGGCGGCGGCTGTGGTGAGTAAATCCTAAACCCTTGTTCTGTTCCCCTCCTTGTCGAGTTAGATCTCACCGCATCGCCTCTGTTTCCTCTGTTTTTGGTCGATTTGATCCAGATTTGGGTGCGGGGGAGGGGGGTTGATCGCGATGGAGCCGCCAGAGACAACAAGGTCGACTAGGTATGTGCATCCTTTCCAACCTATGTGATTTGTGCGTCGTCCGCTTTCGCTAGCTCACACTGCTCGCCATTGACAAACAGGGGTAGAACATTCGAATTCACTGTCGAATTCTTTCCTTCTAAGGCGAAGCTAGGTGATGGTAGCATGCGAGACATAGAGAGAGATACAATTATGAAATGGGAGGTTGAATGTGCAGAGATTGTTCCTCAGGAAATACAGAGCATGCAAGTGAGGGCCGTGAGAAATGACGTGGAGAAATTTGGGGAGAGCATTTTTTAGGGTCTAGAGCAGGAGGTAGCATTGCTACGGTTTGATAATTGGAAGGGTGAGTATGTGAGAATTTAGAATGGTGAAGAGATGGTTGATGAAATCGATCGCCAAGACGACTGGGTAAGCAAACAAACTACCTTTCATGCAGAGCTCATTAATCTGAAATTAGATTCTAAGGTTGGATATGTGCCCTCAAAGTCGGCTTCACAGATGGTAGATGATGATTGGGATTCACAGAGATAGATAACGCCAATGTTTACGGGTGAAGTGATAGTAATAGGGGGGGTTGATCAAGATGTAGAAGAGGGTTGTGATGGTGCTAAAAGGGTTGTTTGTGTTGATTGGAATTCAATACAATTAGAAGACACTACTGATTTGGTCATTGCACCAATGGCTGACACTGAGATGGCCAAAAAATTTGGCATTCCAGTAGATCCAGTAGATGATCAAGATGAGGAAGAGAGGGATGAATCTAGTTTGCCTAATGATGCTAAAAGAGATGCTTGTGAAGATGTGGATGGACAGCTGATGAAAGATGTTACAGATGATGTAGATGATGCACATGATGATGAGCTTGTAAGTGTGTATGACAAAGAAAATCTTGTTATTGAAGTAGGCATGTTGTTCCCAAGCATGAAGGAGTTTAGGATGTTTTTTAGACTTATGCAGTCAAACATGAGTTTGATGCCAAGACTATGTGGACTGACAGAAAGAAATTTTATGCAAGGTGCAGAGGTTTTGATGGAAACGTCAGGCCTTGCAAGTGGTACATATCTGCTAGAATTCAACCTGATGGAAGTACCATTAGGGTTAATCAAATCTCAAATCCACAAACTTGTATTACAAGTTCACAGAGAGTATCAACCATGACATCACAACTTTGGATTGCAGAAAAGATCACTCCAATTTTAGCCAAGAAACCAAACACTACAACAAAGAAACTTAAAGTGGACTTGGAAAAGCAGTACCCCATTAAGGTGAAGTATACCACAATGTGGAAAGAAAAACAGAGGGCAATGAAAGAATTATATGGTGATTGGGCAAATACTTTTAGGATGCTTTATAACTTCAAAGCAGAGGTGGAAAACAGGTCACCTCGCAGTGTTGTGGAGATAGATACTGAGGTAACAGAGGATGGTAGAGTTATTTTCTCCAAGTTCTTTATGGCTTCAAAGCCTTGCATTGATGACTTCAAAGCAGGGTGCCGTCCATATTTGAGCATAGACTCATATTTTTTTGACAGGCAAATGGAATAGTCAATTGGCAGCATACAATGCTTCAGATGGACACAACTGGATGTTCCATGTTGCTATGGTTAGTTTCAGTCAGAGACAGAGGTTTCATGGACATGGTTGCTACGTCTTGAGCTTGCGTTGGTTTTCCTTGAAGAGGAAAGGGTGATGCAGCAATAGTAGCGTAAGTATTTCCCTCAGTTTTTGAGAACCAAGGTATCAATCCAGTAGGAGGCTCCTCAAAAGTCCCACGCACCTACACAAACAAACAAAGAACTCGCAACCAACGCAATAAAGGGTTTGTCAATCCCTTCACGGCCACTTGCGAAAGTTAGATCTGATAGAGATAGTATGATAAGATAAATATATTTTTGGTATTTTATAATATAGATGCAAAAAGTAAAGATGCAAATAAAAGTAGATTCAAAGCAAATATGATAAAGGGTAGACCCAGGGGCCATAGGTTTCACTAGAGGCTTCTCTCAAGAGAGCATAAGTATTACGATGGGTGAACAAATTACTGTCGAGCAATTGATAGAAAAGAGAATAATTATGATATTATCTAGGCATGATCATGTATATAGGCATCACGTCCGCAACAAGTAGACCGACTCCTGCCTACATCTACTACTATTACTCCACACATCGACCGACTCCTGCCTGCATCTAGAGTATTAAGTTCATAAAGAACAGAGTAACGCATTAAACAAGATGACATGATGTAGAGGGATAAACTCATGCAATATGATATAAACCCCATCTTTTTATACTCGATGGCAACAATACAATACGTGCCTTGCAACCCTTTCTGTCACTGGGTAAGGACACCGCAAGGTTGAACTTAATACTGTATGTGGCAAGAAAGATCAATCTAGTTGGCCAAATCAAATTGATAATTCGAAGAGACTTGCAAAGATAACTCAATCATACATAAAAGAATTCAGAGGAGATTCAAATATTTCTCATAGATAAACTTGATCATAAACCCACAATTCATCAGATCTCGACAAACACACCGCAAAAAGAGTTTACATCGAATAGATCTCCACAAGAGAGGGGGAGAACATTGTATTGAGATCCAAAAAGAGAGAAGAAGCCATCTAGCTAATAACTATGGACCCGAAGGTCTGTGGTAAACTACTCGCAACTCGTCGGAGGGGCTATGGTGTTGATGTAGAAGTCCTCCGTGGTCGATTCCCCCTCAGCGGAGCGCCGGCGAAGGCTCCAAGATGGGATCTCGCGGATACAGAAGGTTACGGCGGTGGAAATTGTGTTTCGTTGGCTCTCTGGATGTTTTCGGGGTACGTAGGCTTATATAGGAGGAAGAAGTACGTTGGTGGCCGCCCGAAGGGCCCACGAGACAGGGGTCGCGCCCTCCCCTATCGTGGCCGCCTCGGCTGCTTCTTAACTTGCACTCCAAATCCTCTAGATCAAGTTCGTTCCAAAAATCACGCTCCCGAAGGTTTCATTCCGTTTGGACTCCGTTTGATATTCCTTTTCTTCGAAATACTAAAATAGGCAAAAAAACAGCAATACGTGTTGGGCCTCCGGTTAGTAGGTTAGTCCCAAAAATGATATAAATGTGTAAAATAAAGCCCATAAACATCCAAAAGGGGTAATATAATAGCATGGAACAATCAAAAATTATAGATACGTTGGAGACATATCAAGCATCCCCAAGCTTAATTCCTGCTCGTCCTCGAGTAGGTAAATGATAAAAACAGAATTTTTGATGTGGGATGCTACCTAGTATAATTCTCAATGTAATTTTCTTTATTGTGGCATGAATGTTCAGATCCAAACGATTCAAAATAAAAGTTCATATTGATAAAAGAAATAGTAACACTTCAAGCATACTAATCAAAGTAATCATGTCTTCTCAAAATAACATGGCAAAAGAAACTTCATCCCTACAAAATCATATAGTTAGGCTATGCTTCATTTTCGTCACACAAAGATGTTCCCAACTTCTATACCACCGATAACAAGCCAAGAAAATTGTTTCGTACTTAAATAATCTCAAACTTTTTCAACCTTCACGCAACACATGAGTGTGAGCGATGGATATAGCACTATGGGTGGAATAGAATATGATGATGGGGATTGTGTGGAGAAGACAAAAGGGAGAAAGTCTCACATTGACGAGGATAATCAATGGGCTATGGAGATGCCCATCAATTGATGTCAACATGAGGTGTAGGGATTTCCATGCAATGGATGCACTAGAGCTATAAATGAATGCTCAAACAAAGGAAACTAGTGGGTGTGCATCCAACTTGCTTGCTCACGAAGACCTAGGGCATTTGAGGAAGCCCATCGTAGGAATATACAAGCCAAGTTCTATAATGAAAAATTCCCACTAGTATATGAAAAAGTGACAACATATGAAACTCACTATATGAAAAACATGGTGCTACTTTGAAGCACAATATATGAGACTCACTACATGAAGAGCAAGGTGCTACTTTGAAGCACAAGTGTGGAAAAGGAGATAGTAACATTGCCCTTTTTATTTATTTTCTTTTTTTTCTTTTTTTCTTTGGGCCTTTTTTTTCTTTTGGCCATTCTTTTTTTTTTCTTTTTGGGCAATGCTCTAATAATGATGATCATCACACTTTCACTGATTACAACATATGAACTACAACTCGAAACTAGAACAAGATATGACTCTATATGAATGCCTCCGGCGGTGTACCGGGATGGTGCAATGAATCAAGAGTGACATGTATGAAAAATAATGCATGGTGGCTTTGCACAAATACGATGTCAAATACATGATCATGCAATGGCAATATGACAAAAGTAAAGTATGTCATGATGATGATGAACAGAATGGTGGAAAGTTGCATGGCAATATATCTCGGAATGGATATGGAAATGCCATAATAGGTAGGTATGGTGGCTGTTTTGAGGAAGATATAAGGAGGTTTATGTGTGATAGAGCGTATCATATCACGGGTTTGGATGCACCGTGAAGTTTGCACCAACTCTCAAGGTGAGAAAGGGCAATGCACTGCATCAAGAGGCTAGCAATGGTGGAAAGGTAAAAGTGCGTATAATCCATGGACTCAACATTAGTCAAAAGAACTCATATACTTATTGCAAAAATTTAGAAGTCATCAAAAATCAAGAACTACGCGCATGCTCCTAGGGGGATAGATTGGTAGGAAAAGGCCATCGCTCGTCCCCGACCGCCACTCATAAGGATGCAGAAGCCAGGTACACTTCATGTTTCAAATTTGTTACATAACTTTAACCATACGTGCATGCTACGGGACTTTCTAACTTCAACACAAGCATTCTTTAAATTCATAATCACCCAACTAGCATGACTTTAATATCATTACCTCCATATCTCAAAACAATTATCAAGTATCAAATTGATCATAGCATCCAATTCACTTCCTATGATAGTTTTTATTATACCCAACTTTGATGCCTACCATTCTAGGACCAATTTTGTGACCACCAGCAAATACCATGCTGTTCTAAAAGACTCTCAAAATAATATAAGTGAAGCATGAGAGACTAGCAATTTCTTTAAAATTAAGTCGCCGCCATGCTCTAAAAGATATAAGTGAAGCATTAGAGCAAAAACTATCAAGCTCAAATGATATAGGTGAAGCACATAGCATATTCTAATAAATTATAATCAACTAGGCTTCTCCCAAAAGATGTGTACAGCAAGGATGATTGTGGTAAACTAAAAAGAAAAGACTAATATAATACACGATGCTCCAAGCAAAACACATATCATGTGGCGAATAAAAATATAGCTCCAAGTAAAGTTACCAATGAACGAAGATGAAAGATGGGATGCCTTCCCGGGGTATCCCCAAGCTTAGGCTTTTGGCTATTCTTGAATATCTTGGGATGCCATGGGCATTCCCAAGCTTAGGCTCTTGCCACTTCTTATTCCATAGTCCATAAAAGCTTTACCCAAAACTTGAAAACTTCACAACACAAAACTCAACAGGAAATCTTATAAGCTCCGTTAGTGAAAGAAAACAAAACCACCACATAAGTTACTGTAATGAACTCATTATTTATTTATTTTGGTGTTAAACCTACTGTATTCCAACTTCTCTATGGTTTATAAACTATTTTACTAGCCATAGATGCATCAAAATAAGCAAACAACACACGAAAAACAGAATCTGTCAAAAACAGAACAGTCTGTAGAAATCTATAACTAACGCAAACTTATGAAACTCTAAAAATCCTGAAAAAATAGGAAGTCCTGGAAAATTTGTTTATTGATCAGCAGCAGAAAGAATCAATGCAAAATCACGTTTCTGTGATTTAAAAAAATTAAATGCGTGCGCGCAAAGTTTCTGTTTCTCAGCAGAATCAAATCAACTATCATCATAGGTTATCCTATAGGTTCTACTTGGCACAAACACTAATTAAAGGATAAAAACACATCTAAACAGAAGATAGATGCAAAATTTATTACTAAACAGGAACAAAAACAAAAAACACAAAGAAAATTGGGTTGCCTCCCAACTAGCGCTATCGTTTAACGCCCCGAGCTAGGCATAAAAGCGAAGATAGATCTAAGTAGTGCCATCTTTGGCACTCAATTCATAAGTAGCTTGCATGATAGATTCATAGGGTAATTTAACTTTCTTTCTTGGAAAGTGCTCCATGCCTTTCTTTAATGGAAATTGGAATCTAATATTCCCTTCCTTCATATCAATAATCGCGTCAATCGTTTTAAGGAAAGGTCTACCAAGAATAATAGGGCAAGAAAGATTGCAATCTATATCAAGAACGATAAAATCTACGGGCACCAAATTTCTATTTGCAACAATGAGAACATCATTGATCCTTCCCATTGGCTTTTTAATGGTGGAATCCGCAAGATGCAAATTTAAAGAGCAATCATCAAGATCATGGAAACCTAGAATATCACATAAAGTTTTCGGAATCGTGGAAACACTAGCACCCAAATAACACAAAGAAAAACACTCATGATCTTTAATTCTAATTTTTATAGTAGGTTCCCACTCATCATTAAGTTTTCTAGGTATAGAAACTTCCAAATTAAGTTTTTCATCATAAGATTGCATCAAGGCATCAACAATGTGTTTAGTAAAAGCTTTAGTTTGACTATAAGCATGAGGAGAATTAACGATGGATTGCAACAAGGAAATACAACCTTCTAAAGAACAATTATCATAATCAAATTCCTTGAAATACGAGATAGTGGGTTCAATACTATTTAAAGTCATGACCTCTCCAATCCCACTTTTACCAAATTTAGCATCAAGATCTAAAAACTCCGAATTCTTGGGACGCCTTCTAGGTAAAGTTGACTCATGTTCAGTCCCATAATTATCAAGATTCATATTGCAAAACAAAGATCTAATAGGAGACACATCAGTAACTTTAAGATCTTCATCATTATTTTCATCTAACTTTTCTGGTTTGGCGGCCATCTTATTGACTAAGGTGGCTTGCTTATCAGAAATTTTGGCTATAGCATTTTCAAGACGGGTAATTTGAGAGTTCACACCATAAAATTATTTATTCATATCATCAAGCTCCTTGTTCATAAACCCCAAAAAACCTTTTTGTTCCTTAAGCTCTTTTCTGAAGAAATTATTATGCTCAAATTGCAAATTCATAAAGCTTCTAATATTTGATTCAATCTCTTCCAACCTTCTAAGAAGGTGATCGGTACTCTTAGGCAAAGCCATAAGGACAAACAGGCACACAAGCAAACAGAAAAAGGCAATCGAAAGAGAGAAGGAGATAGGGAAAGAGAGGGCGAATAAAACGGCAAGGATGAAGTGGGGGAGAGGAAAATGAGAGGCAAATGGCAAATAATGTAAATGCGAGGGAGATGAGTTTGTGATGGGTACTTGGTATGTCTTGACTTGAGCGAAGACCTCCACGGCAACGGCGCAAGAAATCCTTCTTGCTATGTCTTGAGCTTGCGTTGGTTTTCCTTGAAGAGGAAAGGGTGGTGCAGCAATAGTAGCGTAAGTATTTCCCTCAGCTTTTGAGAACCAAGGTATCAATCCAGTAGGAGGCTCCTCAAAAGTCCCATGCACCTACACAAACAAACAAAGAACTCGCAACCAACGCAATAAAGGGGTTGTCAATCCCTTCACGGCCACTTCATGTAAAGTGAGATCTGATAGAGATAGTATGATAAGATAAATATATTTTTGGTATTTTATAATATAGATGCAAAAAGTAAAGATGCAAATAAAAGTAGATTGAAAGCAAATATGATAAAGGGTAGACCCGGGGGCCATAGGTTTCACTAGAGGCTTCTCTCAAGATAGCATAAGTATTACGGTGGTTGAATAAATTACTGTCGAGCAATTGATAGAAAAGCGAATAATTATGAGATTATCTAGGCATGATCATGTATATAGCAATCACGTCCGCAACAAGTAGACCGACTCCTGCCTGCATCTACTACTATTACTCCACACATCGACCGACTCCTGCCTGCATCTAGAGTATTAAGTTCATAAAAAACAGAGTAACACATTAAGCAAGATGATATGATGTAGAGGGATAAACTCGTGCAATATGATATAAACCCCATCTTTTTATCCTCGATGGCAACAATACAATACGTGCCTTGCAACCCTTTCTGTCACTAGGTAAGGACACCGCAAGATTGAACCCAAAGCTAAGCACTTCTCCCATGGCAAGAAACATCAATCTAGTTGGCCAAATCAAATTGATAATTCGAAGAGACTTGCAAAGATAACTCAATCATACATAAAAGAATTCATAGGAGATTCAAATATTTCTCATAGATAAACTTGATCATAAACCCACAATTCATCGGATTTCGACAAACACACCGCAAAAAGAGTTTACATCGAATAAATCTCCACAAGAGAGGGGGACAACATTGTATTGAGATCCAAAAAGAGAGAAGAAACCATCTAGCTAATAACTATGGACCCGAAGGTCTATGGTAAACTACTCACAACTCATCGGAGGGGCTATGGTGTTGATGTAGAAGCCCTCCGTGGTCGATTCCCCCTCCGGCGGAGCGCCGGCGAAGGCTCCAAGATGGGATCTCACGGATACAGAAGGTTATGGCGGTGGAAATTGTGTTTCGTTGGCTCCTTGGATGTTTTCGGGGTATGTAAGCTTATATAGGAGGAAGAAGTACGTCGGTGGCCGCCCGAGGGGCCCACGAGACAGGGGGCGCGCCCTGTAGGGGTGGGCACGCCCTCCCCTCTCATGGCCGCCTCGGCTGCTTCTTGACTTGCACTCCAAGTCCTCTGGATCACATTCGTTCCAAAAATCACGATTCTGAAGGTTTCATTCCGTTTGGACTCTGTTTGATATTCCTTTTCTTCGAAATACTGAAATAGGCAAAAAAACAGCAATACGGGCTGGGCCTCTGGTTAGTAGGTTAGTCTAAAAAATGATATAAATGTGTAAAATAAAGCCCATAAACATCCAAAAGGGGTAATATAATAGCATGAAACAATAAAAAAATTATAGATACATTGGAGACGTATCAATGGTTCATGATGTTGTTGAAAAGATGCATACGGCCAGTGTCACCTTTGTCAGTACACACAGATGCATGTAAAGGGCTAGACAATGCAGTGAAGAATATTTTTCCTCATTGTGAGCAGAGGGAGTACTTTGGCCATATGTGGATCAATTTGATCAAAAAATTCAGAGGGGAAGAATTTGGGAGAATGTGGCCAGCAGCAAGATCTTACACCAAACAAACACATTCATATCATCTTGATAAGATAAAAGCAGCATGCACGAGCGGCACATGCAAGAAAACGGGCAGGCGTGTCCCCTTGACCCACGACGGCACAGACACGTGCGGGACGTCGCAGCATGGCAATTGATGCACGGGATAGAAGAACGGGCAGGCGTGACCCTTTGACACGCGACCGCTGGCACAGACGCGTCACATCCTGGCTAGTGATCCAGCGTTTGATGGCAGCCTTGGTTTCCCGCGCTCGTGTACAGACTTCGATGGGCTCATTAATTCCACCCGGTGAAACCACACAAAGAAATCAAAAACCACGTTGCACTTGGGCTATTTAAGCCACACCTATCGTCTTCCTCTCCCTCCTCATCCATACCCCATCCTCTCCTCTCCCATCTACCCTCCTTCTTCCTTCTTCTCCACAAATCAAACCCGATCGAGCCACCATGCAGTTCACCGGGGCTACCTACCGTGTGCCGCCCACCTTCCCCGAGAGGCTCTACCCTGCCGGAGTCCGGGTGGAGAACACCCTACGGGTGTGGCGGTCTCGAGGTGGAGGGGGGCAAGGGGGCTGACCGAGTTCTTCCTCTCCTTCGGCTACCGCCACCTCCCGAGGGGCTCTCCGGTCATGTTTCAAGTCGAAGAGGTCGGTAACGATGGCCATGCAATCGGGCTCATCGTGAGGTTCACCAACCCCTTCGACGCCTACTACCTCTCCGGCCGTGTTTTTTGGTGTGGATGCGAGTTCATTGCATTCACCATGTACAACATCTTCACGGACTTCGACAACGCCTTCCCCGCTGATGAGCGCATGCACACCCTCCCGTACCCCACCGACGACGACGAGTGAAGGAGTTGTCCATGGAGGAGAGGAGTTGTCCATGGAGGAGAGGAGTTGGCCATGGAGGAGTTGTCCTTGGAGCAAGCCGGTGGTGTTTTATCTTATCTAGGGTGTCGTTTTATTATTGTCGTGTTGGGTTGAACTATGAACTTTCTATATAAGTTGTAATGGTACTATGTATGTCGTGCTTGGGACCCGTTTATGCTACTATCTATCTATCTCATGCAATGCTACTACTTATGCTACTATATTGTGATGTGTTCTATCTGTTTTTTTCTATCTAGTTGATATTGGTCAGTTGGTATATATCGTGCTTGATGTTCTATCTAGTTGATCTATGTGTTACTAATAAAACGGGGTAGATTCCACTATGGACATGCAAGTGTATGGGTACCTAATTTTTTTTACAAAAAAACAATACCTTTGTGTGCTACATGTGTGCATGCATGTATCTAGGCCCATATTTTGAGGTTTTAGTCAAAGCATTTTTTATAAACATGGGTGCCTCTATGCTATAAAACTGGGCTGGTGCCCCTACGCGGGTGGGCTTGTCTCAATTTGGGCCTGCTTATTTTCTCACGGCCCAACATCTTTTCGGCAGCAAGATTTGTTTTTCTGAATTTGGGGGTTGTGCACTCTGTTAAGTGAAGTTATGGCTATCCGGAGTGGTTTGATTCTAGCAGAAAAATTGGGTTGCACTAAACTCATCATCGAGTCTGACAGTATGTTGGCGTTGCAGAACATCTCTGATCCAAATGCCTATATGTGAACTGATGTTCCAATCATTGCAGAGTGTACTATCATGGCCACGGAGTTTGCTAGTATTGATTTTGTCCACTGCAGCAGAGAAGCAAATATGGTAGCAGATTGCTTGGCAAAACATTGTTTTAGAATTAATAAGTCTGAATCTTGGGAATCCAATGTCCCTCACTTTATTCTTCATCACTATGTAAACGACGGATGTTATGATAAAAAATTGAAGAACAAGAACAAAGCATGGACACTGAATATTTCTGCTTGGATTCAGTTACAAGAACTTGGCATGGCGCACATATCGCGTCCTATGCCCTGACAGACCTAAATGCCCCCTCTAATGACGGATGAATAGCAAGCAAAACATAAGCAGAGCAATGACACAACAATAAAACCCCGTTGCCATGATATTTGCTTGTTTCTGCAAATTGATCATCTCCATTTGATTTTTCTTCATCTTCTTCGGTTCCTTGGTCAGTTGAGACTCCAAGTGTCGTTCAGCATGGGTAGCATTGCGCGCATAGCTCGCCATTGGCACGACTCTGCTCGCCCCTCTCTCCGAGCTCTACATATGCGGCACCCCGCCCAAATTAAGCTCCCAGGTTGCGGCCCTGCTCGAATCAACGTAGCCGTCAAACTGAAATCCTCTCAACATAATCATCCATCCACTCGAAATGTGTGCATTTCTTCAGAATTTGAAAACAACAACATGAACCCTAAATTCAAAATTCGACGGGGAAAAAACAAAATATGGAGAAATCGGAGCAAACGACATTGAAAGTATGGGCTAAGAACTGAGATCTAACCTTGCCATCCCTTCCTTCCATTGATTTGCTCAAGCACTTCACAAATTCCGGCCCAAGATTTCCATTCTCATCAGTCCTACTAACACACCGTTTCAGAGGCTCTGGGCGTGGGCATGACGGGCACCTTGTGAGCGGCACTGGACCATACTGACACCATTTTGAGTGCGTGGCGGAGGAGGTGGACATCTGGACTAGGTCGCCGGAGAAGGGGAAGAATGGGGAAAGGGGAAGCAATGGGCGGCGGTGGGCGGACGGGCACGAGCGAAGGGGTGAAGAGGTGGGTCCCGACGGCGGGCGGATGGGCACAGGCGAAGAGGTGGGTCCCGTGATTACTGGACAAGTGTTGGGTCCCGCGCTTACGTGGATAAGTTGTGGGTCCAGCCTATAACAACTAATGAGGGCATCAGTTCAGCTTAAGGACCATGTCGTGTCTGGGCTATTTACTCGCTCAAAAGTGTCGCACCGAAGCCATTCCATTGAACAACGTCTCACTTCTTCCAATTCCCACGAAAGATGTCGCACAGGAGCTATTCACCCAAGCCTGGGTGAGTCGGCAGGCTGCTAGCTAGGATCATTTATGTTTGTGTAAGATTGGGGAAACCACACGTTGTGGTGCCTTGTATTGATCTATATATATAGGTTACAAGGCAGAGTTCGTATCGTAGAATATACGGACACCTATACAAGGACTACACATATACAACCATATAACTATACAAAACAATATGGTTATATATATTCTAACACCCTCCTCACCGTAAACAGGCGTCGATTTAATGGTAAGACTGTCCCAAAATCCAAAAGAGAGGAGATGGCAATCCTTTGGTGAAAATGTCCGCAAATTGAGAAGAACTCGAACATGAAGAACCCGGACCTACTTTGTGGTGACACGGTCGCGCACAAAGTGTAAATCGATCTCCACATGCTTGGTCCACGATGATGAACGGATTACGTGTCATGTAAATAGAGCTCACATTGTCACAAAACACCACGGTGGCACCGCCACGGTTGATGAAGCTCTCAAGAAGCTGCCAGAACCAACATGTTTCAAAGAACGACATTTGCAACTGCCTCAGATTCGCCTCGGCCGTGTGCTGCCGCTTAGCAGACCACGACACCAAGTTAGTGCCAAGGAAGACACAATAACCGAGGTAGACCAACGAGTGTCGTGGCAACCTGCCCAATCAGCGCCGAATAGGCCAGCAATTTGTTGGAGCTGCGTCGAAACAAAGTGAGGCCATGGCCGGTGATGCCGCGGATATAGCGAAGCACACGTTTCACAAGTAGCAAATGATTAGCCCGAGGATCATGCATATGAAGACAAATCTGCTGCACAGCATAAGAGATGTCCGGCCGAGTGAACGTGAGGTACTGAAGGCCCACTACAAGAAATATGTCAACTTATGACCATCACTATTGGTCACTGAAAGGTCACAAATTTCCATTTATGACCTTTTTGTGACCAAAAACAGAAGGTCAGCTGGGCGTCAGAATCGACTATAGCGACCTTTCTTCCGAATGGTCAAAGACGTTCTGACCAAAATATTACTCTGCTTGCGTTTTAGTCACTAGCAACCTCCCCTGTGCCACGAGGCATCCAGCGTGGCAAGTCGATGTGGCACAAGATTCAGCCCGGTCCAATTCGATTTTCTACATGGGCCGAGCCCAACAATTCGCCTTTTCAATATATATTTATTTCTGTTAATTTTCACTAGCTACATGGGCTGGCCCGATAATTGCCTTTTAAATTTCTTTGCCCATCCCTTTTGACAGATTTTTTGGTCTTGTTTTTTACGGGCCATTTCTTTTTTGGGCCTCTCAAGTTTTCCCTCAAAATAATTGTTCAATATATCTTGGGCCAATAAATAATTGATCCAATCCAACTTCTTTTATTATGCCATTGACATTACAACACATCACACTACAAGTTATCTTGGGCCTAGCCCAGTTCCGATACATTTTCAAAGCAACATGAAATATTATAGGAGCCCAAAATATAGTTACATGCATTCATTCTAGTAGTACATATCTTTACATCCAACCAGTAAGTGCCAAAATGAACTATTCTACAACAAAGAAAAGAAAATAGATGACAAGACATCACAGAAGTTCCTATTGTCCTCCTCCTTCAACATTTGAAAACCTTCACCGGGAGTAGATCAATCATGAGTGAGAAACAATACAATGACAAAACAATACAGAAACAATACGGTTGATTATTCAAAGAAATTAAACTAAGTGCAGGTCACCCAAAGCTGAATTTCTTGCAATCCAAACAACACAAACAGAGGAAGATGGTTGCATAGATACAAATCCATGTGGTAGCAGCAAAATTGGCCAATCTGGACCGCATCTTCTCTGTTTGGTACTAACTAAAAAAACTGGACTTGTTCATACAAATCCCTCTTGAATTCCTTACACAGCCAGGATTTGCATCAAATATTCCTTAATTTAGCGGCATTTGTAAGCAGAGAAAGAGAGGGAGGGAGATGGGGATGCTACGTACCTTATCCTGAAGTTCCAACGACCAGACCAGAGAGAAGTTGCTCCTCGTCTTCTTTCCTCAGCCCCAAATTTGCCTGCAATAACCACAATTCATTGCATCAACCAGCGATCTGATCTCACAAGCGATCTGATCTCACAAGCCCCACCCAGGTGGTGAACTGGTGGTAGTACAGCAGCTAGAAGGCTCATCACTCACCGGTTGAAAAGCTCGACCCGGTACTCCATCTCCTTCTCCACCATCCCGAACATCTGCATCGCACAACCACCACCATCAATTGACCTCAATCACAAGCTCGAAATCGAAGAGGAAGGCATATACACACCAAAAAAGAACATGAAAATTCCAGAAAAAGGCGACTGGTCAGAGAATGAATGCCAAAGAGAACTTGAGAATGAATGATTGATATCCTAGAAGTTGTAAACTGGAAGCCGAGAAGCTACTAGTCGTTAGTTTCCACAGTTAATTAGTTTCAAGTTCAAACTGAATGCATGGGGTCGAGTATCGATTCGTGTAAATTAGTCATATGATGTACCTAGTTACGCAATGATTTTGCTCACGTTAGATAGCATGTACTTCTATACGAGAGAAAGAAGGATTGCTAGCAAATCTGCTACATTTTATTGTGCAATGTCAGTCAGTTTTTGTAGCTAAACTGCCAACAACAAACCAACCAAGTGCATATATACTGCTCGTGAGCATGACCAATTTTTTAATCAGACAAAACCAAATATGTTGCAGAATTAACATGGCAGCAGAGCAAACCAATACAGCTTGCAACTAATAAGCACATGATATTGCTTGGCAAAAGAAGCCACCAGGATCCAAGTAGATCTAGATTTACAGGTGCAATCTTCAATAACTATTAAAGCCATAATTACCACTACAACGAACACAAACATAATTATGTACAGATGGAGCAACGGAGTCTATCGACTTACCATTCAAAATCTAATGCAGACCAACTGGTTTGAACACTAGGCAAAGTAAGATGTAAACAAGTAAATCGGCACGTAAACAAGATAATCAGGTCCATATATTTAAGTCAAGCCGGAGCATGGAGCAGCAATAGCCTTCCCACTGTCTTGTCCATGCCAGAGCTTGCTAGCGTTTGAAACCAGCAGTTTCGTAACAAGTAATCAAACTATGTAAATGTAAAGAAAAGAAATCTAAAGGTGTATGAGAATACATCAATCAGATTCGAGGATTCGCTATACCTCCTCGGACAACCTTTTAGATGGTGACTTGTTAACATTGATGGGTGGCAGCGTGGACGCGAGCACCCGCGAAGAGAGGAGAAGACGTCGCCAGCAGCGTCTTGTGGCCAACAACCCGCTTTCTCCGCATGCATCGCATAGTTGAATACAAATAATCAAGCTACACAATATTACTATTCGTGATATGCAACAATTCAACGCAAATCACAGTAATATATATACATTCAAAGTGAGAACAGCATAAGTTTGCCCTTTGACTCCAAAAGAATCAACACAAGAACAAAGAGGCCCTCTTGCAAAGACAATCCCTGAATCTAAATATATTGTAGATCAATAAGATGAACGAAAATCCACAATACATACTAATTTTAAAAGGTAAGACAGAGTACCGATGATTATTTAGGAACTATCTAGAACAAAGATTTCGCGAGCATGTCAATTAACTAGCTCTAAATCCATCATGCTAACACAAACGATTTGGCAAACCCTGGTGAAGCACATATCCGCAGGCTACTGGTCTATCGCGGCTCCTCACCCGGTTCTATCATATCTGCACCTACCTTATGGTCTCCACATACTCATACTCCAAACCCTGTTTGTGTCTAAGCAATCTTAACATAGATAACAAACTAGACATGACAAGGTCACATCTATTTTAGTTGGAGAAACACCTTAAAATTGTATGAATCGCAAATTGTTACTACTGCCAGTAAAAGGAGATAGAATCCTGGGACATTGTGATCACCTTGGCTTTGGTTTCCTCGTCGACGATGTCGGCTTTGAACTTGAGGAACCCCACGCGCTGCCCAAACATGTCCACCCCCTGCAACACATCCTGAGTATATTTCAGATCGCCGTCAGCATGCATGATTCCCGAGGAAATCGTACCAGCTCAAACATTTCGATTCAGAGGGAGGGGGGAAGCACTAGGACCGCACCTGGATGAGGATCTGCCGGAGGCTGAGCTTCCCGTGGGCGAGCAGGCCCTTCTCCGCCTGCAGGTTCTCCAGCCACCGCCGAACAGCACCGAGTCCAGCGCCTTCCGAAGTCCGTCTCGGCTGCGCTGGGGCGGCGATCCAGGCGGCGCGGGCAGGGGCGGCGCGAGGAAGCCGGGCATGACGGGCGGGGCCAGCTGCTGCTGCTGGAGGCGCGCCATGGGCCTTCCTCGCTGAGCTCGACGACGAAGCGGCCTTGCGACGCGCCAGAGCAGCGCAGGCGGACAACGCAGCGGACGCTCGCCGCCGTCGCGGATCAGCCAGATAGGCGACGCTGGGCGAGGCACCCGGCGCCGACGCCCGTCGCCGCCATCTGCAGGACCCGCAGAAAACTGAAGGAGGCGGGCGGAGGAGGTTGGGACGGATGGTGGATCGCCCCGCTCGGAGCGCGCCTCGGCTCTCTCAAGCCTCTCGCTGCTTTGGGGAAGGAGCACGGCGGCGAGAGGCTTGCCATGAGCATGGATGGATGGTTGGATTGATGGAGGCCGGTGGTTGCAGGTGGCCTCGTTCTCGACGAGATCGAGCTGGGATGTGGCCATGGACGTGCGGTTTGGTTGGGTGAGGGAAGGGGAGGGGTGAGAGGAGTAGGGCATGCGGGAGGCCATGGACGGCGGCCAGCTCCGCCGGAGGGAGGTGCCAGCGGCGATCTGGAAGGGAGGAGGCAGCTCTCTCTCTCTCCGTCGGGCAGCGAGGAGATCTGGAAGGGAGGAGGCAGCGAGGAGATGGATGGGTTGGTGTGGGGGTGGGAAAGAAAGGAGGCGAGGGGTGGATGGAAAATGACCAGCTAGGGTTTTGGGGTTGGTGTGGACAGCCGTTGGATCCACGAGCATCCGACGGCGATGATGCACGATCCGCGTGAAGAGTCTATGCACCAATCGAATGCGAGATGATGCTATGACCATCTAAATTGGTCATAGTTGTTTAAAATAATATGTTAAAGTCATGACAGCTATTTTATGACTGAGAAATTCAAAAGAAAATAGAAAACCTTCTCATTGTGTCACCAAAATGTGAACGAGTTTTCAGAAAAAATAACAAACATGAAAAAAGATAAATATCTTCAAAAAGGTGTAGTGAGAAATGAGTTTTTTTTGCAAAAATAAACATTTTTCATTTTTCGAGTGCCCAAAAGGAGGTATTTTGTGAAGGACCTCCCAAATAATTGTTGCAAAATCGGACCAAATCATTTTTCTAAAATACTAGGCCATATTTAATGCACAATTGACAAAATGGTTGGGCATCAAAAGTTTTGATCCACCTCTGGTGAAAAAGACAAATTCCCGCCGATTCACTTGGAAGCGGGTCAAATTTGAACTGTAGGTGCCTCATAGTTTGCTATTTATTTTTTCCAAAAATCATTTCTAGGTACATAAGTATCTATTTAATCATAGAAACACCAAAAAAATTCCAAGATTCAACCACTAGCTAGGAACGGTTATTCCCGCCGTTTTGACCGCATTTTGAAACGGGCATAAAAAATTCAAAAAAAATCAAAAAATTGGAAAACCTTCGCGTTGTGTCATTATATGTGGACAAGTTTCCAGGAAAAATAACAAACTTGTAATACGGCAATTATTTTAAAAAAGTGTTCTCAGAAACGAGCTATCAAGTGTGGAGATCAACGGCTTTCAAGCCAAATGATCAATCTTATGGCCACATTCATGGCATAGTTTGTTCAAATGATCTCATATTGTGCAAAAGGGTGCATATTAGAATGGCAAACAATGTTGCCTAAGGAAGTTTTCATTTTCGTTGGACGAAAAAACCATTTTTCATTTTCCGAGTGCCCGAAATGAGGTTTTTTTGTGAAGGAACTACCAAATAATTGTTGCAAAATTGGACCAAATCATTTTTCTAAAATACTAGGCCATATATAATGCACAATTGACCAAATGGTTGGGTGTAAAAAGTTTTGATCCACCTCTCGTGAAAAAGACGAATTGCCGCCGATTCAGTTGGAAGCGGGTCAAATTTGAACTGCAGCTGCCTCATAGTTTGCTATTTATTTTTTCCAAAAATCATTTCTAGTTACATAAGTATCTATTTAATCATAGAAACACCAAAAAAAATCCAAGATTCAACCACTAGCTAGGAACGGACAAGCCCGCCGTTTTGACTGCATTTTGAAACGGGCATAAAAAATTCAAAAAAAATCAAAAAATTGGAAAACCTTCGCATTGTGTCATTATATGTGACCAAGTTTCCAGGAAAAATAATAAACTTGTAATACAGTAATTATTTTAAAAAAGTGTTCTCAAAAAGGAGCTATCAAGTGTGAAGATTCATGGCTTTCAACCCAAATGATCAATCTTATGGCCACATTCATGGCATAGTTTGTTTAAATGATCTCATATTGTGCACAAGGGTGCATATTGGAATAGCAAACAATGTTGCCTAAGGAAGTTTTCATTTTCGTTGGACGAAAAAACCATTTTCCATTTTTCGAGTGCCCGAAAGGAGGTTTTTTTTTAAGGAACTACCAAATAATTGTTGCAAAATTGGACCAAATCATTTTTATAAAATACTAGGCCATATTTAATGCACAATTGACAAAATGGTCTGGTGTAAAAAATTTTGATCCACCTCTCGTGAAAAAGACAAATTTCTGCCGATTCAGTTGGAAGCGGGTCAAATTTGAACTGCAGCTGCCTCATAGTTTGCTATTTATTTTTTCCAAAAATCATTTCTAGTTACATAAGGACCTATTTAATCATAAATACATGGTTTGGTGGCGATACGTCGAGGTTTGGGCGGTGGCCGAGGACCCCAACTCTAGAGCGCGTAAACTCGCATGCCCGCCGCGTGGTCACCGCGTGATCGTGGCGTTGCCATGTGTTCTGGGCGGCCTAGGCATGTCTAGTGGGTTGGGAATTCCCCAGGTTGGTGCTAGGAAGAAAATTACAACATACGATTCTCACGAGGAGACCAATCGATGCTCAAACATGAATTAGCTACCAAGTGTTCGATTAGCGGTACGGGAAATATACATGGCTAATGGGCGTGAGTTTTGGCTGAGGATGATCAGTTACTAAGAAGACCGTTTTCACAAATTTTCAGCTCAAAAGGAGGAGCCTAGGTGGTACTTGCTTTGCAAACCACCACACTGGACATAAATACGAATGTTGAAGCTCGGCTCAAAATAATGAATGGATTGAGCTGGAATTTGGTGGAGGATGGTTATTTGGGCATAGGAAAGCCCTGTAGAAAATGGATACTATTTGGACATGCCAAAGTGGTACTTCCTTCACAAACTGTAACTCTGAACAGAATAGGAAAATGAATATTTTTGAATTATTTTTTAACTAGGCAAGGAAGTTTTTTACATATTTGACGAAGATATGACCCAAAGAATTTATGAGATTTTTTGGGAATTTTGGGAATGATAGAAATATAGGTTGCTTCACAACCTAGGGCAAAACCGCCACATGGACATGACACATAGGCAAACTCGATGAGGTGGCGCCTAGTCATAGCAACCCACCACAATTTACATGGCTATGACCATCTATATTGGTCGTTAACAACTAGAAATAAGGCAGCGGACTAGCGCTGTTAGCTTTATGACCATTTCATGTAAGGAAATTATGACCTTTCTGACCAAAATGGTCGCAATGGTTTAGGGTTTGGAGCCCCTCGAACAGCTTTTGACCAATTGGTCTCAGATGGTCATAAATCTATGACCAATTCTTCCAGGGTCACTGACAGAAGGTCATAAGTTGACATATTTCTTGTAGTGACCGCCTGCAATACTCCGATACTCGGTGGGATCTCAGAATCGGATCACCGGACTTGGCTGAAAGTTTGAGGTAGTATCAACTAGAGTAGAGATGGGTTTGCACCGCGACATGCCCACTGTCAAGAAGATCCAATGCATACTTCTCCGTGAGAGGAACAGACTGTCCTTGCTGCGTGTGATGGAGATGCCGAGAAAATAATGAAGATCACCCATATCCGTCATAATCAATTGATGCATTTAAGAGAGGCAATCAAAGCGTGCAACAATGTCGAGGACGATGCGTCAGATAATGTCATCCACATAGAGCAGAGATAGGCCATGTCAAGACCACGCCGATAAACGAACAACGAGCTGTCGGACTTGGAGCCAATGAAACCAACCGATGCAATGAACGGCAAACCGCTGAAACCATGCACGAGGCGCTGTTTCAAACCATAGAGTGATTTGTTGAGACGACAAACCTTATCGTGGAAACGAGGATCGATGAACCCGGAAGGTCGACGAGCATAAACAGTCTCACCGAGAGTGCCATTGAGGAATGCATTCTTGACATCAAGTTGATGGATGGACCAGTCACTAGAGAGTGCAAGAGAGAGCACTGTTCAATAGTGGTGGCTTGACGATCGGGCTGAAAGTTTCATCGAATCGATACCTTCTCATTGTGTAAATCCATGAAGCACCCAACGAGCCTTGTAGCGATCCAAAGAACCATCAGACTTCATCTTGCGACGGTAGATCCACTTACCCGTAACAATGTTAGCATTGCGAGGTGGATCGACGAGGTCCCAAGTGTTGTTGAGAGAAGAGCACCATACTCCTCAACCATAGCGGAATGCCAATTTGAATCCTTGAGAGCACCATGATAAGTCTTCGGTATGGGAGATAAACCCTCAACATGAAGATCAAATATCTTTTTCGGCTGCACAATGCCCTGTTTAGCATGAGTTGCCATGGCGTGAGATGGTGGCGGTGGAGGGCCCGTGGCGGCATGGTCCGGGGTGGATCCACAAGAACAGAGCTGGCGACGACGCTTTGGTGGTGACGCCGATCGTAGTAGGAGAAGGACTCCCAGCAGGGTCTCCCTCGGAGCTCCCAGCAGGGCGTTCGGCAGTAGCCCGGGCCCCAGGCGACCGGGGCGAGGTCGGTGGCGGCGACCGAGGTGAAGTCGGTGGCGGCGACCGTGGAGGGGACCGTGGCGGCGGCGACGGCGACCGTGGCAGCGACGGTGGAGTCGCGTCCGAGGTCACCGTGCCTGGCACGGTGAATGGCATCAACGAAACCGGCTACTCAGCACCCTGCAAAAAAATCATAAGTGTGCAGGGAAGGAGTAGGAGTTGACGAAGATGGAGGGGAGGCGAATGGAAAGGTTGACTCATCGAACACTACATGACGAGAGATGATGATCTTTTGGGTGGAAGGATCAAGGCAACGATAGCCATGATGCCGTGATGGGTACCCTAGAAACACGCACGGCACGGAGCGAGGCACAAGTTTGTGCGGAGCGACGGCTGTGGTGTTGGGGTAACATAGACATCCGAAAACCCTAAGACCAGCATATGCAGGATCTATGCCAAGTAAGGCACGAAAGGGAATACGATCCGAGATTGCCTTTGAAGGCAGCCGATTATGCAACATAACGGCGGTGTGAAGAGCTTCAACCCAAAAACGAGGTGGCATACTGGCTTGGATAAGTAGTGTACGAGTAATGTCATTAAGAGTACGAATAATGCGCTCGCTTTACCATTCATTGCTAAGTGTATGGACATGAAAAGCGGAGTGCAATTCCATGGTCTTTGGGCAAAGGAATGGAGGAGTGAATTATCGAACTCACGACCATTATCACTTGAATAGCCCGCAAGCGTGCACTAAATCGGGTGAGCGCTAAAGCATGAAGGGACGATAAGTGCGAGAAAGCTTCGGACTTAGTCCGTAGAGGGTACACCCATGCATACCGAGTAAAATCATCGAGATGCATTTAGATAATACTTCAAGCCGTAAATACTCTCAACAGAGAGGTCCACAAATCACGATGAATTATATGAAACGGAGTAGTGGTTACACGATTGGTGGAAGAAAAAGGAAGACGAACATGACGACCTAACTGACAAGCATGACACAAGCTACTTTTATTCTTTTCCCTAGGGATAACCGAAGAACGAGCTAATGACTCCATGACGGGCCGCCCAGGATGCCCAAGCCGACGGTGCCAGAGTGCTGCATCGATGACGAGGAAGGCGTGTGGCTGGCTAGTAGAGGAAGGACGGATGGAGTAGAGAGCTCCGAAGCTACTGCATCTGAGAATCTCAGTCCTGGATAGAAGATCCTTCACAGAAAAACCAAGAGGGTCAAATTCGACGGATACACGATTATCAATGGTGAACTGACGAACAGACAAAAGATTTTTAACTATGTTAGGAGCTACTAAGACGTTACAAAGGTAAAGAGGGCGAGAGGTGGTGGAAATAGGAAGACGTGCATGCCCGGTACCGGTGATTGGAAGAGTGGAACCGTTACCGACAATGACAGCATGACGAGAGGAGGAGGGGGGGGGACACGGAGGTGAGCATACCGGGATCGGACGCAAAGTGGGAGGAGGCGGTGTCCATCACCCACCACGGAGGGTGCTTGCAGCCCCATGGTTTGGAATCGATGCATGAGCGCTGCCTGGTCCCATGAAGTCAAGATGAGGCCGGTGATGATGGAGCAAAGGCCGGGAGGTCGAGGAGAGCTGTCCAAGGGCGAGCCAGAATCAGGGAGCAACGCCAGACGGGTTCAGGCGGCGAACGCATGCGGCGACGGGTGTGCCGGGCGCGTGAGCGGGAGCAGCGCCATAGCGGGCGGCGGCGACCGAGCAGCCCCCTGGCCATAGAGCCACATCTAGATGGCGCTGCCTGTGGATGTTGCGGTGAGGGCTGGAAGGAGTGGCAGCTGCGGGTCGCGGGCGCCGCGGTCTCCTTGGTGACTCCAGCGGCGGCCTTCTTCTTCTTCTTTCCTTTTCCAGGAGCCTTGCCAGGGTTGCCGGTGTTGCCAGGGTTGCCGATGTTGGTGAAGAGGGTCGTGTCTGAGTTGCGGGCGCGGCGGTTTTTGCGCTTCATGTATTGGAGCGCAAGCAACGAGCGGCACTGCGTAAAGGTCATCCCGGGCATGAGGGAGATGAGATCGGCGGCGGACTCGTATTGCTCGGAGAGGCCGTTGAGGCAGTGGACCACCATCTCGGCATCGTCAACGGGGGCGCCAAGATCCGCAAGCCCGTCGGAGAGGGATTTGACCTTCTGGAGATAGTCGGCCATACTCATCTCTCCCATCTTGACATCGTTGAGCTTGGCCGTAAGGTGGAGTTGGCGATTGATCTTGTGGTCGTTGAAGAGACCGTTGATGCTGTTCCAGAGATCGACGGCGAGGGGATCGTCGCCGGGCGTCATGACAGCGTCGAGGATACTGAGCGAGACAGACCCATAGAGCCAAGAGACGACAGTGGCGTCGAGGAGAGACCACTCCGGGTTCGGCGCATTGGGAGCATGAAAGTCGAGGTGATCCAGGAGGGCGCACTTGCGACAAGCGGCGCGGAAGAAGGTGCGCCACTGCCGGTGAACGCCGGTGTCAAGCGCAAGCTCGACGGGAACGTGGCCTTTGATGGAGTGGAGACTGACGGCTTGGGCGTGCAGCGAGGTCAAGGAGAAGGACCCCGCGCTCGTCCCGGATCCATCGGCGGCGGTCGCGAGAGGCAACTTTGCCTTGGCAGCTTCGCGACCTCGGCCCCGGCGCCTTGGCGGCGGCCAGCGCTGGTTCGTCAGCGTCGGCGTCGGGTTGCGACATGGATGCGGCGGTCTCATGCAAGCGGCGAGAGAGGTGGTGGTTTCGGGCGGCAGCGGAAGGAGGAGGAGGGCGGCACAGGCTAGGGTTAGGTTTTAGGCTCTGATACCATGTAAGATTGGGGAAACCACACGTTGTGGTGCCTTGTATTGATCTATATATATAGGTTACAAGGCAGAGTTCAGATCGCATACAATATCGACACCTATACAAGGACTACACATATACAACCGTATAACTATACAAAACAATACGGTTATATATATTCTAACAGTTTGCATATCTCAGGAGATCACGCTACGTCGAGGTTGGGTTGGGCCAGGCTAAGCCTGAGTTGACACATACGGTGCGATGCATGCTTTGACCGGAAAGGATCAGCAAGATCCTCCCCTTTTCCAAACATACCAACGAGTTTCTTTCAAATGCTACATCGTGTTCGTGGAATCACATCTCAGGCCGAATCCCAGGCCAATGCACTAATTTAACTCGCCCAATTTTGTGTTTTGTTCCACCATCAACCAAGGAATATATAGAGCACATGGTCCTACATAGTACTTTTAGTGATCTAAACGCTCTTATATCTTGTTGCGGAGGAAGGCCGTGTTTGGTTGAGCTGCAGATTCTAAAAAAGCTACTGTGAAAAAGCTGCTGTGGAAAAGCTGTTGTGAAAAAGCTGGAAGCTGAAAAGTTGGGGTACCCCCAGCTTTGAAATTTATACTAGGAAGAAGCTACAGATTCTCAAAAGCTGCTTTGAACATTTACCCCTTTGGTTAGCTTTTGGCTTTTCAAAGCAGAAGTTGGTAAAAAAAGCTGAACCAAACACAGCCGAAGTACTGCCGTTTATTATTTCTCCAAAACAAAACAAAAATCATCAAAAATAACCCGAAAGCGAGCGCACCATGAGCATCTCCACAATCCCTTCCTTGCTACTGTCTCCCCTGTCTCCCAGTCTTCCTACAAACACATCGCTCAGGGGGCCGGCCCTAGGCCATGGCTAAAGGTGTGGTCGGCGAAAATGTTGCTTGGGACCATGGTGCACCCGAACCTACACCCACTGCCCTACATCCTCAGACAACCTTTTCGAGACACGAGCTAAAATAATTGTTTCATGAACCATGGACAGGTGATCAAGAGACCTATAAGATGCTAATCAGTCTATTACATTTGAATTCGTAATGTAGCACCATTAGGTAAAGAGCACCATAATTTCCTTTTCAGCTTTTTTGTACTAATTATTGTGATGAAACATATCGTGTTAGTTCTTTATATTCGGCTCAAAATCAATTATGCATAGACTGATTGCATAATTATCACGTACCATGCTAGGAAGGATCCGATCCAGTTCCCCTTAAAAAAAGGATCTGATACAGTTGGTATATGCAAGTCCGGTACAATACAAGATAAATGCATTTTTCGTTGTTCTGATCGCATGGGAAGCTGTTTTATTCTAAGTTGAACAATGGTCTGTGATTTCTTTCCGAATTAAGTATCATATCAGGTTGCTTACCTACATGATCTGTCCCATACTAAAAACAACAGATTTCACGGAAAAGTGACTATGGGCTGGTTTCACGAAAAAGTGACATGGACCGGTGGTCTTGAATTAACATGGCATTCATGCCTTGATTTATCCTGCCCGTTTCTTTTGCAGTAAATATGATCTGATAACTAGAGCTATTGTTGTCATGTCATGATCATAAGAGTCTCTAAAGAGGCAGCAACATCTTTTTAGTATTTTTTATGTATTTTTGTTTAGATTTTAATTACTCAATAAATGACTACTAAGTCCTAAATGATATGAACATTTGTCAGTAATTAAGCTTAATAAAAATACCTTAATTTTTTGTCTATTCATATAATTCTATCAATGGTTCAAACAAACATATATTTATATATTTCATCATGGTTTCACTAATTCTCACTCCATAAACACCCTCCTATATAGGCGTACAAATTCCCGCAGCAACGCACGGGGTATCATCTAGTTTTACTAAAAGTACCATGCACAAGTGATCAATTTTTTAAAAGATCTGCAACAATTTTATAGAAAAATCATGGTCTTCACACAACTTTTTATCATCACTTTTGAGACTGAAAATACAGTACAATGTTTTCTACAGTATAGTATATCTAGATATGAGAATGTACAGTGTTGCAGTATAGGAACGACACCAAAGGATAAAAATATTTCTTTAAGTTCTCCTTGTGAACTGGACTGCACTGTAGCTTAGGGTTGTGTGTCAGTTTAATATAATACTATGAAAAAATGGATCCCAAGCAGGCCTAGAACAAGCATCATTTTAGCTGATGGTTAAGCAAATATGGTTTGTACAACATTAATCTGCATAGATCCTCAGAAAAACCGAAATGGATCCGACCGCGCTGAGCTTAGGTTCAGATGCACAATGGTCCAAAAAATCAGCTCTCGTGAGGTCGGCTAGGGAACATGTCAAATAAGGGCCAATACGTTTACACATCTAAGTAAGTTATAATATATGATTTCCAGAACATATGCCATCATGTGTAGGGGCATTTGCCCCCCGCCATTTCACCATAGTCGTTCGCACATACTTGAATTAAATGATGCAAAAGTTGGGGTTTTGCTTGCCAATGGGTGGGCTGGATTATAACGTGCGTCACCTCGGCGAGATATTCAGTTAAATTCGATGGAACCCTCTTGATTCATTCGCACCGACGCGCGGGCTTCGGTAAGGTGATCTCTTTTGCTTGTTTCCATCTTGTTTGTTGTTGACGGGCCATCTGCATTGTTGAAGGATGGTGTGGAACTGGGCAGATTTACTCCCCCCCCCCCCCCGCCTTGTATCTCGCACTGGACATATTAGGCGTGCGCGGGGTATCTCGCACTTGTTGTTTGCAGATGACACACTCTTGTTCTTCAAAGCGAATATGTCGGCGTTCTGGGAACGGGGGTCCCCAGACTTGCCTGCCTGCGGCCTGCGGCGTGGCTCAAAGGAGGCCCAGGACGGCCCATCATCATCAACGCAAGCTCAAGACCCTCGCGAGGGGCCAGGCCTCGCGGAGCGGACGACCAGGAGCTTCCTCAGGCATGGCCTCGTCAGGCTGGCTCATGAGGAGGCGGAGAGTTCAAGGCAGGGTACTCGCGAGGTGCCCATGACGCAAGCCATGATTTACCAAGGGCGCCGGGCTGGCGCCAGCCGCAGAAGGCCCACCTTTCCTCTTTGGTGCAAAGGAGCAAGCGCAGCGAGAGCATCAAGCAAAGGCATCCGCTTTGTGCAACAAGACCAAGACCAGCCCCAACGGCTGGAAGGGAGTCATCGTGGAGCCCAAGCAAAGGCGTCATCACCCGAGCCTTTGGCAAAGCGAGGACCAACTTTAGTCAGATAAGTGCACCCGCTGTTCCCTTCAAATGGCCAATTGTTGGCGCCCTTCCTGCTCAATATTTGGGAAGAGGCCCAGGGCCTTCGCCTATAAATAGGAGTAGCCACACTCAGAGTAGAGGGATCGGAGGGATCGCAAGGATAGAGGATATGGCATTGGGAATCCAGAGAGAGAGAGAGAGAAACCCGATCCTCAAGCTAGAGCGACGGGACACCACCCAGCAGTTCATCACACCCACCAAGAACAGACCCTCGTGAGGCTGTTCTTCCCTATATTGTTCCTCATCAGCCCAAGAGGCAATCCACCACACCACAAACTAGAGTAGGGTATTACACCATAATGGTGGCCCGAACTAGTACAAATCTTGTGTCTCTTGTGCTGTTCTGTTTAGTAGTTTAGGTCCCTGTGATTCGGCGAAGTACGGGACGGTGGAGGGTCGGATCTCCGCGCGCACCCCAGTGTTCGAACCTCAAGGGTCTGCCGGAACCCGAAATCCGACATTTGGCGCGCTAGGTAGGGGTGCGCCGCAATCTGCCTTTCGTCGCCTCGTTCTTCCCCGACCACCGCAATCATGTCTGACGCCCGTCGGGCCCGCGCCGAGCGCCGAGACGCCCTCGCCTCCCATGTCGCCCAGACGGCTCCCGTCGGCGGGCGCCCTCGTCGTTCCCCATCACCTGCCTCAACGCCGCCACCGGCCCGGCGAGGAACGAGCAGCAAGCATCGTCCCAGCACCCGTCCATGAGGCGGGACGGCCGCACCGACACCCCTTCATCCCCAACATCACCAGGTGACATCTTTAAGTTTTATTTCCGGCTGGGAGCGCCTTGAGGCGATATTCCTGTGCCGCGTGGGTCCGCTCCTGCGGCATGTATCCCTTTATTTCACGCCATTAGCTTATCCTGTTGGGGGCGCCGGCTGCATCATCCCCAAGCCGCCGGGCCACCCCAGCCGCATGTATCCTTCTTGCGTTTTCCTTAGGATTATGCTCGCTCCACCTTGTTTGTTATTTGGTGCCTTTTCCGGTGGCGGAATCTTGCACGTTAATGGGGGTGCCGAGCATCGCGACTCAGGCTCCTACCGCCCTCCGCCCTCACACTCTGGTCTTGTCCATGGCATCGCAACCTGGCTTGCCGCCGACGGCCGAGACCAGCCCGAGAGCCGGACCCGAGGACGAGTTTCATTATCCAACCCAGCTTATGCGTTAAAGGGGGTGCCCGAGCATCGCGACTCAGTGGCTCCTACCGCCTCCGCCCTTGTCCTCTGGTCTTGTCCATGGCATCGGGACCTGGCTTGCAAACCGACGGCCGAGACCAGCCCGAGAGCCGGACCCGAGGACATAGAGTTGCTGATCGACCCAGCTTATGCGTTAAAGGGGGTGCCCGAGCATCGCGACTCGTGGATCCTACCGCCTCCGCCCTCACCCTCTGGTCTTGTCCATGGCATCGCGACTGGCTTGCCAACGACGGCCGAGACCAGCCCGAGAGCCGGGACCCAAGGACGAGTTGCGCCATCTAACCTAGCTTGCGCTAAAGGGGGTGCCCGAGCATCACGACTCGAGGATCTACCGGCCTCCGCCCTCACCCTCTGGTCTTGTCCATGGCATCGCGACCTGGCTTGCCAATGACGAGAGCACCGCATCCGCCAAATTTGCAGGAACACACTCAAGATAAGGCCAGAGCCAGCGCAACCCGCCTTGAGGTAGGGCCTCATGAGTCCCCGCGCTGGCTCACGGGTGCCCAGACACACCTCGTCCAGCCCTACCGTACAACCACGCTGCAGGGTGGGCTATACACCGGGGGCTCCTCCCGAGGGGAGCCCCTCCCACATTCCATTGGAAGCACCATGCTCTGCTGGCTGGTCGACGACATCGCCGAGGAGCGGCTATGCCCAGACGCATGCGAAGCGCTTATGCTCGCTACTGGTGATTGTTGGAAATATGCCCTAGAGGCAATAATAAAAGGATTATTATTATATTTCCTTGTTCATGATAATTGTCTTTATTCATGCTATAATTGTATTATCCGGAAATCGTAATACACATGTGAATAAATAGACCACAATATGTCCCTAGTGAGCCTCTAGTTGACTAGCTTGTTGATCAATAGATAGTCATGGTTTCTCGACTATGGACATTGGATGTCAATGATAACGAGATCACATCATTAGGAGAATGATGTGATGGACAAGACCCAATCCTAAGCATAGCACAAGATCGTAGTTCGCTTTGCTAGAGCTTTTCCAATGTCAAGTATCTCTTCCTTAGACCATGAGATCGTAACTCCCGGATACCGTAGGAGTGCTTTGGGTGTACCAAACGTCACAATGTAACTGGGTGACTATAAAGGTGCACTACTGGTATCTCCGAAAGTGTCTGCATTGGGTTGACACAGATCGAGACTGATTTGTCACTCCGTGTTACGGAGAGGTATCACTGGGCCCACTCGGTAGTGCATCATCATAATGAGCTCAAAGTGACCAAGTGTCCGGTCACGGATCATGCATTACGGTACGAGTAAAGTGACTTGCCGGTAACGAGATTGAATGAGGTATTGGGATACCGACGATCGAATCTCGGGCAAGTAACATACTGATTGACAAAGGGTATTGTATACGGGATTGTTTGAATCCTCGACATCGTGGTTCATCCGATGAGATCATCGAGGAGCATGTGGGAGCCAACATGGGTATCCAGATCCCGCTGTTGGTTATTGCCCGAGAGCCGTCTCGGTCATGTCTACGTGTGATGCTAGGGTTGTATGAATATGAGTATGCAGTAAACCGAATGTTGTTCGGAGTCCCGGATGAGATCCCGGACGTCACGAGGAGTTATGGAATGGTCCGGAGGTAAAGAATTATATATAGGAAGTATTGTTTCGGCCATCGGGAAAGTTTCGGGTCACCTGTATTGTACCGGACCACGGAAGGGTCCCGGGGTCCACCGGTGGGGCCACCCATCCCGGAGGGCCCCATGGGCTGAAGTGGGGGGGAACCAGCCCATAGTGGGCTGGTGCGCCCCCCTTGGCCAACCCCCTGTGCCTAGGGTAGAAACCCTAGGGGGGGGCGCCCACTTGCCTTGGGGGCACTCCACCCCTTGTCCGCCGCCGCCCTTGGGAGATGGGATCCCAGGGCGGGCGCCTGGGGCCTATATAAAGGAGGGGAGGGGCAGCCGCACTCGGGTTATGGCGCCTCCTCTCCTCGCTACACCTCTCCTCCTCCGTCACGTGCTTGGCGAAGCCTGCCGGAGTGCTGCTTCTCCACCAACACCACGCCGTCAGGCTGCTCTTTGGAGCCATCTTCCTCAACCTCTCCTTCCCCTTGCTGGATCAAGAAGGAGGAGACGTCATCCGCTCCGCACGTGTGTTGAACGCGGAGGTGCCGTCCTGTTCGGGCGCTAGGATCTCCGGTGATAGGATCACGGCGAGAACGACTACTTCATCCCCATTCTTTTGAACGCTTCCGCTCGCGATCTACAAAGTGGTATGTAGATGCAATCTCTCTCCTATGACTCGTTACTTAGATGAACTCATAGATAGATCTTGGTGAAACCGTAGGAAAAATTTTAATTTTCTGCAACGTTCCCCAGAGAACTTAATTAGATGAACTTAATTATCATGAACTTAGTCTAAAACCTTTGCAAATATGTCTTGTAGATCAAATGGCCAACGCTCATGTCAACATGAACTTCAATGCGTTCCTAGAGAAAACCAAGCTGAAAGATTATGGCAGCAACTATACGGACTGGGTCCGGAACCTGAGGATCATCCTCATAGCTGCCAGAAACAATATGTCCTAGAAGGACCGCTAGGTGATGCACTGTCTCTGCAGAACCAAGACATTATGAATGCTTGGCAGTCTCGGCCGATGATTACTCCCTCGCTCAAGGCGGCATGCTTTACAGCTTAGAACCGGGCTCCAAAAGCGTTTTGAGCAACACGGAGCATATGAGATGTTCGAGGAGCTGAAACTAGTTTTCCAAGCTCATGCCCGGGTCGAGAGATATGAAGTCTCCGACAAGTTCTATAGTTGTAAGATGGAGGAAAATAGTTCTGTCAGTGAACACATACTCAAAACGTCTGGGTTGCACAACCGCCTGTCCCAGCTGGACATAAACCTCCCGGACGAGGCGGTCATTGACAGAATCCTTCGCCGCTCCCACCAAGCTACAAGAGCTTTGTGATGAACTACAATATGCAGGGGATGGTGAAGACCATTCCCGAAGTATTCTCAATGCTGAAGTCAGCAGAGGTTGAAATCAAGAAAGAACATCAAGTGTTGATGGTCAATAAAACCACTAAGTTCAAAAAGGGCAAGGGTAAGAAGAACTTCAAGAAGGACGGCAAGGATGTTGCCGTGCCTGCAAGCAAGTTGCCGGAAGAAGTCAAAGAATGGACCCAAGCCCGAGACAGAGTGCTTTTATTGCAAAGGGAAGGGCCATCGAAGCGGAACTGCCCCAAATACTTAGCGGACAAGAAGGCCGGCAACACTAAAGGTACATTTGATATACATGTAATTGATGTGTACCTTACCAAGACTCAGTAGTAACTCCCGGTATTTGATACCGCGCCGCTGTTCATATTTGTAACTCACAGCAGAGCTGCGGAATAAACGGAGATCGGCGAAGGACGAGGTGACGATCGCGCGCGGGAATGGTTCCAAGGTCGATGTGATCACCGTCGCACGCTACCTCTACATTTACCTACGGGATTAGTCTTAAACCTCAATAATTGTTATTTGGTGCCAAGTTTGAGCATGAACATTGTATCGGATCTCATTTTATGCGAGATGGCTACTCATTTAAACCGAGAATAATGGTTGTTCTATTTATATGAGAGATATGTTTTATGGTCATGTCCGATGGTCAATGGTTTATTCTTAATGAATCTCGAACGTAATATTACACATATTCATAGTCTGAATACCAAAAGATGTAAAGTTGATAACGATAGTCCCACATACTTGTGGCATCGCCGCCTTTGGTCACATTGGTGTCAAGCGCATGAAGAAGCTCCATTCGATGGACTTTAGAGTCTCTCGATTATGAATCATTTGACACATGTGAACCATGCCTCATGGGCAAAATGACCAAGACTCCATTCTCGGGACAATGGAGCGAGCAACCAACTTATTGGAAATCATACATACCGATGTAAATGCGGTCCAATGAGCGTTGAGGCTCATGGAGGATATCGTTATGTTCTCACTCTCACGCATGACTTAAGTAGATATGGGTATGTCTACTTGATGAAACACAAGTCCGAGACCTTTGAAAGGTTCAAGGAATTTCAGAATGAGGTAGAGAATCAACGTGACCGAAAAATAAAGTTCTTACGATCAGATCATGGAGGAGAATATTTAAGTCACGAATTTGGTACACACTTAAGGAAATATGGAATCGTTTCACAACTCACGCCACCTGGAACACCTCAGCGTAACGGTGTGTCCGAACGTCGTAATCGCACTCTATTGGATATGGTGCGATCTATGATGTCTCTTACTGATTTACCGCTATCATTTTGGGGATACGCTCTAGAGACAGCTACATTCACTTTAAATAGGGCACCGTCTAAATCCGTTGAGACGACACCGTATGAATTATGGTTTGGAAAGAAACCTAAGCTGTCGTTTCTAAAAGTTTGGGGGTGCGATGCTTATGTCAAGAAACTTCAACCTGAAAAGCTCGAACCCAAATCGGAAAAATGCGTCTTCATAGGATACCCTAAGGAAACCATTGGGTATACCTTCTACCTTAGATCCGAAGGCAAGATCTTTGTTGCCAAGAATGGATCCTTTATGCAAAGAGAGTTTCTCTCGAAAGGAGTAAGTGGGAGGAAAGTAGAACTCGATGAAGTACTACCTCTTGAACCGGAAAGTAGTGCAGCTCAGGAAAATGTTCCTGTGGTGCCTACACCAACTGGAGAGGAAATTAATGATGATGATCAAGGTATTTCGGATCAAGTTGCTACTGAATCGTGAGGTCCACTAGGACACGTTCCGCACCTGAGTGGTACGGCAACCCTGTCCCGGAAATCATGTTGTTAGACAACGGTGAACCTTGAACTATGAAGAAGCGATGGCGGGCCCAGATTCCAACAAATGGCTTGAAGCCATGCAATCCGAGATAGGATCCATGTATGAAAACAAAGTATGGACTTTGACAGACTTGCCCGATGATCGGCGAGCGATAGAAAACAAATGGATCTTTAAGAAGAAGACGGACGCGGATGGTAATGTCACCATCTATAAAGCTCGACTTGTCGCTAAGGGTTATCGGCAAGTTCAAGGGATTGACTACGATGAGACTTTCTCTCCCGTAGCGAAGCTTAAGTCCGTCCGAATCATGTTAGCAATTGCGCATACTATGATTATGAGATATGGCAGATGGACGTCAAAACGGCATTCCTTAACGGTTACCTTAAGGAAGAGTTGTATATGATGCAGCCGGAAGGTTTTGTCGATCCTAAGAATGCTAACAAGGTATGCAAGATCCAGCGATCCATTTATGGGCTGGTGCAAGCATCTCGAGTTGGAACATTCGCTTTGATGAGATGATCAAAGCGTTTAGTTTATGCAGACTTATGGAGAAGCCTGCGTTTACAAGAAAGTGAGTGGGAGCTCAGAGCATTTCTCATATTATATGTAGATGACATACTTTTGATGGGAAATGATATAGAACTCTTGGACAGCATTAAGGCCTACTTGAATAAAAGTTTTTCAATGAAGGACCTTGGAGAAGCTGCTTATATATTAGGCATCAAGATCTATAGAGATAGATCGAGACGCCTCATAGGTCTTTCACAAAGCACATACCTTGATAAGATTTTGAAGAAGTTCAAAATGGATCAGTCCAAGAAAGGGTTCTTGCCTGTATTGCAAGGTGTGAGATTGAGCTCAGCTCAATGCCCGACCACGGCAAAAGATAAAGAAGAGATGAGCGTCATCCCCTATGCCTCAGCCATAGGATCTATTATGTATGCCATGCTGTGTACCGGACCTGATGTAAACCTTGCCGTAAGTTTGGTAGGTAGGTACCAAAGTAATCCCGCAAGGAACACCTGGACAGCGGTCAAGAATATCCTGAAGTACCGAAAAGGACAAAGGACATGTTTTCGCTTATGGAGGTGACGAAGAGCTCGTCAGAAGGGTTACGCCGACGCTTAGCTTCGACACAGATCCGATGACTCTAAGTCACAAACCGGATACGTGTATATGTTGAATGGTGGAGCGAAGCTGGTGCAGCTGCAAGCGAGAGCGTCGTGGCGGGATCTACATGTGAAGCGGAGTACATGGCAGCCTCGGAGGCAGCGCATGAAGCAATTTGGGTGAAGGAGTTCATCACCGACCTAGGAGTCATACCCAATGCGCCGGGGCCGATCAAACTCTTCTGTGACTACACTGGAGCTATTGCACTTGCCAAGGAGCCCAGGTTTCACAAGAAGACCAGGCACATCAGGCGTCGCTTCAACTCCATCCGTGAAAATGTTCAAGATGGAGACATAGAAATTTTCAAAGTACATACGGATCTGAATGTCGCAGATCCGTTGACTAAACCTCTTCCGCGGGCAAAACATGATCAACACCAGAACTCTATGAGTGTTCGATTCATCAAAATGTAACTAGATTATTGACTCTAGTGCAAGTGGGAGACTGTTGGAAATATGCCCTAGAGGCAATAATAAAAGGATTATTATTATATTTCCTTGTTCATGATAATTGTCTTTTATTCATGCTATAATTGTATTATCCGGAAATCGTAATACACGTGTGAATAAATAGACCACAATATGTCCCTAGTGAGCCTCTAGTTGACTAGCTCGTTGATTAATAGATAGTCATGGTTTCCTGACTATGGACATTGGATGTCAATGATAACGGGATCACATCATTAGGAGAATGATGTGAAGGACAAGACCCAATCCTAAGCATAGCACAAGATCGTAGTTCGTTTTGCTAGAGCTTTTCCAATGTCAAGTATCTCTTCCTTAGACCATGAGATCGTAACTCCCGGATACCGTAGGAGTGCTTTGGGTGTACCAAACGCCACAACATAACTGGGTGACTATAAAGGTGCACTACTGTATCTCCGAAAGTGTCTGGGTTGACACGGATCGAGGCTGGATTTGTCACTCCGTGTTACGGAGAGGTATCCTTGGGCCCACTCGGTAGTGCATCATCATAATGAGCTCAAAGTGACCAAGTGTCCGGTCACGGGATCATGCATTACGGTGCGAGTAAAGTTACTTGCCGTAACGAGATTGAACGAGGTATTGGGATACCGACGATCGAATCTCGCAAGTAACATACCGATTGACAAAGGGAATTGTATACGAGATTGTTTGAATCCTCGACATCGTGGTCCATCCGATGAGATCATCGAGAGCATGTGGGAGCCAACATGGGTATCCAGATCCCGCTGTTGGTTATTGCCCGAGAGCCGCCTCGGTCATGTCTACGTGTCTCCGAACCCATAGGGTCTACACTTAAGGTTCGGTGACGCTAGGGTTGTATGAATATGAGTATGCAGTAAACCGAATGTTGTTCGGAGTCCCGGATGAGATCCCGGACGTCACGAGGAGTTCCGGAATGGTCCGGAGGTAAAGAATTATATATAGGAAGTATTGTTTCGGCCATCGGGAAAGTTTCGGTCACCGGTATTGTACCGGACCACCGGAAGGGTCCTGGGTCCACCGGTGGGGCCACCCATCCCGGAGGGCCACATGGGCTGAAGTGGAGGGAACCAGCCCATAGTGGGCTGGTGCGCCCCCCTTGGCCCACCCCCTGCGCCTAGGGTTGAAACCCCAGGGTGGGGCGCCCACTTGCCTTGGGGGGCACTCCACCCCCTTGGCCGCCCCTTGGGAGATGGGATCCCCAGGACGGCGCTCTCTCTGTGGGGCCTATATAAAGGGAGGGGGAGGGGCAGCCGCACCCTGAAGTTCCGCGCCTCCCTCCCCTGCTACACCTCTCCTCCTCCGTCACGTGCTTGGCGAAGCCCGCCGAGTCTGCTTCTCCACCAACACCACGCCGTCAGGCTGCTGCTGGAGCCATCTTCCTCAACCTCTCCTTCCCCTTGCTGGATCAAGAAGGAGGAGACGCCATCCGCTCTGACGCGTGTGTTGAACACGGAGGTGCCGTCCGTTGGCGCTAGGATCTCCGTGATAGGATCACGGCGAGAACGACTACTTCATCCCCGTTCTTTTGAACGCTCTCGCCGCGATCTACAAAGTGGTATGTAGATGCAATCTCTCTCCAATGACTCGTTGCTTAGATGAACTCATAGATAGATCTTGGTGAAACCATAGGAAAAAATTTAATTTTCTGCAACGTTCCCCAACAGTGATAAACAACTGAGGGTGGCCTCCGGGTCGCATCAACCTCAAGGAGCCCAGAGCTCAGTGTCTGGCCTTGTCGCAACGCCTCCCCTCGGGAGCGTCGCGCGAGAGGGCTGGGCACGGGCTGCGCTGGGTCACGCCAGCGACGCCACCCAGCCAGCCCCTCGGACATGGTTCGTCAGACGCCTCTCCCCGAGCGGAGCCAAGGTACGTAATGCCATTCGAAGGTTAAGGGGACTCGAGCATCGCGACTCAGAGCCTAACTGGTCACGCAGCCCTCACCCCTTAGTTCCGAAGGCTAACGGCGGTTGAGGTATGCGCGGGCCGGGCTCGCAGACGAGAACGGCGGATCCGCCGCCTCACCTCCCTACTTGTTGTTCAGGCGCTAAGGGGACTCTCGAGCATCGCGACTCAGAGCCTAACTTGTCACGTAGCCCTCACTCCCTGGTCCCGCCCTGGTTTCCGGTCGGGGCTAACGGCGGCTCAGTAGCAAGTGCTGGGCGGGCTCGCGGCGAGAACATAAAGCAAGTAGGAAGCTAAAATTTCAAGGAATTCAAAAACAAATATTACAGTCCACACTGTTATCGCAATACCAAATGCAAGTTTAAACTCCTCCTCGAGGCATGATACATGTGCAGGAATTAAAAGCAAAGCAGGAGCCACAACGGAGTCACTTGTCGGCGGTGGAGCAGCGCGGAGTGGGCTCGCCTCGTGAAGCAGCAGGGCCGGCAGCGCCTCGCTTCGGCTTGGTGCTGAAGGCCCGGAACTTCCCCAACAGAGCCTCCGCATGACCCTTTGCGGCCTCGGCATCGGCAGCTGCATGCTCGCCGCTTGCTGGCTCCAGCAGGCTGTCCATGTCGACGCTGGGATCGCGGAGATAGATGTGGGTGAGGATCCGCGTCGGTGCCGCGGAAGACAAGACACGCGCCAAGGCCACCGTGGGGCCAAGACCAAGGAGACATCTTCAAGAGCGTGAACCAGAAGGGAAGCAGCTTGGCGGGGCTGTCCTCTGCGCCGCCGGTGGGCTCTCCAGCCGCCATCGAAGCTCCCTCAAGAAGGCGCGAGCCTTCACCTCCATATCCATGAAGGCCACGCGATCTTCAAGAAGAACCCGCGCTTTGTCGCCCAGCTCGACCTTCCTCGCCTAGTTCCTGCTCCAGTAGCGCTTAGGCTGTCACGACGCTTCTTCAGCTTGGCCCCTGGTCCTTGACGGCCACCTCGCGAGCCTTCATGCTTTCCTCCTGCTCCTCACGGAGGCGGGCCTCCTCGGCAAGCTGGTTCTGCAGCCCTTCACCGCCCTCCAGCGCCTCACAATGACCTTGGATGCTGGCTGCCTCCCCAGGCAGCATCGCTGGCTACCTTCGCCGCGAACAGCCTGCTTCTCCTCGCCGCAGCCGCCGAGGCCTGGACCAGCGCCGCCCGAATCGAAGCGTCGGAGCGAATCCAGCCAGAGGCCAGCTCCAAGCGCCCGGCCACCAAGCGAGGGTCGGCGCCCAGAAGATCCTGCCGCAGCCGGTCCAATTCAGCGGCAGCACGATCCAGGACATGGGAGGAGTCGGAGAGACAGCAGTTGGTGGAGTAGGAGGAGATGGCGGCGGCAGAACCATCGCGCCTCGAGGCGGAACCAGCGGCGCCACGACAACAAAGTGGAGGCAGCGCCAAGCAAGGGCACCTCGAGTCGCTTTGGGCCAAGGGGCTGAGCTCACCCAGCTGGGCTCGGCCAGGCCTCGCGAGGGCGCCCGGCAGAGAGGCCTGGGTGTCAAGATCATCTTCCTTTTCGCAGCGGCACACACGGATGGAGCCTCAGAGCCCCTTCAGCTTCTTCGCCTGCTGGGCGCCACTGGTCAAGAACATGGACATCGATCTCGCCAACAGAGCAATAATCAAGATGGGAAGGTGCACTTACAGTGTCATCGCTGGTGGACTCGAGCAGCCTTCGCCATACTTGAAGCTCCGAGAGCCGGCTGCATGGATCAGCCTCAAGGGACCAAGAGCAGGAGGTGCGTCAGCCGATCGCCCGGGCCGGGCGGACCTGCTGGGACCAGCCCGTCCCGTCCTTCTTCGATCGGGCAGGCTTCGCCTCCCGCCATCCTCATCCTCGCTGCCGCCACTCTCGGGAGGCGGAGAACGCAGGGCCTGCGCCGCAGGGGGAGCCTTGACTCGCCTCAATCAACCCCCTCTCCGGCTCTTTTTCCTCCACCTTCACCGAGTCGGAAGAGGACACGCCCACCAGGTCCTCCGGAGCCTCCACGGGCACGGGCCCGCCCCCATTGAAGACGGGCATGGGCCCCACTACCTGCCCGAATCCTCACGAGGAACAAGGCGCTGGGCGCCCCGCCTCGCCACATCACCCCCAACCAAGGACCTGGAGGATCGCCAGTCCTCGCGCTGTGGTCACGGGCTCGGTGAGGCCTCCACATCGGAAGTGAGTACTGGCGAAGCGGAGCCAGTTGGTGCTCCAGGAACTCCCTCAGCAGCGACGCACCGGTCAGCTTCACCGCCGCCGTGTCGGCCGGCTTCAGATTTGCATCCATCTTCTCCAAAGACCAGCTTGCTGGGATCCCAAGCTTCGCCGGGACCGGTCGTCGAGCTCTCGGCTGGCTCTCGTGGGCAGGATCAGCCGGGTGGTGGATACGCGCAGCATACACCAAGACCCACTTGCTCCTCAAGCCCTCAATCCGCTTCCTGTGGTTTGAATGGCGATGGCTCCGCCAGATGCGATTTAAGTCACAGACGCGGAGGCGGAACCACGGGAGGTTCGGAGGAAGAAGTAGTGGCGCAGCAAGGCCACCGAGGGTTTCACCCCAACATGGGCCTCACAATAGTAGGCGAAGATTGCCAGAAGAAGGACGGAGTTGGGATGGAGGTGCAGAGCTTGGATGTTGTAGTGACGGAGGACGGAGAAGAAGAACTCAGAGAAGGGAGGCGCCAGACCTGCAATGATGGCGCTCACGAAGAACGGGTAGAAGGTACTCCCCCGACCCTCAGGGGCGGAGGAGCCGGCCTTGAACACCGCCGTTCCATTGACGCCCTGCGCCCGCCAACCGGGCGATTGTGGCAAGGCTCGCCACGACACATTTGGCGGGTCCAAGGCAGAGAGTACTGTGCTCCACTGGTTTGGCGAGGAGCCATGATCGCTAGGGCACGCAGCGGCGGATCTCAAGATCTTGGAAGCAGAGAGAGAGGCGCAGGAAAGGGATCTCGAGCAGCAATCGCGAAAGTAAAGGAGGCAAGGAAGATGCTGCTCGTTATCAACCCACGCTGTTGCAGAGGCGCACGCGCCCAATCAACCGCCACGCTGGCGCCTAAGGCCGCAGTTGTTAGGGCCCGCGACACTTTGCACTTGCCCTTTCGCCTCTCGCTCGCCTGTTCGGGCGCGTCCGAGGCAGGGGCTATTGCCGGTGTTCTCGGGAACGGGGTCCCTGGACTTGTCTCCCCGCGCCCGTGGCGTGGTTTCAAAGGAGGCCCGGACGGCCCATCTTCATCAACGCAAGCTCAAGACCTCGCGAGGGGCCGGGACTGCAGGCGGACGACCAGGAGCTTCTCGTGCATGGCCTCGTCAAAGCTAGCTCATGAGGAGGCGGAGAGTTCAAGGCAGGGTACTCGCGAGGTGCCCATGACGCAAGCCATGATTTACCAAGGGCGCTGGGCCGGGCGCCAGCTCGCCAGCAGGCCCTCCTTTCCTCTTTGGTGCAAAGGGAGCAAGCGCAGCGAGAGCATCAAGCAAAGGCATCCGCTTGTGCAACAAGACCAAGACCAGCCCCAACGGCTGGAAGGGAGTCATCGTGGAGCCCAAGCAAAGGCTCATCACCCGAGCCTTTGGCAAAGCGAGGACCAACTTTAGTCAGGATAAGTGTACCCGCTGTTCCCTTCAAATGGCTAATTGTTGACGCCTTCCCGCTCAATATTTGGGAAGAGGCCTGTGGCCTTCGCCTATAAATAGGAGTAGCCACACTCAGAGTAGAGGGATCGGAGGGATCGCAAGGATAGAGGATCCGCATTGGGAATCCAGAGAGAGAGAGAGAACCCGATCCTCAAGCTAGAGCGACGGACACCACCCAGCAGTTCATCACACCCACCAAGAACAGACCCTCATGAGGCTGTTCTTCCTCAGATCTGTTCCTCATCAGCCCAAGAGGCAATCCACCACACCACAAACTAGAGTAGGGTATTACACCACAATGGTGGCCTGAACTAGTATAAATCTTGTGTCTCTTGTGCTGTTCTGTTTAGTAGTTTAGGTCCCTGCGATTCGGCGAAGTACGAGACGGTGGAGGGTCGGATCTCCGCGCGCACCCCAGTGTTCGAACCTCAAGGGTCTGCCGGAACCCGAAATCCGACAGAATAACAGCCAAGCTATGGAGGTCCCAAAGGTTTTAGAGACAATTGAGGCCAAATGTAGCATCATGTTTGCGGAATCATGTACGGTGGCGCATCAGACCGCGGTGCGGTCAGTATTGCATGGTACAGCCGAAAAGGATCAGCAAGATCTTTCGCTTTCGAAACATATCAATGAGATTCTTCCAAATGTTGCATCGTGTTCGTCGTAACTCATTCCCGGTCGAATCCCAGGCCAATGCACTAATTTAACTCGTCCTGTTTTGTGTTTGTTCCACAATCAACCAAGGAATCTATAATACTTAAATAGTTCATCCTCACTAACCTATTTCTCTTGACATGCAAGCTATCCACATCATCAACCATTCTCGTGTGGCCACATCAGCACTACGTATAAGAAAAAGAAATACTCTAACGCCACATCTGCTTCCACTCCCGCAAAAAAATCCACCACTCACCTCTGCTGTAACTGACGGGTCCTTTCACTGTCTTGATGTCCCACGACCGCAAACTGTTGATCCCAACTCCCAAACTCCAATGGGTGTGCTGCATGAGAACATCTACCATCGCATGTTTTGTTGTGAGCTAGCCCAACATATCGATCGCTGAAGCTAGCTCACCAATTACTTTTTTTACGGAAAAAACTTCCAATCTATTCATCTTCAATCATGGCAGTACAACGAACATCAAAAATAAAAATTACATCCAGATCCGTAGACCACCTAGCGACTATTACAAGCACCGAAGCGAGCCAAAGGCGCGCCGCCGTCATCGCCCCTCCATCACCAGAGCCGGGCACAACTTGTCGTAGTAGACAGTCGGAAAGTCGTCGTGCTAAGGCCCCATAGGACCAGCACCCCAGAACAGCAACCACCGCCGATGAAAAATAACGTAGATCGGAAGGATCCAAACCGAAGACACATGAACGTGGACGAACAACGACGAGATCCGAGCAAATCCACCAAAGATAGATCTGCCGGAGACACACCTCACACGCCCACCAACGATGCTAGACGCACCGCCGGAACGAGGACTAGGCGGGGAGACCTTTATTCCATCTTCAGAGAGCCGCCGTCGTCTCGCCTTCCTGAGTAGGACACAAACCCTAACAAGATTAAAAAAAACGACTACAAATGGAGCCCTCCCACCGGTCCTTGCTAGGATCCACCGTGCCTCCATGACCCTAAGGCCACCGGAGACGAGGCGGACCTGCGCGAGCGCCGGCGAGAGGCACAAACCCTAACTTTCTTTCTTAGCTCACCAATTACTTAATGCTAGCCCACATGCTATGGCGAATCATGGTCTTTCCCTCGGCTGTTACGTTCCGATTCTTCAATGGCACCCACTATTTCTCCACTATCATTGCACAAAAAACTGAAGGAATTGCAGCAGTCAAGGACATTGATAGGTGAGCAGTCATTTGCACTATAAAAATCTGCCTCAATTCTGCCATTTCCACAGCTGTGCGGCTCCTTCCCGAATCGCCATCGTTAGTACAGCCAGCCACGTATGCTTCCACAGGCTCCACATAGCCTTCTGCCTTCTAGCCTTAACGCTGCTGCAACCTTTGCCACATGGTGTTGGGAAGTGGATCCTCTAACATTAAGAAGGAAAGTCACCTAAGCTACAGTACAATCTAGTGCAAAACAAAGAAGGAAAGTTAGGGACACTGTAACAAATATTGTATTTAGCTACTGTAGCAGGTTATGTGCGTGGTTACTGTTCATGTAAATAAATTTAAAATTAATTTTATTGTATCATAATTTTGTTTGTATGTAATTGTTATAAATGTATACAATAGATTTGTAATTCACAAATTAAATCAAGCCATTTTAGCCTTAATCATATGAATGCGAAGGAGGAAAGTTAGGGAATTATAGCTTAGGTGACTTCTCTTCTTCATGTTAGAGGATCCACTTCCATGGTGTTGCCATCAAAAAGTTACGGCGGTGAATCCAATGCTTGAGTCACACACCGACAGACCATGCTGAAAGGCAAGTAGGCAACCATCATACCGGCACTCTCCTCTATTATGGTGCGTATATATGTGTGTTTAGTACTATACAAAAGTTTAATTTAGGGGAGTACTATACAAATCTTTTGAAGGTGATCAGTTCGCCACTAAATGAAAAATTCTGGCCTATTTCCGTTCAAGCTGCTAATAAGCTTCTCATACGGGTCATCTCAGCCTGTCATTGTTGCTACTTTTTTTTCAGCTGATGTTTTTTCCTGCAAGAATTTTCACTCTTTTCTTTTTTGCCGCTATTTTTTTCAGCTGATGTTTTTTCCTGCAAGAATTTTCACTTCATACTTGAGAAAAACTAGCTAGCTTGCAGTTATGTATTTTTTTTCTCTGAAACATCTCCACGGGTAAGCACTAGAAAAGTTGATTTGATTTTTCTACAAATATGTAACTAACGATTTGTTTTTTGGTTTCATGCAGTGCAGCGTCATGACTCCTATCCAGATTATACAGTACTACTTTGTCTACTTTAATGGTCATGGTTTTGCCGCATTTATTTTGCGGATCTGAAATTGCATAGTACTAAGGAAGAGGACAGACATCATTGCATGTTTATAATATGTTGAAAGATCAAATTGTCCTATAACAAACAATCTGCCATGTGTACGGTGTGTGAGTATATCCAGATCTAATTAGTTGTTTTGGTGAATTCTAAGTATAACCACCCAAAATACCAGTAGAATGTTCCTGTGCTAAAAAAATTATTTACATTGTTCATTGTTTACACCGACAAATGAAGTCAACAACAAATCTTTCAGTACATTTTAGGGATGATATGTTTGACTATCCAACTATACATCATATTTTTGATCGTATTATGTCTCCATTTTATATCTTCTTGATACATTTATATGTATAGCTAAACATCTCCCGCAGCAACAATTCCCGCAGCAACGCGCGGGAAATTGTCTAGTATATAGAGCACATGGTGCCATATGGTACTGTATATTTCTTTCCTCCCAAATCAGATACGATCATATTCACGTGCACGCAATCAACCAAAGAATCTACAATTCGAATCACCAACTCTTCAATTATATGCTTTCTAGAAAATTGTACTACAATTATGCGAGTATATGGACAAAAGCAATATATGATTTGGAGATCCACAGGTATACTGACACAGCTCCGTATGATTGGAGACCCGTCTGAAACTAAATTTTAGGACTATGTGGCCCGCTCTCAACAACAACAAAAGGGGCGCCTCCCGTCGATGGCCTTTACTTAGAGCAACTCCAACGCGCTGACCCAAATGGACGAGCTTTTGTCCGTTTAGGTCGGCCGCCCGCCCGAAGTCCATCCTGTTTTTTATTTGGGTGACAGTGCGCCCAACGCGCCGACCCATATGTGCCGGCGTGGCCTGCTGACCGTCATTTTTCAATAAATAGCTCATCTTTTGCATTGTTTCACACACAACTTTTGCATTCAAACATATAGTCCAGAACCAAATAAATAACATAGTTTCAACCGAATAAAATAGAATAGTTTTACAAGCCTAATAAAAGTAACATAGTTTTGCAAGTCAAATAAAAAAGATACATCTATTGGTTGTCAACATGAGTCCACATATGCTCATCCAAATCATTTTGTAGTTGCATGTGAGTTTCCTAATCACGCATGTCATGATGAAATTGGGTGAACTGTTCTCACCTTGAAACTGAAACGCTTAATCGTACAGACGGTCCGGGCGCTGATCTTATACGATCATATTGTGCATGATCACACAAACAGTCATCACCTCCCACACAGTTTCTATGTGCTCCAAGTATTAGCAGGATACCGAACGATGCCCCATCGAGATTGCAAAACACTAAAGGCACGCTCGACGTCCTTCCTAGCACTCTCTCGCTTTTGGGAAAATCTTTTCCTCTTCTCTCCGATAGGGTTGGGGATTGTCTTCACAATAGTGGTCCACTGAGGATAGATACCGTCACCCAGGTAGTATCTTTTGTCGTAGTTGTGGCCGTTGATAGTAAAGTTCACCGGTGGATTGTTGCCTTCCACTACTAGGAAAAGGGCTATAGATGGAATTGACACTAATGGCGCACCAGACATGTGTGATGCGCCATTAGTGTTGAAACTACTAATGGCGCACCCTGCCCACGGTGCGCCATTAGTACCAAATTTATTTATTTTTTTGAACTAGTGCGCCTGTCCAAACATACTAATGGCGCATCCGCTGGTGGTGCGCCATTACTAGTTGTAACTAGTAATGGCGCACCAGCCCGAAGGTGCGCCACTAATGTTATTTTTTTTATTATTGTTTTTATTCCTTTTTTTGCAAAAGTACTAATGGCGCACCACCAGGGGGTGCGCCGTTAGTAACCTGGATTACTAATGGCACATTTGTTGCTGGTGCGCCATTAGTAAGTGGGCAGCAACAAGATATTTTGGACAGCCTCTCCTCCCACACTCACTTTCTCCCCACTTCATTCTCTCCACCGCCTCCTCCTTGTCTCGGGTGCCTCCTCTTTTTCACCTCATTTCCACCATAGATTCATTCAAATTAAGTGGTAAAGTTACCTTGTTTTGCTAGGTAAGTAAGGGGGGAAGCTATATTTATGTTGTTCTCCCTACAACAATGTGCACATGCACTTTTTATGGCCTAGCTAGATCTATGTATGTTCGTGGTGTTGCATATGTTTGTGGTGTTGCATATGTGTTTGTGTTTGGAGGTGTACCGGTATTTGAAATGCGATAGTTGCCAATATTTTGCCGGAATGTTGATTCATTTCCGTTTCGGCGAGAATTTTGGCATTAAGCATTCTTTTTGGTCCTATTTTTAGGGAAAGTCATGCCAAATTTTTCTTGGTTCTAAAATATCGTTTTGCTCTACCTTGAGCGACCATATGGTCCGCACGATGACCGAAGGCATCGTGAATAGGTTTTTGAGGTCCATGAAGGCCGAGATGCTTCAAAAGAACGAGACGGAGATAAGATGTCCGTGTCGAAGATGCAAGCTGAATAGCCTTATTGCGGACCGGATTCCGGCAGGTCGGGACCACCTGCTCTTGCGTGGTTTCATGGATGGCTATCGGTGGCAAGGTGATGAAGATGACTACGAAGTCGCCCATGGGGGCCGGGCAAGAAATGAGGAAGGGCAGCAAGACAACCACCGCGGCTCGGGGGCGAGAAGACGAAGAATCCCTGGGAGATGATCACGACGGTGATGTTGTACACAGATCATCATGTAGACGATGCAGGACATGATGATGATGCGGCGGAGCGACGACGCTGGACCATCGATGGGCTGGGTGCAGGACCCTCATATTCAAGAGCTGCTTCTCAAGCGAGACGGATAACGCAAGAGCTGCCGCCCGAGAGAAAGCCAAGATGGATCAACTTGAGTTAGACGCGTTACTCCATTGTATGAAGGATGCAGGCCCGAGGATACCGCTTTGAAAGTAACGCCATGGCTCGAGATGAAGGTAAAACACAAAATGACCGACGATGCTTCGACGAGAACATGTCATTTCGCACGAACGTCTTCCCAAGGGGAACAAGTGCCCACCAGTTTGGAGGAGGCGAAGAAAATCGTGTGTCCTCTGGATTTACCGCACGTGAAATACCATGTGTGCATGAACAATTGCATCATTTATCGGGACGAGCACGCGGAGTCTACCATATGTCCGGTGTGCGGTGTCACTCGATACAAGAAGAGGAAGAAAGCTCCTCGAAAAGTGGTGTGGTACTTTCCGATCACTCCTCGCCTCGCAGCGGTATTTCGCGGATCCTAAGGTAGCAAAGCTCCTGCGTTGGCACGCGGATAGGGAGGAGAAGAAGCAAGAAGATGACGCAAATGATCCGGAGATAGATAAAAAGACAAGATGCTGAGTCACCCTAAGGATGCGAGCGGTGGCAAGCGTTGAACTTCGAATACCCAGAATTTGGGAACGATCCAAGGAACATCGTTTGGGCGCGAGCACCGATGGAGGCAATCCGCTTGGCAGCCGAGAAGCACACATAGCACCTGGCCTGTGTTTGTGTGGATGTACAACCTTCCCCTGGTTGTGCATGAAGAGGAAGTACATTCACATGAGTATGCTAATTGAAGGGCGAAACAACCAGGAACGACATCAATCAGATCGGGGGGCTGCTGAAGAGGAGCTTGACACGCTGTGGAAAACGCCAGCCAATACGTGGGACGCCACAGAGAAAGAATATTTCCCTATGAGAGCCGTGACCGCTCACGACGGTGCACGACTATCTCGATTACGGATATCTTGCGGGCAGGTAGTCCACGGATTTTCCGGATGCGTAAGGTGCATGGATGACACAACGATCGCCAGCTAGATAGAGATCCCGGTCTTGAAAACCGTGTTCATGGGACATCGAAGGTGGCTTCGCGATGATGACCCGTGGAGGAAACGCAAGGATCTGTTCGATGGTGAAACCGAACCCCGAAAACGCCCGTGTACGAGGAGCGGCGAGGAAATAGACAAGCTGTTGAAAAATTGGAAAGACTGCCCACCGCCGAAAGAAGCAAAAGGCGCCAGAGCCGGAAAGAAGCGAAGGCGCCAGAGCAGCTGCTGAAGGTATGGAAAACGAGGTCTGTTTTACGGGACTTGCCGATCGAAGATCCACCATGTGCCTCACAGCCTTGATGTCATGCATATCACGAAGAACGTGTGCGAGAGTCTGCTTGGTACCCTGCTCAACATGCCAGAGAGGACCAAAGATGGGCCGAAAGCAAGGGCAGACTTGAAATCAATGGGCATCAGGCAGGAGCTTCACGCTATATATGATGATGATGATGATGATGATGATGATGATGATGATGATGATGATGATGATGATGATGATGATGAGGCTAAGGACACGTAAAGTCGTCGCAAAGGCAAAAGGCCAAGAAGACCGGAAATGACTACCCTCCCGCGTGCTTCACTCTAAGTCAGGAGGAGATCGAGCAGTTTTTCACCTGCCTCCTAGGAGTAAAACTTCCTTACGGTTACGCGGGGAAGATAAGCAGATACCTAGACCCAGTGAAGCAGAAGTTCAGCGGGATGAAGTCTCACGACCGTATCACGCGTCGATGACGCAGATACTTCCGTTGCAATCCATGGGATCATGGACGCGCACGTCCGTGAAATGCTATTTGGCCTATGCAACTTCTTCGACGCCATCTCGGAAGTCGATTGGCGGAGGCAACTCGAAGGCTACAGGAAGAGTCGTGGTGATACTATGCGAGCTTGAGATGTACTTCCGCCCGCATTCTTCGACGTTATGGTGCATCCGCTGGTCCATATAGTGGAGGATATCATCCAACTCGGGCCGACGCTCCTGCACAAGCATGATGCCGCTCGAAAGGATGAATGGTGTCATCAAAGGATACGTTCGCAACATGTCACGCCCGAAGGAAGCATAGCGGGGCTTTTCGATCAAGAGTGCATCTCCCATCGCACGAATTATCTAGGCATCGAGAACCCGCTGGTCTGCCCGTCAACAGCACCTCGGCAGGCTCGCTGGATGGGGTCACCGTGAGGGTCGCCCGAAATGCATGTTGACTTCGAGGGTCGACTCGCCGACTTTGAAAGAGCAAACCTAGTCGCGCTACAACACATAGACGTGGTCGATCCTTGGGTGGTAGAGCACAAAACCTTTATTAAGAAGACGACAATGACCGAGGCCAACAGAGGACGGACGGAGATATACTCAAAGAGCACAACTCATGTTTCACGCGTTGGTTCAAGCGAAGCTTCGCGTACCCTTTACATGAGGATTCTTCCGGAAGAACAACTCATATTCGCCTTGTCACAGGCGCCGAGCACAACCTCGATGACCTATGAGGCGTACGATATCAACGGCTACACATTCTACACCGAGGCCAAGGACATGAAGAGCGATGGTTATCAGAACTCCGGGGTAACGATGGAATCCTACACCGGTAACGACAAGGACAGATACTACGGAAGGATCGAGGAGATCTGGGAGCTGAGCTACGCTGGAGAGAAGGTCCCGATGTTCCGTGTCAGATGGGCCAAGAACGTCATAAAAGAAGACCGGTATTTCACCACCATGGTTATACCCGAAGCCAAATCCAAGACCGCGGGCGCAAACGTCACCGCGAAAAATGAGCCATGGGTACTGGCTTCCCAAGTGGACCAATGCTTCTTCATTACCGACCCACCAAAGCCCAGTCGTGTTGTCGTGAGGAGAGGCAAAAGGAAGATCATCGGAATGGATGGAGTAGCCAATGAGCAAGACTTCGACAAGTACGCGACCCGAGGATCGAACATGACGACGATGATGAAGTAGCAGCATACACCACAAGAAGAAGCAGGACCACCCTACCTAAAGGACGTCTGTTCCACAGAAGAACTCCATTTGCGAAAAAGAAGGGCAAGAAGATTGTGAACAGATAGCTAGCTAAGATCGATTGTATTTAAATCGTAGCCTTCATTTCTCGATTGTATTTCATGGGTACTTTTTGAACTATCATGAATATTTTTAAATTTCATGGACACTCGATCTCGATCCCCTCCATCTCGATCGCTATCCCACCTCGCCAGATCCGGTCCCCCTCGCCGAAAGCACCCCCAGTCCACCGGCCGCCGCCCAAACCCCCGCACCTCGATTCCCTACTCAACCGCCGCCGACCCCCGCACCCACAAGACCGTCTTATAAAAAAATAAGTATCAAACAGCTTTTTAAATGCTACTGTCTTATAAAAAATATTACTGTTATTATTTAAACAAGTTTGAACATATTTAAACACAAATAAGTATCAAACAGCTTTTTAAATGCTAAAAAATTTGTGGAGCCCACCTCGATCCCCCTCCATCTCGATCGCTATCCCACCTCGCCAGATCCGGTCCCCCTCGCCGAGCACCCCCAGTCCACGGCCCGCCGCCACCCCCGCACCTCGATTCCCTACTCAACCGCCGCCGACCCCCGCACCCAAGACCGCCTTATAAAAAAATAAGTATCAAACAGCTTTTTAAATGCTACTGTCTTATAAAAAATATTACTGTTATTATTTAAACAAGTTTGAACATATTTAAACACAAATAAGTATCAAACAGCTTTTAAATGCTAAAAAAATGTGTGGAGCACAGGAGTCGAACCCAGACCTCTGGTGTGAGAACTGGCTCTTGACGGTCGAGCTAGTAGAGGGACTTGATGTGGATCAGTTCGGTTGTACATAACCTGTTGGCTCGAGTTGAAAAAATACTAATGGCGCACCACGGTGAGGTGCGCCATTAGTATTGTGCCCGATCCCCTTCCCTCTCCCCTTCGCCCGATCCCCCTTCCCTCTCCCCCGCCAGTTCCCTCTCCTCTCGATCCACCGCCCGCCGCCGCCCGCTGCCTGACCCACTGCCGCCCTCACCTCGCCCTCTCCCTCCCTCGCCCTCTCCTCGCCTTCCCTCTCCCTCGCCCTCTCCCTCGCCCTAGATCCCTTCCCTCTCCTCTCCCGCCTTGCTGCCCCGCCGCCTCGGCCTGCCCGCCGCCCGCCGCCGCCTCGCCGCCCGCCCGCCCGCCGCCGACGCCGCCGCCGACCTCGCCCTGCGCCGCTGCCCGCCACCTCGACGCTGCCCTGCCGCCTCGACGCGACCCCGCCGCCCGGACGCCGCCCTGTCCACACCACCGTCGCCGGAGCACCACCACCACCCGGACCTCGTCCCCGACATCTTCCCGCGCCCCACTCCCCGGCATCCTTATCCTCTCCGACCGCCTCCTCCACCCCGGCCCGCTCCTCCAAGGTAAGCTACCGCCCCGACCCCTATCCCCTTCCCTCCTCCCATCCCATCTCCATATGAGCATGATAATTTGCATGAACCTTGGATGCCTAAAAATTTCAGATAGTTTTTTTAACATGAGCTCTTAATCTGAACCATGGATAATCTGAACCTTGGATAATTTGGATAACCTTGGATGCCTAAAAATTTCAGATAATTTGCATGATAATTTGCATGAACCTTGGATGCCTAAAAAAATGGCTCCATTGGGTTTTGGTGCTTCCCCATGGCCACGACAAGATAACTTTATCATTGTGCTATGAGATTAAACAGGGAGAGGGATGCTAACGCTCCTTTTGCTTGGCAGTATAAAGTACTAGTAAGTATAGATAAGAGGTTGGTTTTTTGAGGAATCAACAAAACTGCAAGTTTACAGTGCAATATATAAATACTCCCTCGGGCGGAGGTAGAAAAGGGTCAGCGAGCCAGTGCTGTGCTCGACAAGGTGCACGCAGGAGAGGATCGCAACACAAACCCGAGAGGTGAGGAAGTTGATCTTGGCCACAAGACGCTGTTTGCCGTCCTGGTCGAGGTAGATATGTGAATGATGAGGCCTTGGTGCCCTCTCGGCGGTAGCTGGGTGGAAGAAGCTTTAGCGGGTTGCGGCTGGGTAGAAAAGGGTTTAGTGGGTTGCTGCTTTGGGTAGAAGAAGCTTTGGTGGGCTGCTGCTTGTCTTGGTTCTCATCGAAACAACCCAGCTGCGCGAAATCCTCGATCGACTTGACATGAACCTGCAAAGGAAAGACAATATTAATAAATCACAACTCTACTAGATTGTTAAGTTGGGTGGGATGTAAAAGCAAATCTTCTTCTAAGTGCAATATACTTAGTGCTGCTATATGAGTGTATAAATATTTGTTGCTATATAAATGTGAACAAAATTAGGTGCTTGTATATGATATTCTGCCATGAAGAAAGAATAGATAGTGTGGGTCTGACCTTGTTTAATTTCTGCAATTCTTGTATATGATATTCTTTGGTGTGTATTGCATTCTCATCGTGGTTTTGATCACAGAACAAGAAGGGAAAGGGCGACTGAAGTACCTACTGCAGCAGACAGAAGTATTTGCCCACTTCGCAGAAGGAAGCCAAAGCTAAAGAGAAGAAGCCACGTGGAAGGTGATTCTTGGTTATGTTTTTTAAAGCAATCCTTGGTTATGTTAGTGCCACTATATAGTACTTTACTATGAACACCCATCTTGGATGACCAATAGAAATTGCAGCCACATGTGCACCGATCTAATTTGAAACATCAATGAAAATTGAAAAAAATTACTCTCATGGCACTACTTCTATTTGCATTTCCCAAACATATGGTTCTGTCCATCCTCATTTCCTGTCTTCCTAATAACCATCATTAAGTTATAGGTTTGTTGTGTGCTGTGCTATTCCCCGTCAAGAATTGATTTGTAAACGGCAAGCTTTGATAATGTAAGAGTTACTTACTTGCTAATTAGCCAAGCAGGCATCTATTATAACGGTGGAATTTCAGCCATGATACACATAACGGTGAGTAAAGATGATAATATCATTTATGAGTTAGTCAACACAAGACAGTGCCACATACTCTAATTACGGAACTTGCGGTATAAAAACAGAACCTTAATCAAGCATGATCCTCGACCTGTAATTTCTACTTTTATGCCTCTGTTACTCCAGTCAAAGATGTGAACCAACATCTTTCATTGTTATGCATATCAAACACCAAGGGTTATTTTCACTTAAAGTTTTAGAATGGGTGCATTACAATTCAGTCTGATATCTAATAAGACACTCTGGGCTGATATAATTATGGAACAGAACCAATCATGATAAATAAAAGGTGATGTTGTCTATGCATTACCAAAAATGTATCTTTGTGAACAAATAAATTGGTACCAACAGCAATGCCATCTTACTGTAGAATTAGAATACATGGACATGATCAGCTCAGCTCCCTAACTGCCATTCATCACATCAATTTCCCCTTATGTAACTCCAGTCAAAATTTTATGTTGGTCTACCTAGTAGATGCCCATGGTTTGATTTTATGTTTGTTCCTATCAATACAAATGCTGAGCTATGTTCCATTTTTACTGTTCTTTGTGATAGTTTTTGCAACTTTACTTCCCATCTTAAGGCAAGCCCCATTTTATTGTTCTTTGTTAGCAGAGCTGCTTGTTTCTAAGAACTTTGATACTATTTGGATCAAAGTTAAATGAGCACATAGATGACAAAAAAAAGTTCAGATTGTAAAATGTTCATTTTGCTGCTAGTGCCCATTTTGAGTAATTGCTTAGAGGGATGATCATGTGTGAGCTGGTGGAGTGATTTGTTTTCTACATAAAGCTCTTTAGTCAGGCTGGTTTTCGTGAAATACACATGAAGCTTCACCAGCTCCTGTGGGTGTGGGATCCATGTGACATGTGACATTGCATCCATGTCCACCTGGGATAATGATTTTGCAGGTACCCGAGAGGCCCTTGAGTTTGCGGAATGTCGATTAACTTCCGTTCCGGCAAATTGGTACTCCATATGTCCTATTTTCAGTAAAGGTCATGCTGAAATTTTCCGTGAATTTTAGCATGACTTTGCTAAAATAGGACATATGGGGTACTTGTGACTAATGCATGGGCCGGGTATCTTAGTAGTTAATTAAGTAGGATCAAGTGCCCGGCGTACTTGTGACTAATGCACGGCTTTTAGGGTGCCTCGGTGTCGATAAAACCGAAATGATGAAAGGTTAGGCTTTTAGGGTGCCTTGGCGCCGAAAAACCCTCAATGATAAAAGCTTAGATTTTAGGATGCCTCGGTGTCGACAAACCCTAAATGATGAGACCATGATCTTGTTCCTTGACAATAACCAACTTTTTGACCAAACTTTGTTTCTATTTAGAGAGAAACATGGCCCACAACGATGAGGCCGGGGGTTCGGGCGGCAAGGCATTCCAGGAGCTGTCCCAGGAGATGGAGGAACAACCTCACTTGTATGAGGCCGCCGCCTTCCCCACCGATCCCGAGACCACGGATGGTGCCGCCGAGGATGACCACACTGATGCCACCACTGATGGTGCCGCCGAGGATGCCACCACTGATGATGGCGGCGCACGCACAGATGGCAGCCAACCGAAGAGGCAACGGAAGGACCGGCGCCCGATCGTGCTCCGCACCCTCAAGGAGGAAGTTACTGAAGTGGACTCCAACGGGAATCCAACGGCGCCCGAACGAATAGTCAAGGGGTACTCGCTTCAGCTCGGGTGCATTGTCCGAGCACCGCCTCGATCAACACCGAGAACCTGAGGCATCCTGACCGAGGGAATTTGCGCAACCTCCTCTTCGAAGCTGCACGAACGATACAAGTTCCCCGCTGAATTTGAAAACACAAGCCTCAAAGGGAATAAAGTGAACAATGCTGCCCTCACGAAGATGAGCAAGGCCCTGTCTACTTGGAAAAGCAATGTGAAGAGAATGATCGAGAAAGGTGAGAGTTATCAGAAGATCAAGGAGAAAAATCCTTCGATCACCGAAGATGACTACAACGACTTCAAGATTAATTGCTCGAGCACCGCAATCTCCCAATCAAGTGAGTGGGGGAAACAAATGCGGGAGCTGAACATAGGGGAACACACACTCGGTCCCGGCGGTTACAGAGTGGCGGAGCCTATATGGGACAAGGAGGAGGCGGACCGTGCGAGCAAGGCCTACCGCCTCTTCGATACATACGGTGACAAGCATACCGGGAACTTTGTCGGGGCCGGTACAAGAAGGACCGAAAACAAAGGAGCTTACCACGGATCCGAAGACCAGGCAGCTTGAGCTTGTTCTCGTAAGGAATACACCCGCGTAATTAGCTCCATATGTGTTGCATTCTAATTAATGAAGCCAATTTCTAAATGGTTCACATTCCTTCCGCAGCGATTGAAAGAGAGAGCTGGGTCGACTAAGAGCAACCCTTGGGACACCACTCTAAATAGGGGTTGAATGTAATGAAGAACAAGGATAAGCTCGAGAAGCCGACGTCACTGGTCGTGTGGCGGCAAAGGCTTGTCGACAAAATGGGGTCATACTATACCGCCGGTGTGCGGAAGGAGAAAAGACCAGATCGGAAAGCCAGTAGCGAGAGGTTCAAGAACTCAAGGCACAGGTGGCGCGGATTCGGAGATTGTCCAAGAGCAAGTGGAACAACGACTCGAGCGGCGATCACCGCCCTTGTGCCTACCTTGATCTCGGGTTGAGTCGTGGATTGCGGGCGCCAACAGGGCCGCCCGATTCCTAGCTTCACGGCCAGCAACTCGCATAATGCGATGGCGGGCCATTGGTGCCCGGCGAGGCGACATTGGTGTCTCCGACGCCGCACGGAGCTTAATGCACCGGGTACGCCGCCGGCACCTCTTGACAAGCGGCCCCTCCGTCAATCTGCGCGCCGCCGTTGGCGGTGCGTCGACATTAGCCGAGCTCGACGCCATCATCACGGTAACTAATTAAGCCTCTCTCGCCGAGGACTTCATCTCCTTGCCTTTGATCGGGCATCCTCGACGCCCTACATGTTTTCGCAGGGCGCCGCCGACGTTCGTGCACTCTCCTCCACTTCGTGAACAACGAGTTGGTCGATGTCGCCAAGGGCAAAATCGCTCAACCGGCAACCCTTGTTCCACGGTACCCAGATGCCACCCAACTTGTTTAGGGTTCAACTGGTTGGTGCTGCCAGGCTGCGACGACTTGTTACCTCCGATTCGACCCGTCGGGCCGGCGATGAAGACGTGATGACCCTCGGCGCTGCTGAGCTGGCCCCTACTTTGGCCGAAGAGCCAGATTCGTTTGTGGGCGGGGGACACCACCCCAAAGACAACACCGCCAGTCGTGCCGGCGCCAAGTCGGCCCCATGGCAAGACCGCCGTAACGATGCCGGACATCCCTATTGCACTGGATCCAAACATGCATATGGCACAGGATCAGAACGACGACGACGACGACGATGATACATTTGGCAACGTCGATCAGTACTTTGCCGAGCATGGGTGCGATGGCGACTTCATGGGGCCTCCTTCTCAAGAACCAAACCCAACAAAAGGCGTGTGCGATCTAGCTGGTACCGCGGAGAAGCCAAGTTGCAACAGCGCCGTCGGCGTTCAGCTCTCAGAGACGCCTCCACTGCCGACTTCACCGAGCCTCGGATAGGCGAGGTGCTAAATATTATCAGCCCCAACACACTCAAGAAGGCGGTGCGTGAGCAGAACTCGGTCCCATTACGGGAGAAGAAGAAGGCACGCAAAAGAAAGACTAAGAAGGGTGCGAGCCAGCCGGCACCGAGTACGATCCGTGCTCAGGACGGGCCACCTTCACCGCAGGATATCTCGAGGAGGGTGCATGTGGCGGGTAGGGCGATGCTACCGACAAATATGCTCAATGCTGCAACCGGTGCTATGCGGAGTCTGCATGACAGTGTTCTTTCTTTGGAGAAGCGGCGTCTCAGGGAGAAGGATGTGGCATACCCGATTTTCGCGGCCAAGGTGCCAGAGGGCAAGGGCTTTGTGATAACTCCATCGGGCGTACGATCGTCCTGCGTTTTGATGACATCCACACTATGTTGAACCTTCATCCACTGCACTACACCTTCGTTCGGCTATTTTCGCTGAGTATGGAGATGCGGATCATTCGCGACAAGACCCCGGACATCGTGATAGTCGACCCCTTCTACATGCGTGCCAAGATCTTGGGCAGCGCTGGGGACCGGCAAGTCGCGAGTTCTTACCTCGAAGGCGTCATTCTGGCAAACCAAGATAAGGATAACTTCCTCGTGCCTTACTTTCCCGAGTAAGTCCTCCCCTCAACCGGCCCGTAACATATGAATTCTTACATTTCGATCGTTTTTCTTTTAACATTCCGTGTTTTCTGCAGTGACACACGTTGCACGCTCATCCTCCTAAGCCCCAAATATTCCATGGCCACGTATTTCGACCCGGACCGTCGATTGAGCGTAGACTACACAAATGTCAAGAAGGTTCTTGATGATGTTCTCCCGGCTATGCCAAATCTGGAGGCACCTTCACCAGGCCTATTCGTAAGCACGACAAGCACGTGTTCTCCCACAATCTGACGTTCGCTGCGTCAAGCAGCCGCTGGCGATCGAAGGGTGCCTACTCGCCATCCATCACATGCGAGGCGATCGTGCGGGACCATCATCAACTTCGCTACCGAGTAAACTCAAAGATTGGGCGCGGCGTGTCGGCAATCCAGACGCGGACCTCCGAGCAAAATTCTTTCGCATCCGATGGAGTTTGCGGAAATCATCCATCAAGATGTCGCCGTACGACGGGGCAGTTCTACCTCGAAATCAACCGTCCAACGGTGACATGGACACAATGCTACAAATGCAGGATGACAACGCCCGTTCTTTCATGACTCCCACGATAGAGCGGCGGCTTCATCCACGCTCCGTCCCTTGAGTCGAGTTGTCTAGTTCGAAACATCGATTGGCTCATGTTGTAATTAAACTTTAATGAACTTGTAGTATGTCTCTTTGGTTTGAGAGTCGTTCAACTTAGATGTAATCGATGCTATTAATGTCTTGCTTTTCTCTTCCGATCGTTCATTGCATACTTATATATTGCTTATGTATTGTCGTGAATTGGTACTAACGTTTACGTTTGGCTAGTGCATAGCGATGCCGGCGTATGTCGTGTACAAGGGTAAGGTTCCGGAGTCTCGATGATGGGAGGAGTGTCGGAGACAGGTTCACCGATTCAGCGGTAACAGTTACAAAGGGTACACCACTAGGGCGAGGCGAATCTAGATCGCCCGCTATCTAGCGGGAGAGGGAGGGCGTTGGAGGAACCGGATGAAGGCGAGTTTCATCGTGATGATGCTCATCGTGATGACCGCAGCTCTCTTCTATGTGATGGTAGTTTAGATGATCGATATCGACTTGTAATGTGAAGACAAACTCGCTACTCGCGGTCTCGAGACTTGTAATATAATGTTCTATCTTTGTTCGGTCTTTTCAATTCGGAGACTAATATGATGAATTGTATTAGGAGACTAATATGATGAATTGTATTCAAAGACTAATCTTCTATTGTATTTGATGAATCTGTTGTTGATATGTGTTGTCTATATTTTGTCAAATTATACATTTTGTAACCTGTGCAAAAACAGAAAATAAAAAATAAAAAACCTAATATTCATACTAATGGCGCATCACATGACAGTGCGCCATTAGTATGACAAAGGCATACTAATGGCGCATCATGGGTAGTGCGCCATTAGTATGCTGTGTTACTAATGGCGATTCAGGTAGTGCGCCATTAGTATGCCAAAGCACTGGTATACATGGCCTGGGAGGCATACTAATGGCGCACCTGGCCTATACTAATGGCGCACCAGCGTGCGCCATTAGTATCTCAGATACTAATGGCGCACCGGTGGTGCGCCATTAGTAAAATTACTAATGGCGTGCTATTAATGGCGCACCACAGATGCGCCATTAATAGCCATACTAGGTGCGCCATTAGTAGGGGTTTTTCTAGTAGTGTTCGGCAAGCCTAGCAAACACCGGTGAGCGCTGAAGCACGTTGATATCATTGTATGATCTGGCCATGCCAAAAAAAGAGTGACAGATCCAGAGATCTTGAGACGCAACGGCCTCAAGTATGACTGTGCAAGCCCTGACATGGCCCTTATACTGACCTTGCCAAGCAGAACGGCATTTCTTCCACTCCCAGTGCATGCAGTCTATACTGCCAAGCATCCCTGGAAAGCCCTTGCTGGTATTCATCGCCAACAAACGGGATGCATCTTCAATAGTCGGCTCTCTCAAGTACTCAGGGCCAAACATAGCAATAACAGCCTCGCAGAACTTATACAGGGAGTATAGGCATGTAGACTCGCTCATACGGACGTACTCGTCAATGAGATCACTGGGCACTCTGTAGGCAAGCATTCGGATGGTGGCGGTGCATTTTTTATAAGAGGAGAAACCAATTTTTCCAATGGCTTCCTCTTTGCACTCGAAATAGTCATCATAGCCGACCACTCCCTCTCTAATACGGTTGAAAAGATGCCTACTCATACGGAAACGGCGGCGAAATTTCTGATGTTTGAACAATGGGTTTGTTGTGTCAAAGTAGTCCTTCCAAAGAAGGAAATACCCGCTCTCTCGGTTACGATTCAACGCTGGAAGGTGCCCCGGAATGGAGCCACGGAACGACGGGTGCTGGCTATTGAGGTGGTGATGGACCAACACGGCAGACAAGACCTCCTCATCATCATCGGACGAGGAATCGTCGGAGTCGCAAAGAAAACTGTGAAAAAAGAACTCGTCGGTGGAGTCCATTTTGTACCTTGGCAAACTGTCGAACAGCTTGCGGGCGTCGACGAAGGAGACGGCCGGCGAAGGGAGTCGCGCCGTCCTCGGACCAGCTAGCTGCCCTGACGGCGTCCGACGAGCGTGCCGGTGAGGATCTGGACGGGGCAGCGAGGCGGCTTCTTGGTCGCTATCGCGGTTGTGTCAGGGGAGCGGGGGTGGGAAGCTTTCGGTTCCCCGGCGGCAAACGGCGGTGGCGGCGACATGGAAGGCGGCGGCGTTGCAAAGGGGATATTGTGGCGTCGGCAGCTCGCAGAGCCACTGGAGAAATGGGCGGTGTGGGCGGTGACGAAGGAGGACGGCGATGTCTTGTTGGAATGGGAGAGGATGGCCAAGGTGCCACCGACCAGCGGGCCAGGGGGAGGAGAAGGCGAGCGCGCGCGCGTCCATCTCTTGTCCGCACCGACGTAAATTCGGCTCTAAAATGATCCGGGAATGAGTTGCCCCCGGACACGCGTCCGTTTTGGTCGATGCTACCGACTTTTGCGTCCGCACATGTCCAAACGGACGCCCGCGGATGAAATGGGTCGTCCCATTAAAGTTGATCTAAATCAGTAGCCAGTAGGCCATCTGATCATCAACCATCTGATCATCAATCATCACACGGAGTCAGGCAAATGGCGGGTCGGGCCGGCACACGACGCGCTGTTCCAAATCCAGACGATCGACAAGGCGTGTGCCCAGAACTGAAAACAAAAAGAACCCTAGCAGCCCCCGCCCCAGAGTTCAGAGTGCGCCAACTGTCGCGGCCGGCCGTGGTCACGCACTCTCCAAACCCGTGATACGCAGTGAGGTCGACCATGCGCGCCGCGTCCAGAAGCGTGGGCGCGCATGTGGGCAGCACATGTTCGTGCTTTGTACCGTTGCCCTGACCTAGATCTGCGGTCTAGTTAGGAAAAAGAACACAAGATACGTCCCTCACTGCGTGTGAATGGCTGGGTTATGCCCACTGAGGCACTGATCACAGTGTTTAACACAGCGGAAATACGCGTCTGCATGCATGGCTGTAATTAGCGAAGTTTGTAGTAATTAAATCTGCGAGGATTAGCTAAACGCAGATAGCAAGGGCGGCTTGTCGATGGGGACGATCACGATCTTTGGACACCCGGCCGTTCACAGCAGAAATACGGAAGGACAAAGGCAGTAGCAACGCTGCGGTCCGCTGGGACGTCACGTCGATCAGGTCCTGCATCCCTCTGAACGTTGGAGGATGACTTCCTCTTTTTTTTTTCTGGGACCGTCCTTTCAGTGTGACAGCAACGTGCAAATGTCGAAGAAACATGGGATGATGGGTCCCGCTCCTCGCACAACCGGTGGGCGGCTGCACGCAGGTTTTGGATCGGCATTGCTCCTACCACGCTTTTTCTGAAGAGAAACTTACCTCGTTCTTCCCATCGCCCTTCTCAGGGGTTCATGGCGCTATGGGACACATGTGCACCGTCTAAAGCGAAGATTCATAAGTGACGTTTGATCAAAAATGGGTTGGCTGTGGGGTTTGAACTACATCGACGACGGATTAAACCGGGTGCTTTTGTGTTGCATGCGGTAGAGAAGAAACCATCTATCACCGGTTTTGGGCATGTCAACATTCAGTAAGGTTCTGGCAGCTCTTCCACTCAGAGAAGGGAGTTGCGGTGGCGATCCCACCGTGCACGACGGACTCCCAGAGTGCTCTAGCTCGCTGGCTCCTCGACTGGTTTGCCGGGGCATCTTCCAATGATGCATTCTTTGTATGGCCTTTGGCTCGCCCGGAATAATGCTCGGGATGGCAAGTCGATCGCCCCAGCACATGAAATAATGAACTCTGTTTTTGCCCATATGAGGGAATGGAGGGAGATACATCCACGGAAGACGGGCGTGCCTGTTCGGAATGAACCACAGCGCTGGGAGCCCCCTGAGGAGGGATGGGTTAAAGTAAACTCAGATGGAGCTGTGTCAAAGTTGGGAGTGAAAGGAGGAGGTGGAGCAGTCCTTAGAGACCACAATGGCGCTTTTCTGGCAGCAACCTGTCATTATTTCTCAAACTTTGTGGATCCGGAAGCTACTGAGGTCTTGGCGTGCCGACGTGCCTTGCAGCTGGCTGCAGACATTAACACAACAAGAGTTCATCTGGAATTGGATGCTCAAGCTGTGGTGAATATGCTGAAACATTCATCGAGGAATCTATCGGCTAATGGTCCATGGACTGAGGAGGTGAAAGCTCTTCTTGGGTCCTTTGTCGAGTACAAGATTTCTTGGGTTCGGCGTTCTGCTAATATTGCCGCGCATAAATTAGCTAGAGTAGGTGTTGGTGATGAATTGTGCAAGGTGTGGTTGGGGGTCCCCCGAGACTTCGTTCTTTCTGTAATCGCGGATGACATTTCGGTGTTTTAAGTTTTAAATAAATGCGGCAATATTTACCCTCCAAAAAAAACAAATTGGAGACACATACATGCATCTGACCTGTCCCGTGACCGGAGGCTTATCCATCCTTGGATGATTTGTTTGCCGCAACAGCTCCCTGCTCTCGTTTCTGTTCCTGTTTCCGTTTTTAGAGTGGATGCATATCCCCTGTTTCGGTTTCGGATAAGCTCCGGGAGAGATCAGTCGCGTCTCGCCGTTGCTTGCTCCCGTCACGCCGTACCCGTGCGTGCCCCCGGCCGAACGGATCAGGCGAGGCGAAACACGCACGGGTCGGTTCTGACGAGATTTGTGTAAGAACTTTCATGATCGAGTCGATAAAATGAACTGAGAATTTTTCTTCTTCATGCTCTTGATATTTTACTGTTGCCGGGATTCCCCCTCCAACTCCTGAACTTGCGCAAGAAGATGATGGTGGGCTCGCACTCGCACAGTTGGCCAGCTTCTTGTTTAAACAGTTCTGTTTCTTGGCCGGAGATGAGTTGCCCGGCACACCAACACTTATCAGTTGGCTCCGATGTCCCATCTCCCTATAAAATACGGTGTTACTCTTGCTTAACGATCCGAATACTGATCATACACTGTACGGGCGCAGACAAAAAAAATACGTATCATCTCTAAGATCTTCCGCTGAGAACCGCTGTCTGTGTATGTACACTGGATGCGTTGGGCATGTAGTACTAGGAGTTGCTGCTAAGCAAAATAACCAAGTGGGGCTGCTGACGCTGGAAAAAAGTACTCGTTGAACATCCGACGACTTTTTCTTTAACTGAATATATCTGACGAGTTGGTAGTACTACGTTCTAACAAACCCGTATAATATCCACTTGCTAACCCGATATTCTGAAATGTCAGCGTTGCCAACATGCCCGCGCCGAGCACTCTAGGACGCCGGACTCGGTCGCGCGCGCGGACGCACAAATGCCACGGACGCGAGCAGAAGAAACTCTCTTGCCGGTGCAGCAGGGCATGATCGCGTCAGCGCAGAGTCACACGGGCTGGAAGATCTGCCATGCACGGAACCTGGAGAAGTTCAGTGGCAGCTGACCGGGCAGGCAATCCATGGCTACGTTCCGTGACTTTCCAGTGTCCATTTAGGACGCGAGGGCGACCGATAGTCCGGCCGGAGAAAAAAGTTCAGAATCAGTAAACCGCAGGTAAACGCCACGCGGGAGGCAATGTACTAACCAAGAGCTGGCGGCGCCGCCAGTGAATCAGATGCCGGGCACACCAATACATATCACCTGTGGCAGTGGTGCCATGACTGTCAGTTGGATCTGTTCTCTATCAAATACAGTGCCTGCGGTGCTCCTTTTTCTCAGCGAACGAAAAATATTAGTGTCCACTTTTCAGATGAACGAACAGAAAATATCATTGCCAGGCAGTGATGCAAAAATACCTAACTTTTGCATCTTCAAAGGCCAAAAAACTGTCTCCAACAAATGATGTAGATGCAAAAAAAAATTACATCCTCGCCTCCCAAAAATGTAAAATGCAACACTTTGAGTTGCAAATTTACTTCTCCGGTTGCGGGAGATGTAAAACCCGCAAAAAAAAAATGCAAAGTTACATCTTCGGAATGCAGGAGATGTAAAACCCGCAGTCGCACGCCAACCGCCAACGGCCGTTCATTCCAGTTCAGCCCATCGCCGCCCTGACCCCGACCCCGTCCGGCCGCCGCCGCCCCGCTCCGCCCGTCGTCGGAGGACTAGGATGACTCTGACGAGGAGGACAAGGGGTGCGACGACCCATACAACTACGAGTTCTGGGAGCAGTTCGGCAGCTCCGACGATGAGGAGTAGTTTCATCCAGTAGTTCGAATACGTAATAAAGTGGTTGTTTTCGGATTTTGACATCTTCATTTGCATCATCTGTTGGAGTTACTGTTTTACATCTCCAAAGTACATCATATGTTGGACTTGAGACTTTTTGAAGATACAGAAAACACTTTTTAAAGATGTAAATTTTTTACATCTTCAAAATTTGCATCATCTATTGAAGATGCTCTTATGCATGTACATACACTAGATATGTTGGAACAGCTACCTCCCAAGTGGAGTTGCTGAGAGTGGAATATAGTAGTACTAGTAACAAGGTTGCAGAAGATGAGAAAAAATTGACGCACATCAAAGACTAAGAAGAGAAGGGAAAAAGGACACCCAGGACAAGTCACGGCCTTGTATAGATTGAGGCAGAGATTCACATTGTACATCGTATATACGTGTATATTGCCCCGATCAATATATCGTGCATTACTACGGACTCTCTACAATATCAACGAGATTCTTCTGAACGCTGCATCTTGTTGTAATTAAAGCTGCCAGGATTAACTAAGGTTACAGACGCGGATAGCAAGGACGGCTTGTCGATCAGACGATCATGATCATTGGACACAGCAAAAATAGGGAAGGGCAAAAGGAAGGCAGAAGAAAGCGAAAGGGGGACGGACGGGCAGTGAAAGAGATGGCCACGTCTCATCGTTCGGTCGACCGGAATCCAAGGAAGCCAGATGCGGCGCAGGAGAAACAGTGATCAGATCGGATGAGAGCATCTTATCACGGCGGAACCGGCCGGATCACGACGCGCTCGGGCACCATCGCCGGCTCCACGATCCCTTCCTTCCCGCGGACTCCACAAACTCTTTCTATTTCAAAGTCCAAACACATCGTGTATATGGGCACGAATAAATATCTTCGGCGCTGATAGGACACTGCCATTACCGCGACTGATACCGATGCCGACGTGTCGTTCAGAGGTCGGCCGGGTTTGAAGCAAAGCGGAGGCGATCCCACGGCCGGCGTCTGGGGCCCGGTCGCTGCCGGCCGCTGGCGCGTCACGTCGCTCAGGTCCTCTGGCCCTGCATCGCTCTGATCGTTTTCTAGGTCCGTCGTTTCAATGTGCGAAGACAGGTTTAGGCCCCGGTTTGCTTGACAGCAACATGCAAACGTCGAAAATGCACGGGATGGGTCCTGCTCCTGCACAACCGGTGCGCGGCTGCACGCAGGATTTGGGTCGGCATTGCTCAGTTCCAGCAGAACTGGCACATGCGCGGGGTGCTTCTAAGGGCATCTCCACCGCGCTTCAGCAGCGCCTCCCTGCGCGATTTTCGCGCCGGCCAAAAGTTCAGCGTCAGCGTCGTAAGTTCGTTTTTCGTCGGCGGTAAAACTGGTGTCGGTGAACCAGGCCGAACCCGGCGCCGGAGGGACGCAGGGGAGCGCACAAGCGAAAAAAGCGCGTGGGCCGCCTCGAGGCGACCCGAGGGCCTTTTTCCGCCGTCTCTTCGACGCTTTTCCTCGCATCTCTCCCGCCGCCGCCTTCCTTCACCATTCTCTCCTTTCTCCCGCTTAAACCCTCCGCCGCATGCGAAGAAATACGCCATGCCGCCGAAGAAGTACGCCATGCATGTGGCAACAACCGCGATCGGGCGCCGCAGGCTCACCAAGCAGAGAAGCCGGGCGCCGCCATCGGCCACCGAACTGTCGAACACCGAGTGGAGGTGGAAGTTCAATGCGAAGCGATCACCGCCGACAAAGTGAACAGAACCATAGCCAAGAAGGCCGCGATAACGCTGGCGCTGGGCGGCGTCTTCCTCATCGGTCGACCAGCGGGATGAATCCACCCGTCGTCACCACGCCAAGATCGCGCATACGGGACAAGACGGCGGCGGATCTCCATGGGGTTCATCGCCGCCGGCCACGCCGACGACGACGCCGCCGACGCGGGTTCAACCCAAACATGACCTTCCTCATGGTCACCTCTGCGCTGCGCGCTCGCCGCCGCCGTCGGCGTGCAGTACCTCCATACAACTACCGCCGCCCCGCCCACGCGCCCACACCGACGCCCATCTCTACCGTGGACCGCTACCCTTCGCACTCGGCGACGCCGACGACACGGAGCCGACATGGGCGACATCATCGCGACAGATCGATCATGCCGCCGCGTCTCCCGGTTCGCCACCCAGACGAGCCGCCGACGGCAACGCCGACGACGCCGATGACGCCCACGACCACACGGATGCCAAGCCCGAACGACGCTTACGCCGCCGCCCAATGAAGGCGGGTTGCGCCGACGCAGCCCAAGACCAAGCAGCTCCGACACCGACGAGCTCAGCGCAGACGCCGACTCCGCTTAACGCTCGAGCCGACCCGCCGAGTGAATCGTTGCGACGCGAACTTGCGGCGGCGGCGCTGTTTTTGTAACGCGGACTACGTCCGATCGCCGGATTTGCGGCGTCTTTTGAGAGCGGAACGACCAAGTTTAAATTTCCGCATCTCAGGGCGGGGCGTGGGGCGTGGATGGGAGCTAGGTCGCCCAGGGCGAACTAGCGCCGCACGCCCCGAAGCCGCTCTATTTAGGCACACAGGGGCGAACGGTGGAGATGCCCTAAGAGCATCTCCGTCGCGCCTCGAAGCATTTTTCGCCGCTGGAGGGCTGCCGGCGAGAATTTTACTCCGGGCTCAAATTTCATCCATCGTTGCCCCCTCGCCACCCCCAGTGCAGACGCGGAGTCACCAACGCCCCGACCAAGCCCTCCGCCGCCGGAATCGCCGCCAATACAGCCTCGCCGTCCGCTGCCTCGCATTCTGCCGCGAATCGCCCGGTTATCCATCGCCGCGGTCTCCGAAGCTCGAACGCCGACGCCCGTCCTCGTGTCCGCGTGCTCGATGTTCGATCGCGCACGCGCCGCCCGGCCGAAGTCACGACAGAGAGGCGGCGCGCGGCGGCGCGCGCGCGGCCGGTCGAGCTCGCAGGGCGGCAGGGCGCAGCACGGCCGGCGAGGGGACGCGCAGCCGCAGGTCGGCGACGCGCGAGGTGGGGAGCACGGACAAGCATGGGCCACGGCAGGGACCTCCTCGGCGCCCTTCCAGCGTCCTCGCGCTCTCATGGCCGATCGAAGGAGGCGCGCCGCTGGCGCGCCAGGGAGATGCGCTGCTTCGCGCTGGCGTGGCGGCCGAGGAGGACGCCGAAGCTCGCCGAGATGCACCGCGAGGTCGACAACGACAACGACGGCCTGTGGCGCGCGCTCGAGCGGGCGGTGGACGAGGCCAACGGACGAGCTCCCCGCAGAACGCCATGGAAGAGCTCCCCACCGTGGACGAGCTCCCCGCAGAACGCCATGGACGAGCTCACGCGGCCGCCGTGACGCCCGCGCTTGCCCGCCGTGACTCTGGCGCCCGCTTCGCCGTGGGACGCCCATGACGCCGTGCCCAGCTCCTCCGGCGCCCTTTCGCCGCGCCCGTCCGTCCCGTGCGCGCCTGCTTGCCTCGGTAGGTTGTGGGTGGGGGAGTGTGCCTTGTGCGGCCGAGTGCGTGGGTGGGCCTGGAGAAAAGACAGGGAGAGAGAGAGGAGAGAGGGAGTTGGGACACTGACGGTGGACCGTTTGCATGCAAAGAATAGTGCCGACGTCCCCAGCTGGCCGGGGGGAGGGGGGGGGGGGCTGGGTTTCGCTTGTGCTCGTCGACCGTATTTTAGCTCGAATCCGGCGAAAACTGGACTCTTGAGGTGATGAGTGGGAGAAATTTTGCTCGCCGGCGGTGAAAAAGTGCCTTGGGGAGGCTTAGGGGACTAGTGGAGATGCTCTAAGACGCTTTTTTTTCTAACAGAAACTTACGCATCAGTGCTTTTTTAGCTACAACTTACGCATCAGTGTTGTTCACACGGAAACCGGTCAGATGTGAAAAAAAGATATTTCTGGATGATGTATAGCTAGATTCTACTCCCTTTGTTTTGAATTACTTGTCGCGGAAATAAATGTATCTAAAACTAAAAATTGTCTGGATACATCCATTTCTACGACAAGTAATTTCGAACGAAGGGAGTAGTACTGATCAGAGTACGAAGCGGCCCTCTCCAAACATCTCGATCGAAATTGATCCCCTTCGTTTCCTACCCTAGCCGCCGCTGCCACCAGGCGACTAGGGCGAGGCACTTTTTCCTCCGATCTCCACCGGACGGTGTGTTGGCCCCCTCTCCCTTCGGCTGCTGCTCCGGCGGCAGGAGGGAGGGGGGACCCCGTTCCTCCGCTCTGTAGTTAGGTTTTGGATTTGTAGGTCGTGGTGCGTCGTTGGGGTGGTGGGAGCGGCGCCCGGACGAATAAATCTGTCTCAACCCCACTCCCACACCGGCGGTGTCCTTCATGGCGGCGTCTTGGAGTTGATGGCATCGTGTCTCTGTCGATCCCTCATATCGACAGCGTTAGGGTTCATGGATGGTGTTGACGAGGCGACGGCGACGACTCCATCAGGTGTGTCTCTCCTTCTGCTCTGTCCCCGTTGCTGTGGCGTTGTCTCCGACGTCATGGTGGAGCAGGGAGGTTTTGTCGTTCAGGAATACGCATAGGCGGTTGTCTACGCAAGTGACAGCTGGAAGATGGAGTATCTTGTGTTGGGTCTGTGGTCGAAGGCGGGCAGTTCTGATTTCCTTCTCCGATGTCGTCGTCATGCGAGGTGTCAGTTCTGAAGTTCGATGGCGTGTCCGGGGACATTGTTGCCCGGTCTGATTCTTTCAACGGCTATGGTTTTGCTTTTGGCAAACTACTTTGAAGGTCCGTAAAGCTGCTGATCAGCGATGGAGCCGCGTCGAGCTTGGGCGAAGAGGTGATCTATCTTTTTACCCTTTGATGGCCGCTTCAGTGGCGTCGAATGAAAGGGACAGGCGCTGGTATTTTGCATAGGATTTTCCTATCTTTTCAGTCATGTATGGTCGGTGCTTACGTGCCTTGTAACTTGATCTTTATTCTATATAAGACACATATTACCATGAAAAAAAATACTGATCAGAGTAGTGGTTTGTGTCCATTTTTTAAGGGTACTTCTGGTTTGTGGTGCAAGAAATTGATCAGCATTTTGACGCAAAATATGCAAAGCAAAGATGGCATGAGTCCTAATAGTAGAATATTGGGGGATGGACCTACCTGGCTTGAACCCCCAGACCAGCCTCAAAAAACAAAAACTCAGACCAATTCCGGTGTGCTGCCGTCCAGGCCCACAGTACAGCCACCCACAGGCCACAGCGCCCACAACCCCAGTTAGTTAACTCGACCATACTCCTCGCCCACTGAAGCTCGTTCGTCTCTATAAATTCCGCCAACCAGCTTCTCTCAGGTGACACCATAATCTCCATCCTCTCCACGCACCCGATTCCAACTGCCAGCGCTCCTCGATCTCTCTCTCATGGCAACAGCAACTACAAGTCGGCCCAGCGGCCCGGTGCTGTCCATACCCAGCTACCGCTCCGCCTCACCCACCCGCGTCAAGCTCGCCGGCGGCAGCGGGGCTACTCGCTCGCCGGGCAAGTCCGTCAGCGTCTCGTCCCCATCTTCCTCCACCGGAGGTGCCCCCGCCAGGAGTCGGCGGTCCTGCATGTGCTCCTCGACGAACCACCCCGGCTCGTTCCGGTGCAGCCTCCACAAGGAGCGCAAGCAGGCGGCCCCAGCCGGCAACGGCAAGCCGGTCTCCCCGCCGTCCATCCGCCGCGCCTGCAGCCTGGGCTCGAAGCGTATGGAAAACGGACATTGGGCACACAGGGCCCTCGGGCCGTCCCCCGCGGCGCAGCAGTCGCAGCAGCACCGGAGGCGCACGGGCGGGTTCCGCCCCAGGCCGAGCCGGCTCTCCGCCGTCTCCGTGGCCGGCGAGCGTCCCAACGACAACCAGTAAATAAATCAACGTCGACATGCCATAGCAAGATAGTAGTAGTACTACATAGTACTGATCTTATGCAGATAGAATCGGTGGGGATTAGACCCAATCCGATTCCGGACTGGTCAATTTAGCTAGCCCGTAGCTGTCCATAGAGTGAGCCCATCCTCTGCTCTCAGCGTTGCAAACGAACACGCCTGCATTGGTTTTGGATATATACATGAGTGACACATTGAGACACATACATGCATTTGATCTGTCCCGTGACCGGAGGCATATCCGTCCACGGATGATTTGTTTGCCGCAACAACTTTCTGCTTCTGTTTCTGTTTTCTGTTTCTGGAGTGTGGATGCATCTCCCCTGTTTCAGTTTCGGATAAGCTCTGCGTGTCTCTGCAAGATCGTCTCGCCGTCGCTTGCTCCCATCACGCGGTACTCGTGTGTTCCCCCGGCCGAACGGATCAGGCGAGGCCAAACACGCACGGGGCGGTTCCGACGAGATTTGTGTAGAACTTTCATGATCGAGTCCATGGATGAACTGGGATATTTCTTCTTCCTAGTCGTGATATTTAACTGTTGGCGCGAGCGACGGCGTAGCTGCTGGGATTCCCCCTCCGACTCCTGAACTTACGCAAGAAGATGATGGTGGGCTCGCACAGCTGGCCAGCTTAGTTCAGTACGTACTGTTCCTTCGCCGGAAATGAGTTGCTCGGCACACCAACGTTTATCAGTTGGCTCTCATCTGCTTACCAAATACGGTGTTTCTTTTCCTTAACGATCCGAATACTGATCATACAGTGTACGGGTGCAAACCAAAAAAAAATAATCCTCTCTAACATTTTCTGTTGAGAACCGCTGTCTGTGTGTACGTACACTGAATGCATTGGGCATGTAGTTGCTGCTAAGCAAAATAACCAAGTGGGGTTGCTGATGGTGGAATAAAGTACTCGCTGAATATCCGACGGCTTTCTCTTTTGTAAAATATCCATTTGCTAACCAGATATTCTGAACTGTCAGCGTCGCCAACATGCCAGCGCCGAGCACCTTCAGACGCCGGGCTTGGTCGCGCGCGCGGACGCACAAATGCCAAGGAAGCCAGCAGAAGAAACTCTATTGCCGGCGCAGCAGGGCATGATCGAGTCAGTGCGAGTCACCACGGCTGGAAGATCTGCCTGGCACGGAACCTGGAGAAGTTCAGTGGCACCTGACCGGGCAGGCTATTGATGGCTACGCACTGCGTTTTTCCAGTGTCCAGATAGGGCGCGAGGGCGACCGATAGGCCGGCCGGGGGAAAAAGTTCATAATCAGTAAACCGCGGTAAACGCCATGCGCCCGAGGCAATGTACCGACCCCGAGCTGGCGGCGCCTCCAGTGAATCAGCTTTTCCATCCATGGATGATCTGTCTGGAACGTCAGCTTCCACGGCGGAGCAGGTCAACAGAAGGCATGACCCGTCGGAATAGCTCGATATCGACGTTCCCGTCGGAGCCCGGACACCGTCGGAAACATAGTTGGACTTGGCGCTACCGAAGGAAGGTCGGTCTCTCTTCCCAGAGACACGACACTCGCTCCACAGACACTCTTGCCCGAGCGCCAGGGCACGATCGAGTCACTGCACAGTCACTCGACCTGCAATTATTCCGAAGTCACGGAACCTGGAGAAGCTCGGTGACACCTGACCGGGCAGGCAACCCCTGGCTGCGTACGATTTTCCGCTGTCTCCGGACGGATACGAGCTTGGTTGGTCCAGGTAGGACGGGAGCGCGACCGGTAATAATAAGCCGGGGAAAAAGTACTGTACATCGAATTGGCAAAGCGCAGGTACACGGCCTGTGCCGGAGGCAATGTAGCAGCAGAGAGCGGGCGGCGCCGCCGGGGAGCGCCATATATGCACGTGCGCCGGCCGTAATCTCCGTCCCGGCGAGTAGCCATGAACTACTATCGATGCCGCTCTCCGCGCCGTCGGGCAATTGCATCACGCAGAATAGGACGGGAAAATTCGACTCGTTCGGAATTATCGCGGGCTTCTTTTGGTTGTATCGCACAAAGTGGATTACCAGTTGTTCTTGTAGATGCTCTGATAAAGATCTTGCTGGGAGATCGTGGAGTTGGAAATTGACCTCCCAGTGGCGTGCACTGGCATGTCCCCTCGTCGACGTGTCCACGTTGACCTGCAAAAATACCCCGACTCCACACTAGTTCTACTACTTCAGAGTTCAGAGTATGCAACACAAAGTCTGCTTCCCTCGGGCGCACGGTGTCCGACTTGGAGGCGGTGTCTGACTTGGAGGCTGAACAATTAGTTAGGGGCGATAACCTACGGTACTATCACGGCTAGCCTGTAGGGAAGGCAATGCCAGCCGATCCTAATCAACGGATGCATGTGCAAATTTGATCTCAGTGTGCATGTCGGCCAGTCGCTATTCTGTCTCGCACCTACTTAATTGCCCAGTTGATCCACACGCAGCGTAATCGTGGCGACAGGGACCGGGATGAACGCTTAATTTCCCACGGCCTCACAATGTCAGTCGTCGGCCGTGCTTAAATATCTAGATATTTTACTAGGGAATTCGTTGCTGTCCCAACCCTGCTGCATCGACGCAAAGATAAAAGCTTGCTGGCGATCGACCGGACATTAGTGTCGCTTTCGTTGCTGAACATGGAGAAGCATACGTAACAACATCATTATCAAAGTGCGTGTATCTGTATACGGAAGTTCAGTAGCACCTGACCGGGCAGGCAATAGGTGGCTACGTACTGCGTTTTCCCAATGCCCTCAAACGGATACGAGCTCAGCTGGTCCAGAGCGTCCGGAGAAAAAACTTCATAGAATCAGTACCGGGAAGTAGATGTTGGAATATTAGGCAAGTTCATGATTAATTCTATTAAATATTTCACAGCTAGGATAGAAATTAACATGCAACAATTTAGCAAACTAGAAGAGCAACAAATCATGTACAGCAGCATCGCCCACAAAATAGCAACTTCAGAGAGATATATGAATAGATTACGATAGACATATTGTTCGGTAGTTGTAGCAGGAGCGACAGTGTTGCTGATGATGTTGGCAACGGCCTGTTGTTGATGACGATGAAGACGACGATGAGTAGCCCCGCCCGACTTGGACGGAAGACTGTCCCGTGATGACGAACTTGAGTAGTCGCGCAGAGCGCTTTTCAAAAACCTAATTCGTCCTCTCCCGATGCAGTATCGTAAAGACGAACGGTTCCAGAGACCTGCTCTCCCGCACGCCGATGCACGTCGGCGTTCGAAATAGAGTAGACTACGGTAGCGGCGTAATTGTGAGACGAGGCAAAATCCTAGTTGTTTTCGGTGTGTCTTTGGCCTAGCGAGTAGCAGTCTATATAACAGGACCAGAGGCGGTATTGTGTCGAGATCACAATCCCAAACTGACTTGGTTTCTAAGTCATATATATACTTACCGGACAAGAAATCATTAACTTGTCTGCCAAGACATAAAAAATAAAACGGAAAACGGAAGTTGCGCCTCTGCAAGGCAACGGATTGGATTTCGCCGGACCATTCACGAGCATGTCACACGTACGCCTCGCCACGCCCCCGCCAGGCCAGGCGAGCGAGCGCGCGTGTGGTCTTCCCTTTCTCTTCTCAAAACACCATTTAGAGTGGTGAAGAGAACCCACTATATAAGGAGGTCCATCTCTTCTTCACCTTTCGGGATGGGACTAAACTTTAGCACCATCACTTGCCATTTTACACATGGGATCATTTGAGATTTCAGATTTTGTTAATGGGCCAGGCCCATTAATTCTAACAATCCCTACCAGATCACAAATACCCATTTAGAGTTTGTTCTTTTCTCACCACTTATTTAATATACTAGTGTATCAGTAGAGACTGTTAAGTTGAACTTCTGTTTAGAATTTCAAACTACATCCAACTAGAAGAAAAAGGGCCTAAAGATCATCCTATATAAACCCTTCGTCGAGCCCGAGCTCTCTGTTCTTCCCCTTTCCTCTCCTCTCTCTGGTTAACCTTTGAAAAATTCACAATTCCAAAAATCAAAAAACAAAAACAAATCATTTTCTATTAAACTCTATTTCAAAAATCAAACAAATCAAGAATCACTTTTTAAATCAAAACCTATAGCAATGCCATGTTATCAAAGTTATTCAAACCATCTAGTGAAACATATCTCAATTAAACATCAAAGAAGACTTCATTTTCAAATGCACATTATGTTTACTTCATCAACTTTTTTTTAAACATACAAATGTGCACCGAATAACATAACAACAGTGCCTCGTTGACTAAGGAATGTTGGTGACCCAAAAAAATGTTTTGACAACAAAGGCACGACCATGACTCTGCTGAGTGTTCCACTGTTACTCGACTACATTCACAGACAAGGATGGAATACGAACACATGGATCACACAGGCAGCATGCGACGATTAAAACATTTAATTGAACAAGATAACTGAAAATATTAAAAAAAACTGATCCAACAAACGCATGTTTCCGTAAATCTATCCCTGGAACTGCCGGATGGCTAACAACTGCTCTTCGACGGTTACCCTTTTTGCAGGAAAAACTAAAGATCCCTTTCATTACACTGAGTCCATTCCCATCTTCTTCCTCGGATGTTTCTCGCCGGCCGCAACAATTTCACCACCGCACACCTGCGGCCATGGACGGCGGGAAACTAACAACACGCATCGAACACATCACTACCCACGGCACAACCATGTTGGAAGTGGTGTACACCAACGACCCAAAGACCGTGGAATAAATCATCAAAAAGTACGAGGAATGGCTGAAGGAGGAGGAGAACAAGTTCGTCGGCCTCGACCTCGAGTACACACGTAAGAGCATTTACATACGACAGGTGATCGCCGTCGTCCAACTTGCAATGCGCGAGCATGTCATATACCACTACTGCATGTCCGAGCGCTCCCAGGCGTTACTTGACTTCCTACAACGCAAAGCGGTAACTTTCGCTGGCGTCGACACCAGGAGCGACAAGACCATGATGGCCCGTGCATGGATTAAAATTCCAGACGAGTACCACGTCGACATCCAGAGGCAATTCTGTATCAAGGGGGGTGGAGAAAGGGACTCCATGGCTGACCTTGCAACGGCCATCATCGACCCCTCCTACAAGAACATGAAGAAATCATTCCCAAAGGAGAAGCACCAGTTCTGGGAGTGGAAGCCTCTATCCCTGCTACACCTTGAGTACGCAGAAAAAGACGGATATGTTAGCTACGAGTTATACCGTAGAATCCTAATCATCAAGAACAGGCTACGTCACCTCCACTAACAACCAATGAAGGAAAGACTCCGCCCACATAAGAACAAAGACGACGGATCTTCCGACGGCCGGAAGCGCAAGAAGGAAAATAGTGGTTGGTAAATTGCGAGAAAATGGATGTCTACATTAAACTAGTAGTAACTAGTATTATGATAATTTATATTGAATTAACCTATGTTGTAAATATGACTGTTGTTGCTCAAAGGTTCTGTGTGTAGTATATTACTATTTTACTTTCGAACATAGATGTGTGCTCATGTAGAAATGCATAATACGTTTTGCATGTCTAAATACAATTAATAAGTTATCTCCTAGTATTGAGAAAACATATGTTGTATCCATGATTATAGAAGGACAAATATATCACACGATATTGTATTATAATTTTCATACTTATCTTGTACAAGATGCATCGTCCATTTACAAGAATATGTGATTGTATCATTGTTAACTTTTCTGTAAAATGCTTATTCAACATTGGCATGAACAATTCATAAATACTGCAGAAGAACATTCAGTACACACACATGGGACAAGCACTTGGTTAGTTTAACCACATTTCACATCAAACACTGCTCTGTCCATTCACAACTTCCTTGCTTATTGCACACAGGTTCCTCTACGTACACCAGTTCTGCAGGATGCCACAAACTAAACTGCTTTGTGCAAAGGACCTATGTACATCCATGGTTCTGCAGGATGCTGTGGCTCTCAAAATATATATTCCAAACCATGCTTGTGGTGCCACACGCACGTGACACTAGAGACTTCACACCTGTGCTTGAGGTGCCACACGCCCATGACCCTCTCTAACAAAGTATTCGCACCGATGCCTCTCCTGCCAAACTCTCGTGCCTCTACAAAATACACATGTTTTGTACATCAAGAGGGTTCATACCCGTGTCTCCAGAACAAAAGCCACACAAACGTGTTCGTAGTGACTTCACCAACGTGCCTCTAACGACTTCACTTCTGTGCCTGCATTTACTCAATCCATGTGCCTCACATGAAAACCACAGTGACTCTATGTGCTCCGCACGCATGATCGCCCCTGCTACACACACGTTCCTCTCAGTACAGCCGTATCATGCCGGATGCCACCAACCTATACCTGTGCCTCCTGCCTATACAGGCTACACTCACGTGACTCTGGTGCCCACACACCCGTGCCTCGCATAACACGCACCGTGACTCTACAAGCTATTCACGCGTGATCGCCCGTGCCTCTTGGATGCTCCACAAACATTCATGTCTCTACAACCCATGCCCGGAGGAAACATAGAAAAAACAAAGTCACACATGTGCCTCTAATCTATGTATAACTATGCCTCCAATTAACCAACATCCATCCAAAAAAACATTTAAAAAAGAGATGCACTGCCATGCCTCTTCTACAAATGAAGTACAAAAATGAACATTTAGGTTCATATATAAATAACATTACACCGTAGCATAGATTTTTAAAAAAATTCCATTATGATCAAAAGCTATAACTAACATCACTGCGGCAGAAGATGAAAGATAAGAACAAGCCTCCCATCACACTCTTTGAAAGTTATGAGCACCATGTTGTTACTTCAATAGACGATGCCTGGAGAAAATCACTAAATCCTTCCTTTTTGAACACCATCTTATTACCCAAGCCAACGAAGTAGCAACAAGGAGTGCTCACACATATATCATCATCACGAGATTCCAAAGTAACTTCAAGAGTTAAAACGCCAGTCCTGGGAAATGTCACAAACTCCTTCAAACTACTCAGAGCAATGCCAGGAATAACCTGACAAAAACATCAAGCTATTAGAAATAAAACAAAAATTAAAAGCTAAAAATAATAAAAATAAATAAATAAACGTAAACAAAGAAAAATAGTGTAAAATAAATCTGACCATATGATGACCATTAACATTCATGAAATTAATCCTATGAACAAAAGGACAACAGGGTATGTACTCATCATCAAAGAGTTGGCATGTCATGAAATACATCTGCTAATAATTGAGATAAACACCACGGGTGCAATAACAACTACCAACAAGTTGCTTCTCGGAGTCTCTCAAACCATCAAGAACTACAAAAATAAAATTACACGGGATCAAGGGAACAGAAAAATCATGTGAAATAAAACAAGCTAAACACTTCCTTAAAATTAAACCTTACCAGCGGAAGGTAAAGGAGACAACATATCTCCACCCCGATAAAAGTCAACACCAATCAACGTTCCATAGTGCTCAAGCCTAACGGTCATTCTATCACGATGACAAAGACCATAATCAATGAGCAAATCTTCCCAGAAAGGACCATGAAATTTTCTCCTCATCCGACCATGACTAAACAGAACACCATACAAAAAATCCTCACTAGAGTGAAGAGCAAGATCAGTATGTCTGTCACCCCTACTTATGGCTAAAGCCTTACACTCCTCGATGTAATGAGCAAGATGAGCTCTAACACTGCACGTAATATACTGCAAAAACGAATGATCATGATAAAAAAAGAAGACCTAGAATAATTTCCCTTCAAAACAGCAACATCAGAACCAAAGAAATAAGCGTGTATGCCAAAAATTGATCAAATATAAAATGGTATTCTTACAACACGAATCGAACAACGCCGATCCAGAACCACAGTGAACACATCTACAGAAGAATCAACAGAAGAACACGGGCACCCGGCATACGGCAAAAAGGACAAGCCATACTTGCAAAGAACACAATGATTATCAAGAACTAATTCCACAAACCGACTTAAAACTTCACATCTGATAGTGTTGGTAGCCCCCACCCATAACTACCCCATAAATCTCTATATCCCGGAAATATAATGGGAACAAAAAGGGAAACAAAAAGGAAAGAGGGAACCCACGAATGCAACCGATAGGAAACGATGATCGGGGGAACGAGGATGCGCGCTCCACAACAGGCAACAAGCGCGACAGGCGCGACAGGGGCCGCCATAAGCACGCGACAAGATCAGCGGGCGCGACGGGCGGCGACGACGACAATGAAAGGAGAGTTCCACGGCGACGGTTCGACCACAGCAGAGAGAAACAGATATCAAAACAGATCAAAAATGTATTACAAACATTAAAAGTACAAGGGCTAAAGTGAAAAAAGGAAAAACCAGAAAGGAAAAACGAAAACCGTAAATGACGGAAGAGCCCGTCCGCGCGACAAGTGTCGCACGCGGAGCGCCCCGGAAAAGTCTCACGAGCGCTTCGCGGCTGACACTTGGCGCGCGGGGAGCGCTCCCCGACTAATCGTTGCAGGGAGCGCTCCTCAACTAGTGATTTTGTACGTGTTAGGGTATTTTCTTCTTTAGGTCCAGAAAAAAAGAAGGCCGAAGCCCACCACGTTGCTAGCACTCACGGACCGAAAGAATACGCTGCTGCAGCACCGCATCGATCTCTTCTGGCTCCTCTAGTATCCTCGCCTCCTCGGCTCCTCCCCCAAATTCTCCTATCCAAAAGAACAGCGCCGCCGCTCCCGTGCATTTCCAAATTCAAGGTGCCGCTCCCGTGCATCCATTAATGGAGACCTATGGTGCTATTCCCTTCCCCAATCATCACTTTTTGCATCCTCAATGTTCCCCATCAAGTAGACGTTTGAGGAATTGAGGAATCACCGTATTAGAGATGGTACGCCTCCCTCCAATTCTTCTCTTCCGAGTTCATACTCTTCTATTGGACTGTTATTAATAGCTTCATTGGATCCCGGGATAAGAAGGGGGGACAGGGAATGAGTGGTGCAGCCTTGCAGATCTGGGAAGCTACATCGACAATTCGACATCAAGGCATATGCTCATATTCAGGTGCTTTGGTTCCTTGTATTGACTGTTTTTCTGCAATTATTTGGTGACATATCTTCTAAAAAATGTTTATTACTAGTGAGAAAAGGAAGTGAAAAAATGTAGAGATGAACTGGTAGAGTAGAGATGAACTGGTAGAATTACAAAAAGGTTCAATTGACATTTTTTAGAAACGGTAGTTCTTCGAAGAACTTAAAGTGTTCAGAAGTATATTTGCCTTCTTACTTAGCTCGAAAGACTTTTATTGAATGATATTTAATTGCGCAAATGCTGTGCTAAATTTGTAGAAACGGTTTCTCAAAGTTATGTTGAATTAGATGATCTCTTCTCGGAATAACGACTACGACAAATGACTATACCAGAATCTGATGTGCCATTGTGTGCTATGGAGATTTTCGAGTTCATTGGAGACATAGACTCTTTTCCAAATATACTAATAGCTTATCAAATTTTATTTGTTGTACCATTCACTGTAGCATCAGCTGAACTCAGTTTCTCAAAGTTAGAGTTATTGGGAAATTATTTCCGATTATCAATGTCACATGAAAGATTGAATTGTCTTGCTACTTTATGCATTGAGGAAGCAAAGTTGGATGAAATAAATACTGATGTACAGATCTGATCATCATGTTCAGGAAGCTTTGGAGACGTTTTCTTCGGGTGAAGACATCGAACAACAAACAGATTAGAGAAAATAGAAACTAATGTAAGTTCTCACGCATTAACATTATATCTCATGATAACACAAACATTTCAAGTTGCTATCAGCTTTGACAAGGTTTTCATACTTAGAAGAGCGTGATGATTGTCTCTTTGTGCTCCTTAGAAGAGCGATCCTTTGTAGAACTATATTGTTTCCATACAATTAGGATGTAGTTCGCTAGACCATCAATCTATGCTATGTACTGAACTGCTTTTGAAATATAATGCATTCTGAATTTTTATTTGTCCACAAGGGCCCCATTTTGTCGTCTCGCCCCAGGGCCCCGAATATGTATGGACCGGCCCTGCTACGGAGATCACGCTACATCGAGGTTGGGTTGGGCAAGGCTAAGCCTAATTTGACACATACGGTGCGGTGCATGCTATTGGAAATATGCCCTAGAGGCAATAATAAAATGGTTATTATTATATTTCCTTGTTCATGATAATTGTCTATTGTTCATGCTATAATTGTATTAAACTGGAAACCGTAATACATGTGTGAATACATAGACCATAACATGTCCCTAGTGAGCCTATAGTTGACTAGCTCGTTGATCAATAGATGGTTATGGTTTCCTGACCATGGACATAGGATGTCATTGATAACGGGATCACATCATTAGGAGAATGATGTGATGGACAAGACCCAATCCTAAGCATAGCACAAGATCGTGTAGTTCGTTTGCTAAAAGCTTTTCTAATGTCAAGTATCATTTCCTTAGACCATGAGATTGTGCAACTCCCGGATATCGTAGGAATGCTTTGGGTGTGCCAAACGTCACAACGTAACTGGGTGGCTATAAAGGTGCACTCTGGTATCTCCGAAAGTGTCATTGGGTTGGCACGAATCGAGGCTGGATTTGTCACTCGTGTGACGGAGAGGTATCTCTGGGCCCACTCGGTAATGCATCATCATAATGAGCTCAATGTGACTAAGTAGTTAGTCACGGGATCATGCATTACGGAACGAGTAAAAAGTGACTTGCCGGTAACGAGATTGAACGAGGTATTGGGATACCGACGATCGAATCTCGGGCAAGTAACATACCGATTGACAAAGGGAATTGCATACGGGATTGCTTGAATCCTTGACATCGTGATTCATCCAATGAGATCATCGTGGAACATGTGGGAGCCAACATGGGTATCCAGATCCCGCTGTTGGTTATTGACCGGAGAACGTCTCGGTCATGTCTGCATGGTTCCCGAACCCGTAGGGTCTACACACTTAAGGTTCGATGACGCTAGGGTTATAAAGGAAGTTTGCATGTGGTTACCGAATGTTGTTCGAAGTCCTGGATGAGATTCCGGACGTCATGAGGAGTTCCAGAATGGTCTGGAGGTAAAGATTTATATATGGGAAGTCCTGTTTGGTCACCAGAAAAGTTTCGGGTGCTATCGGTACGCATCTGGGACCACCGGGAGGGTCGAGGGTCCACTGGTGGGGCCACCGGCCCCAGAGGGCTGCGTGGGCCAAGTGTGGGAGGGGACCAGCCCCAGGTGGGCTGGTGCGCCCCCCCACCAGGGCCCAAGGCGAAGAGAGAAGGGAAAAGGGGGAAACCCTAGGCTCAGATGGGCCTAAGGCCCACCTAGTGGTGCGCCCCTCTCTCTCCCCCCTTGGCCGCCCCCCTAGATGGGATCTAAGGCTGGCCGCCACCCCTAGGGATGGAAAACTAGGTGGGGGCGCAGCCCCTCCCTTTCCCCTATATATAGTGGGGGGTTTGGGGCTGCCATTCACATGAGAACCTCTCCCTCTTGGCGCAACCCTACCCCTCTCCTTCCTCGTCTCTTGCGGTGCTTGGCGAAGCTCTGCTGGAGTGCCACGCTCCTCCATCACCACCACGCCGTTGTGCTGCTGCTGGACGGAGTCTTCCCCAACCTCTCCCTCTCTCCTTGCTAGATCAAGGCACGGGAGACGTCACCGGGCTGCACGTGTGTTGAACGCGGAGGCACCGTTCTTCGGTGCTTAGATCGGATTCGGCCGCGATCTGAATCGCTTCGTGAACGACTCCACCGACCGCATTCTTGTAACGCTTCCGCATCGCGATCTTCAAGGGTATGAAGATGCACTCCCCTCTCTCTCGTTGCTAGTATCTCCATATATTGATCTTGGTGATGTGTAGAAAATTTTGAATTTCTGCTACGTTCCCCAACACATGCTACGACCGAAAAGGATGAGCAAGATCTTCCTCTTCATAAACATCTCAATGAGATTCTTCAAAATGCTGCATCATGTTCGTCGTATCACATCTTAGGCCGAATCCCAGGCCAATGCACTAATTTAACTCGCCCTATTTTGTGTTTTGTTCCACCATCAACGAAGGAATATATAGAGCACATGGTGCTATATAGTACTTTTAGTGATCTAAACGCTCTTATATCTCTTTACGGAGGAAGTACTACCGTTTATTATTTCTCCAAAACAAAACAAAAATCATCAAAAACAACTCGAAAGCGAGTGCACCATGAGCATCTCCACGATCCCTACCTTGCGTGGTCTCCCCCGTCTCCAAGTCTTCCTACAAACACATCGCTCACGGGGCCGGCCCTAGGCCATGGCAAAAGGTGCGGTCGGCTAGGGAACATGTCAAATAAGGGCCCAATACATTTACACATCTAAGTAAATTACAATATTTGATCTCCAGAACATATGCCATCAAGTGTGTAGGGGCATTTGCCCCCCCCCCGCCATTTCATCATAGTCGTACCAGACATACTTGAATTAAATGATGCAAAACATGGGTTTTGCTTGCCAATGGGTGGGCTGGATTATAATGTGCGTCACCTTGGCGAGATATTCAGTTAAATTCAATGGAACCCTCTTGATTCATTCGCACCGACGCTCGGGCTTCGGCATGGTGATCTCTTCCGCCTATTTTCATCTTGTTTGTTGCTGACGGCCCATCTGCATTGTTGAAGGATGGCGAGGAATTGGTCAGATTTACGCTCCCCTCCTAAACATATTAGGCGTGCGCAGGGTATCTCGCACTTGTTGTTTGTAGATGACACACTTTTGTTCTTCGAAGCAGATAACAACCAAGCTATGGAGGTCCCAAAGGTTTTAGAGACAACTGAGGTTGCAACTGGCCAGTTTAAAACCCAGCCAAATGTAGCATCATGTTTGCGGAATCATGTACGGTGGTGCATCAGACCGCGGTGCACTCAGTATTGCATGCTACAGCCGAAAAGGATCAGCAAGATCTTTCGCTTTCGAAACATATCAACGAGCACCAGGGATTAAATCCTGGTGCTCGATTATTCTGGATTTATTTGAGATTTCCGTGATCTTGCTTTCGATGGGAGGAGACGTTCCCGTCGACGACGAGGCGCCTACGGTGACTTTGTAAATCTCAATAAGATATGCTGACTCAGTCTCTCGGAGGTGCTCATAGAGGTAGGGTGTGCGTGTGTGCGTTCATAGGGGTGAGTATATGCGCGTGTATATGAGCGCTTGTGTCTGTACTGATGCTCAAAAAAAAATGTTCCATCGTGTTACATATCCGGTCGAATCCCAGGTCAATGCACTAATTTAACTCGTCCTGTTTTGTGTTTGTCCCACAATCAACCAATGAATATATAGAGTACATGGTGCCATATAGTACTGTATATATTTTTTCCTCCCAAATCTGATACGATCATATTCACATGCACGCAATCAACCGGAGAATCTACAATTCAAATCATCAACTCTTCAGTTATATGCTTTCTAGAAAATTGTACTCCGATTATGCGAGTATATGGACAAAAGCAATATATGATTTGGAGATCCACAGGTATACGGATAGAGCTCTGTATGATTGGAGACCCGTCTAAAACTAAATTTTAGGACTGTGTGGCCCACTCTCAACAACAACAAAAGGGACGCCTCCTGTCGATGGCCTTTACTTAGAGCAACTTCAACACGCCAACCCAAACTGACGGTGCTTTTGTTCCTTTTTTGTCCGTTTGGATCGGCCGCTCGCCCGGCGTCCGCCCTGTTTTAGACTTGGGTCGGCAGTGCGCCCAACGCGCCGACCCATTTTCAACAAATGGCTCATTTTTTGCATTGTTTCACACACAACTTTTGCATTCAAACATATAGTCCAAAACAAAATAAATAACATAGTTTCAATCGAATAAAATAGCACAGTTCTACAAGCCGAATAAAAGTAAAAATGTCTCACATAGTTTTGCTAGCTGAATAAAAAAGATACATCTATTGGTTGCCAACATGAGCTCACATATGCTCAACCAAATCATTTTACAGTTGCATATGAGTTTCCCAATCACGCATGTCATAATGAAATTGGATGAACTGTTCAAACGTTGCCGCTCCTCCATGCTCAGGCACAACATTCTAACCCTGAAACTGAAATCATTGATCATACAGACGTTCCGGGCGCTCATCTTCTACGATTGTACTATGCATGATCACACAAGCAGTCGTCACCTCCCATAGTTTCTGCGTGCTCCAAATATTAGCCGGATACCGAACGATGGCCCATCGAGATTGCAAAACACCAAAGGCACACTTGACGTCCTTCCTAGCACTCTCTTGCTCTTGGGCAAATCTTTTCCTCTTCTCTCAGACAGGGTTGGAGATTGTCTTCACAATAGTGGTCCACTGAGGATAGGTACCATCACCCAGATAGTACCCTTTGTCATAGTTGTGTCCGTTGATAGTAAAGTTTACCGGTGGGTTGTTGCCTTCGGCAAGCCTAGCAAACACCGGCGAGCGCTGAAGCACATTGATATCATTGTGTGATCCGGCCATGCCAAGAAAAGAGTGCTGGATCCAGAGATCTTGGCCTCAACTATGACAGTGCAAGCACTGACATGGCCCTTATACTGCCCTTGCCAAACAGAAGGGCAGTTTATCCACTCCCAGTGCATGCAGTCTATACTGCCAAGCATCCCTGGGAAGCCCCTGCTGGCATTCATCGCCAACAAACGGGTTGTATCTTCAATAGTCGGCTCTCTCAAGTACTCAGGGCCAAACACAACAATAACGGCCTTGCAGAACTTATACAGGGAGTCTAGGCATGTAGACTCGCTCATACGAACGTACTCGTCAATGAGATCACCGGGCACTCCATACACAAGTATTCGGATGGCGGCAGTGCATTTTTTATAAGAGGAGAAACCAATTTTTCCAACGGCATCCTCTTTGCACTCTAAATAGTCATCATAGCCGACCACTCCCTCTTAATACGGTTGAAAAGATGCCTACTCATACGAAAACGGTAGCGAATTTCTTATGTTTGAACAACGGGTTCGTTGTGCCAAAGTAGTCCTTCCAAAGAAGGAAATGCCAGCTCTCTCCGTTGTGATTTAACGCCGGAAGGTGCCCCGGAATGAAGCCACGGAACGACGGGCGCTGGCTATTGAGGTGGTGATGGACCAACACGGCAGCCAAGATCTCCTCCTCATCATTGGACAAGGAATCGTCAGAGTCGCAAAGGAAATTGTGAAAAAGAACTCATTGGCGGAGTCCATTTTGTACCTTGGCAAACTGTCGAACAGCTTGCGGGCGTCGACGAAGGAGACGGCCGGCGAAGGAAGTCGCGCCGCCCTCGGACCAGCTAGCTGCCCTGGTGGCGTCCGACGAGTGTGCCGGCGTCCGACGAGCATGCTGGTGAGGATCGACGGGCGGCGGCGGCTTCTTAGTCGCTTCGCGGTGTGGGAGGCGGGGTGGAAGCTTCGGTTCCCGGCAGCAAGACAGCGGTAGCGGGCGACGTAGGAGGTGTCGGCGTTGCAGAGGGGATGTTGTGGCGCCGGCAGCACGCAGAGCCACCGGAGAAATGGGCGGTGTGGGCGGCGGCGGCGGCGACAAAAGAGGCTGGTGAGGGCTTGTTGGAATGGGAGAGGATGGCCAATGTGCCACCGACCAGCGGGCCAGGGGGGAGGAGAAGGCGAACGCGGCGCGTCTGTCTCTTGTCCACGCCGACGCAAATCCGGCTCAAAAATGGGCCGGGAATGAGTCGCCCGCGGACGAAAAACGGACGCGCGTTCGTTTGAGTCAGCGCGTTGGACCGACTTTTGTGTCCGCGCTGATCCTACGGATGCCCACGGACGAAATGGTTCGTCCCGTCGGAGTTGCTCTTAATCAGTAGCTAGTAGGCCATCTGATCATCAACCATCGTGAGTGATGCAGCAAACGGAGTCAGGCAATGGCAGGTCGGGCCGGGACTGGGATCAGCATGTCACGCTGCAACATGCGGCCTCCCATCCGCCCTTCAATCTCCAACCAACGTTCCACAGCGATCCAAGGCAAAAAAAAATCCCAGGCGATCAGACTACATAGGTGAAATGCATCAGACTACTATTTTCAGAGTTTGTTCAATAGAATCACCAACTTTTCAATCATTATACAATACAAACAGTAGCTATATTTTTTTTACCGAATTTGCATAAATTAAATTTCAAACTTAGCTATACAAAAAAAAAACTATGCAAACAGCAGTCATATAGCAACAAAAACAGCAGTAATTTAACAATACAAATTAAGTACCATTTAATTGAAATTCAGTACCACTTGCTTGTAATTGAAAAGCTCGATACATTCAAATTCTCCACCAAACGGCCATTTCACTTGTGCACTTAGGCTACAAAATATATTTAACCCCATACTACTATAATTAACCATGTCCAAAATACTATCTAACAAGTTCCATGCTAGAACAGATAATCATCATCATCACCACCATGTACAAAATATTATCTAAGGAGCTTCCATGCTAGAACAGATTATCATGGTCAGTCGTCAAGAGCTGGGTGAAACTCATAATATTATTGCACTCTTGAGGCACCAAATTTACTTCTTTGTTGTTGTCATACTTCTCCACTTCTACTTGAGGCTGCACATCATATTTTTATTTTTTTTGTTGCACACCATCCTTCTTCCTTTGTGACTAAGAATAAAAATCACTGTAATTAGTTAACAAATGAGCAATAACAACATATCATGTACCAATTGCAACATACCTTTTCTCCCTGTTTTGTTGGTCCTTTAGTTACTCTGTGCTTCCCCATGAGTAACTTATGGTGCTTTGTACCGTTGCCCTGACCTAGATCTGCAGTCTCAAGATACGTCCCTCACTTCGTGTGAATGGCTGGGTTATGCCCACTGAGGCACTGATCACAGTGTTGGCCGCGTTTTAGAGGTTGGCCGCGTTTCAAGCAAAGCGGAGGCGATCCCACGGCCGGCGGCTAGGGTCCGGTCGCTGCGGTCCGCTGGGACGTCACGTCGATCAGGTCCTGCATCCCTCTGAACGTTGGAGGACGACTTCCTCTTTTTTTTTTCTGGGACCGTCCTTTCAGTGTGACAGCAACGTGCAAATGTCGAAGAAACATGGGACGATGGGTCCCGCTCCTCGCACAACCGGTGGGCGGCTGCACGCAGGTTTTGGATCGGCATTGCTCCTACCACGCTTTTTCTGAAGAGAAACTTACGCATCAGTGTTATTCACACGGAAACCGTTCGTTTGATAAGATGTTGTTTACTTATGTATGAAAAATGGCGCGATGGTAGTAGTAATCAGAGTACTGCCTTCTGTCCATCTAAAAAAACGAGTATATTATACTGGTTTGTGGTGCAAGAAATTGACCAGCATTTTTGAAACAAAATATTCAGAGCAAGTTGGCATGAGTCCCACGGTAGAATATTGGGGAGCTGACCAACCTGCCTTGAATCCTGAATCCTGAATCCAGGACCGATTCCGGTGTGCTGCCGTCCGGGCCCACAGCACAGCGACCCACAACGCCCACTGGTTTATACTACTACCCACGTCCCCAGTTAGTTAACTCCCCACCCACTGAAGCTCGCTCGTCTCTATAAATTCCGGCCAAGCCGCTTCTCTCATGTTCACTCCCGACTCGAGTCAAGTGACACCATAATCTCCATCCCCTCCACGCACCCCATTCCAACTGCTCGCGCTCCTCGATCTCTCTCTTATCTCTCATGGCGACAGCAACCACAAGTCGGCCCAGCGGCCCGGTGCTGTCCATACCCAGCTACCGCTCCGCCTCACCCACCCGCGTCAAGCTCGCCGGCGGCAGCGGCGCAACGCGCTCCCCGGGCAAGTCCGTCAGCGTCTCGTCCACATCCTCCACCAGGAGTCGGCGGTCCTGCATGTGCTCCTCGACGAACCACCCGGGCTCGTTCCGTTGCAGCCTCCACAAGGAGCGCAAGCAGGAGGCGGCCCCCGCCGGGAGCAGCAAGCCCGCCTCCCCGCCGTCCGTCCGCAGCGCCTGCAGTCTGGGCTCGAAGCGCATGGACAGCGGGCAGTGTGCCCGCAGAGCGCTCGCGCCGTCCCCCGCCGCGCAGCACCGGAGGCGCGCGGGCGGGTTCCGCCCCAGGCCGAGCCGGCTCTCGGCCGTCTCCACGGCCGGCGAGCGCCCCGGCGACAACTACCAGTAAACAAATCAACGTTGACATACCATAGCAAGATAGTTGTAGTACAGATAGTACTGATCTTGTGCAGATAGAGTCGGTGGGGATTAGACCCAATCCGATTCTGGACTGGTCAATTCAGCTAGCCCGTAGGTGTAGAAAGAAAGTGAGCTCGTCGGCTGCTCACTGCGGTGTAAAACGAACGCCCTTGGTTTTGGATATAACTACATGAGTGACAAATTGAGACACACGGTTCATGCATCTCATCTTTGGCCCGTGACGGGAGGCTTATCCGTCCATGGATGATTTGTTTGCCGGAACAACTTTTTGCATCTGCTTCTGTTTTTGTTTCTGTTTCTGGAGTGTGGACTGTGGATTCGTCTCGCCCCTATTTCGGTTTCGGATAAGCTCGGCAAGAGATCAGTGGCGTCTCGCCGTCGCTCGCTCCCGTCACGCGGTACCCGTGCGTACCCCCGGCCGAACAGATCAGGCGAGGCGACACACGCGCGGGGCGGTTCCGACGAGATTTGTGTATAATTTTCACGATCGAATCGATGAATGAACTGAGATATTTCTTCTTCCTTCCTAGTTGTCATATTTTACTGTTGGCTCGATGGACGACGTAGCGGTTGGGATTCCCCCTCCAACTCCTGAACTTGCGCAAGAAGATGGTGGTGGGCTCGCACTCGCACAGCTGGCCAGCTTCTTGTTTAGTGTGGAAGGCGACTTGATCAGTTCCGTTTCTTCGCCGGAGATGAGTATTATTTTTTGAAACAAGGCAAAAGTTTTGTCATTTCCACTAATTAAGAAGAAGATTAGGCATAATTCCACCAACCGGGAGAGTAGAGATCACTCTCGCGGCATAATATTACACAAATACTTCGCACCCGCATGAGCCCAAATAGAGGCATCATCTTTAATCTTGGCAATGACAATGGTTGTAGGGGTGCCGGTGTTGCGGAAGACCCTTGTGTTGCGTTCGGTCCAAATTTCCCATGCAACAAGCATCATTAAAGTGCTACGAACCATGCGCGAGTGACCCCTTTTGTGAGCAACCTTGTCCCAACAAACTTTCACCGAGGGCATGAGTTTCCAATCCGATGGATCGATGTCGTGGAGGCCAAGCCAATTCTTGATCTCCATCCACACTATCACTGTGAACCGACACTGGAAGAGGAAGTGAGCCACCGTCTCCGGAACCTGCTTGAAAAGGGGGCAAAGGTTGCAGTTCGGACATCCCCGACCTGCAATCTGTCAACGGTTGTGACACCCCGACTTAATCGTGCACTAATTATACACGCAAATGCACACGATCAGGATCGGAGACTCACGGGAAGATATCACAACATAACTCTAGACACAAATTAAAATAATATAAGCTTTAAAGATCATAGTTCCTTCATTGGCAAGTTCATAAACTTCTACACCTAAAAAACGATATAAACATCGAGTAGCAAGGGTGGTCTCAGAATCACCACTTTCTCGTCGGGCCTTTGCCCTTCTGGTCACCGGCGCTGTTGTAGGCGTTCGCGGCTGGTGGAGGGTCTTGGTCGTTGGACGACGAGCTGCAGCTATCGCCATTGTTGGAGTTGGAGTCGGATAGGACGATGAGCCCCTTCATCCGACGGACCACCCTGTACTGCTCCCGCTTCAGCCTCGCCACCCGAGCCTTCTCCGCCGCTATCTCCTTCGCCTCGAGCTCTGACTACTCAATAGCTAGCCGGAGCGCCTTGTCGTTCTTCCGTCGGAGGCGGCGACCATCCGTGTATCCACCGTCGTGAGCGAGCGGTGGTACACCCATGCGAGGAGAAGCACGTCCTCGTCGGCGTGCGGCACCGTCCCGCAGCAGCGGCGCGCGGACTGGTCCGCCGCCTCCCTCTCCCGTGCACGCTGCCTCTCGCAGCCCTCGGTGCGCGCCTCCGACTCCGAAGTGTGCGTGTGGGCCGAAGGCGCGGACACAAGCACCCAGCGCTGGCCGCGCGCAGGAAGCGGCGGCAGGAAGGAAGCGATCGCGGGGTTGATGCGATTTGTCTTGACCAGCGTTGCTGCTGCTGGCTGGGAGGGTCAGCTCGGCGCCCGCGCTGCGCGGCCGCGAGAGATTCGGCGACGCTTCAGATCCGGAGCTGCCGCCGGTCTCCACCTTGGACCGCTCCAACGCAATGTGAAGAGGCATCTCCTCTTCGTAGTCGAGCTCCTAGCAAGAGTCGCTGCCGGGGCTGCTCATGGTGGTGGATGGGAACGGAACCGGAGAGGGAGAGGAGTGGACAGAGCGAGAGAGCGAGAGAGTGAGCTAGGGTTTGAGCTCGCCGCCCGGATTGGTTTTTTTTGTGGGGTTCGTGGTGGGCCCAGCCTGTCAGGCGGACTAGGCGGACGCGCCGGGGCGTGCCCGGGCCGCCCCATATCCTCCATATATTGGGCTGAATATGAGGGGTGCCAGTCAGCCCGGGCGTTTGTCCGCAGTTTGAGAAGTCCGGTGAGTCAACTATTTGTGACCAGTCATTCGTCGGACGACCTGTCCGGGCGTTTGAGACGGGTATGAAGACCCGGTTGTAGATGCTCTAACTCGACCAAACACGCTGTCCAGGTTCTCCCCACCCACTGAAGCTCGTCTCTATAAATCCCACCCAAATGGTCTCTGATATTGTGAGAGGTAGTAGAGGTACTTATGGTGCTATAATCAGTGAGATTAATCTCAATGTAGCACAATTTTATTGTAGTTTTACTTTTGAGAGTCGTGTTGTTAATTTTGAAGCGAAAAACCTAGCCAAGTTTGAGAGTCGTGTTTCCCACATCATGTGGTCTTTGATAAATAGACTTGGCTTTTATCCTTAAAAAGACTAGGGAGTGATTAATTAGGGATACTGGTTCGCGCGTGTCATATAACTACATACGCGTGTTGAAAGGAGTAACAGTTATGGGCGTCCGATCTTGCTTCACTTGTGACTGAGGAGCCAACGGGCTAGGATCATTTCCGCTTTGCATAAATGGCATGAACATATCTTAGGAGATTACCCTACGCCGAGGTTGGGTCGGCCCAGGCTTAGCCTGATTTGAAACATACAATCATACATTGCATGCTTTGGCCACAGAGGATTAACAAGATCTTCCACTTACGAAACATATCAACGAGATTCTTTCAAATGTGGCACCGTGTTCTTATCGCATCTCAGGTGGAATCCCATCCCATACCAATGCACTAATCTAGCTAGTCCGTTTTGTGTTTTGTTCCACAATCAACCAAGGTATGTATAGAGCACATGGTGGCATATACTGTTTATTATTTCTCCAAAATCGGATACAATCACATGCTAACTCTTCAATTATATGCTTTCTGAAAAAGAATCTACACTCCAATTATGTGAGTATATGGACAAATGCAGTATATTGGAGATCCACAACTATACGACGGAGCTCGCATGACTTGGAAACTAAATTTTAGGATTGTACGGTCCAGCTCTGCTTTCTTCAACAACAACAACAGAAGGGCCATCTGAATATCTGATCACCAACACGATGAGCTGTCCCAAAGCCAAATGATCGACAAGGTGTCGCCACAGGCAGAAGCAAAATGAACCCTAAGTGAGCGCTGAGTGCGTGAGGGTTAACTAAGGTTTAATCGACGAGGGTTAACTAAGCCTGTGGTAATTAAGCCTGCATGCACACATGGCTCTAATTAAGCCTGTGGTAATTAAATCCGCGAGGGTTAAGTATGGTTTAATCGACGCAGATAGTAGCAAGGTCGGCTTGTCGTTGAGACGATCACGATCTTTGGACACTCGGCCGTTCACATCAAAAATACTGAAGGAAGGACAAAAGGCAAGAAGAAGAAAGCGAAAGAGAGACGGACGGGCAGTGAAAGAGATGGCACGTCTCATCGTTCGGTCGAAGCGATCAGATCATATGAGAGCATCTTATCGTGGCGGAACCGGCCGGAGCAGGACGCGCTCGGGCACCATCGCCGGCTCCACGATCCCTTCCTTCCTACGGACTCCACAATTCCGACAAAGGCATCGCGTATATGGGCACGAATAAATTCTTGGGCGCTGATGGACACTGCCGTCACGGCGACTGATAGTGATACCGACGCCGACGTGTCGTTCGGAGGTCGGCCGGGTCTCAAGCAAAGCGGAGGCGATCCCACGGCCGGCGGCTCGGGGCCGGGCGCTGCCGACCGCTGGCCCGTCACGAGTCGATCAGGTCCTCTGGACCTGCATCGCTCTGATCGTTGGAGGACGACTCGCTCTTTTTCTGGGACCGTCGTTTCAGTGTGCCAGAACAGGTTTAGGCCCCGATGTGCAATGCAAACGTCGAAAAAACATGGGATGTGTCCTGCTCGTGGCACGCAAGACTCGGATCGGCATTGCTCAGTTCCAGCCGAACTGGCACATGCGCGGGGTGCTCCTAGAACGCTTTTTCCGAAGAGAAACTCACGCATCAGTGCTATTCACACGGGAACCGTTCGTATGTTAAGATATTTCTGGAGTAATGGAGAATAGCGACATGCTACTAATCAGAACATATACAGGTTCGTGTCCAATTTTTTTACTTTTTTTTAAGAGTACTGGTTTGTGGTGCAAGAAATTGGCCAGCATTTTGACACAAAATATTCCAAGCAAGCTGGCATGACTCCTTTGAATATTGGAGGGAGGACCTACCTGCCTTGAATCCCTGACCGATTCCTGTGTGCTGCCGTCCGGGCCCACGGCACAGCCACCCACAGCGCCCACTGGTTTAAGCCCGTAATCCCCATCCACTGAAGCTCGTCTCTATAAATTCCACCCAACCCGCTTCTCTCAGGTTTACTCCCGATTCTTTCTCCTCCACGCACCCGATTCCAACTGCTCGCGCTCCTCGATCTCATGGCGACAGCAACCACAAGTCCACCCAGCGGGCCGGTGCTTTCCATACCCAGCTACCGCTCCGCCTCGCCCACCCGAGTCAAGCTCGCCGCCGGTAGCGGCGCCACCCGCTCGCTGGGCAAGTCCGTCAGCGTCTCGTCCGCGTCCTCCACCAGAAGCAGGCGGTCCTGCATGTGCTCCTCGACGAACCACCCGGGCTCGTTCCGCTGCAGCCTCCACAAGGAGCGCAAGGAGGCGTCCCCCGCCGGCAGCAGCAAGCCCGCCTCCCCGCCTTCCATCAAGAGCACCTGCAGTCTGGGCTCGAAGCGCATGGACAGCGCTCAGTGTGCCCGCAGGGCCCTCGCGCCGTCCCCCGTGGCGCAGCAGTCGCAGCACCGGAGGCGCGCGGGCGGGTTCCGCCCCAGGCCGAGCCGGCTCTCCGCCGTTTCCGTGGCCGGCGAGCGTCCCAGCGACAACTACCAGTAAACCAATCAACGTCGACATGCCATAGCAAGACATAGTTAGATGCTTCTGAGTTTTGACCCAATTTGATCCCGACCTGGTCCATTTAGCTAGGACGGAATGTATTCCTCCTCTCTTGTGTAATCTGTACATACATACATACATACAGTGAGCTCGTCCTCTGCTCTCCGTGGTGTAAAACGAACGCCCTTGGTTTTGGATATAACTACTTGAGTTATAAATTGAGACACACGGTTCATGCATCTTATTCTTTGATCCGTGACGGGAGGCTTATCCGTCCTTGATGATTTGTTTGGCGCAACACATTTCTGCTTCTGCTTCTGTTTCCGTTTCGGATAAGCTCTGCAAGAGATCAGTGGCGTCTCGCCGTCGCTTGCTCCGGTCACGCCGTACCCGTGGGTGCCCCCGGCCGAACGGATCAGGCGAGGCGAAGCGAAACACGCACGCGGCGGTTCCGACGAGATTTGTGTAGAATTTTCAAGATCGAATAGATGAATGGACTGAGATTTTTCTTCTTCCTAGTTGTGATATTTTACTGTTGGCTCGACGGACGGCGTAGCGGTGGGGATTCCCCCCTCCAACTCCTGAACTTGCGCACGAAGATGATTGTCGGGTCGCACAGCTGGCTACCTTCTTGTTTAATCAGTTTTTTTTCTCCGCCTGATACGAGTTGCTCGCCACACCAGTACTTGTCAGTTTGCTCTCATCTCCCTATCAAATACGGTGTTTCTTTTGCTTAACGATCCGAATACTGATCATACATTGTACCGGCGCAGGCAAGAAAAAAAAATCATCTCTAACATCTTCTGTTCAGAACCGCTGTATGTGTAACTGTAGGTACACTGGATGCGTTGGCTAGCTGCTAAGCAAACGAATCAAGTGGTGTTGGTGATGGTGGAATAAAGTACTCGGTGAATATCTGACGAGTTGGTAGTACGTTCTAACGAACTCGTAAAATTTCCATTTTCTAACCAGGTATTCTGAAATGTCGGCGTCGCCGGACTCGGTCGCGCGCGCGGACGCAAAATGCCACGGACGCGGGCAGAAGAAATTCTGTTGCCGACGCAGCAGGGCATGATGGAGTCAGCGTAGAGTCACCCGGGCTGGGAGATCTGCCAGGCACGGAACCTGGACAAGTTCAGTAACACCTGACCGGGCAGGCAATCGATGGCCACGTACTGATAGGCCGGCCGGGGGAAATTTTCCAGTGTCCAGGTAGGACTCGAGGGCGACCGATAGGCCGGCCGGGGGAAAAAGTTCCGAATCGGTAAACCGCCGGTAAACGCAATGCGCCGGAGGCAATGTACCGACCGGGAGCTGGTGGCGCCGCCAGTGAATCAGCTTAAGAGCAAGTCTATCAGATCTCGCATCCCGTCGGCACGCAAAACGCGTCTGCAGTTCGCGCAAAACCGCTTTTGCGGGCTAGTTCGAGCTAGCACAGATGCAGATTCCTCAAACGGATCCGTAAAAAAATATTTACGGAATATACCTTTTCACGGGTCGGCTTTGCGGGGTCTGCTCTTTGCGCCGCTGCATTCCGCATATCATCGGCCCGCAAATATCAAATCAACATAATTCAACAATCGAAAACAAACTGAATTATTCAAATCAAACATAATACAATAATCATCCGCATTACAAATAATTATTCAAATCACCATAGCAAACTTAAATAATGCAATACAAAACTTGTCATGAATACAAATACAAATGAATACAAAAATTTGTCACTGCCCAGCCCTTTGTCAATGGTGCTCAATGCGATCCTCCTGAAGTTGAAAGTGTGTGTCTGCATTTTCAATCTCCTTGTATGTCTTAAGAAAAGCTCTAATGCGGTTTGGGTCTCTAGCTGGTTTGACACGGTACCCACATTATCATAAAAGAATTCTAAGTTTATTCCTCTCTCATCTTCAAGAATCATATTGTGCAGGATAACACAGCATGTCATGATGTTCTTTAAGGTTTTCTTATCCAAAAAATGAGCAGGACCACGGACAATGGCAAACCTAGATTGCAAAACACTGAATGATCTTTTACTGTCTTTTCGTGCTGCCTCTTGCACCCTTGCAGATTCACATTGTTTTTTTGTTTTGGGTTCTTTGATGCTCTTGACAAATGTGCACCAAGGAGGGTATATACCATCTGCAAGATAGTACCCCTTTGTGTATTCATGCCCATTGATAGTGTAGATGCAAGCAGAAGCATCACCACTAGCAAGCCTAGCAAACAAATGAGACCGTTGCAACACATTGATATCATTGAGAGTGCTCGACATACCAAAAAAGCAATGCCAAAATCCATAAATCCTCGGATGCTACGGCCTCTAGCACAATTGTTGCATCATGAGACTTACCACAATACATTCCTTGCCAAGCCTTGGGGCAATTTTTCCAATTCCAATTCATACAATCAATGCTACCTAGCATGCCAGGCCAACCTCTCCTCTCATTAGATGCCATCAATTTCTTTGTGTCATCTTTATTGGATGACCGAAGATACTCAAGACCAAAGACACGGACGATCACTTTCGCAAATCTACGCACAGACTCAATTGTGCTATCTTCACCAATGTGAAGATACTCATCGGCATAGTCAGCCGGAACGCCATATGCAATCACCCGCATAGTTGCGGAGATGTTTTGATATGCACTAAATCCCTTTAAGCCCGCGGCATTCCTTCTTTGAGTAAAATACCGGCAATTTGCCTCGCAAGCTTGAACAAGTTTTACAAAGAGGAATCAGCGCATTTGGTACCTTCTCCGGAAGAGGTGCGGAGGATATGTAGGATTCTCCGCGAAATAGTCTTGCATCAACATATCGTTTCCAAGATGGCGATTCCGAGGAATGCACAGACGCCTGACAGTCGATCCTCGCCTCCTCTTTCGGTGCTCGTCTTCATGCTCCTTCATGGCAAGCTCCATGACTAATGTTTGCTGCCGTACGGTCGCAAGCATGGTCTCAACATCCGAATCGGACGAATCAGACGAATCGGAGAGCAAGAACTTCTCGCACGGGCTCAACTCCATCTACACACACACCGGCGCGCCAATCAACTACACAGCTCGCAAAAATTCACAAAAAAGGGACTAACCGGTGGCGGGTGATCCCGGGCGGCGACGAGGGGGCGCGCTCGACGGTGGTCGATCCCCGGGGGCGACGGCGACGGGGGCGGCTCTTCTCGCCGGATCCGGGGGGGTGCAGCGGCTCAGCGCGGGAGGGTGTGGGGCGTCCCCGCTGCGCGATTCCACCCGCAGATGTGGCCGGAATCACCGGCAGCGGGCGGGCGAAAGCAAGGGCAGGCGGCGGCGGAAGGAGGGGGGAAAAGAGCGCGGGGCTGAAATGTCCTTCCCGCCAACTGCTTCTTTCTGATGCAGGGCACCGCAGCCGCGAGGGAAAAACCCGTGTTTTCCCGGGTTAGGGTCGGGATTTTGCCGCATCCCTTAAAGTTTTTTGTGGGCTGGGGCGGGATGCGGGGTCTGGTAGAGTTGCTTTAATCATCCATGGATGATTTGTTTGCCGCAACAACCTTGTGCTTCTGGAGTGTGGGCACGTCTTGCCCCTGTTTCGGCTTTGGATAAGCTCCTCAGTGGCGTCTCGCCTGTCGCTTGCTCTTGTCATGCGGCACCTGTGGAGCTCCCAGCAGGCCGGATCAGGCCAGAGCACGACAGAAATCCCCCGATTCCGACGACACTTCTGTTGAGTTCATGATTGGAATGATGAACGAATTGGGCCTGGGTCGAGGATTGGTTCTTCCTGCTTGTTACTGTATATTTTTCTTCTTTCCGGGTTGGGAACTTGGGATAGCCCCTCCAACTCTTGAACTTGCGCAACAAGATGATGTCGGGAGTACGGTAGGCGCGCGCACACAGCTGGCCAGCTTCTTCTTAGTTATTGAAAGCGATACATAATTACTCCCTCTGTTTCATATTACTTGTCACTGATTTAGTACAAACTTGTACTAAATCAGCGACAAGTAATATGAAACGGAGGTACACTAGTAGAAAAACACCTATTAGTCCCGGTTCGTAAGGGCCTTTAGTCCCGGTTCATGAACCGGGACTAATGGGTCGTTACTAATACCTCCCCCCTTTAGTGCCGGTTCTAACACGAACCGGGACAGATCAGTCCTCCACGTGGCTTGTGCGCCGAGCCCAGGCGAGGGCCTTTGGTCCCGGTTGGTGGCACCAACCGGGACCAAAAGGCATCCACGCGTCGACATTCCGATGGCTGGGGTTTTTGTTTTTTTTGAAGGGGGGTTGGGGGTTTGGGGGTTAATTTAGGTGTTTCATATATTGTGTTAGCTAGCTAATTAATAGAGAGAAGTGTCCTCTCTTATGTCCGTGCTTGGTCGGCGCTTCGTACTATATACATATAGCCCTCGACGCGCTAGCTAGTAAGAAAATGAAGGAACCATCGAGTCTGAAGTTCATCATGCATACCGAAAGAAATGATCGATCGACCTCTCCTTCTCCGAGAGATTGGTCAAACAACAAGTTTTAAGTATCATGTCGTCCGACGCTACTGGCTACATACATGTACAATATATAAGATCTCTCAATTACAGTCCCCTAGCATTTGAAATCAACTTCCACATGGTATTCTCCGGCTTTATTGATGGCGTGGTTAAGAAAGAATCCGCCAATTCCTCTTGAATTGCTTTAATGCGATCTGGTTCTAGGAGTTCATTCCGCATCTGCCACGTCTAATTTGAAGAAGGGGGTTAATTAATACATATATATGAATGAAACTCAACAGAAATGATGGTGTAATAAAATGAAATTGTGAATATTATTAATTGCTTACGCACTTCATATTGTCTTAGAGAGTAGCCCGCTTATTTTTCAAAGTCGCGTTGTAGATGAACTCGCTTTACGTAGTATCCACAGAAATCATTCCCTTGTTCCTGCCACAAGCACTTTACGAGAAATAGAGGTCAATCAAACTGATAATGAAGCATTATAAATGGCATTGATGAAAGTATTGAAGGAAATATGCCCTAGAGGCAATAATAAAGTTATTATTTATTTCCTTATATCATGATAAATGTTTATTATTCATGCTAGAATTGTATTAACCGGAAACATAATACATGTGTGAATACATAGACAAACATAGTGTCACTAGTGTGCCTCTACTTGACTAGCTCGTTGAATCAAAGATGGTTAAGTTTCCTAGCCATAGACATGAGTTGTCATTTGATTAACGGGATCACATCATTAGAAGAATGATGTGATTGACATGACCCATTCTGTTAGCCTAGCACTTGATCGTTTAGTATGCTGCTATTGCTTTCTTCATGACTTATACATGTTCCTGTAACTATGAGATTATGCAACTCCCGTTTACCGGAGGAACACTTTGGTGCTACCAAGCGTCCTGGCGTAACTGGGTGATTATAAAGGAGTACTACAGGTGTCTCCAAAGGTACATGTTGGGTTGGCGTATTTGAGATTAGGTTTTGTCACTCCGATTGTCGGAGAGGTATCTGGGCCCTCTCGGTAATGCACATCATATAAGCCTTGCAAGCATTGCAACTAATAAGTTAGTTGCGAGATGATGTATTACGGAACGAGTAAAGAGACTTGCGTAGCGAGATTGAACTAGGTATTGGATACCGACGATCGAATCTCGGGCAAGTAACATACCGATGACAAAGGGAACAAAGTATGTTGTTATGCGGTTTGACCGATAAAGATCTTAAGTAGAATATGTAGGAGCCAATATGGGCATCCAGGTTCCGCTATTGGTTATTGACCAAGAATAGTTCTAGGTCATGTCTACATAGTTCTCGAACCCGTAGGGTCCGCACGCAACAAGGTTTCGATGCGAGTTATATTATGAGTTTATGAGTTTTGATGTACCGAAGGAGTTGAGTCCCGGATGAGATCGGGGACATGACGAGGAGTCTCTAAATGGTCGAGGCGTAAAGATCGATATATTGGACGACTATATTCGGAGTTCGGAAGGTTCGAGTGATTGGGTATTTTTGAGTACCGGGAGTTACAGGAATACGGGAAGAGTATTGGGCCTTAATGGGCCTTAGTGGGAAGGAGCAGGAGGTGGCGTGCGCCTCCCAAGCCCAGTCCGAATTGGACAAGGGGTTTGGGCGCAGCCCACCTCTCCTTCCTTCTCCACTTCCCCTTTCCCCTTCTCCTAGTTGGACTAGGAAGAAGGAGTCCTACTCCCGGTGGGAGTAGGACTCCCCTTGGCGCGCCCTCCTCCTAGGGCGGCCTCTTCCTCCCTCCCTCCTTTATATCTGGGGCAGGGGCACCCCATGACACACAAGTTGATCTACGGATCGTTCCTTAGCCGTGTGCGGTGCCCCTTCCACCATATTCCACTTGGTCATATCGTCGTAGAGCTTAGGCGAAGCCTGCGCGGAGAAGTCATATCGTCGCGGAGCTTAGGCGAAGCCCTGCATCGGTGGAGCATCAACATCGTCCACCACGCCGTCGTCTTGTGGAACTCATCCCGACACTTTGCTGGATCGGAGTCCGGGATCGTCATCGAGCTGAGCGTGTGCGAGAACTCGGAGGTGCCGTGCGTTCGGTGCTTGGATCGGTCGGATCGTGAAGGCGTCGACTACATCAACAGCGTTGTTATAGCGCTTCGCTTTCGGTCTCACGAGTGCGTGGGCGGACACTCTCCCTCTCGTTGCTATGCCATCACCATGGTCTTGCGTGTTCGTAGGAAATTTTTGAAATTACTCGTTCCCCAATGATGGCATCCGAGCCTGGTTTTATGCGTTGATGTCATGTGCACGAGTAGAACACAAGTGAGTTGTGGGCGATACAAGTCATACTGCCTACCAGCATGTCATACTTTGGTTCAGCGGTATTGTGAGATGAAGCGGCCGGACCGACATTACGCAGACGCTTACGCGAGACTGGTTTCACCGCTCCGAGCACTCGTTGCTTAAAGGTGACCGGCGGTGTCTGTCTCTCTCACTTTAGTTGAACCGAGTATGACTTCGCCCGGTCCTTGAGAAGGTTAAAGCGGAGTCTATTTGACAAACTATCGTTGTGGTTTTGATGCGTAGGTAAGAACGGTTCTTGCTCAGCCCGTAGCAGCCACGTAAAACTTGCAACAACAAAGTAGAGGGCGTCTAACTTGTTTTTGCAGGGCATGTTGTGATGTGATATGGTCAAGGCGTGATGCTATATTTTATTGTATGAGATGATCATGTTTTGTAACGAGTTATCGACAATGGCAGGAGCCATATGGTTGTCGCTTTATTGTATGAAATGCAAGCGCCATGTAATTGCTTTACTTTATCACTAAGGAGTAGCGATAGTCGTAGAAGCAATAGTTGGCGAGGCGACAACGATGCTACGATGGAGATCAAGGTGTCGCGCCGGTGGCGATGGTGATCATGGCGGTGCTTGGCGATGGAGATCACAAGCACAAGATGATGATGACCATATCATATCACTTATATTGATTGCATGTGATGTTTATCCTTTATGCATCTTATCTTGCTTTGATTGACGGTAGCATTATAAGATGATCTCTCACTAAAATTATCAAGATGTGTTCTCCACGAGTATGCACCGTTGCCAAAGTTCGTAGTACCCGGACACCACGTGATGATCGGGTGTGATAAGTTCTCGTCCATCTACAACGGGTGCAAAACAGTTGCTGCGTGGAATACTCAGGTTAAACTTGGCGAGCCTTGCATATAACAGATATGGCCTCGGAACACGGAGACCGAAAGGTCGAGCGTGAATCATATAGTAGATATGATCAACATAGTGATGTTCACCATTGAAGCTACTCCATCTCACGTGATGATCGGACATGGTTTAGTTGATTTGGATCACGTACTCACTTAAGATGACTAGAGATGTCGGTCTAAGTGGGAGTTCTTAAGTAATATGATTAATTGAACTTTAATTTATCATGAACTTAGTCCTGGTAGTATTTTGCAAATTATGTTGTAGATCAATAGCTCGCGTTGTTGCTTCCCTATGTTTTTATATGTGTTCCTAGAAAATTGTATTGAAAGATGTTAGTAGCAATGATGCGGATTAGATCCGTGATCTGAGGTTTATCCTCATTGCTGCTTGAGAAGAATTATGTCCTTAATGCACGCTAGGTGACAGACCTATTGCAGGAGCAGATGAGGCGTTATGAGCGTTTGGCTAGCTCAATATGAGCGATCTGACGTTATGAGCGTTTGGCTAGCTCAATATGATGACTACTTGATAGTTTAGTGCACCATGCTTAACGGCTTAGAATCGGGACTTCAAAGGCGTTTTGAGCGTCATGGACCATATGAGATGTTCCAGGAGTTGAAGTTAATATTTCAAGCAAATATCCGAGTTGAGAGATATGAAGTCTCCAACAAGTTCTATAGCTAAAAGATGGAGGAGAATCGCTCAACTAGTGAGCATGTGCTCAGATTATGCAGGTACTTCAATCGCTTGAATCAAGTGGGAGTTAATCTTCGAGATAAGATAGTGATTGACAGAATTCTCTAGTCACCATCACCAAGTTAGTAGAACTTCGTGATGAACTATAATATGCAAGGGATGACAAAAGTAATTCCCAAGCTCTTCGTGATGCTGAAATCGACGAAGGTAGAAATCAAGAAAAGAGCATCAAGTGTTGATGATTGACAAGACCACTAGTCTCAAGGAAAAGGGCAAAGGGAAGAAGGGAACTTCAAAAGAGCGGCAAGCAAGTTGCTACTCGGTGAAGAAGCCCAAGTCTGGACCTAAGCACGAGACTAAGTGCTTTTGCTACAATGGAATTGGTCACTTGAAGCAGAAATACCCCAAGTGTTTGGCGGATAAGAAGGATGGCAAGGTGAACAAAGGTATATTTGATATACAGGTTATTGATGTGTGCTTTACTAGTGTTTATAGTAGCCCCTGAGTATTTGATACTTGTTGGTTGCTAAGATTAGTAACTCGAAACAGGAGTTCGAATAAGCAGAAACTAGTTGAAGGGAAGTAACGATGAGTGTTGGAAGTAGTTCCAAGATTGATATGATCATCATCGCACACTCTCCTATACTTTCGGGATTAGTGTTAAACCTAAATAAATGTTATTTGGCGTTTGCGTTGAGCATGAATATGATTTGATCATGTTTATTGCAATCGGTTATTCATTTAAGTAAGAGAATAAATTGTTGTTCATTTACATGAATAAAACCTTATATGGTTACACACCCAATGAAAATGGTTCGTTGGATCTCGATCGTAGTGATACACATATTCATAATATTGATGCCAAAAGATGCAAAGTTAATAATGATAGTGCAACTTATTTGTGGCCTTGCCGTTTAGGTCATATTGGTGTAAAGCGCATGAAGAAACTCCATGCTGATGGGATTTTGGAATCACTTGATTATGAATCACTTGATGCTTGCGAACCATGCCTTATGGGCAAGATGACTAAAGACTCGTTCTCCGGAATAATGGGCGAGCAAATGACTTATTGGAAATAATACATCTTGATGTATGCGGTCCGATGAGTGTTAAAGCTCACGGCAAGTATCGTTATTTTCGACCTTCACAGATGATTTGAGCAGATATGGGTATATCTACTTGATGAAACACAAGTCTGAAACATTTGAAAAGTTCAAAGAATTTCAGAGTGAAGTGAAGAATCATCGTAACAAGAAAATAAAAGTTTCTACGATATGATCGCAGAGGAAAAATATTTGAGTTACGAGTTTGGCCTTCAGTTAAAACAATGTGAAATAGTTTCACTACTCACGCCACCTGGAACACCACAGCATAATGGTGTGTCCGAACGTCATAACTGCACTTTATTTGATATGGTGCGATCTATGATGTCTCTTATCAGTTTACCACTATCGTTTTGGGGTTATGCATTAGAGACAGCTGCATTCACGTTTAATAGGGCACCATCTAAATCCGTTGAGGCGACACCGTATGAACTATGGTTTAACGAGAAACCTAAGTTGTCGTTTCTTAAAGTTTGGAGTTGTGATGCTTATGTGAAAAAGTTTTCACGATAAGCTCGAACCCAAATCGGAGAAGTGCGTCTTCATAGAATACCCAAAGGTAACTATTGGGTACACCTTCTATCACAGATCCGAAGGCAAGTTATTCGTTGCTAGATGGATCCTTTCTAGAGAAAAAGTTTCTCTCGAAAGAAGTGAGTGGGAGGAAAGTAGAACTTGATGAGGTAATTGTACCTTCTCCCTTATTGGAAAGTAGTTCATCACAGAAATCAGTTCCGGTGATTCCTACACCAATTAGTAAGGAAGTTAATGATGATGATCATGAAACTTCAGATCAAGTTGCTACCAAACCTCGAGGTCTTCGAGTAAGATCCGCACCAGAGTGGTACGGTAATCATGTTCGGAAGTCATGTTACTAGACCATGATGAACCTACGAACTATGAGGAAGCGATGATGAGCCCAGATTCATGAAATGGCTTGAGGCCATAAAATCTGAGATAGGATCCATGTATGAGAACAAAGTATGGACTTTGATTGACTTGCTCGATGATCAGCAAGCCATGTAGATAAATGGATCTTCAAGAGGAAGACGGACACAGATAGTAGTGTTACTATCTACAAAGCTCGACTTGTCACAAAAGGTTTTGACAAGTTCAAGGTGTTGACTACAATGAGATTTTCTCAACTGTAGCGATGCTTAAGTCTGTCCGAATCATGTTAGCAATTGCCACATTTTATGAAATCTGGCAAATGGATGTCAAAACTACATTCTTTAATGGATTTATTAAAGAAGAGTTGTATATGATGCAACCGAAGTTTTTCAATCCTAAAGGAGCTAACAAAATGTGCAAGCTCCAGCGATCCATCTATGGACTGGTGCAAGCATCTCGGAGTTGGAATAAACGCTTTGATAGTGTGATCAAAGCATATGGTTTTATACAGACTTTTGGAGAAGCCTGTATTTACAAGAAAGTGAGTGGGAGCACTACAACATTTCTGATAAGTATATGTGAATGACATATTGTTGATCGGAAATAATGTAGAATTATTCTGCAAAGCATAAAGGAGTGTTTGAAAAGAGTTTTTTAAAAAAGAAAGACCTCGGTGAAGCTACTTACATATTGAGCATCAAGATCTATAGAGATAGATCAAGACGCTTGATAAGTTTTTTCAATAAATATATACCTTGTCAAGATTTTGAAGTAGTTCAAAATGGAACAGTCAAAGAAAAGTTCTTGCCTGTGTTGCAAAGGTGTGAAATTGAGTAAGACTCAAATCCCGACCACGGCAGAAAATAGAAAAGAGAATGAAAGTCATTCCCTATGCCTCAGTCATAGGTTCTATAAAGTATGCTATGCTATGTACCAGACCTATTGTATACCTTGCTCTGAATTTGGCAAGGGAGTACAATGGTGATCTAGGAGTAGATCACTGGACGTTGGTCAAGAACATCCTTAGTGAGGACTAAGGAAACATTTCTCGATTATGGAGGTGATAAAAGAGCCCGTCGTAAAGAGTTACATCGATGCAAGCTTTTTACACTGATCCAGATGACTCTAAGTCTCAATCTGGATACATATTGAAAGTGGGAGCAATTAGCTAGAGTAGCTCCGTGCAGAGCATTGTAGACATAGAATATTTGCAAAATACATACGGCTCTGAATGTGACAGACCCGTTGACTAAACTTCTCTCACGAGCAAAACATGATCATACCTTAGTACTCTTTGGGTGTTAATCACATAGCGATGTGAACTAGATTATTGACTCTAGTAAACCCTTTGGGTGTTGGTCACATGATGATGTGAACTATGGGTGTTAATCACATACAGATGTGAATATTAGTGTTGAATCACATGATGATGTGAACTAGATTATTGACTCTAGTGCAAGTGGGAGACTGAAGAAATATGCCCTAGAGGCAATAATAAAGTTATTATTTATTTCCTTATATCATGATAAATGTTTATTATTCATGCTAGAATTGTATTAACGGAAACATAATACATGTGTGAATACATAGACAAACATAGTGTCACTAGTGTGCCTCTACTTGACTAGCTCGTTGAATCAAAGATGGTTAAGTTTCCTAGCCATAGACATGAGTTGTCATTTGATTAACGGGATCACATCATTAGAAGAATGATGTGATTGACATGACCCATTCTGTTAGCCTAGCACTTGATCGTTTAGTATGTTGCTATTGCTTTCTTCATGACTTATACATGTTCCTGTAACTATGAGATTATGCAACTCCGTTTACGGAGGAACACTTTGGTGCTACCAAGCGTCACTGGCGTAACTGGGTGATTATAAAGGAGTACTACAGGTGTCTCCAAAGGTACATGTTGGGTTGGCGTATTTCGAGATTAGGTTTTGTCACTCCGATTGTCGGAGAGGTATCTCTGGGCCCTCTCGGTAATGCACATCATATAAGCCTTGCAAGCATTGCAACTAATAAGTTAGTTGCGAGATGATGTATTACGGAACGAGTAAAGAGACTTGTCGGTAACGAGATTGAACTAGGTATTGGATACCGACGATCGAATCTCGGGCAAGTAACATACCGATGACAAAGGGAACAAAGTATGTTGTTATGCGGTTTGACCGATAAAGATCTTAAGTAGAATATGTAGGAGCCAATATGGGCATCCAGGTTCCGCTATTGGTTATTGACCAAGAATAGTTCTAGGTCATGTCTACATAGTTCTCGAACCCGTAGGGTCCCACGCTTAAGGTTTCGATGCGGTTATATTATGAGTTTATGAGTTTTGATGTACCGAAGGAGTTGAGTCCCGGATGAGATCGGGGACATGACGAGGAGTCTCGAAATGGTCGAGGCGTAAAGATCGATATATTGGACGACTATATTCGGAGTTCGGAAGGTTCGAGTGATTGGGTATTTTCGAGTACCGGGAGTTACGGGAATACGGGGAAGAGTATTGGGCCTTAATGGGCCTTAGTGGGAAGGAGCCAGGAGGTGGCGTGCGCCTCCCAAGCCCAGTCCGAATTGGACAAGGGGTTTGGGCGCAGCCCACCTCTCCCTTCCTTCTCCACTTCCCCTTTCCCCCTTCTCCTAGTTGGACTAGGAAGAAGGAGTCCTACTCCCGGTGGGAGTAGGACTCCCCTTGCGCGCCCTCCTCCTAGGGCCGGCCTCTTCCTCCCTCCCTCCTTTATATATACGGGGCAGGGGCACCCCATGACACACAAGTTGATCTACGGATCGTTCCTTAGCCGTGTCGGTGCCCCTTCCACCATATTCCACCGGTCATATCATCGTAGAGCTTAGGCGAAGCCTGCGCGGAGAAGTCATATCGTCGCGGAGCTTAAGCGAAGCCCTGCGTCGGTGGAGCATCAACATCATCACCACGCCGTCGTCTTGTGGAACTCATCCCGACACTTTGCTGGATCGAGTCCGGGATCGTCATCGAGCTGAGCGTGTGCAGAACTTCGGAGGTGCCGTGCGTTCGGTGCTTGGATCGGTCGGATCGTGAAGGCGCACGACTACATCAACAGCGTTGTTATAACGCTTCGCTTTCGGTCTACGAGGGTACGTGGACGGACACTCTCCCCTCTCGTTGCTATGCCATCACCATGGTCTTGCGTGTTCGTAGGAAATTTTTTGAAATTACTACGTTCCCCAACAAGTATACCTATAGAATCAACGGGAGATGCACACAACTAGCTAGCCAGTAGTACTTACTTTCGGGTATGTATATTGCAGCTCCTTCGGCAGTCCCGGAGCTTTTGCGGTGAACTGTTTCCAAACCCTGCAAGACAAAGAAAATAATTATTATTACTTGAGATATCAGGAAATGAACAAAAAGTTTCCGCTATGGTGCGATAATGATCGATTGAACTTACTTGCTGAGCATTTCAGTCATGTCCACATAGGTGCTGGGATCTTTCCGTCTCGAGTCTAAGGCGGTTACTAGTCACGCTCACGCTTAATATCGAGAAGAATATAGTGGTACTCGCGCGCATGCATAACTCATCAATTACATTACTATAACCTCGCTTTCGAGTAATAAGGGAAACCGAATATGCAAGCGATCGGTAACACTCACTTGCCGTTGTAAGGAAAGAGTATGGTATCTTTGTTTTGATTTTTGATCAACGATTGTAGCAAGTTGTCCTCGGCCTCTTTGACGTGCTTTTCAACCAGAAATACATCTATGATATTTGTGTTAATCAACCCAATATCATAGATTTCATTTTTTTTTGCACTCGACGATCTTCAATCTGCATAATATATTGAGGATAATTAATTATAAATACATGCAATGAAAGAGCCGAGCTATATATAGAGACTTAATGACAGAAGTAGTACTTACAGGCAGTAGCAAAAGACCGTTAATTTATCAAGGGCCTTTTGATTGAAGAACGCGAAGAACTCCTCAAATCGAACACACAACAGATCAGTTCCAACGAGGTCGTGCTCCTCTTTAATGTGCAGATACAAACTGTTCGTCCCCCCAGACTCTCTGCAGGTTTTCACGTACCAAGTATGGAATCTTCGCATCATCGTTGTTAGAGATTTTTCATCTTTGACAAGAGGCTTCCCGTACTCGTATCTGTGTTCTTCCACCTTCATGTATTCAGGAAGTGCATCGTCAGGCAAGTAATCTTGTAGATTGCCATAACCGGCCACCATCCCTGGAACATTAGCGACGATGTTGCCGCTAGACACATTGAGCGGGGGGCATGATTGGTTTGCTTGTTCGCCGAGCTGGTCAATTTTTTTCGCAGCTGCTCGTTCTTTTGCTCTTTGATGTCTGACATGTTGGAGATATGCCCTAGAGGCAATCATGTATGATGATATTTCCTATGTGTTTATGAATAAAGATAGTCCTTGGACATTATCAATGATGTGTATCAGCAAGTATGTGACTTGTTTGTGGGACTATGCATTGTATGATGACTGTCCTAAAAGGTCCCTAGTCGAAAGGGCTGTGTGGACGCCAAGGCCGACTAGACTAGCATATGCCACAGTCGATGGCTCGGTCTCACTAGCCATGGAGCATTGGATGCTAACGGATAATATGGACTTGGAAAGGTCTGGTCGGATTCGACATAGTCGGATCCGAGTCGAATAAGGTCGAGTCGGACAGACCCAACTATGAGACGCAGCGATATGTCATCTGTGAGTCTCTAGTACAACATCGTTCTATGTCCTAAGACCTGAGTGGCGCATGTACTCGAGATGGTGATAGACTTGCTTTGGGCCGACCAAACGCTACTCCGTGATTGGATAGTTACAAATGTAGGTTTCGGTTTGTCGATCCCATGCTGCGAGACATGGTCGAGCAAGATGGGATTGCCCCTCCGATCGAGAGATATACTCTGGGCCCCTCGTGTGATCGACCAGGAACAACATGGCCATGCGACAAGGATTATGAGATAATACGGACAGTGGTCGGTATCACTTTGGAGCGAGAAAGAGGTCGGGTTAGCACAAGGATGACAGTCTCGCCTTGAGCCCGACAACATATATCGTCTTGGCAAAGGGAGCGAAGTGTGACACGTTGTATAGGTTCGCCTAACCAGCTTCATAGTTCGCTTGGTGGTCGGCACGCCTTGCTAGAGGCCGCTACCAACCGTCAGGTCGGAGGTGATCCGAACTGTGACCAAGATGACTTGAACCTAAGGGGTCGCGCGCTTAAGGGAAGGAACCTCACGAGGTCAGTTCGTGAGGACACTGGTCGGATGTGATCCGAGCTGGACTAGGAACGTGACCGAATAGACTTTAGGCTTTAGGGTCCGTGGCGAGGCCCAAGTGTTGAGCTCGCGACGGACGCCTATATAAAGTGGAGGTGCGGCACACTCAGGCGGTTGATCGCTTGGGCTGCGACTAGGGTTTGCATGTGTTGCGAATAGACACCTGCACTTTCGCCGCCGATCGTGTGATCGGACCTAGCAGTCCGCCGACGATGTTCCTCCCGCACGCGGATACCGTTAGGCGGTGCACTTGCGCGCTCCGCGAACTCGTCGTGGGATCGGACGACCGCCGCTCGAGGAGATCGAGCGAGGAGGAGGCGATCCACGCAGATCGCTGCCCCAACTCTTCTTCGCTGCACGGCATGCTGGCGTCTAGTGGTAACGAACTATGATCCATCTCCGTAGCATGTTCCTGGATGTTCTGCGTAGGAATTTTTAATTTGCGGTCGGCGCACCCTACCAGTAGAACCCAACATGACATTACTTCCCGACCGCTCCGCTTGGAGATATGCATGCGATGAATGCGCTCATAGTTGGTTCTCGGCGGAGACTTTGCGGTTTCCTCGGGGCAGCAGTGCGCGCCGCTTTCACGGATCTACCTTCTCCTCCGGAGGTGGATGTCTCTTTGCTTTGAACCCTGCAAACCAGTCATCCACTTCGGTCTGCGCGATCTTCGCGTTTTCCTCCTCGGTCCTCTCGTACGGTAACTTCTCTCGAGTCTTCAAACAAGGACCGAATCTGTATTTCCTCTCGCCTTTGGCTGTACTGCTAGACGCCGCGGCGAGCAGCGAGAGCGGATTTCTTCTTTGCTTGCTTACGAGGCGGAGGAGAAGGACTACGACGCGCCGGAGCAGCCGGAGCGGGCGGCGGGTCTCTTCCGCCCTTGCCGACGAGGCGGAGAAGGAGGAGGCTGGCTGCTCGGGTAGGCCAGCGCAGCGGAGAAGGAGGCGGAGTGCCGCCACGCGCCGGAGAAGGAGGCGGAGTGCCGCCACGCGTGCCTGATCGTCACTCGCGGGAGGAGGAGGCGGAGGAGGCGGAGTGCCCTGACTCGCCCGAGGAGAAGGAGGAGGCGGAGGCGTCCAGTTCGGAAGGTTGATGAGCTACTTCCGCCATAGGCATGGAGTCTTGAGCGAACCCAGCCTAGTCTCCCTTCACCGGTAGGGTGGTCAGCAGGAGGTCCTCAAATCCTCCGTTATTTCATCCACAAACACCTTAGCATATCCTACGGAATCGGTGGCAATGATAAGTTGTGCGGGTCCACTAGGATAAACTTGGCCAACAACCGCCTTGACCTTCAAATTCATACATCACGCCATAATGTGGCAATTTTGAGACTCGTGATACCATCCACGGGATAGCTGGCAGAGCCGTCAAGACATGCTCCGGCTGAAGCAGCTCGGTGGAAGCTACGCTGCTTCTCCGCTGAGATGGCGGGTAACCGGGGAAGCTTCGCAGGTCGTTTGCTGCGATCTGCCGCTTCTCGTTCCTCTAGCCCCATTATCCTTTCGTGCAGCGCTGCAGTTGGTCCTGCTCGATATCTTCCTCCTCTCGTGGGTTTTGTAACCCCTGCGTCCGGAAAACCAACCTTCCACGGAATGGAGCTGGCATGCCTCGTGTCCGTCCGTGGTGCTCAGATTCCCAAGGGCCATTGCGAGCTCGTCCTTCTCCTGTTTGGAAGGAGCGTCCCTCGCTGCGCTGCATCGATATAGTGTCAAGTTTCTTGACTAGTATTTGCTGTTGCTCGTCCGTCCCTGGCACTTCCTGTTACAGGTCCAAGGTTCCGCTTAGCCCGAAGAACCAAATCCGCAGCGGTCTGGCGATACATTGTCTGGTTCAATCCTTTTTCAAGCAGATCATGCTCAGCCTTGGACCACTTAGGCGGGCTTTGAGGTAGCCACCGACCCGTGCGATGGTGAAGCTTCTTCTTCGCAGCATTTTGCTTGTTTGACGCCGACATCTTCTTACTCTTTTCCGATGTCTTGTGGGCCACAAATGCGGGCGATGATCTTTGATCTTCTCATATTTGCCGATGAATTCTGGTGTCTTTTCTTTCTCGACAAACTGGTTCAGCTCTTTCCACCACCTCCTCATTAGGGTTGCCATCTTCTTAAGAGCACAAGACTTGATTAATTTCTCTTTAACTGGCTTCTCCGGATCCTCCTCTGGCGGTAGGGTGAAATTTGCCTTGGCTGAGTCCAAAGATCTTCTTTCGCATATCATTGACATAAGACACCTCGGGGTCTTCCTCCTTGAAGCTTATACCATTGATGGATGCTGATCGGGATCTTGTCCCTAACAAGAACCCCTTGAGCAAAAATGACTTCCTTGTCCGGATGGGTTCAATCGGTTCACCGTCGAGCGATTTCTATGATCTCAAACTTTTCATCCGAGCTCAACTTTTCTTGGGCCTCGTCTCCTTACGAAGTTGTGCTCGATCCGGAGGGCTAGAAATTAAAGGAAGAAAGAGCGAGAGTAATTAATATGTGTACATATACCAAAACAATGGATGCATCAATTAACTAGTCAGCACGGGCTTAACTAATATATATATACCTGGCGGACTCGGTTCGGTCACCGGAGCGATCAAGACGGTCTCCTTCTTGTACCTCCATTGTGTCACGGAGCCATCATGAACATAGTCCTCTTCTTGTACCGGCATTAATGGGTGAAGCCATCATGAACATAGCCCTCTTCTTCACCCAGTCCTTGGGACCATCGGTGTCGTTGAGAAATGATGCAACTTCATCACTTCCTTGTGCGATTATGTGCCCCAACATCGCTTCCGTTTCTTCGTCTCGGGAGTGCTCCATAGTTTTGCAAATATTTACAACATGTCAATTATTATTCAAACATGGTACAGATGGATATATATATATATATATATATATATATATATATATATATATATATATATATTAGTGGCAAGCGTAGAACTAGCTAGCTAATCACAATAAGGAATCATGTTAGTGGCCTCGACGCTTCTCTAGGGTTTGGGGTCGCCTCGACACAACGCTTCAAGGGTTAATTTGGGTGGCCTCGAGAGAGTTAATTTGTCGGGTAGGGGCGCGGCGGGAGGGGGTAGGATACCAACATCGTTTTCTCTCTAGGGTTTGGGTGTCCTCGAGAGTTTTGGTCGAGCGAGAGGGCCGAGGGGGTGCTGCCGTTGTATAAGTTATCACGGTCTAGAGGGGGTATATATATCGACCGCCCCTCATGTCGAAGTTATCTCGAGGGGGTTATATCGACAACGACGCGACATACATATACATGGGAAAATAATGTTATCGGGGAGGGGGTATCGGTACCCCCCCCCCCCTCGTGTTGAAGTTTCTTCTTTCTTCTCTATTCCTTTCTTCTTCTCCTCCTCTTCTTTTTCTTCTTATTTCCTCTTCTTATTTATTTCTCCTCTTCTTCCTCTCCTCTTCTTCTCCTTTGTTCCTCTTCTTATTTTCCTTTTTCCTCTCATTCTTTTAGTATTGCTTGTTTTAAAAAAATGTTCAAATAGAAAATTTGAAAAAAACAAAGGTTTTGCCTAATGCATTGTTCATATGAATATACAAACATTTGCATATTCTACAATAATTAATATCACCAAAAAATCTATGAACAGAAAAAAAACCTAACTTTTCTAAAATCTATCTTTTGCATGTATGAAAACATTAATACACATATGAACAAAAATACATATATGAAGAAAAACATGCTCTGAACAATTTTTTATACATTTTGAACATCTACATACACATAGCCACATACATACACATATACATATATATATATATATATATATATATATATATATATATATATATATATATATATATATATATATGAACAAAAAATAAACTAATAAAATAAAAAACAGAGCCGGCTGTGTGACGGCTCACAGCTGGGCGGCTAGATGACGATGGCGACGGTGGGGCGGCGAGGCAGGGGCTCGAGGCGGCGCTGGGCGGACGGGCGCTGGCTCGGGAGGCCGGCGACGAGGACGGCGCGGGTTGGGGCGACGGCCTTGGCGGCGGCGATCAGCGATGAGATTCTGAATTTTTGCAAAGTGTTTGTTTATATAGCAAAGCCATTGGTCCGGTTAGTGAAACCAACGGGACTAATGCTGCTTTAGTCCCGGTTGGTGCCACCAACGGGACCAAACCTTTTTCGGCAGCCAAAAGGCGGGAAGCGGCGGCCTTTGGTACCGGTTGGTGCCACAAACCGGTACCAATGCCCCCCCCCTTTAGTCCCGGTTGGTGCCACCAACCGGGACCAAGGCCCCTGTGTTGCACGCATCGGGGCCAAAGTTTAGTCCCACCTCGCTAGTTGAGAGGGGCGCGCAGTGGTTTATAAGCCCCACTACCGCACCCCTCTCGAGCTCCTCTCCACCGCATGCTTTCGGGCCTACTTGCTATTGATGTGCCCGATGGGCCTTCTGGACCTACTGCGGGCCTGAATCCTGGCCCATAGTAGGGTTTCATGTCGTATTCAGGCCGTGGGGCCCAGTAGGAGGCATTTTTTTGTTTTTTTTACTTATTGTTGTATTTTTATTTTTTTCCAAGTTTTTTTGTTTTGTTTTCTGCATTATTTATTTTCTTTTGTTTTTTGCTTTATTTTTTAATTCTTTTTGCTTTTAGTTTTAGGAAAATTATAAACTTTCTGTTAGTTCCATTACTTTTCAAATTTGAAAACACTTTTTTGTTTTTTTCTTTCTTGCTTTATTTATTTTATTTTGTTTCTATTTACAACAAAATACTTATTGTTGTTTTTTGTTTTGATTTCTGCATTATTTATTTTCTTTTGTCTTTTGCTTTATTTTTCAATTCTTTTTGCTTTTAGTTTTAGGAAAATTATAAACTTTCTGTTAGTGCCATTAGTTTTCAAATTTCAAAACACTTTTTTTGTTGAAAGTTGGCATGGTATCATACTCGTCAGTTACAAAGTTGGCATGGTATCATCATAATAGTTGCGGGAGAAAGTCTTCACTTTTTCTTCGCTTGTGTCATTTGCTTATTGCGCCATAACCATGGATAATCTTCATCGTTTATCGGGATCTTTGGGGTCAGCCTTGACTTTGAAGGAGAGTTCGTAGAAGCTGTGTAGTGTGCTTGAGACCAAGAATATCCGTCCACGCATATTATTGAGTCCCTTCCAAGCGTGTTTTTTCGGTCAGTCTCCCCTCATACCGCGATTTAGGGAGACCTATCTTCTTAAGGCCAGGAATGAAGTCAACACAAAACCCGATGACATCCTCTGTTTGATGGCCCATGGAGATGCTTCCTTCCGCCTAAGCGATTACGGACATATTTCTTTAGGACTCCCATGAACCTCTCAAAGGGTACATATTGTGTAGAAATACGGGCCCAGAATTTCTTTACGAGTAGGCATTCAAAGAAGATTTCTTTCTCTTCTTTCGTAAGAGCGTAGGTGGCGGGACCTTCATCTTGCTTGGAGGCATGCCCTCTTTTTCGTGCAAGCGTTGCAGGTCCTCCGTGCCTCGGTGTATCTTTTGTCTTCCCATACACGCTCAAGAAGCCTAGCAGGTTCACGCAAAGGTTCTTCGTCACGTGCATCACGTCGATCAAATAGCGGACCTCTAGGTCTTTCCAGTAGGGTAGGTCCCAAAATATAGATTTCTTCTTCCACATGGGTGTGTGATTCTCAGCGTCATTCGGAACAGCTAGTCCGCCGGGACCCTTTCCAAAGATTACGTGTAAATCATTGACCATAGCAAGTACGTGATCACCGGTACGCATGGCGGGCTTCTTTCGGTGATCTGCCTCGCCTTTGAAATGCTTGCCTTTCTTTCGACAGTGATGGTTGGTCGGAAGAAATCGGCGATGGCCCTGTACACATTCTTCCCGCAGCTTGCCAAGTATATACTATCGGTGTCAAGTAAACAGTGCGTGCATGCGTGGTATCCCTTGTTTATCTGTCACGAAGGTTCTTGAGAGCGCCAATCGTTGATGGTCACGAACAGCAACGCATTTAAGGTTAAATTCCTCCTGTTTGTGCTCATCCCACGTACGTACACCATTTCCATTCCACAGCTGTAAAAGTTCTTCAACTATTGGCCTTAGGTACACATCAATGTCGTTGCCGGGTTGCTTAGGGCCTTGGATGAGAACTGGCATCATAATGAACTTCCGCTTCATGCACATCCAAGGAGGAAGGTTATACATACATAGAGTCACGGACCAGGTGCTGTGATTGCTGCTCTGCTCCCCGAAAGGATTAATGCCATCTGCGATTAAAGCAAACCATACGTTCCTTGGCTCACTTGCAAACTCATCCCAGTACTTTCTCTCGATTTTTCTCCACTGCGACCCGTCAGCGGGTGCTCTCAACTTCCCGTCTTTCTTACGGTCCTCAACGTGCCATCGCATCAACTTGGCATGCTCTCCATTTCGAGCAGACGTTTCAGCCGTGGTATTATAGGAGCATACCACATCACCTTCGCAGAACCCTCTTCACGGGGCTTACCGTCAACATCACCGGGTCATCTCGTCGATCTTATACCGTAATGCACCGCATACGGGCATGCGTTCAGATCCTTATACGCACCGCATGTAGAGGATGGAGTCATTAGGGCATGCACGTATCTTCTGCACCTCCAATCCTAGAGGGCATACGACCTTCTTTGCTGCGTATGTCTTTGTCGGAAATTCGTTATCCTTTGGAAGCTTCTTCTTCAATATTTTCATAGCTTCTCAAATCCTTTGTCGAGCCTGACATTCTCGCCTTCCATCGCAGCAATTCGAGACGGTACCGAGCTTTGTGTTGCCATCTTCGCAATTGGGGTACAACCCTTTTTTGTGGTCCTCTAACATGCGATCGAACTTCAGCTTCTCCTTTTGACTTTCGCATTGCGTCCTTGCATCGACAATTACCCGGCGGAGATCATCATCATCGGTGACATCGTCTGGTTCCTCTTAATCTTCAGCAGCTTCGCCCGTTGCAGCATCATCGTGCACATCGTCTGGTTCCTCTTGATGTTCAGTAGCATCACCGTATTCAGGGGGCACATAGTTGTCATCGTACTCTTCTTCTTCACTGTCTTCCATCATAACCCCTATTTCTCCGTGCCTCGTCCAAACATTATAGTGTGGCATGAAACCCTTGTAAAGCAGGTGGGTGTGAAGGATTTTCCGGTCAGAGTAAGACTTCGTATTCCCACATATAGGGCATGGACAACACATAAAACCATTCTGCTTGTTTGCCTCAGCCACTTCGAGAAAATCATGCACGCCCTTAATGTACTCGGAGGTGTGTCTTGAACCGTACATCCATTGTCGGTTCATCTGCGTGCATTATATATAATTAAGTGTGTCAAAAATCATTACAGAACATCATGAATAGATAATTAAGTGACCAAATTAATAGAAGTTCATCATCACATTAAAACCAAAGTACATACATAGTTCTCATCTAACAACATAAAGCTCTGCCGAGCATCTAAATTAATTAAACCATACACTGAAACTATGTAAAACATTTCAATGCGAAAACAAATGCGATCATAATCGCAACCAATGTAACAACTGATCCAACGGCATAATGATACCAAGCCTCGGTATGAATTGCATATTTTCTAATCTTTCTAATCTTCAAGCGCATTGCATCCATCTTGATCTTGTGATCATCGACGACATCCGCAACATGCAACTCCGATATCATCTTCTCCTCCTCAATTTTTCTAATTTTTTCCTTCAACAAATTGTTTTCTTCTTCAACTAAATTTAACCTCTCGACAATAGGGTCGGTTGGAATTTCCGGTTCAACAACCTCCTAGATAAATAAAATCTATGTCACGTTGGTCGGCATAATTTTCATAAACAATAAATGAACCAATAGTTATGAAAAGATAATATATACCACATCCGAATCATAGACAGGACGAGGGCCGACGGGGGCGGATACCAAAACCATCGCACTATATAAGATGCAATAATAAAAATAAGAAAATCATACAAGTATCTATATAAACATACAAGTAAGAATTTTTTTTTCCTTTCAGAAAGAAGATAAGAACAAGAGGCTCACCACGGTGGTGCCGGCAACGAGATCGGCGCGGGCGATCGACGGCGGTGAAGACGGGGACGGGACGTGACGGACCGCTAAACCTAGACAAATATTAAGGAAAATGGAGCTTGAAGAGGAGAAAGCTTAAGTAGTGTGGCTCAGGCATTCCATCGAACACCTCGTGTGCATAGGAGGTGAGCTAGAGCACCACAAAGCCCTCCCCTCGCCGGCCACGAAAAACAAAGCACTGGGAGTGCTCTGCTTTCATGGCGAGGGTATATATAAGCAACTAATTGGTGGGTTGGTGACTTGAATCGGGACTAAAAGGCAGCCTTTGGTGGGTTCGTCCACCAACCGGGACCAATGATGATGGTAGAAGCAAGGTCCATTGGTGGATTCGTCCTACCGTGGGGCCAAAAGGTCCAGACGAGCAGGACCAAATGGCGCGTGGCGGCCGGCCCCAGGCTCATGAACGGGTCAATGCCCCATTGGTGCCGGTTACGGATTGAACCGGGACTAATGGGCTGACCGGGCCTGGACCATTGTCCCCTTTTCTACTAGTGGGAGTAGTTGTGTTTCTTGGCCAGAAATCAGTTGCCAGGCACACCAATGCCTATCACCTGTTGGATTGGCGCCATGTCTCTCAGTTGGCTCTCGTCTCTCTATTAAATAAAGTGCCTGCATTGCTCATTTTTCTGAACAAACGTAAAATATCAGTACCCTTTTCAGATGAACGATCTTAAAATATCAGTGCCCAGCAGTTTATGCATGTACATACTCTAGATACAAAATTACTATGCACACCACAATGTGTTGAACGATTCTTAGACGATCTGGTGATGGACAGCTGCGGCCCACGTGAACTCAACTGATCGATGGCTGCTATAGCTTGTCGTCCACAGATCGGGCACAATCCATCGTGTGTAGCAGTCCTCCTCTAGATACGTTGAAACAGCTACCTCCCAACTGGAGTAGTTTAACTAACAAACTTGTTGAATATCTGACCAGTTGGTATTTGCCAATACAACTACCAATAGCAAACTGCTCAAATATTCAACGGGCATTTGTTAACGAAGAAGCTCTGGAACGTCAGCGTCGGCGACGGCCGAGCAGGTCAAACAGAACGCATGACCCTTCCGAATAACTTGATCGCCGGGCTCGGTCAGACGCATAGTTGGACTTGGCATTTCCAAAGGAAGGTCAGTATCTCTTGCCACTGACACGACACTCGCTTCAGGGACTCTGTCTTGCCCGAGCACCAGGACACGATCCAGTCACTGCACACTCACTCAACCTGAAAAATTATTCCAAAGTCACGTAGCCTGGAGAAGTTCGGTGACACCTTACCGGACAGGCAACTCATGGCCGCGAACGATTTTCCACTGCCACTACACAGTCACTGGACCTTCGTAGGTCCAGGTAGAACGCGAGCGCGACCGGTAATAATAAGCCGAGGAAAAAGTTCATTGAATTGGTAAAGTGCAGGTAAACGGCCTGCGCCGGAGGCAATTTACGTAGCAGCAGAGAGCGGGCGGCGCCCCGGTGAGTAGCCATGAACTAGCGATGCTGCACGCCGCGCCGTCGGACAATTGCATTGCATCACGCAGAACAGGACGGCAAGATTCGATTCGTTCTGAATTACTGCCGGTTTCTTTTCTTTTCTTTTCTTTGTTCTTGTAGATAGTCTGATAAAGATCTTGCTGGGAGACCGTGGAGTTGGGAGTTGGCCTCCCGGTGGCGTGCACTGGCATGTCCCCTCGTCGTGTCCACGTTGACCTGTAAAAATACCCCGACTCTGCACTAGTTCTACTACTTCAGGGTATGCGACACGAAGTCTGCTTCCCTCGGGCGCACGGTGTCCGACTTGGAGGCTGAACAATTAGTATGATCTACGGTACTATCACGGCTAGCCTGTAGGAAAGGCAATGCCGACCGATCCTAATCAACGGATGCATGTGCAAATTTGATCTCAGTGCACCTGTCGGCCAGTCGCTATTCTGTCTCCCACCTACTTAATTGCCCAGTTGATCCACACGCAGCGCAATCGTGGCGACAGGAACCGGGATGGACGCTTAAATTCGCAGAGCCTCACCACGTCGTCGTCGACCGCGACTAAATATCTAGATATTTTACTGAGTAAATTGCACAAAAGTACCACAATTGAGGCATTGGAAGCAGATTGGTACCAAGATTGGTAATTTTTACGTGTCAGTACCAACTTTGGGACGAACCGTTGCAAAAGGGGCTAAAAGTGTTGTTTATACGTATTAACAGGTAAACTGACCAGTTGGGCCCGCCCGTCAGGTGCCACGCTGGCGTACCCGCCCGCTGACTCGGACGAGCTGGGTCGCACTGTTTAGGCGCGGCTGGTGCGGCGAGCCTCCTCGTCTACATCTCCGTCTCGCCCTCACCGCCACCGATCACCCATGCCGCCATGAGCTCGAGGCCTTCCTTCACGACCATGGCCCGCTCCGCCACACAGCGCACCTTCCCGACCCCCCGCCGCGCGCGCGCCTCGCGCTCCTCCAACGCTTCGCTGCGGCGTCAACTCTTCCTCCGCTTCCTCCATCGACGCCGCCGCCTCCGCCTTCGCCCGCGCGGCTACCTCCCCGCCCCTCCTCTCTCTCCTTCCGCCGCCTCCTCCTCATCCCCTTCCCCTCCTGTCGGCCCTGCGTCTGCCCGCCACCGTCTCGGCGCCCTGTGGCGCCAGTGGCCGTGGAGCTGCCGTCTTGAGATGGCCGTCGGCTCGTGGGTCGGTCGGCGGTGAGCCCTTCCTTTATTCGAGACATTTCAAGGTATCGTTGTGGGTGAAGCTAGGGTGTGATTTGGGCGGATGGGGCGTAAATCGACTCGATGTCAAGGTCTCCGTTCAACGACAGGCCCGTTCGTCCTCGATGTTGTAACCTGTTAAATCCACAGATTGACAGCCCATCGGATAATGAGTTCTCCATCGATGATATACTATGTAAGTAACCAACGAGCAATCTCTGCAGAGGCATGGCAAAAATCTTACAGTGTGGTAAGGGAAGGATGCAACATTCAGTGATGAAATTTGAACCAATAGAAAGCAAATTCAGTGATGAATTTGTGTTGGTTTTAAGGAACAAATAGCTTCAAAATTAAGATCTGCTATTCAATTTCTTAGCGAGCAGCGAGGAAAAAGCGAGATTGAACTGTGGAATCAAAGGAGCTCACCTCTGTCCTCGTCCGGCCGGGACGCCGGTCCCTCGGCCTTCTGGGCGCCACTACATCTGCGGTAGCAGTGTTGAGCTTCGATGACGGACGGCCGGCTGAAGTCGCCTCGATCTGGGGTTGAAGTGGAGTATCTGGCGGCTCCTCCTGGACGGCCACTGTCTTTGGCAGCTCCACCTTGAGCTCGCGACGACGCTGCCCGTCCCTCCTCGTCGGGCAGGCCACCACCGTGACGCTGTGAGCGACGGCCATCCCTGCAGCAGCTCCACGGCCACACAGGTGCCAGTGGAAGCTGAGGCCGAGTGTGGCGGGCAGGACGCGGGACCGACAGCAGGAGGGAAAGGGGGTGAGGAGGCGGCGGCGGAAAGGAGAGGAGGTGGGGAGGAGGTAGCCGTGGTGCGAAGGCAGAGGAAGCGGCGTCGATGGAGGAGGCGGAGGAGAGTTGGCACAGGGAAGCGGATGGAGGAGAGCGCGAGGCGGGCGCGGCGGCGCTGGTCGGGGTCGGGAAGGTGCGTGTGTGGTGGAGCAGGGCATGATCGTGGAGAGCGAGCCTCGAGCTCGTGGCGGCGCTGAAGGTCGGTGGCGGCGAGGCGAGACGGAGGCAGAGACGGAGGCTCGCCGCACCAGCCGTGTTTAAACGGTGCGACCCAGCTCGTCCGAAGTCAGTGCAGATGCCACGCCAGCGTGGCACCTGACGGGCGGGCCCAACCGGTCTGTTTGCCTGTCAATACGTATAAACAACACTTTTAGCTCTTTTTGCAACGGTTCGCCCCAAAGTTGATACTGACACGTAAAAATTACCAATCTTGGTATCAATCTGCTTTCAATGCCCCAATTGTGGTACTTCTGTGCAATTTACTCTATTTTACTAGGAAATTAGTTGTTGTCCCAAGTCCCAACCTAGGCCTGCTGCGTCGACGCAAAGATAAAGCTCGCTGGCGATCGATCGGATATTAGTGTCGCTTTCGTTGCTGAACATGGAGAAGCATACGTAACAACATCCCGTTGGAACCAATAATACTACACGTACAGGATGATCGCACAAAGTTTTACAGGATGACAACTTGGCCTAATCTAATTGCTCCCCCCTGATTTTCAAGGTGGGGCCGTCCCCCTTAATCATATTCCAACCAATCACAGTCAACGAGCCTGTAAATCCCCCGTACAACGCCCGTACGTCTAGCATTGCTCCGTTGGAACTTGGAATACGCTGGATGCGTTGGCCATGTAGCTGCTAAGTAAAAAAAAAGTGGGGCTGCTGATGGTGGTGGAACATAGTTAGGCCCTGTTTGGTTCATAAGTTTTAAGACTTTTTTTAGCCCCAAGTCCCTAAAATGTCCCTACCTGTTTGGTTCCTGGTACTTATAAGTCCCTATAAGACCATATTACAACTATAAGTCCCTATAAGACTCTCCTTGAGAGTCTTATTTCATAAGTCCCAAATGCCCACTTTAAGTCCCTATAAGTCCCTTCTGTTTGGTTTAGATGGGACTTATAGGGACTTTTTTAAGTCCATAAACCAATAAGTCCCTGGAAACAAACACCCTCTTAGTACTCGTTGAATATCTGACGAGTTGGTTGTACGTATACTAATAAAAACCTCGTGAAATACCTCACGGTTGTTTTCTAACCAGGAGATGAAGTGGAATGTCAGCGTCGTCGACAAGCCAGCACCGCACCGAGCACTGTCGAAGGCCGGACTCGGTCGCGCGTTCATGGGTTGAGTGCTACTGTTTGTTCCTCGATGGGTCTTAGGACATCTTCATAGCTGACCCTTAGACTGCCCGCATACATTTGGACCGCGCGGTTCAGACAAATTGTGCCATCTAATGCGGACCTATATCGGTCTGTCGTGCAGTCTGCATGCATTTTTTCTGCAAATCGGAGACTGGGGGGCTTTGTGAGAGTCCGGACAGCAGACACGTGGACTCCGACACCCCGGGCCCACCCAAAACTCCACCCAAACTTCTCCCGATTCCCGCATCTTCTTCCTCCTATTTTATGTCCTTCCCTTTTTCTCTCTTGCCTTCGCCGCCGCTCCACCACACCGCCTGCCCCGACACACCCCTACCGGTACTCGACGAGTCCCACACCTTCAAAGGTAGACCGGGGATCCAAGCCGCTTCTCCTCCGCCGTCGTTCCAATGCTCTCCTCCGACCATTGCATTGGTCATCGAGTGCGGAAGAGCAGGTGGTCCTTGCAGATGCGGAGCATGCGGAAGAGCATGTTCTCAATTTCAAGGGATCGATCAAGGGTCATCGAGTGCTCAACCGCAACAGGGCGCGAGGCCATTTGACGCTGATGTCCGACTACTTTGCCCCCGATGCCCTCTTCGCTAACAATTTTTATCGGCGGTTTCGGATGCACAAAAATGTCTTTGATGGTCTCTATCATGGTGTCTGATCCTTTGATGACTACTTCATCTTGAAGAAGTACGCGTGGGAAGGATTAGGTTCTCTCATACCAGAAGTGCACGACCACACTGCGGATGCTTGAGTGTCCTATTTGAACATATATAATTAGAACTACCGCTGCATTTGAACTATTCTACACTATATATGTGGCTTGAATGCGCGTGCCTTGAAAAAAATGGGGCCGGATGTATGCGGGTAGCGTTGGATGGCTAGCTCCTGCATCAGTGTCTGTGAACGGATGCCGGAATGAATTTGAGGGTCGGCATTGGAGATGCCCGTATGTGTTACTGCCTTTCATGAATTTAGGTTACTATGTTATACGACATGGCTGATAGCAAAGTATAGGTTGTCCGGAAACAAAGACACATGGTGATGAAAACTGGATAGGAGATTAGTCAGTGCTTTTGCAATCAGTCTTGCTAAATCTTAATCGACTATGACTTAATTATGCGTCAGTCGATGTTGTATTCATGATATCTTACATTAAGATCCATGCAAATATCTATCTCTTTTTTACATTTTAGGTTGCTTGACTGACCTAGCCACATCCTTTTGCAACAATCCTTCTTGACAAACATGCGCAACACTATACCAACGAAAGAGACGCCCACGTAGGATCGCCCGGTCGACCAGAATCGAAGGAAAACCAGATGCGGATCAGGCGGTGGAACCGGGCGGATCATGGCGCGCTCGTGCTTGCGATGCTTCGCATGCCGGCATACGGCCAAAGAAAAGCGAGGCCACCATCGCCGGCTTGGCTCCACGATCCCTTCCTTCGCGCGGACGCCGCAAATACAGCGCCCGCCGATGGTACACCCGTTGCGGCGATTGATACCGATGCCACTGTGTCGAACGTTCAGCGGTCGCCCGGGTTTCAAGCAAAGCGGATGGAGGCGATCCCACGGCCGGCGGCTGGGGTCCGGCCGCTGCTGGCTGCTGCCGCATCAGGTCGGTCAGGTCCTTGTGGTGCCAACCTGACCATCCTGCCCTGCCTGAGTCTCAACATTTGAGGATTACCTTTTTCTCGGACCGTCCTTTCAGTGTGCCGGAACCGGCTTACTGACAGCAACATGCCACAACCGGTGGGCGGCTGCACGCAGGAATCCCAACGCTCGGCATTGCCCAACTCTGGCAGCATCGGCAGTTCGGCACATGCGCGATGTGCTCCTAATAATATCTGGCCTCCAAAAACGTGCTCCTCCCGTAAGAGAAACCTTTTCTCAGCAGAAACTTACGAATCGGTGCAGTTCACACAGAAACAATGAATATTTTAGATATTTTGTACTAATATAAATATATAATGGTACTATAGTACGTATGAACAATAGCGAGATGCTGGTTTGGCATCCCATGCAAGAAATTGACCAGAACTTTGACGCTGAAATTGGTATACCATTCTTTCTTAAGAAAAAGAAATTGGTATTCCATTCAAAGCAAGCTGGCATGCATGAGCCTACAATATTGGGAGATGGGGCCTACATGTCCTGAATCCAGTACCGATTCCGGTGTGCTACCGTGAGGGCCCGCAGAACAGACGCCCACTGCTTCACTTCTTCTCCATTCGCTCAAGTTACCAGAATGCCCCTCCCGGCCCTATAAATTCCGGCTAGGCCGTTCTCTGCTTCAGTTTACTCTCAACTCTCAAGCATCGCAAACCATCAGGCAACCACAGCAAGCACCCCTGCTCTGCTCCCGCTCTCTGATCTCATCTCACATGGCGACGGCGGCTGCCAGTCGGCCCAGCGGGCCGGTCCTGTCGATACCCAGCTACCGCTCCGCCTCGCCCACCCGCGTCAAGCTCTCGTCCGGTGGCGCCACCCGCTCTCCGGCCAAGTCCATCAGCGTCTCGTCTTCTTCCTCCTCGTCCCCTGCCGGCAAGAGCCGTCGGTCCTGCATGTGCTCCCCGACGAACCACCCGGGCTCCTTCCGCTGCGCGCTGCACAAGGAGCGCAAGCAGGCGGCCCCGACCGGCAACGGCAAGCCCGGCTCCCCGCCGTCCATCGGCAGCGCCGGCTCGAAGTGCACGGGCAGCGCGCTGGTGCGGCTCGTCCCCACGGAGAGCGGGCACTGGGCACGCAGGGCGCTCTCGCCGTCCCCCGCGGCGCAGCAGTCCCTGCAGCGGAGGCGCGCGAGCGGGTCCCGCCCACGGCCGAGCCGGCTCTCCGTCGTGTCCATGGCCGGCGACCGCGCCGGCGACAACCAGTAAACAAACCAGCGTCGACATGCCATAGGAAAAGTAGTGTGCTCAGGAGAGAAACTCCCCCTGCCATAGCAAGATACTAATAGAATATGCTGTGCGTAGCAAAGAAATTCCCCAAACAATTCACCGGGGTCTTCCGTTTGCTGCAGAAAATTGGAGTTTTAGAGTACCCAATTCGATCACTAGAGACAGAGTGAGCCCCGTGAGGATGGTTTTGGATAATACATGAGTGACAAACTGGAGACACATGGTACATGCATCTGATCTTGCCCCGTGAGCGGAGGCTTATCCATCCCCTTACATGATCTCTTTGCCGAACAACTTTGTGCTTCTGTTTCTTTCTGGAGCGTGTGTGCGTCTCGCCCCTGTTTCAGTTTCGGATAAGCTCCGTAGCGCAGAGATCAGCAGCGTCTCGCCGTCGCTTGGTCCCGTCACGCGGGCGGCACCGTGCGTGCGTGCCCCCAGCCGGCCGGATCAGGCCAGCCAGGAACACGGAAGAAATCCCGGCAAAATTTCATGACGCGCGCAACTCAGGATGAACCGAGTATTTTTCCTCTTCCTGCTTGTGATATTTTTTCTCTCCATCCATGTTCTTTTACTGTTGGCGCGAGCGACGGCGTAGCATCTGGGATTCCTCCTCCAACTTTTGAACTTGCACAAGAAGAAGAAGATGTTGGAAGATGGGTGGGCGCACACAGAGACAGACACTGCCGGCTCTCGCTGTCAGTTCTGTTTCTTGGCCGGAAATCAGTTGCGTTGGGTCGGCGCCATGTATGTATCTAAATGTATTTTAGTTCTGGATACATCAATTTCTGCGACGAGTAATTCGGAACGGAGGGAGTACGTCAGTTGGGTTGGTCTTGTCTCTCCTTCAAATAGGACAGGGTGCGTTCGGGGTTCCCTTTTCTTATGGAACGAAAAATATCAGTGCACCTTTTCAGATGAGCGAAGGGAGTAAGTACTGAACATACAGATCCGGGGAAGATCTCCTCCCTGTTTTTTTCAGGAAAAAAGAAATACCGAGCATACACAATACGGGCGTTGGCAACTTGGCATGAGTAGCATTCAACAACCAGGCATTGTAGGAGTTACACGCACACGCACGTAGTACTACACACCAGATGCGTTGAACAGCTGACAGGCCAGAACCAAGAGGAGTTGCTGGCAGTTTAATATAGGAGTAGTAGTTGCTACGCACTGCTTCCACAACAGACTCGTCAAATATAGGACCTACACTTGCTTTTGCTAACCATAAGAAGAAACTCAGGAACGTCAGTGTCGACGATGGCTGAGCAGGTCAACCGAAGGCATGACCCGTCGGAATAAATCTGATCTCGACATATATGCCCGCGCACCGAGCAGCGTCGGAAGCCGGACACGGTCGCGCGCGCGGACGCACAAATGGACTCGGCGCTGTCGAAAGATTGGAAGGAAGGTCGGCCTCTCTTGCCTCGACACGACACGACTTACCCGTGCACCAGGGCACGATCCAGTCAGCTGTGCACAGTCACTCGGGCCAGAAGCTCGAGGAGTTCAGTGTTGCCTCAACTGCCAGCCAATCGATGGCTACGTACCGGTCTATGTTTTTCCACTGTGTTGAAATGGATCAGAGCTTTGTTGGTCCAGCTAGGACGCGAGCGTGACTGGTAATAATAAGCCGGTGGAAAAAGTGCAACGAATTACTAGTGAACAGCCTGCGCCGTAGGCAATGTAAGGGCATCTCCAGCCGTTGAGCCCCTCAGGAGGCATTTTTTTCGCCTCCTGGGGGTCTGCCGGCGAGAACTTTAGCCTGTGGCGGGAATTTTTCCACTCGTCGCGCCCTCAGGAGGCGATAAGCGGGTCGGCGAGGACGGCGGGTGTCTTGGTGATCATCACGGACGAGGAGGAGAAGGACCGGGCTCCTCGCGGTGTGCACCTCCCTGCACAGCGCCTTGCCGCCGCCCAGCTTCCAGCGTCAGCGCTCACGCCTCGCCCGGCAGCGTCGGTATCAATTGCGCCCGTCGGCAACAATGGCGCGATGATCTCGCTTTCGGTCGGGGTGAGGGCGGCTCGGTGAGAACACCGGAGGGGCGGCCGGCGAGGAGCAGCGTGCTCGAGGAGAAGGTGGCGGGGCGGCGGGGAGGCGGAAGCGTGGGAGCGGCGAACACGGCGTGGTGGCCGTGGCCGTGGAGGCCGCGACAGCGGCGCCATGGCATGGAGGACGGGCGCGGAAGGTGGTAGCCTCTCGGCCGCCGCCTCGGCGTCGAACACAGCGCAGTCTCCGGGCGACGATGACCAACGACGAGAGCGTGCCGGCGGCGGGGGCGGGAGTGGGGTTGGTGCCGCGTGTGTGGAGGAAAGAGAGAGAGGAGGAGCACGTGGTGGGCGGCGCTCTAGGGAGCACGTGGGGACGGGAGAGGAGAAAGCCGCTGGCAAGTGGGCCAGCGCCTACAAAAAGGCGAAATTAAGCCCCCCAGGAGCCCCCCGGTGCGCTGGGTGTCGTATGGGGTTGTCGGCGGGAATTTTTGCTTCTACCGGCGAAAAACAACGAGTTGGGGACCCGAGTGGGGCGATTTTTGTCTGCCGACGCCCAAAAAAGGGCTTGGGGAGGCTTCTTGGGGGCACTAGTGAAGATGCCCTAACAAGCAAGAGGCGGCGCCGCCGCCGGCGGAGCGCCAAATATACACGACTGATGGTGCGCGCCGTTGGACATTTGCATCGCACAAGGCAGGGCGGGAAGATTCGATTCGTTGTGGATTATTGATGGTTTTTCCAGATGCCCCGGTAAGATCTGGCTTGGAAATTGACTTCTCGGTTGAGTGCACTGCCATGTACGATCCCGTCGTGCTCGCTTTGACTTGTGAATGCTGGTTCTGCACACTCTAGTTCAGAGTATACCCTTTCCCTCGGGAGCAGGTCTCGGACTTGAACACAGAACAATTAGCCAGGGCCTTGGGGTGCTGACCTGTAAGTAATGGCTGGCCTGTAGGCAGGGCAATGTCAAAAGAGTTGCCGCCCGGACATGACTTTGTTGGTTTTGTATACTCGGTCTTTCTAGGAGAATTTACATAACACTTTGTTTGGATGTTGATATTTAGGGCCATGGAATTGAATTGGCCCCAATATCAAATCTGCTTGACTTTGATATTGACATTGAACCCAAATTCTGCTGTTTGAATGCGCACAGAATTGCCAGTTGGAATTCTAATGACATGCTCAATTCTGAAGCTTGTTTGGATGGTCATTCTCTACTTTGGAATTGATCAACTGTCATATGATGAAAATTGAACTCTGATGTAATGTTTGAAACTAAAGTATTTGCAATATTTTTTTGAATGATTATATATGAAAAATAGTGTTATAAAGTATATGCACTTATCCAAAACAAACAATGATACATCAACATGACTTATACAGAAGCACATACATAGCAGCACTTATTCAGCAGCAGCAGCACATATCAGCAGCAGCAGCACTTAAAGAACAGCAGCAGCTGTTGTACAGCGGCACTAATACAACAGCAGCAACACTTACACAACAGCAGCAGCAACTCTTGTACAGCAGCACAAATACAACAGCAGCAGCACTTATACATCAGCAACACTTATAAATCAGCACCACCTAGCCAACAACAACACATAGGAAATTCAGGTCTCATACATGTAGCAATAACACAATAATTGGTCCAGCAAGTTCATAGCTATTACATGGAACAAAGAAACAACACCTAAGCACTTGAAACTACTCAAACATTGTTCTTCTCATTGAGCATCAACAACCATTCCTTCCTAAACTTCATGGGCAACTCCATAAGTGCTTGAAATAAGCGTTCACTAAGGATAAGTTTACCATATGCTCGCAACATGTCTGAACGAGCTGCCTTCGCATTAGCCTCCCAATTCTTCACTTCTTTGTTCTTGTAACAAGCTGCCTTCGCATTAGCCTGCATACACATAAAAAGTAAATCACTTGCATGTATATGTGTCATAGAATAATTTAATTAAACATCATTTTTTACCTGAACATATTTGTTCCACACATCGTCACTATCCATGAGTAGCTTGTTATTGAGCCAATCCCAACCAAATCCACTTGAAGCAACCTCATTTTCAGACCGTGTCCCACCACTAGCAAGAACATGGCAACCTTTTCTTCCACAGTCACATACACACTACGGCGTAGACCACACCTCTCACGCAACATGGTGCACAAATCATGAAAGTTTCTTTTCGTTAAACATAGTTGATCACAGCATGCCACTTCTGAGCCATCATACATATCTTTCAACAAGTACTTCCTAAGTGTGTATTTGTGCTCATCATCACTAAAACTAGCTGAAGAACGAGGTGCTCTCTATGAAATAAGGTATGCCATTCCAAGAAGAACTGATTCAAAGTAAAGTTCTATCAAGATTATCCTTTTCCTCTTTCTCCTTTTGTTCTCTTCAGTTATGTAAGAAATCATGTCTACTTGATCTGACAACATGGCACTACACAATAATTAAATAATTAGTATCAATCTTTTCTACAGCATATGAATCAACAAATTGCACATCCAATCAAGCATTAAACGGACAGAAATAAAATTTCTACAACTAGCAGATTGGTTCAACAAATTGCACATCCAATGCAGAAACAAATTGCACATCCAATCAAGCATCACACACCTAACAAAGCAATGATGGGTTCTCCAATTACCTTTGATCTTCCTGCTGGGGATCCATGCTCCAATCCAAACCTTCAGACCATCCACTGACTTGCTGTTCATAAAAAGATAAAATATATGAGTAATCAAACACATATGGGTGGGGATAGAAGGGATTAGGGTTTCGTGTTAGGGTTAGGGTTGGGGATAGGGGCGATGGCCATGGGGCTTGAGGAGAAGTTGCCCGGCTTGAGGAGAAGCGACCATGGGGTGAGAGGCCGCCGTCAAATCCAGCGAGGGAGGGTCGGTCGACGACGGCTAGAAGGCGGCGACCACGCGGGGAGGTGACGACACGGGTTGGATGGCGCGATGCACAAGGGGAGGAGTGGATGAAGCGATGCATGAGGAGTGGATCCGCCGAAAGTGAAAGAGAAGAAGGAGGACGGCGGAGAGGGGCTGACCTCCGCCGCCGAGAGCTCCCGCGCCTCTGTTCGCCTCCTCTACCGCACCTCTGTTTCGCCTGCTCTCCCGCTCGAGTCTTTCCTTTCCTTTCGTGGAGCGCTGTTGAAGCGGTAAGTCGCGGGCTCGTTCCCGAATACCAGCGAAAATCTAGCTCGCCCCCTCCGAATTGGGGAACAGAGACGCGGGCTTTCAGAGCGGGCCTTCAATATTTTGGGCCAATTCGGTGGACTCGATTCCCTGACCATCTGAACAGCGGAATTCGGGGAATTCAATGCCAATATCAATATCCGGGCCTCAATATCAACATCCAAACGAAGTGTAAACAGAAACTTGAACGCATCTGAATATCTTAACACAGTTTACATGTCGACCTATCGCTATTTTTTCATTTATCTGTCTCCCGCCTACTTGCCCAACTGATCTACATGCCTAATTTCCTCGCGCCTCGCCGCGTCGTTGTTGTGTCGTGGATCCATCTCATTGTCGCCCTGAATTAAAAATCCAGATATTTTGCTAAAATGAACCTAGTTGATGTCCCAACATATGTCGACCGCGAAAGAGAGAGCTAGCTGAAGAAAGATCGGTATTAACATCACTTTCTTTGTTGAACATGAAAAAATATGAACAAAATTTGCTCAAACCGTATATATTGCTGTATAATACAGCACGGTACATGTGGGCGTACGTGTCTAGTATTAGGGTTAGTACATTAACGATCAGTGGTCAGATCCGTGCTATTTGTAGCCAGCGTGTCAGGCATTTCAGATTGATTCAAGAGTTTAACTGACGTCGCATCTCTTTGGGCTTGTGTAGCCAGAGGCAGCAGAGTAGGAGCTGACCATGATGGATTAACCGCCTCGCCGGGATAGGTATGATTTGCAATCGATTTGCATGCGCGAATCCCACGAGATCACGCTAAATCGAGATTTGGTTAGGCCAGGCTTAGCCCAATTTGACACGTGCGGCCCATGCTTTGGACGAAAAAGGCTAACAAGATCTTCCTCTTTCGAAACGTATCGATAAGATCGGCATCACTGAAATGCATTCCTCCCATGAGAGTGGCTTCCCTTCCTCCCATATTGTTCCCATCGCATTACATTTCTGGTCGAATCGATCCCAAATTCCCAGACGGCCAGACCCATGCACTAATCTAGCTCGTCGTTTTCAATTATTTGTTCCACTATCAGACAAAGAATATATTTGGCACATGATGCTGCACTGCCACTCTGCATCTATTATTTCCTCTCCAAAGTCGGACACAATCGCATATATGCACGGAATCAACCGATCGAAGAATCTGCAACTATAAGCACGAGCTCTACAATTACATGATTTCTATGAAAAACAAATAATGTCGCTGCAGTTCGCGCATCTTTAAGGGAGACTCGCAAATATCTCCGCTATATGTCTGTTTTCACATCCGGACAGTAATACGGAAGCATGCAATTTAACGCTACCTGTAAACATTCGTCTCAATTTTCTTAAAAAATCACAAATTTTAAAAAGTACGCAAATTTCAAATTAGTTCACTAATTTGAAAAAAGTATGTTTATTTTTGAAAAAATTAGGTGACCTAGAAAAAACTACGCGGATTTGAAAAGTGTGTGTGGATTTCGAAAAGTTCATGGATATAAAAAAATTACACAAATTTGAGTGAGCACCTGTCAAAATCAGGGTGAGTCAGCACAAAAACTGGTCAAAACCAAGACCAGGGACGAACCTTGTCCGGTTTCGGTAGTTGGGGGTGCAAGTTGTACAGCTTTGGAGTTGAGGGACCAAATCTAGACTCCACCGAAAGTTGTATATTTGCGGAGTTATTTGCAATCCTTAGATCTCTCTAGGAAATTTTCTACAGAAGAGATTATCAAAGGCAAGTGTAGGGGAACGTAGTAATTTCAAAAACTTTCCTACGATCACGCAAGACCATGGTGATGGCATAGCAACGAGAGGGGAGAGTGTCCGTCCACGTACCCTCGTAGACCGAAAGCGGAAGCGTTATAACAACGCGGTTGATGTAGTCGACGTCTTCACGATCCGACCGATCCAAGCACCGAGCGTCACGGCACCTCCGAGTTACGCACACGTTCACTCGATGGCGATCCCGGACTCCGATCCAAAGATAGTGTCGGGATGAGTTCCGTCGGACGACGGCGTGGTGGCGATGTTGATGCTCCACCGACGCAGGCTTCGCTAAGCTCATGACGATATGACTTCTCCGCGCAGGCTTCGCCTAAGCTCTCTGACGATATGACGAAGTGGAATATGGTGGAGGGGCACCGACACGGCTAAGGAGCGATCCGTAGATCAACTTGTGTGTCCATGGGTGCCCCCTGCCCCCGTATATAAAGGAGCAAGGAGGAGGTGGGAGTAGGACTCCCCCCCCCCTTCTCCTAGTTGGAGTAGGATTGGGGAGGGGAAGGCGCCGCCCTCTCCTGTCCTATTCGGACTAGAGGGGGGGGGCGCCTGCCCCTGGCCGGCCCTTCCTCTTCTCCCTTGTGGCCCATTAAGGCCCATATACCCCGGGGTTCCGTAACCCCGGTGTTCCAATAACTTCTGTTTTCATTCGAACCCTTCCGAAGTTCAAACATAGGCTTCAATATATCAATCTTTATGTCTCGACCATTTGAGACTCCTCGTCATGTCCGTGATCATATCGGGACTCGAACAACCTTGGTACATCAATACTTATAAACTCATAATGAACTGTCATCGAAGCGTTAAGCGTGCGGACCCTACGGGTTCGAGAACTATGTAGACATGACCTAGAACCATTCTCGGTCAATAACCAATAGCGGAACCGGATGCTCATATTGGTTCCTACATATTCTCGAAGATCTTTATCGGTCAAACCGCATAACGACATCGTTGTTCCCTTTGTCATCGGTATGTTACTTACCCGAGATTCGATCGTCGGTATCCAATACCTAGTTCAATCTCGTTACGGTAAGTCTCTTTACTCGTTCCGTAATACATCATCTCACAACTAACTCATTAGTTGTAATGCTTGCAAGGCTTAAGTGATGTGTATTACCGAGAAGGCCTAGAGATACCTCTCCGACAATCGGAGTGACAAAACCTAATCTCGAAATCGCCAACCCAACAAGTACCTTTGGAGACACCTGTAGTACTCCTTTATAATCACCCGATTACGTTGTGACGTTTGGTAGTACCAAAGTGTTCCTCCGTAAACGGAGTTGCATAATCTCATAGTTACAGGAACATGTATAGGTCATGAAGAAAGCATTAGCAATATACTAAGCGATCAAGTGCTAAGCTAACGGAATGGGTCATGTCAATCACATCATTCTCCTAATGAGGTGATCCCATTAATCAAATGACAACACATGTCTATGGTTAGGAAACACAACCATCTTTGATTAATGAGCTAGTCCAGAGAGGCATACTAGTGACTATCTGTTTGTCTATGTATTCACACATGTATTATGTTTCCGGTTAATACAATTCTAGCATGAATAATAAACATTTATCATGGTATAAGGAAATAAATAATAACTTTATTATTGCCTCTAGGGCATATTTCCTTCATCTCCCACTTGCACTAGAGTCAATAATCTAGATTACATAGTAATGATTCTAACACCCATGGAGTTTTGGTGCTGATCATGTTTTGCTCGTGGAAGAGGCTTAGTCAACGGTCTGCAACATTCAGATCCGTATGTATTTTGCAAATCTCTATGTCTCCCACTTGGACTTGGTCCCGAATGGAATTGAAGCGTCTCTTGATATGTTTGGTCCTCTTGTGAAATCTGGATTCCTTTGCCAAGGCAATTGCACCGAGATTGTCACAGAAGATCTTCATCGGTCCCGATGCACTAGGTATGACACCTAGATCGGAAATGAACTCTTTCATCCAGACTCCTTCATTTGCTGCTCGCTCAAGCAGCTATGTACTCCGCTTCACATGTAGATCCCACCACGACGCTTTGTTTAGAACTGCACCAACCGACAGCTCCACCGTTTAATAAAAACACGTATCCGGTTTGCGATTTAGAATCGTCCGGATCAGTGTCAAAGCTTACATCGACGTAACCATTTACGACTAGCTCTTTGTCACCTCCATATCGAGAAACATATCCTTAGTCCTTTTCGGTATTTCGGGATGTTCTTGACCGCTGTCCGATGATCCACTCTGGATTACTTTGGTACCTTCCTGCCAAGCTTACAGCTAAGCATACGTCAGTCTGGTACACAGCATTGCATACATGATAGAGCCTATGGCTGAAGCATAGGAACATCTTTCATTTTCTCTCTATCTTCTGTTGTGGTCGGGCATTGAGTCGACTCAATCTTACTCCTTGTAATACAGGTAAAAACCTTTCTTTGCTCGATCCATTTTGAACTTCTTCAAAACTTTATCAAGGTATGTGCTTTGTGAAAGTCCAATTAAGCGTCTTGATCTATCTCTATAGATCTTGATGCCCAATATGTAAGCAGCTTCACCGAGGTCTTTCATTGAAAAACTTTTATTCAAGTATCCTTTTATGCTATCCAGAAATTCTATATCATTTCCAATCAATAATATGTCGTCCACATATAATATTAGAAATGCTACTGAGCTCCCACTCACTTTCTTGTAAATACAAGCTTCTCCAAAAGTCTCATATAAACCCATATGCTTTGATCACACTATCAAAGCGTTTATTCCAACTCGAGAGGCTTGCACTGACCATAAATTGATCGCTGGAGCTTGCACACCTTGTTAGTACCCTTTGGATCGACAAAACCTTCTGGTTGCATCATATACAACTCTTCTTCTAGAAATCCATTCAAGAATGCAGTTTTACATCCATTTGCCAAATTTCATAATCGTAAAATGCGGCAATTGCTAACATGATTCGGACAGACTTAAGCATCGCCACTGGTGAGAAAGTCTCATCGTAGTCAACCCTTGAACTTGTCGAAAACCTTTCGCAACAAGTCGAGCTTTGTAGACAGTTATATTACCATCGGCGCGGTCTTCTTCTTAAAGATCCATTTATTCTCAATGGCTTGCCGATCATCGGGCAAGTCAACCAAAGTCCATACTTTGTTCTCATACATGGATCCCATCTCAGATTTCATGGCTTCCAGCCATTTTGCGAATCTGGGCTCACCATCGCTTCTTCATAGTTTGTAGGTTCGCCATGGTCAAGTAACATGACTTCCGAATAGGATTACCATACCACTCTGTGCGTATTTTACTCTGGTTGACCCTCGAGTTCAGAGTAACTTGATCCAAGCTTCATGATCATCATCATTAGTTTCCTCACTAATTGGTGTAGTTGTCATAGGAACCATTTCTTGTGATGAACTACTTTCCAATAAGGGAGCAGATCTGATTATCTCATCAAGTTCTACTTTCCTCCCACTCACTTCTTTCGAGAGAAACTCCTTCTCTAGAAAGGATCCGAATTTAGCAACGAAAATCTTGCCTTCAGATCTATGATAGAAGGTGTACCCAACAGTCTCCTTTGGGTATCCTATGAAGACACATTTTTCCGATTTGGGTTCGAGCTTATCTGGTTGAAGTTTCTTCACATAAGCATCGCAGCCCCAAACTTTAAGAAACGACAACTTTGGTTTCTTGCCAAACCACAGTTCATACGGTGTCGTCTCAACGGATTTAGATGGTGCCCTATTTAACGTGAATGCGGCCGTCTCTAAAGCATATCCCCAAACCGATAGCGGTAAATCAGTAAGAGACATCATAGATCGCACCATATCAAGTAAAGTACGATTCTGACGTTCGGACACACCATTTCTCTGTGGTGTTCGGGTGGCGTGAGTTGTGAAACTATTCCACATTGTTTCAAATGTAAACCAAACTCGTAACTCAAATATTCTCCTCCACGATCAGATCGTAGAAACTTTATTTTCTTGTTACGATGATTTTCCACTTCACTCTGAAATTCTTTGAACTTTTCAAATGTTTCAGATTTGTGTTTCATTAAGTAGATATACCCATATCTACTCAAATCATCTGTGAAGGTGAGAAAATAACGATACCATGGCGTGCCTCAACATTCATTGGACCACAAACATCGGTATGTATGATTTCCAACAAATCAGTTGCTCGCTCCATAGTTCGGAGAACGGCGTTTTGGTCATCTTGCCCATGAGGCACGGTTCGCAAGTACCAAGTGATTCATAATCAAGTGATTCCGAAGCCCATCAAGATGGAGTTTCTTCATGCGTTTTACACCGATATGACCTAAACGGCAAGTGCCACAAATAAGTTGCATTATCATTATCAACTCTGCATCTTTTGGTTTCAACATTATGAATATGTGTATCAAGATCTTGTCGAGATTCAACAAGAATAGACCATTCTTCAAGGGTGCATGACCATAAAAGATATTACTCATATAAATAGAACAACCATTATTCTCTGATTTAAATGAATAACCGTCTCGCATCAAACAAGATCCAGATATAATGTTCATGCTCAACGCGGCACCAAATAACAATTATTTAGGTCTAAAACTAATCCGAAGGTAGATGTAGAGGTAGCGTGCCGACCGCGATCACATTGACTTTGGAACCATTTCCCACGCGCGATCGTCACCTCGTCCTTTGCAGTGCTCGTCTATTCCGTAGTCCCTGTTTGAGTTGCAAATATTAGCAAGAACCAGTATCAAATACCAGTGCTACTACGAGCTCTAGTAAGGTACACATCAATAACATGTATATCACATATACCTTTGTTCACCTTGCCATCCTTCTTATCCGCCAAATACTTGGGGCAGTTCCGCTTCGAGTGTCGATCGCTTGCAGTAAAACACTCGATTTCAGGTTTAGGTCCAGACTTGGGTTTCTTCTCTTGATCAGCAACTTTCTTGCTGTTCTTTTGAAGTTTCCTTCTTCTTCCCTTTGCCCTTTTGTTGAAACTAGTGGTCTTGTTGACCATCAACACTTGATGCTCTTTCTTGATTTCTACCTCCATGCTTTTAGCATTGCGAAGAGCTCAGAATTGTCTTAGTCATTCCTTGCATATTATAGTTCATCACGAAGCTCTTGTAGCTTGGTGGCAGTGATTGGAGAATTCTGTCAATGACACTATCATCCGGAAGAGTAACTCCCAGTTGAATCAAGTGATTATTATACCCAGACATTTTGAGTATATGTTCACTTGTGTAACTATTCTCCTCCATCTTGCAGCTATAGAACTTATTGGAGACTTCATATCTCTCAATCCGGGCATTTGCTTGAAATATTAACTTCAACTCCTGGAACATCTCATATGCTCCATGACGTTCAAAACGTCGTTGAAGACCCGGTTCTAAGCCGTAAAGCATGGCACACTGAACTATTGAGTAGTCATCAGCTTTGCTTTGCCAGACGTTCACAACTTCTGGCTCAGCTCCTGCAAAGAGGAACTGTCACCCAGCGGTGCTTCGGGGCGTAATTTTTACGTGCAGCAATGAGGATAATCCTCAAATTACGGACCCAGTCCGTGTAATTGCTACCATCATCTTTCAACTTTGCTTTCTCAAGGAACGCATTAAAATTCAACGGAACAACAGCACGAGCCATCTATCTACAAAGTAAACATAGACAAGCAAAAATACTATCGGTACTAAGCTCATGATAAATTTAAGTTTAATTAATCATATTAAAACTCCCACTTAGACAGACATCTCTCTAGTTATCTAAGTGATTACGTGATCCAAATCAACTAAACCATGTCCGATCATCACGTGAGATGGAGTAGTTTCAATGGTGAACATCACTATGTTGATCATATCTACTATATGATTCACGTTCGACCTTTCGGTCTCCGTGTTCCGAGGCCATATCTGTTATATGCAAGGCTCGTCAAGTTTAACCTGAGTATTCGCGTGCAACTGTTTTGCACCGTTGTAGATGGACGTAGAACTTATCACACCCTATCATCACGTGGTGTCCGGGTACTCGAACTTTGGCAACGGTGCATACTCAGGAGAACACTTCTTGATAATTTTAGTGAGAGATCATCTTATAATGCTACCGTCAATCAAAGCAAGATAAGATGCATAAAGGATAAACATCACATGCAATCAATATAAGTGATATGATATGGTCATCATCATCTTGTGCTTGTGATCTCCATCGCCAAGCACCGTCATGATCACCATCGTCACCGGCGCGCGACACCTTGATCTCCATCGTAGCATCGTTGTCGTCTCGCCAACTATTGCTTCTACGACTATCGCTACTGCTTAGTGATAAAGTAAAGCAATTACATGGCGCGTTGCATTTCATACAATAAAGCGACAACCATATGGCTCCTGCCGATTGCCGATAACTCGGTTACAAAACATGATCATCTCATACAATAAAATATAGCATCACGTCTTGACCACATCACATCACAACATGCCTGCAAAAACAAGTTAGACGTCCTCTACTTTGTTGTTGCAAGTTTTACGTGGCTGCTACGGGCTGAGCAAGAACCGTTCTTACCTACGCATCAAAACCACAACGATAGTTTGTCAAGTTGGTGTTGTTTTAACCTTCGCAAGGACCGGGCGTAGCCACACTCGGTTCAACTAAAGTGAGAGAGACAGACACCGCGGTCACCTTTAAGCAACGAGTGCTCGGAGCGGTGAAACCAGTCTCGCGTAAGCGTACGCGTAATGTCGGTCCGGGCCGCTTCATCTCACAATACCGCTGAACCAAAGTATGACATGCTGGTAAGCAGTATGACTTATATCGCCCACAACTCACTTGTGTTCTACTCGTGCATATGACATCAACGCATAAAACCAGGCTCGGATGCCCTTTGTAGGGGAACGTAGTAATTTCAAAAATTTCCTACGATCACGCAAGACCATGGTGATGGCATAGCAACGAGGGGAGAGTGTCCGCCCACGCACCCTCGAGACCGAAAGCGAAGCGTTATAACAACGCGGTTGATGTAGTCGTGACGTCTTCACGATCCGACCGATCCAAGCACCGAACGACGGCACCTCCGAGTTCTGCACACGTTCAGCTCGATGACGATCTCCGGACTCCGATCCAGCATAGTGTCGGGGATGAGTTCCGTCAAGACGGCGTGGTGGCGATGTTGATGCTCCACCGACGCAGGGCTTCGCCTAAGCTCCGCGACGATATGACTTCTCCGGCGCAGGGCTTCGCCTAAGCTCTACGACGATATGACCGAAGTGGAATATGGTGGAGGGGGCACCGACACGGCTAAGGAACGATCCGTAGATCAACTTGTGTGTCCATGGGGTGCCCCCTGCCCCGTATATAAAGGAGCAAGGAGGAGGTGGCGGCCTAGGGGCGCGCTGGAGGAGTCCTACTCCCACCGGAGTAGGACTCCCCTCTCCTAGTTGGAGTAGGATTGGGGGAGGGAAGAGGAAGGCGCCGCCCCTCTCCTTGTCCTATTCGGACTAGAGGGGAGGGGCGCGGCCTGCCCTGGCCGGCCCTTCCTCTTCTCCCTTGTGGCCCATTAAGGCCCATATACCCCGGGGTTCCGTAACCCCGGTGTTCCGGTAACTTCCTGTTTTCATTTGGAACCCTTCCGAAGTCCAAACATAGGCTTCCAATATATCAATCTTTATGTCTCGGCCATTTCGAGACTCCTCGTCATGTCCGTGATCATATCCGGGACTCGAACAACCTTCGTACATCAATACTTATAAACTCATAATGAACTGTCATCGAAGCGTTAAGCGTGCGGACCCTACGGGTTCGAGAACTATGTAGACATGACCTAGAACCATTCTCGGTCAATAACCAATAGCGGAACCTGGATGCTCATATTGGTTCCTACATATTCTACGAAGATCTTTATCGGTCAAACCGCATAACGACATCGTTGTTCCCTTTGTCATCGGTATGTTACTTACCCGAGATTCGATCGTCGGTATCCAATACCTAGTTCAATCTCGTTACGGTAAGTCTCTTTACTCGTTCCGTAATACATCATCTCACAACTAACTCATTAGTTGTAATGCTTGCAAGGCTTAAGTGATGTGTATTACCGAGAAGGCCTAGAGATACCTCTCCGACAATCGAGTGACAAAACCTAATCTCAAATCGCCAACCCAACAAGTACCTTTGGAGACACCTGTAGTACTCCTTTATAATCACCCGATTCGTTGTGACGTTTGGTAGTACCCAAAGTGTTCCTCCGTAAACGGAGTTGCATAATCTCATAGTTACAGGAACATGTATAGGTCATGAAGAAAGCATTAGCAATATACTAAGCGATCAAGTGCTAAGCTAACGGAATGGGTCATGTCAATCACATCATTCTCCTAATGAGGTGATCCCATTAATCAAATGACAACACATGTCTATGGTTAGGAAACACAACCATCTTTGATTAATGAGCTAGTCCAGTAGAGGCATACTAGTGACTATCTGTTTGTCTACGTATTCACACATGTATTATGTTTCCGGTTAATACAATTCTAGCATGAATAATAAACATTTATCATGGTATAAGGAAATAAATAATAACTTTATTATTGCCTCTAGGGCATATTTCCTTCAGGAAGATGCCTATGGTGCGCGAGGAGCCGGCCGTCATGCAGAAGGAGGCCATAGCACTTCCATGGCCGAGGCCACCACCGGGTTGGGTGGCCCTGTCTGTTGACGGGTCCTTCTTACAGTCGGATGGTTCAGCAGCGGCAGTTATGATCTTGAGGAGGCATGATGGCAGTGTTAATTTTTTCGGATAACGTTGCATATTTAATTGCAATGATGCATTGGAAGCGGAATTGCGTGCAATAATGCAGGGTATGGCTCTTGCTATCCAACATTGTGAGCTACCTATCATAGTCTAGTCGGATTCTTCTGTCGCCCTCTCCGCCTTGTCTGGTGACAGCTTATCCAGATCTGCATACGGCATCAAGTGATTGAGATTCGTTATCTTATGGTAAATAGAGTTTTCATTCCCTTGAAAATTAGTCGTGTGCAGAATAGGGTAGCAGATCGTTTGGTCCTGTATAGTCGTACAGAGAGCGGGTTCGTGCCATGTGGTGGCCTTTTAGTGGCGGTTTGTGTTGAACCGGGACTAGGGGGGCTTTAGTCCCCACCCTTTAGTACCGGTTCCAGAACCGGCACTAAAGGGCCTCACGAACCGGCACTATATTCCTTTTCTGCACTAGTGCAAGAAAATCCTCTCCTCCATCCCGCGAAGGTATGTTTAAAATAGCTTCAGCATCTGGCGGTATGAAGGTATCTCTGACTAGCTGCACTCGCCAAGACCAGTTGTCAGAATCAATTAAGTCATAAACATTGACGACTGTTGTACCTGGCGGTTTGAACAGTGGAATCATCGTGGTAGTAGATGGTATCCATTTATCTGTCCATACAGAGATTGAACTTCCATCACCCACATGAGATATAAGTCCTGCTTGCAAAGCATCTCGTCTAGCTATAATGGAACGCCAAGTAGCTGAAGCCGTACTTGGTACCGTTGCATGCATAAAATCTGTATCGGAAAAATACCTTCCTTTCAAAACTCTAGCACAAAGGAACTCCGGATTCAACATGAAACGCCAGCCATGCATTCCCAGTAGTGCCAAATTAAACATGTGGAGGTCACGAAAGCCCATTCCACCTTTACATTTCGGCGTCGCCAATTTCTTCCAAGAAATCCAATGCAAAGAACGCTTATCAAGCGAACTACTCCACCAGAATCTGGCCATGGACGACGTCAAACTTTTGCATACCTTTTTGGTCAATAAAGAAACAACTCATGCTAAATATTGGAATTGTCTGTACAATATATTTTAGGAGTGCTTCTCTTCCTACACAAGCAAACATCCTTCCTGACCATCCTTGCATTTTACTTCTTGCTCTCTCCCCAATATGCTGAAAGGTACCACTGGAGTTGGCATGAGTAGCATTCGACAACCAAGGCCTTTTATGTAGGAGTGTGTACACGCACATACAGAAATAGGTGCGTTGAACTGCAGACAGGCGAGAACCAAGTGGAGTTGCAGGCAGTTTAATAGAAGTAGTAGTAGTTTAACGAACTCGTTGAATATCCGACGATCCAGTTGCTACGTGCTGCTTCCACAACAAACTCTGTCAAATACTCGACAGACACTTGTTTTGCTAACCATAAGAAGAAGCTGTGGAACGTGAGCGTTGGCGGCGGCCGAGCAGGTCAACAATACCCCTGACCCGTCGGAATAACTCGATCGCGACGTGTCCCGGGCCGAGCAGCGAGCACCGTCGGAGGCCGGATCCGGCCGCGCGCGCGGACGCATGGACTCCGGGCATCTCCAGCCGTGCCCTCAACAGGCCCTTCCCAAACGATTTTGTCGTGCCGGCGCCAAAAAAAGGCCCCAGTCGCGTCCTCAGAAGGCCGTTTTTCGCCGGCTCGGGCCAAAACTGGTGCCAGCGGACCCAGGCCGAACCCGGCGCCCTGGGGGCGCTTGGGGAGCCGGCACAAGCGAAAAAGGCGCGTGGGCCCGCCCTGAAAGCGACCCGAGGGCCTTTTCCCGCCGTTTCTTGACGCTTTTCCCTCGCATCTCTCCCGCTCGCTCGCCTTCCTCCCGCTATTCTCTCCCTTTCTCCCGCCAAACCACCTCCCGCTCGCTGCGAAGAATTACGCCATGCCGCCGAAGAAGTACGCCATGCCACGCGCGGCGGCAACCGCGACGGGCGCCGTGGGCTCCCCAAGCAGAAAGCCGAGGGCGCCGCCATCGAAGCCACCGAACTGTCGAACGCCGAGTGGAGGTGGAAGTTCAGCGGCGCTGAAGCGATCACCGCCGACAAAGCGGAACAGAACCATAGCCAAGAAGGCCCGCGATAACGCGGCGCTTCAAGGGCGGCGTCTTCCTCATCGGTCGACCGGCGGGATGAATCCACCCGTCGTCACCACGCCCAAGACTGGCTACGGGACAGCAAGCGCCGGATCTCCATGGGTTCATCATCACCGGCTACGCCGACGGCGACGCGCATGGTGGGTTCAACCCAAACGTGACCTTCCTCATGGTCACCCGCTTCTGCGACGCCCTCGCCGCCGCCGCCGGCGTGCAGTACCTCCATACAACTACCGCGCGCCGCCGCCTCTGCCCACACCGACGCCCCATCTCTACCGTGGACCGCTACCCTTCGCACCTCGGCGACGCCGACGACACGGAGCCATCGAGCATTGCCTCGCCGACGCCCGAGCCGGGCCGCCCCACGCGAAGAGAAGACCGAGGCGCGGTGGTCGTCGCTAATGAAGAACAACGCCATCAAGCTCGACCTGCTCCGGACGAACGCCGCCAAGAAGAGGAACACCGACATGGCTTTTCCGATGGCGGGCGGACATGCTCCGAGCAACGACGAAGCTCAAGGCGTGGTACCGTGCAGCGCGCCTCATCTGAACGAAGCTGCCGACGGTAACGCCGACGACGCCGACGACATAACGACTACACGGACGCTAAGCCGAATAACGCCTTACATCGCCGCCAGCGGTGCGAAGCCGCGCCGACGCAGCCCAGCACCAAGCAGCTCCGACACCGACGAGCTCGCGACGCCGACTCCGCTTAACGCTCGAGCCGACCCGCCGAGTGAATCGTTGCGACGCGAACTTGCGGCGGCGGCGCTCTGCTTTTTGTAACGCCAGACTACGTCCGATCTCCGTATTGACGGCGATTTTGAGAGCGGAACGACCAAGTTTAAATTCCGCGATCGCAGGGCGCGTGGCGTGGGCGTGGACGAAATGCAGGTCGCCCAGAGCCGAATCTAAGCAAGACGCCCTGCGCCGCTCTATTTAGCGCGCCTGGGGCCGAACGGCTGGAGATGCCCTCAGCGCTCCCCATTAAGGAAGGTCGGCCTCTATAGCCTCGACCCCTAGACATGACACGACTTACCCGTGCACAAGGGCACGATCGAGTCAGCAGTGCACAGTCACTCGGGCCAGAACCCTGAGAAGTTCAGTGCCGCCTCAACTGGCAGGCAATCGATGGCTACGTGCCTGTGTATGTTTTTCCACTGTCTTGAAATGGATCAGAGCATTGTTGGTCCAGGTAGGACGCGAGCGTGACAGATAATAATAAGCCGGTGGAAAAAGTTGATCTAGTCAGCAAAACGTAGGTAAACGGCCTGCGCCGAAGGCTATGTACCAAGCAAGATATACACGTGCGCCGGAGGCATGGCAGCCATGAACGACTGATGGTCCGTGCCGTTGGGCATTTACATCGCACAATGCAGGGCGAGAAGATTCGATTCGTCGTGGATTATTGATGTTTTTCCCGATGCTCTGATAAGATCTGGCTTGGAAATTGACTTCGCGGTTGTGTGTGTGCACTTGCATATGTCCCCGTCGTGCTCGCTTTGACTTGTGGTGCTGCTTCTGCACACTCTAGTTCAGAGCATACCGTTTGCCTCGGACGCATGTCTCGGACTTGAACACAGAACAACAATTAGCCAGGGCCTTGGGATGCTGACCTGTAGGTAATGGCTAGCCTGTAGGCAGGGCAATGTCAAAAGAGTTGTGGTCTGAACATGACTTTGTAGGTCTTATACACCTTCCACAAAAAAGTGGGTCAAGGTTCTGTGTACTCTGTCTTTCTAGAAGAATTTACATAAACAGAAACTTGAACGCATCAGGAAATTTTATCCCAGTTTACATGTCGGCCTATCGCTATTTCATTTTTCTGTCTCCCCCCTACTTGCCCAGTTGATCTACATGCCTAATTTCCTTGCGCCTCACCGCGTCATTGTTGCGTCGTGCATCCATGTCGTCGTTGTCGTCACCCTGAATTAAAAATCTAGATATTTTGCTAAAATGGATCTAGTTGATGTTCCAACATATGTCGACCGCAAAAGATAGAGCTGGCTGGAGAATGATCGGTATTAACATCGCTTTCATCGTTGAACATGAACAAAAATGAACAAAATTTGCTTAGCTCGTTGTATAATACAACACGGTACATGTGGGCGTACGTGTCTAGTATTAGGGTTACATGTCTAGTTTGTTGGGGGCGGTAGAGGCGATGTTGGGAAAGCATAGACAGCCAAAAACACACAGAAAAGAATAGTCAGGGTGGGAGAGAAAAAGAGATTGGAAAGGCGAATAAAGAGGGCAAGTTTTAGTTGGTCGAATATTAAGAAGTAGTGTGGCGGTACGAAGGGCTTCAACCCAAAAACGGGAAGGAAGAGAAGCTTGTAAAAGCAATGTGCGAAGAACATCATTAATAGAGCGAAGACAGCGTTCAGCTTTACCATTTTGAGAAGATGTATAAAGGCATGAAAAACGAAGAAGGATGCCTTGAGAGAGAAAGAAGGTGCGGTTTTGGGTGTTATCAAATTCACGACCGTTATCACATTGAATAAATCGAATTGGCAAGCCAAAGTGTGTGATTACATATTGTCGAAAGTTGAGAAAGATTGCAGGTACTTCAGATTTAGCGAAGAGGAAAGGTCCAAGTATAGTGAGAATAATCATCCAAGATCACAAGATAATATTTATAACCAGAAACACTAGGGACTGGAGAGGTCCATAAATCACAGTGAAGTAACTCAAAAGGAAAAGTACTAATGGTAGTAGAGGTTCCAAAAGGTAATCTAACATGTTTGCCACATTGACATGCATTACAGAGAGAGGGATTATGAGGACTGATAGAACTAGGGATACAAAATTCTTGAAGTAAAGACGTCAAAGTGTTTTTGCTGGGGTGACCGAGACGATGATGCCATAGATCAACAGAGGCGAGCATGGCACGAGAGGTGGATGTGGGCGCGCCATGAAGAGGATAAAGATCGCCCGTGCTATTGTACCGAGCGAGGACCGTCCACGTTGTCAGATCTTTCACAGACAAACCAAAAGGGTGAAAGGCCAGGATAACTTTGTTGTCAATGCAAAATTGTCTAACAGAGATAAGATTTTTGATGATGGAAGGAACCACAAGAATATTGCGTAGAAGAAAATTGGCATGAGAGGAAGGGATGTAAGAGTGACCAGTGCATGAAACAGGATGGTGGAGTCATCGCCAATGGTGATAGTGAAAAAGCGAAGGAAAATAAGCTGACAATAAATTCATATTTGAAGACATATGCATTGATGCACCAGAATCGAAAATCCAATCCGTACCTGCGTCGTTGAGGACAAAATTGTTCATGGCGTTGTTGAAAGCGGCTTGGTCCCAAGCCAGCTGTTGGGGAGGAGCAGAGGGGCCAGGAGCTTGCATGTTGACGTAGGGGCTAGCGGACGGGTAGTATGCGATTGGGGCCTGCATGTTGCCGTAGAAGGCCGGCATGGTGTTGTAGGGCGATGGTGGTCCCGTCTTTGGTAGACGGAGTAGGAGTGGCGGTGACGCGTCGCGCGGCTCGGGTCCAAGGAGTCCGGAGAGCCTGTGGTCGGGCGAAGACCGGGCTCCACGTGCCGTGCACGCAGGAGGAGCACCATCGGCGAGGGCCGACCATGGCATCGACCAAGCTCGGACGAGGCCACCCAAGGATCATCTTGAGGAGGCCATGTTGGCGGAGCTGGTGGCGCGGGAGCGGTGGATGACGAGGCTGGTGCAGTCCCGCAGACGAGATGCAGGAGGCCGTTAGACGGATTCTTGCCCTTGTAGTTGTGGATGCCGAGGTCTAATGAGATTGGTATGAAGGGAGGCGTCGGCAATGGTGTCGGCTAGGGAGAACATAGGGTTTGGAGGGAGGTGTTTGAGTAGTTGTAGAGGAGGAGGTAGGGGTGGGGCACCGCGGCGCAGAACTCGGCCATGGAGAAGATGGGCTGAATCGGCGGGGTGGCGGTGCAGTGGTGTGAGCCATACCAGTCTGGAAAACCTAGGCGTCGGATACCATGATAGATTGAGATATTGGAGAAGTGATTGTTGATTGATCGGCGCCGCCGATTGTTTATATAGATTACAAAGCTTGGGCTTCAAGACTAGACTAATAATAGACTTATACTCTAAGAGTCACATCCGTGCTATTTATAGCCACCGTTTCAGGCATTCAGATTGACTCAAGAGCTAGCAGAGTAGCCAGAGCTAGCAGAGTAGGAGCTGAGCATCATAGATTAACCGCCTCGCCCACCGACCAGTTCGTTCCGACGCGTGTTGCTCCGTGTGGCTCTTGCCCGGATCCGGGGTAATGCAACGGCCAACCGACCGAGACTCGTACACGATCATCGAGTGACCTCACATCACAGTGGAAACATTCAGTTCCAAGCCACACGTACGTAGTCGTCCACTGGCCGGTGGCCTCGCTGCGTTGCGCACGTCGTTGCCAAACCTAGTAAGCTTCCCCGTGATGATTAGGGTCCAACACAGACGTCTGATCTTGCTTTGAGCCGGCCGGGACCGGGAGATAGGCATGCATTAGTTCCGATCGATTGCATGCGCGAACATCACGAGAGCACGCTACATCAAGATTTGGTCGGGCCAGGCTTACCCCAATTTGACGCGTGCGGCGCATGCTTTGGACGAAAAAGGCTAACAAGATCCACCTCTTTCGAAACGCATCAATAAGATTGGCATCACCGAAATGCATTATTCCACCCATATTGTTCCGATTGCATTTCATTTCCGGTCGAATCGATCCCAAGTTCCCAGACGGCCAGACCCATGCACTGATCTAGGAGCTCGTCGTTTTCAATTTTTTGTTCCACTATCAGCTAAGGAATATATTTGGCACATGATACTGCACTACCACTCCGTATCTATTATTTCTTCTTCGAAATCGGAGACAGTCGTATGTATGCAAGGAATCAACCGGTCGACGAATCTGCAACTATAAGCACGAGCTCTACAATTATATGCTTTGTAAAAAAGATTGCACTAGTGCAATAATGCGAGTATGCGGACAAATGCAGGTGTTTGGAGATCCAGGTCTATACGGACAGAGCCCGGATCGATCGATGGTTCACACAAGCTAAACTAAACTTCAGGACAGTCGATTTGGCCCCGCTCTGCTTTCCTGGACAGGCCTCGCTGGCGTTCAATTAGTAGGCCACCTGATTAGATCAGCGGATGTGTCCACCACTTTAATGCACGCATGAAGCTCGCTTGGGTCCTGGTCCCGTTGGTCCGTTCATGCTGGGCTAGCTGTGTGCAGCGGCAATTGCCTGCACAGTTCTGCTCCAGCACTAGATCTGCAATCTACACTTCCGTTAAAAGCGCACTTATTTACTGTGTGTTTTCTGTTGCGAATCTTTCCTGATGTGTTGTGTGTGGCTGGAGGACTAATGATCATGCCCACTGATGCTTCTGTAAGACGTTTTTTCCAGACAAAAAATTACTGTCTGAATCAGTGCGTCTCACACGGAAACAACCGTATGTTCCAATTCGTTGGTGCAGACATCGTTGGTATTATGTTTTTCTTTCTGCTGATGAGTAATCATCACTAAATTAACAGTAGTTTTTTTAGCAGTTTTTTAACATTAGTTTTTTTTAACATGACTAGTTAATAAATTGACCAGATTTTGACAGTCATATTCAAAAGATTTCTTTTTGAGTAAAAGATATTCAAAAAAAAAAGGTTGGCATGAGTCCTATAATATTGGGGGGTGGACCTACCTGCCTTGAACCCAGGACCAAGTCCGGTGTGCTGCCGTCTAGGCCCACAGCTCAGACGCCCACTGCTTTATGCCTGAACCCCAGTTCTCCCGAGAATACCCCTCCAACTCTATAAAGTGCGCCCAGCCCGCGGTCCTTTCAGTTTACTCGAACTCCCCCAAACCAGCAGCAAAACCTCCATCCCAGCCTGATTCCAACGCTCGCACTCCTCGATCTATTCTCTCATGGCGACGGCGAGTGCGAGTAGGCCCAGCGGGCCGGTCCTGTCCATTCCCAGCTACCGCTCCGCCTCGCCCACCCGCGTCAAGCTCCCCGCCGGTGGCGCCACACGCTCGCCGGGCAAGTCCGTCAGCGTCTCGTCCTCCTCCTCTGCCCCTGCCGGCGCCACCGCCAGCCAGAGCCGTCGGTCCTGCATGTGCTCCCCGACGAACCACCCGGGCTCTTTCCGGTGCGGCCTCCACAAGGAGCGCAAGCAGGCGGCTCCATCTTGCAACGGCAAGCCCGGCTCCCCGCCGTCCATCGGCAGCGCCGGCTCGAAGCAGATGGGCAGCGCGCTGGTGCGGCTCGTCCCCATGCAGAGCGCGCACTGGGCACGCAGGGCGCTCATGCCGTCCCCCGCGGCGCAGCAGTCGCTGCAGCACCGGAGGCGCGTCGGCGGGTCCCGCCCGCGGCTGAGCCGGCTATCTGCCGTGTCCATGGCCGGTGACCGCGCCGGCGACAACCAGCAGTAGACAAACCAACCAACGTCGACATGCCATAGCAAGATAGAGTAGAGAGGAAAAAGTCTAGTAAGAATTGGAGTTTCAGACCCAATTCTGGGTTCCGGCCTGGTTAATTAGCTAGCTCGTAGGTTTACGAAATGGAGTGAGCCTCTTCTTCCTCTCTGCTCCGCTGTGTACAACTCCCTCTGGTTCTGGATATGGATAATCATGAGTGACAAATTGGAGACACATACATGCATCTGATCTGCCCCGTGACAGGAGGCTTATCCATTCGTGGATCATGGATGATTTGCCGCAACAACTTTCTGCTTCTGTTTCAGTTTCTGGTGTGTGGATTGCTCTCGCCCCCTGTTTCGGTTTCGGATAAGCTCCGCGAGAGGTGAGTGGCGTCTCGCCGTCGCTTCCTCCGTCACGCGGCACCCGTGCGTGCCCCCAGCCGGACAGATCAGGCCAGCAACTTGGAGCACGAGAGCAATCCCTCGATCCCAGTCCCAGTGATCAACGAAGTGTGGCTGAACGACGTATTGTGTGTGTGGATCCGTGGTATTCTACTGTTGGCGCGACGGACGACGTAGCAGTTGGAAATCCCCGCTCCAACTCATCAACTTGCGGAAGAAGATGAAGATGTTGGAAGATCTGTGGGCACGCACAGCTGGCCATCTTCTTGTTACTTTTGGATTGGCGCCATGTAGTACGTCAATTGGCTATCGCATCTCTTTCAAGTGCAGTGCGTGCGGTGCTCCTTTTTCTATACTACTATTAAACAATCAAACTAATCTAATTAAACCTACGAAAAACATCGGTGCTTTTTTTAGATGAACCAACAGAATACTGACAAAACATTAAAAAAAGTTCGGGATTTATCTATTCCGTAAAAATAACTCAAATTTATCATTACAAACTTTGTACTAAAAAATTGACTGTTTTTGGGAGTTGATGCGTTGAACAGCTGCCAAAACGAAACAAGTGGAGTTGCTGAGAGTGGAATATAGAAGGTACGTACTAGTTTAATTATGGAACTCGTTGAATATCTGATGATCCAGTTGGTACGGTACTGCTGCTACTCCCAACGAACTCGTTACAAATCAGATGGGCATTCGCGAACCAGAAGAAGCTCTGGATGTCAGCGCCTACGACGGCCAAGCAGGTCAACAGAAGAAGAACTCTTGACCCGTCGGAATAACCGATCGCGACATATATGCCCGGGCCGAGCACCGTCGGAGGCTGGAATCGGTCGAGCACGTCGACCACTCGGCGCTGTGGAAGGAAGTCGTCCTCTCTTGCCTGCTCACCAGGGCACCATCGAGTCACTATACAGTCACTCGGACTGGAGTTATTCCGAGATCTGCCTGGCACGGAACCTGGAGAAGTTCAGTGCCTCCTCAACCGGGCAATCAGTGGTAGGTGCAGATGTTTCTGCAGATGCTCATATAAGATTTTGCTGGGGATTGACTTGGCAGCGGTGTGCACTGGCATGTCACCATGTTGTTCTTTGGGGGACCGGTTCTTTGCACAAGTTATAAGTTCAGAGCTCGCAACATAAAGTCCGTTTCCCTCGGGCGCAGGGTGTTGGACTTGGGGACCGGTCAATTTATTTAGCTAGACATGATGAGTGATGATCTGGAATGGCCAGGGCCGGTCCTGAGTTTTCGGGGGCCCAGGGCGAAACTAGAATCCGGGGGCCCCTAAATATAAACATCAAACTAATAGAATTTGAACTTTGAAAAACTTTTCTCTACATAAACTTTGGTGCAACTTTTAAGGTTTTCGCTAGTTCATCATATCACGAACAAAATATACATTCCCCTTAAAAAACTACAGTATGGACCATTAATGTTTTCGGGTACCGTCACTTTGATCCCTAAGCTCACAACATTAGCATTGTTTTTCTGTTATACTTTGTTGCGGTCCTAGTTAATAATACAACAAAATTAACCACACCAATGTCCTAAGACTTAATTATATAGCGTATTTTTTGTCTATGACTCTATGTTCTATATTTTGTTTATTACTTTCCTCAAACTGAAAGTAACTTCACTTGGCAAGAACAGCCATACACTATCTATCACCGACCAATTTAATCCGGCCAAAGAGTCAGAAAAGTTAAAATCTACGAAACTTTTCTTGTATCAAGAATTTCACATGGTAGTATCTATTTACCTGGATGGGACAGATGTATGGCTCGTCCCCAAATCGAGCCCTCAAGCCGTCCATGGATTTCTCCCCGTGCTCCAAGGACTGAAGACAACACTCAAGACGACCAATGCTTTGACCTGTTCGGCTTGAACAGGCACGGTCTACAAGCTATGATCTCGCTGCATCGTCGACGCCCTTGAAGACCTGCATCTGGCCAAGGTAGTGGATGGGCACGGCAAGGTCGTGAAGACCTACAACGCGGTGTACTCTCTCGGCCCGCGGATGGAGCCTTGAGTTGCCGTACCTGCATATCTCGATGTGTGGCGCCCGATGGGCCGACGATCTCGGGCGCGCTAGATGTGCACAACAGGTGCCGATGGAGGAAAATCCGGAAGACGGCGACGCGCAATGGAAATCATGTAATCAAGCTTCGCCATTACAGGCGGAGTTCTCGCTGTGGCTTACGATGTTCGTTGGGCCTCGATGGAGATCATTGAATCAACGAAAAACTGGTGCCTACGACTACTTTGGGCCAGCAAATTTGGGGGGCCCTCAGTTTCGGGGGCCCGGGGCGGCCGCCCCCCCCCCCCCCTCCCGCCCCTCAGGGCCGGGCCTGGGAATGGCTAATAACCCGTAGGCGGGGTAATGTCAACCGAGTGAGATACGGTCTGAACTTCTGACTTTGTGCATCCAGATCAAGGAAAACTGTTTCAGAAGAAGCACTAGGGTAAATAAATGTTTCAGGAAAAAAATGTGCAAGATTTCAGATCGGGTTGGACAAAGGTATACATAGCATAGGGTTAGGGCATGCATCGCTCGCTTGATGACAGTGACTCTTTTCCCGTCAGAACTTCATTATATTTCTCCTAACTGTTTTGGTAGCTCCTCGAGAAGCTAATTAATTGTTGTGGCTGATCATAGAGATTGCGATGTGTAGTTGCTTACGGTCGAGAGGATGTGCAAGTTTTCTACACCAGGTCTTTCTAGAAGATTCTTCTTTTTCCGCGGGAAACTTTCTAGAAGAATTTACATAGACAGAAACTGAAATCAGATATATGCTGGAACAGGGGGTGCATGCGGAAATTTTATCTCAATTTACATGTGGATCTATCGCTATTCTGCCTCCAACCTACTTGCTGAGTTGATCTACACGCAGTGTGATCCTGGTGACTGGAGGCGCGACGAACGCCTTAATTTCCGCGCACCTCACCGTGTCGCTGTTACGCCATAGATCCATGTCGTGGTCAGCCACGATTAAAAATCTGCATCTTTTGCTTTTTCTTAAGAGCAATCTGCATCTTTTGCTGACAAAAAAAGAATAGTTGCTGCCCCTACCAACGTCGACGAGAGAGAGAGAGAGAGAGCGAGCACTAGCTGGCGATCGATCGGATTTTAATCTGGTCGCTTTCTTTGACGAAAGTCGCTTTTGTTGCTGCACAGCAAAATAATAATACAGTACCATTTGAAAACAATTGCTTACCTCGTTATCGTGCGTGCGTTCGCATACACAGTATGTATGATCCTTTTTTTTTGAGGTAATATCACTCAAAGTTATACAATTTGCGCCCGATGTTCAGTTTGGTTCTAAAACTTACAAAATACGGAATTATGGTCACGTAACTTGTTCCAACGTGCAAATACGGTGTTTTCTGCCGTATACAAGTCTGTCGTGCACATGGGAGTGCCGGTGCAGCGTAGGCCCACCTGTAGGTGGCTGGAAGCGTTTCTTTGCAGATAAATGCCTTGCATTTTATTTATTCAAGTACATAATTCCTCAAATAAAATGAAAAAAATTGCATTTGGCGAGATTCGATCCCATGAAATTCCTGGTAAGTGACTAGCGTAGATAGCCACCAGATCAGACGCACTAGACATTTAACGTTAACAACTGTTGCTTATCTACCCTATATAAAGACGGGCCGTACACATTATTTGAAATTTGAAATTTTAAACTAAAAAGGGGAGCACCGCGGCCTGTGACCACTTGGTTGAACCTCGCGTGTGCGTGGGCTAATCACCAGACCAGGTTACCCTTCGTGCTTTCAAAGGATAAACAATATTTATGTTGTCAGTCCTTGTAAAAAATATTTATGTTGTCAGTTCTTATGTCATGAATATATAAAACTATATTTATGATTTTTTAAGGTTTTTCTTTGAGAGTAGTGAAACTTTTCATCGTAAAAAAATGAGGCGGCTTAAGACTACTCTCTATATTTAGGTTGAGTTGACAGCCATCCCTAGATAATAATAGGGTGACCAAGACTATAAATTTGCACAAAGTACCTAACTTTAAATATACCTTCCACACAAAAGAAATTGTATATATAGCTGGCTGGCCTACGGACTCATAAACTTGAAACTATACAACACACATCACTCTTATATATATTTATCTCTAAAAAACTCAAATCAATTCTATCTTTAATTAGCTAATTGCCGGTGTGTATACTTAGATTGCAATGCCTACAAGGATATCAGAACAATGTAAAATACAAAGGCAACATAAAGAAATAAAAAGATATACCATAGTACAAGTTGTTATTTAAAAAAAAAAGAATATAAGTTTTTTCTTCCGTAGAGCAAAATTTGGGTCCCTTTATATACCAAGTATCATCATGGTCGTGTGGTTACCAGGACAAAGGTTTGAACTGCAGGGTTCCACAATTTTTTTAGATTTCAATTTTAATTTGTACGGTCTTCAAAAGACATATACACTACAGTTGTCCCATTTAAATGCGAACCATCCTTGGTCTCGTGGCCATCCATGCCAGGCTATTAGCTCCGTATTATAGGTTCAATCTACACCGGCTGCATCTTTTTTCATTTTATTGTGGAATTATGTACATAAATAAATAAATGCAAGAAAGTTATCTGCAAAAAAGCCACTGACAGGTGGGCCTAGACTGCGCTGGTACGCCATATGTGCAGGCCATACGTCAGCATCTTTTTTCATTTTTTTTGTGGAATTTTGTGAGTAAATAAACAAAATGGATGAAAGTTATCTGCAAAAAAAGCCACTTATAGGTGGGCCTAGGCTGCGCTGGCAGGTCACATGTCCAGGCCATACGCCCGGATACGGTAGAAAGCACCGTATTTACAAGCTGAGACAAGTTAAACGACCACAATTCCGTATTTTACAAATTTTAGAACCAAATTGCACATCAAGCGCAAGTTCTATGACTTTCACTGATATTGACTCTTTTTTTTTCGAGGGAACAGTATGATCCTGCTGCACGGACGGGTTCGGGTGTACCTGGCTGGTATTAGGCTCAGATTTGTCGTCTGCTGGTAACTTTTGTGATTTACTACTGCAGAGTCAAACGGAGTAGTAGTACTATATAGCTGTCGTGACTCATCAAAAAAATAAAAATATAGCAGTCGTGCCATTAGCGTGCACACATGCATGGAACGCAGGTTTCAGCAGCTCACGGTCCGCACGAACAGCAGTAAATAAATCGCCTCGGCCAGCTTTGACACCCGCAAAAAAAGAAAAAAAAAAGACTTCAAAAAATACTAGCAGCACTGCAGCATGGGCTGCTGTTCCCGATCAATCGACAGCCGGCCTCTATCCCTGCCCAACAAAAACATGATATCCGAATAGTAGTTGCGGGTTAAGGAGCCAGGGTAGGGTACGTGCATGGCTCTCACTGGTTGCCGGTCACGCATGGCGGGGAGTCCATGCACGTACACGACGTCGCGTCTCTTTCGGCTTGTGTAGCTAGATGGAGCTAGCAGAGTAGCAGCTGACCAGGACGGGATAACCGCCTCGCCGACCGGCCGGCCAGTTCGGTCCGGCACGTGGTGCTCCGTTTGGCTCTTGCCGGAACCGGGGGCAATGCAACCGGCCAACCGAATGACGTCGCCGTCAAAACTTCCCGTCCCGTGCCACATGTACATCCACGCCCGCACTGGCCGGTGGCTCGACCGCGGGGTGTTTGTTTCCAGGGATTTATTGGTTTAGGGACTTAAAGTTCCTATGTTATAAGTCCTAAACCAAACGAATGACTTATGGGACTTATTATGGTGATTTGGGACTTATCAAATAGGACTCTCAAGGAGGAGCTTATTGAGACTTATTCGTTCCAGCTCGTTTCCGCCCGCCCGTCGCTGCTGCCGCTCTCGCCTGCCGTCGCCCGCCTCTCGCCCGTCGCCGCCCGCCTCGATTCGCCGCCCACCTCGGTTCGCCGCCTGTCGCCGCCCGCCTCTCGCCCGCCGCCGCCCGCCTTGGTTCGCCGCCTCGCCGCCCCCACCTCGGTTCGTTACGCCTCGGTTCAAGGTAACGGTACCTCCAATCACGGACATGCCCTCTCCCGAGCCTCGTTGCAGCGGTGCAACATGGACTTATAAGACCCTGTAAACAAACAGGTAGGGACTCGGGACTTATAAGTCCCTGTAAACAAACAGGTTCTTATGACTTATAAGTTGGGACTTTAAAAAGTCCTAGGACTTATGAAACAAACAAGGCCTGCGCACGCCAGTGTCTGCGTGCCTTTCATTACCAAATCTAGCCACTCCGTGCTGATTAAGGTACATGGTCTTATCTTACTCGCTTCAGTTGTGGCACAGCCAGAGGCCTAACTAGGATGTTTTACCACCGATTGCATACGTGCATCTCAGGAGATCACGCTATATCAGGATCGGGTCGGGCTAGGCTTAGAGGGTGTTTGTTTCCAGGGACTTATGGGTTTAGGGACTTAAAAAAGTCCCTATAAGTCCCACCTAAACCAAACATAAGGGACTTATTGGGACTTATTCGGTGGTTAGGGACTTATCAAATAAGACTCTTAGGGAGGAGCTTATTGGGACTTATCGATCCGACCTGCACCGCCGATCCCTCCTCGCCTCGCATCGCATCGCGATCGCCTCAAGACGCCGCTTGTTCCTCCTCGCCTCAGATACCGCGATCGCCCCTCGTTCCCCTCGTCGCCTCGCTCTTTCTGCGTCAAGACTAATCGTCGCCGCCGGCGCTTCAACGACCGCCGCCATGGCCGACGAGGAAGACGAGATCCTTCTTCTCTCAATTCCCTCGTCTCGGGAGGCACCAAGGCTCATCCGCGGTGGAAATCTCGGGAGGAATGGGTTTCTTGATCTCAACAACAACACCGACGCCTTCCGGAGTTGGGCTCGTACCAAAGAACTTCTTTTTGACGGTCGGCCGGTCATGGCCTTCCTCCGGTTGGGCGTGGTCGTGGGAGGCCCGTGCCCTGGCGGAGGAGGCCGCAGCCGATCTCTGAACATCATAGGCCGAGACTCGGGACTTATAAGTCGATGTAAACAAACAGGCAGGGACTCGGGACTTATAAGTCGATGTAAACAAACAGGCAGGGACTTATGACTTATAAGTTGGGACTTAAAAAAGTCCTGGGACTTATGAAACAAACAGGGCCTTAGACCAATTCGACACATGCGGCGCCTGCTTTGGCCAAAATGGATTAGCAAGATCTACCTCTTTCGAGACGTATCAATGAGATTCTTCTAAGTGCGGCATCCGGTTCGGCTTGCATTTCAGGTCGAATCCCGGACCGGTGCACTAATCAGCTCATCCCTTTTTGGATTTTCCACGATCAACTTTTGTTTTTGAGGCCTTGTTCCACGTTCAATTTGGAAACAGAGCACATGATGCCATACTATTTTATCATTTCCCCAAAATCGGGCACACAATCCTATATATTTGCGCGCAATCAAGTAAAGAAGAATATGTTCAACAATAAGCAGCACGATTTGAAGATCCACCACCAAGCTCGGTATGATTGAAGATCGATCAGCGTTCTACACAAACAAATCTAGATTTTGGAACTGTCTATCAGCAGGCCATGTGATCAGGGACCCAGTGTATATATGTGTCAACCGCCGTGAGTGGTGCAGCGCATGGAGCCAGGCAACGGCAGGTCGGGTCGGCCCGGTTAAGCAAGCTGTCCGTTATCCAAACGACAAGGTGTGGCCAGAAAACGTAAACAAAATGAACCCTAGTAGCGCCCGCCCCAGAGCGCGGCGTGCGCCAGCTGCCGCGGCCGGCCGTCGCCACGCACCCTGGCAATCCTTGGCACGCCGCGAGGTCGACCATGTGCGCGCGGCCGGCCGTCGCCATGCACCCTCCCAGTTTGTGTCTGTGGCATGCAGCGAGGCCGGCCGACCATGTGCCGGGGCCTGAATAGCCGTTGCGCGCGGCGTCGGGATGTGGTGACCGCGCGCATGTGCGCGGCCGTGACACGAACAGTGCTGCTTTTTTAGCACTAGATCTGCATACGAGTTAAAAAATGAAACACCGGAGCTGTCCTTTACTGCGTTGTCAAGCCAACTCCATCGCGCGATCCCAAACGGACGTCCGTTTTGTCCGAATTTTATCTGTTTGGGTAGGGATTTTAGGTCATGTCCGGGCCTGTTCTATGATGCGGTGGCCGTGCGCCCAGCGCGCGGACGCATCCCGGCCGCATCCTGTCCGCGTATTATTTCTTTGCAAGTCCTTACTTTATTTCATCATTCATTTTTGGTACACGAAAAATACATCATCACATTTTGACTAGTAAAGCAAGACCAAATAAAACAAGAACCATAAGAATACATTTTAGAAGATACCCAATTTTCATAACTGCTCCCTTGAGTTGGGTTAGGGCCTTCTCGATGCACTTGTTGTTGATCTATAGAGGAGGCTCGATCTGGCATCCTCCTTTCTTCTTCAAGCCAGAAGTAGATGTTGCTTCCTCGGACCTAGTCTCGTGTCTGGCCTCTAATTTAGCAACAAGTGCACTTGTCTCATTTGCAGCCTCTATGCTAGCTAAAAGTGCACGAACATGTACTAAATTTCGCTCTATCAATATATCGATATACTCTTCTTCCCAATATCAAAACTTGCATCCATTCTACACAACAAAATTTAAAGTTAGCACAACTAGTCAAATCTAGAGCACAAACCGAAGCTAAAAAAAGCACATACCCCATCGTTTAAGCACTTGATGAACACCCATTCGGGATGTTCCGGCGTTGTAGACACGCGGCGCACGACCATCCTTGGGCAGTGGTCACACTTAATGAGTGGCAACGGTGCGCCGACGAGCTTTTGGGCAAGCACCGAGCCCGGCCGACCGCCATTCGTGTATTTGCCGGCGGACCACCGACGGTGCAGATCCGACTGCTAGAGAAGGAGCCATCGTCAGATGTGGCCTTGCGGCTCGCCAGGGTCTTCCGGCGAGGTGCCGGCGATCCATGTCGCGCCCGGCCTCCCACAAACGGCCGAGCTCAAGACCGACCGGATCCGCCTAAAACCGGCGGCGGTGCGCAAACCAGTGGCCGTGGTTGGGTAGCTCGCTGCACCGCGAAGGGAAGCGAAGGCAAGGTTCTGAATCGCACGGCCGCAATGGCAATGGCGGCGGCGGCGGCAGCGAGGGGAAGAGTGGTGAAGAGTGGAGGGGGTGCGGCCGAAGGGAGGGAGGGGGCGGATAGAAAAAGGCCCGCCTTGTGCCACCGACGGGCGGGCCAGGGGAGGACACGCGCAGACGACCAGCGCGTCCGTGTGGTGTCCGTTTCACCCAAAAAGCGACGCAAACTTGGGCCGGGGATGGGTCGAAAGCGGACACAAAACGGACAAAAGTCCGTTTGCTCCCACGCGCTGGGCCGCTTTTTTTGTCCCTTTTATCTCAAACGGACGGGGCCGGATAGGATAGGGTTGCGCGGTGAAGTTGGCCTCAGTGGATGGGTTACTGATTATGCCCACAGACTCATGGAGGCGCATGCACTGACCACGGTGTGTAAAACAGAGCAGGCAGTACTGCACAATAGTACACGACGAATATGCGCCCGCGTGCATGTGGCCAGAGACGGACGTTCACAGTGAAACAAGGAAGATCAAAAGACGGAGCGGCAGTGAAAGAGACGGCCACGTTCGATCGTCCGGTCGACCAGAATCGAAGGAAGCGAGACGCAGCGCAGTAGCAACAGTTATGTCGCGCCGGAATCGGCTGGACCACATGCACGTCGCCGGCGGGCTCCATAATCCCTTCCTTCGCGCGGACTCCACGAACCTTCGCGCGGACTCCACGAACCAACGTACGCGGGCGCGGGTGAACAGATTCGGAGAGCACCGATGGACACTGCCACTACGGCGACTGATGTTGCCGTCGATGCCACTGCGTGGAGCGTTCAGAGGTCGGTCGCGTTTCAAGCAAAGCGGGGGTCAATCCCGCGGCCGGCGGCTGGGGTCCGTCCGGTCGCTGCCGTCCGGCTGCTGGCGCGTCACGTCGGTCGGGTCCTAGTCGTGCCAACCTGATCGTCACCTGACTAGCTCAGAGCGTTCAGAGGATAATAACTTCCTTTTTTCTGGGTCCGTCCTTTCAGAGTGCCGGAACCGGTTTTCTGACAGCGACAACGTCGGATGGGCACAGCACGCAACATTTCAAAATATCCAAAGCACGCAGCATTTCAAAATATTCAAAGTAAGTTGGCACGCAACAAATACTCTCTCAAGTCCTATCGGCCACTGATACGACTCTACGCACGCTTGACATTCACTTTACCTAAAACAAGCATGAAACTAGAAGTACTTTGTAGGTGTTGTTGGATAGGTTTACAAGATAATAAAGAACGCGTAAATAAAAAATAAGGGCTGTTTAGATAAAGATGCAATAAAGTAAGTATTAGTAGAGAGTTTTTCGTTACGAGAAAGTTATTTGTCCAAAGCAATCGATAACTAGACCGGTAATCACTATTACAATTTTATTTGAGAGAGAGGCATAAGCTAACATACTTTCTCTTCTTGGATCATATGCACTTATGATTAGAACTCTAGCAAGCATCCGCAACTACTAAAGATCATTAAGGTAAAACCCAACCATAGCATTAAAGCATCAAGTCCCCTTTATCCCATACGCAAACAACCTACTTACTCGGGTCTGTGCTTCTGTTCACACATGCCACCCACCATAAGCAAATCATAAACATATTGCAAACCCTACAGCGGGGATCCCTTACGCTTGCGCGACACGGAGAGCACCATAGGACAGCACCAATAATAAAACATGCAACTCAAACCAATCACGATCACCAATTAACCCATAGGACAAAACGGATCTACTCAAACATCATAAGATAGCCATACATCATTGCGAAATAATATATAGCTTTGAGCACCATGTTTAAGTAGAGATTACAGCGGGTAAGAGAGGGGTTACACCGCTGCATAGAGGGGGAGAAGTTGGTGATGAAGGCGGTGAAGTTGTTGGTGAAGATCGCGGTGATGATGATGGCCCCCGGCAGCGCTCCGGCGCCACCGGAAGCAAGGGGGAGGATCCCCCCTTGTTCTTCTTCTTCCTTGACCTTCTCCCTAGATGGGAGAAGGGTTTCCCCTCTGGTCCTTGGCTCCCATGGCTTGGGAGCGGCGAGAGCCCCTTCGTGATTGGATCTATCTCTCTGTCTCTATCTATTTCCGCGTTCTCAGATTCTGCCCCTTCACCTTTTGTTTTATATCCGGAGACCCGTAACTCCGATTGGGGTGAATCTTTCGCCCAGATTTTTCTCATAAAATTAGCTTTCTTGCGGCAAAAGAAGAGCGTCAACCGCCTTACGGGTGGCCCACGAGGGTGCCAGGCGCGCCCAGGGGGGAGGACGCGCTCCCCTGTCTCGTGGCCACCTCGGGCACCGTTTCGCGTTGATTCTTCCTCCGGAAAATCCCAAATATTCCAAAATAATTCTCCGTCCGTTTTTATCCCGTTTGGATTCCGTTTGATATGGATTTTCTGCGAAACATAAAACATGCAACAAACAGGAACTGACGCTAGCACTGGATCAATATGTTAGTCCCAAAAATAGTATAAAAAGTTGCCAAAAGTATATGAAAATTGAATAATATTGGCATGGAACAATCAAAAATTATAGATATGACGGAGACGTATCAGTCACCGTGGAGCCCAAGACGGCGTAATCGCCAGTGCCTTTGGCAGTCGAAGACCACCTTTAGTCAGGATAGCTTGTACTAGCTGTCCCTTTACAAAATGGCCGTTGTTGGCTCCCTTCGCGCTCAATATTTGGGAAGAGGACCAGGACCTCTATATATAGGGCTAGCCACCACAGTAGAAGGACAAGTTAAGTTCATCCGCATTCTACCACAAGAACACCTCTCCTCGTGAGGCTGTTCTTCCTCTGTACTGTTTATCATCAGCCCCAGAGGCAATCCACCACACCACACACTGGATTAGGGTATTACACCACAACGGTGGCCCGAACCAGTATAAACCTCGTCTCTCGTGTGTTGTTCATCGTGCTAGCTTAGAATCGCGGCGAGGTTCTGGGCGTGTTTCGATAGGGAGGAGATCTTCGCGCGCACCCCAGAGTTTGAACTTAAGGGTTTTGCTGGAACCCGATATCCGACAAGTGCATGGTCACTGGTGCCAGAACATGCATGGAGAAGTTCAGTGCCGCCTCAACTGGCAGGCAATCGATGGCTACGTGCCGGTGTATGTTTTTCCACTGTCTTGAAATGGATCAGAGCTTGGTTGGTCCAGGTAGGACGCGAGCGCGACTGATATTAATAAGCCATTGGAAAAAGTGCAACGAGTTACTAGTAAAGCGCAGGGTAAACGGCCTGCTCCGGAGGCAATGTAGTACCAAGCAAGAGTGGCGCCGCCACCAGGTGAGAGCCAAATATACACGTGCAAATTGTCAGAGGAAAATTGCCTCTGGAGGGTGCATTGCAGCCAGTACCGGTCAAGGCAGTACCGCCGGATACACCATAGCAGCCACCACCACCAGGATGGCTTGCCTTGTGAGTATATGGTTCTTATTCAGTAGAAGAGGGCTCGGCGGGAGCAGGCATGATCTTACAGGATAATTTGGGCTCTGTCATTTTTTTCATCATCTCAACTATTATTCTACTGTAACAGTGCTCTTGAGGCGGAAATTCAAGCTATTAAGAATGGAATGTCTATGGCTATCGAATGGTCTAACCTTCCTGTCTTGGTACAATCGGACTCGATGGTGGCCCTTTCTTCTACGACTGATGCCTAACTTGATAAATCATCCAATGATCAATTGGTCAGGGAGATCAAGAACTACATGCTGCAGAGGGAGTTTAAACCAGTGAAGATCCGGAGATCATAGAACATGGTCTCACATTGTCTTGCTAATTACGCCCGAACAGCTCGTAGCACTGCTTGTTGGTTGCAATGCCACCCCCCTTAATTCATAATCTTACTTTGGAATAGAACTTTTTTTAAACCCGCAAAAAAAAATACACGTGCTCTAGAGACATGGCAGCCATGAACGACTGATGGTGCGCGTCGTCGGACAATTGCATCACACAAGGAGGGGCGGGAAGATTCGATTCAGGGTGAATTATTGATGGTTTTTCCAGATGCTCTGATAACGAAACGGCTGCACGGACGAAAAAGATGGATGATGTGAGGACGACTACCCATCATGTGGCTGTTGCTCCCCTGTAGACATGCATGTACGGCTGGATTTTTATATCGTGCATGAATCGTCTGGGATTTGTCGTGTGTATAGCACAGCTGCTCTGATAAGATCTGGCTTAGAAATTGACTTCTCGGTTGTGTGCGCTGGCATACGTGCCCGTCGTGCTCGCTTTGACTTGTGATGCTGATTCCGCACACTCTAGTTCAGAACATACCGCTTCCCTCGTGAGCAGGTCTCGGACTTGAACATAGAACAGTTAGCTAGGGCCTTTGGATGCTGACATGTGAGTAATGGCTGGCTAGCATGTAGGCATGTCAAAAGAGTTGTGGTCCGAACATGACTTTGTAGGTTTTGTACACCTTCCACAAAGTAGGAGTATGGTTTTGTAAACTCAGTCTTTCTAGAAGAATTTACATAAACAGAAACTTGAACACATCGATCTGGAAATTTTATCTCAGTTTACATTTTTCTCCTATCTCTATTTTTTTTTCTGTCTCCCGCCGACTTGCCCAATTGATCTACATGCATAATTCCCCTGCACCTCACCGCGTCGTTGTGCGTCGATCAATGGCGTCGTCACCCTGAATTAAAAATCTAGATATTTTGCTAAAATGAATCTAGCTGATGTCCCAACATACGTCCACGCGAAAGAGAGAGCTAGCTAGCGATCGATCGGATATTAACATTGCTTTTTTTTACATAGTAACATTGCTTTCATTGTTGAACTTGAACATGAAAAAAAAAAGAACAAAATTTGGTTAGCTCATGCGTTACAAACGTTCAAACCATATATTGTTGTATAATACTCCCTTTTTACCGTAATATTTGCCGTTGGAGTAGCTGAAGTTCAGCTGCTCCAGCGACACATATTACGATACAGAGGAAGTACAACACAGTACATACATGTCTAGTATTAGGGGTAGTGTATACTTTCTCTGTAGAGAAATATAATAGCGTTTACATCGTTATCAAATACTTCAGTTATCTAGAGGAGTACCGATCAGTGGTCAGATCCGCGCTATTTATAGCCAGCGTCTCAGGTATTTCAGATTGATTCAAGAGTTTAACTGACGTCGCATCTCTTTGGGCGTGTGCAGCCAGAGCTAGCAGAGTAGGAGGTGACAATGATGGATAACAGCCTCGCCGACCGACCAGTTCGTTCCGACGCGTGTTGCGCCGTGTGGCTCTTGCCCGGATCCGGGGTAATGCAACGGCCAACCGATCGAGACTCGTACACGATCATCGAGTGACCTCACAGTGGAAACATTCAGTTCCGTGCCACACGTCACTACCGGAATCGCCCCCTATGCCGACGGCCAGGGCCGTCGGCATAGCCCTGAGTCCCGTCGGGGTAGACCTATGCCGACGGCCCCCGCCGGCAACATATGCGTCGGCACAACCAGGGAGGCCGTCGGCATAGAAAAGCCGTCGGCATATATGCTACACCGACGGGGGCCGTACATCTATGCCGACGGCCCCGGCCGTCGGCAACAATCACGCCTAACGGCGGCCACCGTCAAGTTTTGTCCATCGACGGGACGCCACGTGGCACCCTATGCCGACGGCACGCCGCCGGCTTAGTCAAATTTCACGCCGACGGCTGGGCCGCCGCATAGGGCGTGCACGTGGCGCCCCGTCGATGGTCATGGACAAGTGCTATGTCGACGGCTGGCCGCCGCCCCGATGTCAAACTATGCCGACGGCCTAGCCGTCAAGATACTCCTTCATCTGAGTTCCGGTTCGGCGACGCGTGGCACCTATGTCGACGGCCTAGCCGTCGGCATAGGTGCCACGCGTCAGCAACTGGGAGCTCACGCCAGACCTATGCCGATGGCATAGCCGTCGGCATAGTTTTCTTTTCATTTTTTTCTTTTTTCTGTTTGTTTTCAATTCAAATATCAGCAACACATATCATCACATATATAGCAGCACATATATAGCAGCACATATCAACATCACAATAATAATTGCATAAGCATCATCACACACAAGTTTCTAAATGATCATCATCACAACCAACATAAGCATAAGCATGAGCATATAGAAAAGCACCACACACAAGTCTCTAAATGATCATCACCACACACAAGTCATCTCAAGCATCATCACCACACACAAGGCTTAAGCGCCAGGACGTCGAGCACCGCGGAGGTCGTCACTGCCAAGAGCGCCAAGCCAGTCGTCGTCTGCTACGGCAGCGCTACCTCCAAGACCGCCTCCACCTCCGCCTCCACCTCCGTGGATCGGAGTGGTCGGGCTCCGTGTCTCCGGAGTGCTGCGAAGACCACCACCAACGGTAGATTCACCTGTTCCCTGGATGTTGAAAAGACATATTAACGAGATATATGACTGTGTTGAAAGGCATGACATGTTTTGGGTGAATAGATTGGGGATGAACTAACCGTGAGGGCCGCGTTACGTGCCACAAACTCCTCAAAGGTCAAGAAGACTTGGTTGTCTTTGGAGGGCATTGTGTCTTGGCTACAATCGAGGACACATGCCGCCGACATTTCTGAAAAGCTTGCTCCGGTGGCGATCCTCGCACTTCGTGTTCATGAAGCCTCGATGCCATGCCATGGTCTCCGGCTTGTGTACTCCATGTAGGCCTACGGTATGACATGATGGAACTCATAAAACTACTAGATGTGGAAAATAAAGTGAGCAATGAAGATAAGAGGGAAAATACTTACAGATTGTTGCTCCTGAAAGAGGGACTGTGCACTGGTCACTGGCTGGCTCGTGCAATGGCTCAGGCTCGGGTCGATCCGACGAAGCTGTGTGTAGGAGATAGTAGGAGTGATCACATCATCGAGAACCGCCTCCCGATCGTGCTCCTTGGGCCCCATGCTCACCACCGCCCTCTCGCCCGAGATCCGCGCAATGGGGTCGGTGTGTCAGGATGTAACTTCAGATACGCCATGAGTAGGCCTCCTTCCTCCCGCGGTCTTCTTGCCGTAGTACTTGGGCTCGCCAGCTTGGAGTCCTTCCACAGATGGGCGATCTCCCACGCCTGCATGTCCGAGAGCGGCCGCTTGGGCCTCCTGCACCACCAAACAGAGGTTAGTCATACATAAGAAAGTGATGGTAAATAGAATAAGAAGAATGTTTAATGGGGTTAGTCATACATTAACTGTAGGGGAACGTAGCAGAAATTCAAAATTTTCCTACGTGTCACCAAGATCTATCTATGGAGAAACTAGCAACGAGGGGAAGGAGAGTGCATCTACATACCCTTGTAGATCGCTAAGCGGAAGCGTTCAAGAGAACGAGGTTGAAGGAGTCGTACTCGTCGTGATCCAAATCACCGGAGATCCTAGTGTCGAACGGACGGCACCTCCGTGTTCAACACACGTACAGCCCGGTGACGTCTCCCATGCCTTGATCCAGCAAGGAGAGAGGGAGAGGTTGGGGAAGACTCCATCCAGCAGCAGCACGACGGTGTGGTGGTGATGGAGGAGCGTGGCAATCCTGCAGGGCTTCGCCAAGCACCGCGAGAGAGGAGGAGGACTTGGGAGTGTTGGAAATATGCCCTAGAGGCAATAATAAATTAGTTATTATTATTATATTTCCTTGTTCATGATAATCGTTTATTATCCATGCTATAATTGTATTGATAGGAAACTCAGATACATGTGTGGATACATAGACAACACCATGTCCCTAGCAAGCCTCTATTGGCTAGCTCGTTGATCAATAGATGGTTACGGTTTCCTAACCATGGACATTGGATGTCGTTGATAACGGGATCACATCATTAGGAGAATGATGTGATGGACAAGACCCAATCCTAAGCCTAGCACAAAGATCGTAGTTCGTATGCTAAAGCTTTTCTAATGTCAAGTATCATTTCCTTAGACCATGAGATTGTGCAACTCCCGGATACCGTAGGAATGCTTTGGTGTACCAAACGTCACAACGTAAGCTGGGTGACTATAAAGGTGCATTACGGTATCTCCGAAAGTGTACATTGGGTTGGTACGAATCGAGATCGGATTTGTCACTCCGTGTAAACGGAGAGGTATCTCTGGGCCCACTCGGTAGGACATCATCATAATGTGCACAATGTGACCAAGGGGTTGATCACGGGATGATGTGTTACGGAACGAGTAAAGAGACTTGCCGGTAACGAGATTGAACAAGGTATCGGGATACCGACGATCGAATCTCGGGCAAGTACAATACCGCTGGACAAAGGGAATTGTATACGGGATCGATTGAGTCCTTGACATCGTGGTTCATCCGATGAGATCATCGTGGAACATGTGGGAGCCAACATGGGTATCCAGATCCTGCTGTTGGTTATTGACCGGAGAACGTCTGGTCATGTTGCATGATTCCCGAACCCGTAGGGTCTACACATAAGGTTCGATGGCGCTAGGGTTATAAAGGAAGTTTGTATGTGGTTACCGAATGTTGTTGAGTCCGGATGAGATCCCGGACGTCACGAGGAGTTCGGAATGGTCCGGAGGTAAAGATTTATATATGGGAAGTCCTGTTTTGGTCACCGGAAAGGTTCAGGCGATATCGGTAATGTCTGGGACCACCGGGAGGGTCCGGGGTCCACCAAGTGGGGCCACCTGCCCCGAGAAGGTTCGTGGGCCAAGTGTGGGAGGGACCAGCCCCTAGGAGGGCTGGTGCGCCCCACAAGGGCCCAAGGCGCAGGATGAGTGGGAGGGGCAACCCTAGTCCAGATGGGCCCTAAGGCCCATCTAGTGGGCGCCTCCCTCTCCCTCCCCTCTTGGCCGCCTCCCCAAGCCCCATCTAGGGCTGGCCGCACCCCTTGGGGGTGGAAACCCTAGATGGGGGCGCAGCCCTCCCCTTCCCCTATATATATGAGGCCAAGGGGCTGCCCAAGACACACAATTCTATCTCTCGTTGGTGCAGCCCTGCGTCTCTTCTTCCTCCTCCTCATATCTTGTGATGCTTGGCGAAGCCCTGCAAGATTGCCACGCTCCTCCATCATCACCACGCCGTTGTGCTGCTGTTGGATGGTGTCTTCCTCAACCTCTCCCTCTCTCCTTGCTGGATCAAGGCCTGGGAGACGTCACCGGGCTGTCACGTGTGTTGAACGGAGGTGCCGTCTGTTCGCACTAGGATCTCCGGTGATTTGGATCACGACGAGTACGACTCCTTCAACCCCGTTCTCTTGAACGCTTCGCTTAGCGATCTACAAGGGTATGTAGATGCACTCTCCTTCCCTCGTTGCTGGTTTCTCCATAGATAGATCTTGGTGACACGTGGGAAAATTTTGAATTTTCGCCACGTTCCCCAACAAATGGCATCATGAGCTAGGTCTATTGCGTAGATTCTTTGCACGAGTAGAACACAAAGTAGTTGTGGGCGTTGATGTTGTTCAATATGCTTACCGTTACTAGTCCAATCTTGTTTCGACGGTATTGTGGGATGAAGCGGCCGGACCGACCTTACACGCATTCTTACGTGAGACAGGTTCCACCGGTCGACATGCACTTGGTGCATAAGGTGGCTAGCGGGTGCCGTCTCTCCCACTTTAGTCGGAACGAATTCGATGAAAAGGGTCCTTATGAAGGGTAAATAGCAATTGGCATATCACGCTGTGGTTTTATGAGGTAAGAAACGTTCTTGCTAGAAACCCATAGCAGCCACGTAAAACATGCAAACAACAATTAGAGGACGTCTAACTTGTTTTTGCAGGGTATGCTATGTGTTGTGATATGGCCAAGAAGAATGTGATGAATGATATGTGATGTATGAGATTGATCATGTTCTTGTAATAGGATTCACGACTTGCATGTCGATGATTATGACAACGGCAGGAGCCATAGGAGTTGTCTTTATTTATTGTATGACCTGCGTGTCATTAAACAACGCCATGTAATTACTTTACTTTATTGCTAACCGGTAGCCATAGTAGTAGAAGTAATAGTTGGCGAGACAACTTCATGGAGACACGATGATGGAGATCATGATGATGGAGATCATGGTGTCATGCGGTGACGATGATGATCATGGAGCCGAAGATGGAGATCAAAGGAGCAAAATGATATTGGCCATATCATGTCACTATATAATTGCATGTGATGTTTATTATGTTTATGCATCTTGTTTACTTAGAACGACGGTAGTAAATAAGATGATCCCTTACACAAATTTCAAGAAGTGTTCTCCCCGATTGTGCACCGTTGCTACAGTTCGTCGCTTCTAAGCACCACGTGATGATCGGGTGTGATGGATTCTTACGTTCACATACAACGGGTGTAAGACAGATTTACAGCAGAAACACTTGGGGTTAACTTGACGAGCTTAGCATGTACGGACATGGCCTCGGGAACACAGAGACCGAAAGGTCGAGCATGAGTCGTATAGTAGATCGATCAACATGAAGATGTTCACCGAGTGACTAGTCCGTCTCACGTGATGATCGGACACGGCTTAGTTGACTCGGATCATGTAATCACTTAGATGACCGGAGGGATGTCTATCTGAGTGGGAGTTCATAAGATGAACTTAATTATCCTGAACATAGTCAAAAGATCTTTGCAAATTATGTCGTGAGCTCGCGCTTTAGTTCCTTTGTTTAGATATGTTCCTAGAGAAAATATAGTTGAAAGTTGTGATGGCGATTATGCGGACGAGAAAGCTTATGTCCTTAATGCACGCTCGGTGTGCTGAACCCCAAACGTCGTTTGTGGATGTTACGAACATCGGACATACACGTTTGATAACTACGTGATAGTTCGTTAAGCGGTTTAGAGTAGAGGCACCAAAGGCGTTTTCAAACGTCGCGGAACATATGAGATGTTTGAGGGCTGAAATTAGGATTTCAGGCTCGTGCCCACGTCGAGAGGTATGAGACCTCGGGCGATTTTCTTAGCCTACAAACTAAGGGAGAAAAGCTCAATCGTTGAGCTTGTGCTCGATTGTCGAATACAACAATCACTTAAATCGAGTGGGAGTTGATCTTCCGGATGAGATAGTGATGTTTCTCCAAAGTCATTGCCACCAAGCTGCTAGAGCTTCGTGATGAACTATAACATATCAAGGATAGAGATGATAATCCTTGAGGTATTCACGATGTTTGACACATGAAAGTAGAAATCAAGAAGGAGCATCAATTGTTGATGGTTGGTGAAACCACTAGTTTCAAGAAGGGTAAGGGCAAGAAGGGATACTTCATGAAGCGGCAAATCAGCTGCTGCTCCAGTGAAGAAACCCAAGGTTGAACCCAAACCCGAGACTAAGTGCTTACGTAATAAGGGAACAGCCATGGAGCAGAATTACCCTAGATACTTGGTAGATGAGAAGGCTGGCAAGGTCGATAGAAGTATATTGGATATACATTATGTTAATGTGTACTTTACTAGTACTCCTAGTAGCACCAGGGTATTAAGATACCGGTTCGGTTGCTAAGTGTTAGTAACTCGAAATAAAAGAGCTACGGAATAAGCGGAGACTAGCTAAAGGTGAGTGACGATATGTGTTGGAAGTGTTTCCAAGGTTGATGTGATCAAACATCGCACGCTCCCTCTACCATCAAGATTAGTATTAAACCGAATAATTATCATTTGGTATTTGCGTTGAGCATAGACATGATTGGATTATGTCTATCGTAATCTGTTATTCATTTAAGGAGAATAATGGTTACTCTATTTATTTGAATAATACCTTCAATGGTCTTGCACCTAAAAGAATGGTTTATTGAATCTCGATCGTAGTGATACACATTTTCAAGCCAAAGATATAAGATAGTAATGATAGTACCACTTACTTGTGGCACTGCCATGTAAGTCATATTGGTGTAAAACGCATGAAGAAGCTCCATGTTGATGGATCTTTGGACTCACTCGTTTTTGAAAAGTTTGAGACATGCGAACCATGTCTATTGGTGTATACGCATGAAGAAACTCCATGCAGATGGATCGTTTGGACTCACTTGATTTTGAATCACTTGAGACATGCAAATCATACCACATGGGCAAGATGACTAAAAAGCCTCGGTTTCAGTAAGATGGAACAAGATAGCAACTTGTTGGAAGTAACACATTTTGATATGTGCAGTCCAATGAGTCTTTGAGGCATCGATGAATATCGTTATGTTCTTACTTCACAGATGATTCGAGTAGATGTTGAATATATTTACTTGATGAAGCACAAGTCTGAATTATTGAATGGTTCAAGTAATTTCAGAGTGAAGTTTAAGATCTTCGTGACAAGAGGATAGAATGTCTATGATATGATCATACAGATGAATATCTGAGTTACGAGTTTTGGCACACAATTAAGACATTGTGCAAATTGTTTCACAATTAATACCGCCTGGAACACCATAGTGTGATGGTGTGTCCGGACATCATAGTTGCACTCTATTGGATATGGTGCGTACCATGATGTCTCTTATCGAATTACCACTATCGTTCATGGGTTAGGCATTAGAGACAACCGCACTCACTTTAATGGGGCACCACGTAATTCCATTGAGACGACACCGTTTGGAGAAACCTAAGTTGTCGTTTCTTAAAAGTTTGGGGCTGCGACGCTTATGTGGAAAAGTTTTAGGTTGATAAGCTCGAACCCAAAGCGGACAAAATGCATCTTCATAGGACACCCAAAACAGTTGGGTATACCTCCTAATTCAGATCCGGAAGCAATAGGGATTGCTTCTTGAATCGGGTCCTTTCTCGAGAAAAAGTTCGTCTCGAAAAGTTGAGTGGGAGGATGGTGGAGACTTGATAAGGTTATTGAACCGTCACTTCAACTAGTGTGTAGCAGGGCACAGGAAGTTGTTCCCGTGGCACCTACACCAATTGAAGTAGAAGCTTATGATAGTGATCATGAAGTTTTGGATCAAGTCACTACCGTACCTCGAGGGTGACAAGGATGCGTACTACTTCGAGTGGTGCGGTAATCCTGTCTTGAAGGTCATGTTGCTAGACAACAATGAACCTACGAGCTATGGAGAAGCGACGGTGGGCCCAAATTCCGACAAATGGTTAGAAACCATGAAATCTGAGATAGGATCCATGTATCAAAACAAAGCATGGACTTTGGTGGACTTGCCGATGATCGGCAAGCCATTGAGATGAATGGATCTTTAAGAAGAAGACGGACGTGGGCGGTACTCTCACCGTCTATGAAGCTCGACTTGTGGCGAAGAGTTTTCACAAGTTCAAGGAGTTGACTACGATGAGATTCTCTCATTCGTAGCGATGCTTAAGTCCGTCGGAATCATGTTAGCATAAGCTGCATTTATGAAATCTGGCGGATGGATGTCAAAATGAGTTTCCTTACCAGTTTTCGTAAGGAAAGGTTGTATGTGATACAATCGAGAAAAAGTTTTGTCGATCCTAAGGATGCTAAAAGGTATCTGGCTCAGCGATCCTTTCTAAGGACTGTAGTAAGCATCTCGGAGTTGGAATGTGTGCTTTGATGAGATGATCAAAGACTTTGGGTGTATACAAAGTTTATGAGAAACTTGTATTTCCAAAGAAGTGAGTGGGAGCACTATAGAATTTTGATGAGTATATGTTGTTGACATATTGTTGATCGAAATGATGTAGAATTTCTGGAAAGCATAAAGGGTTATTTGAAAAGTGTTTTCAAGTGAAAACCTGATTAAGCTACTTGAACATTGAGCATCAAGATCTATAGTGATAGATCAAGAAATGCTTAATGGTACTTTCAAATGAGCATATACCTTGACATGATCTTGAAAGTGTTCAAGATGGATCAAAGAAGGAGTTCTTACGAGATGTAAGGTATGAAGTTAAGAGTTAAAGCTCGACCACGGCAGAAAAGAGAGAAAGGACGAAGGTCGTCCCCTATGCTTTAGGCGTAGGCTCTATAGTATGCTATCTTGTGTACCGCACGGAAGTGTGCCTAGCCATGAGTCGGTCAAAGGGTACAAGAATGATCCAGAATGGATCATTGATGACGGTCAAAATTGTCCTTGGAGTAAATAAGGACATGTTTCTCGATTATGGAGGTGATAAAGAGTTCGATGTAAAGTGTTACGTCCATGCAAGCTTTAACACCTATCCGAATGACTCGAGTAGCAAAAGCGGATCGTATAGTGGAGCAACCATTTGGAATAGCTCCAAGTGGAGCGTAGAAGCAGCATTACAATATGACTTAAAGATTTGCAAAGCACACACGGATCTGAAAGGTTCAGATCCGTTGACTAAACCCGTTGACTAAAACCTCTCTCACAAGCAAAACATGATCAAACCCAGAACTCATTGAGTCTTAATCACATGATGATGTGAACTAGTTTCTGAGACACTAGTAAACTCTTTGGGTGTTGGTCACATGGTGATGTGACCTATCGTGTTAATCACATGACGATGTGAACTAGATTATTGACTCTAGTGCAAGTGGGAGACTGTTGGAAATATGCCCTAGAGGCAATAATAAATTAGTTATTATTATTATATTTCCTTGTTCATGATAATCGTTTATTATCCATGCTATAATTGTATTGATAGGAAACTCGGATACATGTGTGGATACATAGACAACACCATGTCCCTAGCAAGCCTCTATTGGCTAGCTCGTTGATCAATAGATGGTTACGGTTTCCTAACCATGGACATTGGATGTCGTTGATAACGGGATCACATCATTAGGAGAATGATGTGATGGACAAGAGACAATCCTAAGCCTAGCACAAAGATCGTAGTTAGTATGCTAAAGCTTTTCTAATGTCAAGTATCATTTCCTTAGACCATGAGATTGTGCAACTCCCGGATACCGTAGGAATGCTTTGGGTGTACCAAACGTCACAACGTAACTGGGTGACTATAAAGGTGCATTACAGGTATCTCCGAAAGTGTCTCATTGGGTTGTACGAATCGAGGATGGGATTTGTCACTCCGTAAAGCGGAGAGGTATCTCTGGGCCCACTCGGTAGGACATCATCATAATGTGCACAATGTGACCAAGGGGTTGATCACGGGATGATGTGTTACGGGCGAGTAAAGAGACTTGCCGTAACGAGATTGAACAAGGTATCGGGATACCGACGATCGAATCTCGGGCAAGTACAATACCGCTAGACAAAGGGAATTGTATACGGGATCGATTGAGTCCACGACATCGTGGTTCATCCGATGAGATCATCGTGGAACATGTAGGAGCCAACATGGGTATCCAGATCCGCTGTTGGTTATTGACGGGAGAACGTCTCGGTCATGTTCGCATGATTCCCGAACCCGTAGGGTCTACACACTTAAGGTTCGATGACGCTAGGGTTATAAAGGAAGTTTGTATGTGGTTACCGAATGTTGTTCGAGTCCGGATGAGATCCCGGACGTCACGAGGAGTTCGGAATGGTCCGGAGGTAAAGATTTATATATGGGAAGTCCTGTTTTGGTCACCGGAAAGGTTTGGGCGATATCGGTAATGTCTGGGACCACGGGAGGGTCCTGGGTCCACCAAGTGGGGCCACCTGCCCGAGAAGGTTGCGTGGGCCAAGTGTGGAGGGACCAGCCCCTAGGAGGGCTGGTGCGCCCCCCACAAGGGGCCCAAGGCGCAAGGATGAGTGGGAGGGGGCAAACCCTAGTCCAGATGGGCCCTAAGGCCCATCTAGTGGGCGCCTCCCTCCCTCTTGGCCGCCTCCCCAAGCCCCATCTAGGGCTGGCCGCACCCCTTGGGGGTGGAAACCCTAGATGGGGGCGCAGCCCTCCCCTTTCCCTATATATATGAGGCCAAGGGGCTGCCCAAGACACACAATTCTATCTCTCGTTGGTGCAGCCCTGCGTCTCTTCTTCCTCCTCCTCATATCTTGTGATGCTTGGCGAAGCCCTGCAAGATTGCCACGCTCCTCCATCATCACCACGCCGTTGTGCTGCTGTTGGATGGTGTCTTCCTCAACCTCTCCCTCTCTCCTTGCTGGATCAAGGCACGGGAGGCGTCACCGGGCTGTATGCGTGTGTTGAGCGCGGAGGTGCCGTCCGTTCGGCACTAGGATCTCCGGTGATTTGGATCACGACGAGTACAACTCCTTCAACCCCGTTCTCTTGAACGCTTCCGCTTAGCGATCTACAAGGGTATGTAGATGCACTCTCCTTCCCCTCGTTGCTGGTTTCTCCATAGATAGATCTTGGTGACACGTAGGAAAATTTTGAATTTCTGCTACGTTCCCCAACAGGGAGAGGGGGAGGGCTGCGCCAGGGGCAAGGGTGCAGCTCCCATGCGCCTCCCCACTATATATAGGGGTGGAGGGGGATTATTTCTTGCCCTCCAAGTCCATTGGGGCGTTGGCAAAGGTGGGAGGAAAGAAATCCCATCCTTTCCTTTCCCCACCGATTGTTATTCCCCCTTTTTAGGGATCTTGATCTTATCCCTTCGGGATATGATCTTATTCCTTTTAAGGAGGGATCTTGATGCGCCTTGACCAGGGGTGTGGGGCCTTGCCCCCACTACCAACGTTCATGTGGGTCCCCCATACAGGTGGGCCCCACTCTGGAACCTTCTAGAACCTTCCTGGTACAATACCGAAAAATCCCGGACATTTTCCGGTGGCCAAAATAGGACTTCCCATATATAAATCTTTACCTCCGGACCATTCCGGAACTCCTCGTGACGTCCGGGATCTCATATGGGACTCCGAACAACATTCAGTAACCACGTATATCTATTCACTATAACCCTAGCGTCATCGAACCTTAAGTGTGTAGACCCTACGGGTTCGGGAACCATGCGCATATGACCAGAGGCGTTCTCGGTCAATAACCAACAGCGGATCTGGATACCCATGTTGGCTCCTACATGTTCCACGATGATCTCATCGGATGAACCACGATGTCAAGGACTCAATCAATCCGTATACAATTCCCTTTGTCTAGCGGTATTGTACTTGCCCGAGATTCGATCGTCGGTATGCCGATACCTTGTTCAATCTCGTTACGGCAAGTCTCTTTACTCGTTCCGTAACACATCATCCCGTGATCAACCCCTTGGGCACATTGTGCACATTATGATGATGTCCTACCAAGTGGGCCCAGAGATACCTCTCCGCTACACGGAGTGACAAATCCGATCTCGATTCGTGCCAACCCAGCAGACACTTTCGGAGATACCGTAGTGCACCTTTATAGCCACCCGATTCGTTGTGACGTTTGGTACAGCCAAAGCATTCCTCGGCATCCGGGAGTTGCAAAATCTCATGGTCTAAGGAAATGATACTTGACACTAGAAAAGCTTTAGCATACTGAACTACGATCTTTGTGCTAGGCTTAGGATTGGGTCTTGTCCATCACATCATTCGCTAATGATGTGATCCCGTTATCAACGACATCCAATGTCCATGGTCGGAAAGCGTAACCATCTATTGATCAACGAGCTAGTCAACTAGAGGCTTACTAGGGACATGGTGTTGTCTATGTACCCACACATGTATCTGAGTTTCCTATCAATACAATTATAGTATGGATAATAAACGATTATCATGAACAAGGAAATATAATAATAACTAATTTATTATTGCCTCTAGGGCATATTTCCAACAGTCTCCCACTTGCACTAGAGTCAATAATCTAGTTCACATCGCCATGTGATTAACACTCACAGGTCACATCGCCATGTGACCAACATCCAAAGAGTTTACTAGAATCATTAATCTAGTTCACATCACTATGTGATCAACACTCAATGAGATCTGGGTTTGATCATGTTTATGCTTGTGAGATAGGTTGTAGTCAACGGGTCTACAATATTCAGATCCCTATGTACTTCGCAAATCTCTAGGTCATATTGTAAATGTTGCTTCCACGCTCCACTTGGAGCTATTCCAAATGGTTGCTCCACTATACGTGTCCGGTTTGCTACTCAGAGTCATTCGGATAGGTGTTAAAGCTTGCATCGACGTAACCCTTTACGCCGAACTCTTTATCACCTCCATAATCGAGAAACATGTCCTTATTTACTCCAAGGACAATTTGGACTGCTGTCCAATGATCCATTCCTGGATCATTCTTGTACCCCTTGACTGACTCATGGCAGGCACACTTCCGGTGAGGTACACAGCATAACATACTATAGAGCCTACGTCTGAAGCATAGAGGACGACATTCGTCCTTTCTCTCTCTTCTGCCATGGTCGATCTTTAACTCTTAACTTCATACCTTACAACTCAGGCAAGAACTCCTTCTTTGACTGATCCATCTTGAACACCTTCAAGATCATGTCAAGGTATGTGCTCATTTGAAAGTACCATTTAGCGATTTTTGATCTATCCTCATAGATCTTGATGCTCAATGTTCAAGCAGCTTAATCCAGGTTTTCTATTGAAAAACACTTTTCAAATAACCCTATATGCTTTCTAGAAATTCTACATCATTTCTGATCAACAATATGTCGACAACATATACTCATCAGAAATTCTATAGTGCTCCCACTCACTTCTTTGGAAATACAAGTTTCTCATAAACTTTGTACAGACCCAAAATCTTTGATCATCTCATCAAAGCGTATATTCCAACTCCGAGATGCTTACTCCAGTCCTTAGAAGGATAGCTAGAGCTTTGCATACTTGTTAGCGTCTTTCAGGATTGTCAAAAACCTTCTGGTTGTATCACATACAACCTTTCCTCAAGAAAACTATCAAGGAAACAATGTTTTGACATCCTATATGCAAGATTTCATAAATAATGCAAGAATCGCTAATCCAATTCCAACAGACTCTTAGCATCGCTATGAGTGAGAAAGCCTCACCGTAGTCAACTCCTTGAACTTGTCGGAAAATATCTTTAACGACAAGTCGAGCTTTCTTAATGGTGATATTTACCATCATTGTCCATCTTCCTTTTAAAATCCATCTTTACCCAACGCCCCACGACCATCAAGTATTTCTTCCAAAGTCATGGATCCTCTCTCGGATGTTATGGCCTCGAGCCATTCGTCGAATCCGGGCCCACCATCGCTTCTCCATAGCTCGTAGGTTCATTGTTGTCTAGCAACATAACCTCTAAGACAGGATTGCGTACCACTCTGAAGTAGTACGCGTCCTTGTCGACCTACGAGGTCCGGTAGTGACTTGATCCGAAGCATCATGATCACTATCATCAGCTTCCACTTCAATTGGTGTAGGTGCCACATGAACAACTTCCTGTGCCCTGCTACACACTGGTTGAAGTGATGGTTTAATAACCTCATTAAGTCTCCACCATCCTCCCACTCAATTCTTTCGAGAGAAACTTTTCCTCGAGAAAGGACCCGTTTCTAGAAAAAATTACTTTTGCTTCCGGATCTGAGATAGGAGGTGTACCCAACTGTTTTGGGTGTCCTATGAAGATGCATTTTTATCCGCTTTGGGTTCGAGCTCATCAACCTGAAACTTTTCCACATAAGCATCGCAGCCCCAAACTTTTAAGAAACGACAACTTAGGTTTCTCCAAACCATAGTTCAAACGGTGTCGTCTCAACGGAATTACGTGGTGCCCTATTAAAGTGAGTGCGGTTGTCTCTAATGCCTAAACCCATGAACGATAGTGGTAATTCGATAAGAGACATCATGGTACGCACCATATTCAATAGGGTGCAACTATGATATTCGGACACACCATCACACTATGGCGTTCCAGGCGGTATTTATTGTGAAACAATTTCCACAATATCTTAATTGCGTGCCAAAGCTCGTAACTCAGATACTCATCTCTATGATCATATCATAGACATTTTATCCTCTTGATGATCTTTAACTTCACTCTGAAATTACTTGAACCATTCAATAATTCAGATTTGTGTTTCATCAAGTAAATATACTCAACATCTACTCGAATCATCTGTGAAGTAAGAACATTACGATATTCATCAGATGCCTCAAGACTCATTGGACTGCACACATCAAAATGTGTTACTTCCAACAAGTTGCTATCTTGTTCCATCTTATCAAAACGAGGATTTTCAGTCATCTTGCCCATGTGGTATGATTTGCATATCTCAAGTGATCCAAAATCAAGTGAGTCCAAACGATCCATCTGCATGGAGTTTCTTCATGCGTATACACCAATAGAAATGGTTCGCATGTCTCAAACTTTTCAAAACGAGTGAGTCCAAAGATCCATCAACATGGAGCTTCTTCATGCTTTTACACCAATATGACTTACATGGCAGTGCCACAAGTAAGTGGTACTATCATTACTATCTTATATCTTTTGGCATGAAATGTGTATCACTACGATCGAGATTCAATAAACCATTCTTTTAGGTGCAAGCCCATTGAAGGTTTTATTCAAATAAATAGAGTAACCATTATTCTCCTTAAATGAATAACCGTATTGCGATAGACATAATCCAATCATGTCTATGCTCAACGCAAACACCAAATAACAATTATTTAGGTTTAACACAAATCTCGATGGTAGAGGGAGCAGGCGATGCTTGATCACATCAACCTTTGGAAACACTTCCAACACATATCGTCAGCTCACCTTTAGCTAGTCTCCGTTTATTCCGTATCTTTTATTTCGAGTTACTAACACTTAGCAACCGAACCGGTATCTAATACCCTGGTGCTGCTAGGAGTAATAGTAGAGTACACATTAACATAATGTATATCCAATATACTTATATCGGCCTTGCCAGCCTTCTCATCTACCAAGTATCTAGGGTAATCCTGCTTCAGTGTCCGTTCCTCTCATTACAGAAGCACTTAGTCTCGGGTTTGGGTTCAACCCTGGGTTTCTTCACTGGAGCAGCAAGTGATTTGCCGTTTCATGAAGTACCCCTTCTTGCCCTTGCCCTTCTTGAAACAAGTGGTTTCACTAACCATCAACAATTGATGCTCCTTCTTGATTTCTACATTCGCGGTGTCGAACATTGCGAATAGCTCAAGGATCATCATATCTATCCCTGATATGTTATAGTTCATCACGAAGCTTCTAGCAGCTTGGTGGCAATGACTTTGGAGAAACATCACTATCTCATCGGAAGATCAACTCCCACTCGATTCAAGTGATTGTTGCACTCGGACAATCTGAGCACAAGCTCAACGATTGAGATTTTCTCCTTAGTTTGCAGGCTAAGAAAATCATCGGAGGTCTTATACCTCGACGTGAGCACGAGCTTGAAATCCCAATTTCAGCCCTCAAACATCTCATATGTTCCATGACGCTTCAAAATCGTCTTTGGTGCCTCAACTCTAAACCGCTTAACCGAACTATTACATAGTTATCAAGACGTATGTCGATGTTCGCAACATCCACAGGCGACGCTCGAGGTTCAGCACACCGAGCGGTGCATTAAGGACATAAGCCTTCTACTGTCCGCATAATTGCTACTGTCAACTTTCAACTATATTTTCTCTAGGAACATATCTAAAACAGTAGAACTAAAGCGCGAGCTATGACATAATTTGCAAAGGGTTTTTGACTATGTTCAGGATAATTAAGTTCATCTCATGAACTCCCACTTAGATAGACATCCCTCTAGTCATCTAAGTGATTACATGATCCGAGTCAACTAGGCCGTGTCCGATCATCACGTGAGACGGACTAGTCATCATCGGTGAACATCTTCATGTTGATCGTATCCTCCATACGACTCATGCTCGACCTTTCGGTCTCTTGTGTTCCGAGGCCATGTCTGTACATGCTAGGCTCGTCAAGTTAACCTAAGTGTTTCACGTGTGTAAATATGGCTTACACCCGTTGTATGTGAACGTAAGAATCTATCACACCCGATCATCACGTGGTGCTTCGAAACGATGAACTTTTGCAACGGTGCACAGTTAGGGGGAACACTTTCTTGAAATTTTAATGAGGGATCATCTTATTTACTACCGTCGTTCTAAGCAAATAAGATGCATAAACATGATAAACATCACATGCAATCAAATAGTGACATGATATGGCCAATATCATTTTGCTCCTTTTGATCTCCATCTTCGGGGCTCCATGATCATCATCGTCACCAGCATGACACCATGATCTCCATCATCATGATCTCCATCATCGTGTCTCCATGAAGTTGTCTCGCCATATTATTACTTCTACTACTATGGCTACCGGTTAGCAATAAAGTAAAGTAATTACATGGCGTTTGTTCAATGACACGCAGGTCATACAATAAATTAAGACAACTCCTATGGCTCCTGCCGGTTGTCATACTCATTGACATGGAAGTCGTGATTCCTATTACAAGAACATGATCAATCTCATACATCACATATCATTCATCACATTCTTCTTGGCCATATCACATCACATAGCATACCCTGCAAAAACAAGTTAGACGTCCTCTAATTGTTGTTTGCATGTTTTACGTGGCTGCTATGGGTTTCTAGCAAGAACGTTTCTTACCTATGCAAAACCACAACGTGATATGCCAATTGCTATTTACCCTTCATAAGGACCCTTTTCATCGAATCCGTTCCGACTAAAGTGGGAGAGACCGGCACCCGCTAGCCACCTTATGCACCAAGTGCATGTAGATCGGTGGAACCTGTCTCACGTAAGTGTACGTGTAAGGTCGGTCCGGGCCGCTTCATCTCACAATACCGTTGAAACAAGATTGGACTAGTAACGGTAAGCACATTGAACAAAATCAACGCCCACAACTACTTTGTGTTCTACTCGTGCAAAGAATCTACGGAATATACCTAGCTCATGATGCCACTGTAGGGGAACGTAGCAGAAATTGAAAATTTTCCTACGTGTCACCAAGATCTATCTATGGAGAAACTAGCAACGAGGGGAAGGAGAGTGCATCTACATACCCTTGTAGATCGCTAAGCGGAAGCGTTCAAGAGAACGAGGTTGAAGGAGTCATACTCGTCGTGATCCAAATCACCGGAGATCCTAGTGTTGAACGGACGGCACCTCCGTGTTCAACACACGTACAGCCCGGTGACGTCTCCCATGCCTTGATCCAGCAAGGAGAGAGGGAGAGGTTGGAGAAGACTCCATCCAGCAGCAGCACGACGGTGTGGTGGTGATGGAGGAGCGTGGCAATCCTGCAGGGCTTCACCAAGCACCGCGGGAGAGGAGGACTTGGGAGAGTGGGAGGGCTGCGCCAGGGGCAAGGGTGCAGCTCCCATGCGCCTCCCCACTATATATAGGAGTGGAGGGGGATTATTTCTTGCCCTCCAAGTCAATTGGGGCGTTGGCAAAGGTGGGAGGAAAGAAATCCCATCCTTTCCTTTCCCCATCGATTGTTATCCCCCTTTTAGGGATCTTGATCTTATCCCTTGGGATATGATCTTATTCCTTCTAAGGGGGATCTTGTGCGCCTTGACCAGGGGTGTGGGGCCTTGCCCCACTACCACGTTCATGTGGGTCCCCCATACAGGTGGGCCCCACTCCAAACCTTCTAGAACCTTCCGGTACAATACCGAAAAATCCCGAACATTTTCCGGTGGCCAAAATAGGACTTCCCATATATAAATCTTTACCTCCGGACCATTTCGGAACTCCTCGTGACGTCCGGGATCTCATCCGGGACTCCGAACAACATTCGGTAACCACGTATATCTATTCCCTATAACCCTAGCGTCATCGAACCTTAAGTGTGTAGACCCTACGGGTTCGGGAACCATGCAGACATGACCGAGACGTTCTCGGTCAATAACCAACAGCGGATCTGGATACCCATGTTGGCTCCTACATGTTCCACGATGATCTCATCGGATGAACCACAATGTCAAGGACTCAATCAATCCGTATACAATTCCCTTTGTCTAGCGGTATTGTACTTGCCCGAGATTCGATCGTCGGTATGCCGATACCTTGTTCAATCTCGTTACGGCAAGTCTCTTTACTCGTCCGTAACACATCATCCCGTGATCAACCCCTTGGTCACATTGTGCACATTATGATGATGTCCTACCGAGTAGGCCCAGAGATACCTCTCCGTTACACGGAGTGACAAATCCGATCTCGATTCGTGCCAACCCAATGCAGACACTTTCGGAGATACCGTAGTGCACCTTTATAGCCACCCGATTCGTTGTGACGTTTGGTACACCCAAAGCATTTCTACGGCATCCGGAGTTGCACAATCTCATAGTCTAAGGAAATGATACTTGACATTAGAAAAGCTTTAGCATACGAACTACGATCTTTGTGCTAGGCTTAGGATTGGGTCTTGTCCATCACATCATTCTCGCTAATGATGTGATCCCGTTATCAACGACATCCAATGTCCATGGTCGAAACCTGTAACCATCTATTGATCAACGAGCTAGTCAACTAGAGGCTTACTAGGGACATGGTGTTGTCTATGTACCCACACATGTATCTGAGTTTCCTATCAATACAATTATAGCATGGATAATAAACGATTATCATGAACAAGGAAATATAATAATAACTAATTTATTATTGCCTCTAGGGCATATTTCCAACATTAACTGCCTTGTGGAGATAGTGGTTTCGGTTTCCCTGAGCATGTACTCCCTTAGTCCCTCCGTTAGCCTTATTTTTGATTCTCATAGCCGCCCAGACTCCAGCCTCATCACACCAAAGATCCACCAATGCCGCCCAGGACTCGTCTTTTCCATAACACCGATTTGGACACACCTACATAATAAAAGCATAATGGCATGTCAACATGAAACAGTGAAATGTACCACATAGCAATGAAAGTATAATGAAAGCACAATATATGAAAGCATAATGAAAAATCTTTTATACTTATCGCCAAGAACTCGTGCCTCTCCAAGGTAATGCCCATCCTCCGCACTTCTTCCTTGGTCATCTTCACACCAAGAACGTCGTGGTAGTATGTCAAGATGGCCACATAGCACACCTCGTACTGCATCTGGCGGGCCTTCTTCTTGCATTGGCGCAGCACGATCTGGTCCGCTCTAATACATGCTCCGGAAGAACTCGATAGAATTTCTACAATCATGCATGAAACAAGAATGGAAGAAGCCATGAGTTAAATCATTCATGAAACTAGAATGGACTTGTGCTTCAAGAGAACTCACCCCAAAGTAGTGATCACGGCCTTGGCATGGGTCTCATGGTCGCGTGGAGGCCGCTTCGATGGTCCCAGCTCGTGGCCAAAACCCGACGGTCCGGCTGCTCGACTTGATCCGGACGGTACAACCCCGCCAAGATAACTTCAGCAAGACGGTGATGAGGCCGTTGGGATTACGGACCCCTTTAGAATATATCCGATTGCTGCAAAAGAATGAACTATTAGCATGTGACAAGCAAAATAAATAACAACCGGAATAAGCATGTGAGAAGCAAAATAATGAAATTATTACAAAGTGGCACTTACTCTTTTCCCGTGGGCTCAATGAGCCACTTCTGCTCCTCAGTAGCAGGAACCTGCTTTGGTAGGTTTGCGTTACCACGCAACCACCCCTTGTTGTCAACCCCCTTCCCGCCACCACCATCATCCCCGCCACCACCATCATCCCCGCCACCACCCTCCTCCTCGCCTGCCTCCCCCTATCCAACCTCCTCCTCCTCCTCCTCCTCCTCCTCCTCCCGCCTGCCTCCTCCTCCACCTCTTCCTCCTCCTCCTCCTCCTCCTCCTCCTCCTCCCCAGAGTGTACCTCACTAGAGGAGGGTACCTCACGAGAGGAGGGCCTCGAAGACAACACCCCTAAGTCGGCGAGGGTGCGCTCTTTCTGGCCGCGACCCCCTGTAGTGGCTCTCCCCCCACCACCTCGCCCTCTAGAGGCTCTCCCCCTGCCCCCTCCTCCTCTAGGGGCACCTCTCCCTCGACCTCCCTGTGAGGAGTCATCGTCAAGTAGCCGAGGGGAAGGATTGCGTGCTCGACCACTCCGACTAGGCAGGCCAACGACCTTGCATAGGAAACCCACGCCGTCGGCCTTCCCCTTGCCCATGTTCCACGAACCTGCATTGAAAAGAGAATAAGCAATTAGTAAATTAATGAAATGAAGGAAAAGGCATGATAATAAACACATTAATAAAAATGCATAAAAGGCATATTCCTAAACTATAGAAAAAAGACTTGAAACGTACATCTGCTAGAACCCATATGAATCATCACTGTTGTAACCTATTTCTCGGTCCGTCTCATCATCACTATCAATCATATCATCTTCATTGTCCGACGGAGGTGGAGGCTCTTCCTCGTCGTCAGCGTCTTCGTTTAACTTTTAGCAGAAGTATGCCATTTTCATTGACAATGGTCTCACCATCATTCCGTGCATCGTCGACGTTTGAATCCACATCATCATCACCCAATGGTCTACCATCATCGTTTCTAACCACATCATCATCATCAGGTTGCTCTTGATAGAACACTCCCTCGTATGTCATGGGGTTAATGTTGTAGCAATCGTCTTCATTCGGGTCTGGTAGCTTACCATGTGGCGACACCTTGAACACAACTTCCCAACCCTTTAGATACTCTCTCTGGCATGGGTAAGGCAGATAATATACTTGTGTAGCTTGGGTAGCTGCAATGAAGAGATCGGCTCCGGCATAGACGGTTGATGGTTTAACTTCGACCAAACCAATGGAAGGCGTATGTTTTACCCCCTCCCGCGGATCGAACCATCGGCATTTGAACACAGGCAGACTTAGGGTCTCATGCCCATGGCGGAATTTAACCTCGTATATATTTTGTACCCTTCCGTAGTAGTCTACTGAATTTTGACCGGGGGTGTACACTCCGGTATTTATAGTTTTGGGATCGGGCCGGCTGTTTTGGTGCTCCTCTGTATGGAAGCGATGCCCATTCACATCATACTTTTTACATGTCATGACGACAGGGTCAAAACCCATAGAAACCCATCTCAATTCATCATCCATAGAAATGTTCGGATCTTTTCCCTACAAGTATAATGGAAATTGTTGCGTGCATTAGTTCGGTTAACTAATAAATGTTGAACTAGGTATTTAATAGGGGAGTGTGGAAAATTACTTTATCCATGAACCAAGCAACAAAATTTTTACGTCCGTGGTTTCCATGACGGAGAAGAGTAAGTGCCTCCGCCTCAAGAGGGAGGATTCACTCCCGCCCATTCCTCTTGAACGAAATCACTAAAAAAAGAAAAGCGGTGTTAGACCGGGACTAAGTGAACATGGAACATGATGATGTGGAAGACATAAAGGAATGGTGTAGTGGTATTACCTATCCACACTTCCTCAACTTCCTTGATGTTGTGCAAGATATAGAACATGAGGTCCTCCCACTCTTGTCGTGGCATGTTATAAGATTTCGGGGCCCCAGCCCTCCCACCTTGCGCGTTGAATAGATCGAGCCTGGGTTGATACTTGGGCTCTTCTATATTGTATCGAGGCACCTTGTTATGCATATGGGGAACGTGGTCTAGATAGTATGATGTCCTGAGGTCTGACACCTCCTCCAGGATAACTGCCTCAGCCATGGAAGCTTCAATCTTAGCTTTGTTTCCACATTTCCGTCGGAGATGCTTGTTCTGCCTCTCAGGGCCGTACTGCCAGCGATTCTGCACAGCCCCCCCCCCCCAACAATACCTCGTTCACGAGGTGCAGAATGAGATGTGTCATCGGAGTAAAGAAGCCTGGCGGAAAGATCTTCTCTAGCTTGACTATCAACTCTGGTGCCTTCTTATGCAATTTTTCAATCACCTCTTTACTTACTTCTTTAGCACAGAGCGTGCGGAAGAAATGGCTAAGCTCGGCAAGCACTCGCCGGACATGCTCGGGGACATAGCCTCGAACCATCACCGCATTATCCGCTCAATCCATACATGGTAGTCATGACTCTTCAGCCGGTCACTTTGCCCGTTGAAATATTGACTCCTTACTTATATTCGATGCATAACCATCGGTGAACTTCAAAATTTGTTTCAGCCAGATAAGTACTTCTTTTTTTTCGGCGGTTTAAGGACAAAGTCGAGATCCGGCTTGAACCAGTTTTTTCGATCACCTGTGGGAGGCTTCATGTTCAGCGTGGTCTATCACAAATTCTTTGTTGATCGGCTCTAGCTTTAACGTTATCCTTTGTCTTATCAGGAATGTTCAGGATCATGTGGAAAAGGGACTCTGCCACATTCTTTTTGGTGTGCATCACATCAATATTGTAAGGAAGTTTGAGGTCCTTGAAATAGGGAAGCTGCGAGAAGGGGGTAATGTGAGTCCAGTTGTGTGTCTCACCATATCCCTCGAAGCCTTTGGCTTTGGCTTTGCCTTTGCCTTTGACTTTAGGCTTGAGAGCTTTTAGCTGAGCAAGAACATCTGCCCCCGAAAATGTTGGAATCTCAGTTACTTTATGAACAACCCGACCTTTTGTGAAGTTCTTCTTGTCTTCCCTGTCTGGATGGTCTGGAGGGAGGAACTGTCGATCCAGGTCAAAGGCTACATACTTGCCACCCTTACTCAGCCAAATCATTCGCAGAGCCTGCATGCACACTGGGCATGGCATCTTCCCACTTGTACACCATCCGAGAATAGAGCATAGCCGGAAAGTCATGCATGCAATAGTGCAACCAAACTTTCATCAAAAAAATTCTCTGCAGATCCCGGTCGTATGTCAACCTCGGAAAGTACCAAGAATGGTGCAAAGCATCCACCAGCGGCTGCATAAACACACCCAATTGCTTCCCCTGGTATTCACGCCCCGGAATGATGAGCGAAAAGAACATGTTCTTCCGTTGCATTAGGGCACCGGGAGGAAGATTGAGCGGAATTACAAAGACAGGCCAGCAGCTGTATGGATTGGACGACATACCATATGGATTCAACCCATCACCTAATATGGCTATTCTGACATTCCCAGCCTCGGCTGCTTCCTCGGGGTATTCTTCATCGAACGACTTCCATGCTTCCCCTCCCGATGGATGTACGATTTTTTTTGGATTGTACCTTTTACCTTCCTTGTGCCACTTCATCATTTTGGCAGACTCCTTCGTGATGAAAAGGCGCTGCAGTCTTTTTATAAAATCAAGATACCGAAGAACCTTAACGGGGATGGTTAGCTGCTTTTTCTCACCATCCTCACCGACCACCTCAATGTACCGAGACGAACCGCACTTCCTACAGTACTTGTCATATGCATACTCGTGCCTAAACAAAAGGCAATTCTTCGGGCAAACATCTATTTTCTCATAATCCATAGAGAGTGCCTTCATTATTTTCTTTGTATCGTACATGCTTTACGGCAGTTCATGACCCTCGTGGAGGCTGTTAGCCCATACTCCTGTGAATGCTTCAAAGCATTTACGGCTACAACCAGATTTCAGCCTTGACTGCAATCGCCAAGCGAGATGTCATCCAGCTGAGATATTTTCGCACCCGCATAAAGAGGTTTCTTCGACGAGGCCAAGACCTCCAAGAAGGCCTTTGCGGTTGCCTCCGGCTCCTCCGGTTCATTCTCTGAAGGTGTCGCATTTGCCGTTTCTGCAACAATGACATCATCTAGCATGTCCCTGACCCCATCGTCCTCATATCCATCGATGCGTTGTCGCATCACCTCCTCTCTACCACGGTCCTGCTCGGCTATGTTTATCGGCGGCATGTCAAATTTTGGCATATATCCGTGCGTGCGAAGGTGCTCACTCATGTCCGTCTGATTTCTACGGTGACGTCTAGCACATCTCGCAAAGGGGCATGGTGGGATAATTCTCATTGGACGACGGAATATCTCCTTCAAATACACATCGTTTTTTGTGATCCACTCTGATGTTACTCGATTCCGATGGATAAAACCACTGTACATCCACTAATTACCTGCCATCCTCTGCTTTTTTGCAAGCCACACAACATAATTAAGGATCCACTTAAATTAATCACATCAAATTTTCAGTTTCTACCGCGTTGAATTCACCTACATCTATAATAGGTAAAGATGGGTCCTATCTCCACCGAGGATGTGTACATTGAGTATGTTCTCCATTCTACTCCGTTCGAGAGACAAAATTTGGCAGCACCTCCCGCTGTTCTCTCCGATACACGCCTCGGAAAATAGCCGAGAGAATGTGCTCCGGAGAACAATGGGAGGCGCCACGAAATCCTGTCTCGAACGGGTAGAACATGGAGAACATACCCAATCTACACATCCTCGGGCTGTCCATGGAAAAAATTGGACAATCCGGAAGAGCTGCGGTGATAAATATGCAATTGAATGCATATTTATCGATGCAACCCTTTCGGACGGGTGACGCCTAGGTTACGCCAGTTGACTTGAGAATGAAATCTAGTGATATAAAAAAATGGAGGAGATGGACTTGTAGCTCACCCTCGGCTGTAGAGGAAGTAGTCGAACAGCAGAGGGATGCTCAGGGGGACCAACGTGTCGTACAACGGTCACTCCGATGAAATGCAACACCACAAAGCCTGCAAATTCCATCGCGCCAAAAAATTAGAACATCACAACTAATAGAGCATATTTAAAACATTTAAACATGCATTCATTTATTTTTGCATCATGTAGGCAAAAAAACTAACAACATTAACAATATATTCATCATCGTCATCACATATTCATCATCATCATTATGACCTATTCGTCATAATCATTGATTCATCTCATCGAACCAATTTTTTTTGCAAGATATGCAACATATAACATCTCATCTTACCAAATTTTTACTACCTATCTCACTATCTATCTAACTATCTAACTATTTACCTATCTAACTATCTCACTACCTATCTCACTATCTATCTAACTATCTAACTATCTACCTATCAATATAACTATCTATCTAACTATGTATCTAACTATCTAAATATCTATCTAAATACCTATCTAACTAGCTACAAAATTACTAAAAGTACTAAAAACATAAAATTTTCACCTTCGAGAGGGCTGGCCGGAGTTGGGACGGAAGGCGGAGTCGGGCGGGAGGCCGCTGGTCGGGCGGGAGGCCGGAGGGGGTGGGGGGGGGGGGCGGCGGAGGGGGGGCGGGCGGGGTGGGTCGGGGGGAGGTCGGAGACGGTTGGGCGGGCGGTTGTCAGGGCAGGCATGAGTCAGTCTGGGCGGCATGGGCGGTGCTGGCGCCATGGACCCGGGGTCAGGCGGGAGGCGCGCGGCGGCGGGCTCGGGTGGGGGGGCGCTGGTCGGAGCGGGAGGCGCGGGCGCCAAGGCGTTTTCGGGCGGGCGGTGTGGCGGTGGCGGTTTGTGGCGGGCGGCGGAGGAGGAGGCGGGCGGCGGTAGGGGTCGGGGTCGGTTAAGGTGAGGGAGAGAAATGAGTGGAGGAGGAGGGTGGCCAAGGGGATAAGGTTGGCCCTATGCCGACGGTATGGCCGTCGGCATAGGCCTGGGCCCACATGTCAGCAACCCGGGGGAGTGGATAACGTGCACATATGCCGACGGCCCGGCCGTCGGTATAGATTGGAGGCCTATGCCGACGGCCAGGCCGTCGGCATATATGCAAACCACAATTTTTTTAAAAATAGTCCCACCTCGCCGAGGGGAAAGCAATATGACCTATTTAAATAGTCTGGAAGTGTAGGTGGGTGCAAACGCCCGGCACGCGTCTCCGGGGTGTGCCCCTCCTCTCACGGACGCGCCCGCCGCCGCACTGGGGAAACAGACGTCGGGGTTAGGGCGGACGGGCCCTCGGGGGTAGCAATGCCACCGGAGCGTCGCATCGGGCCCTCATACATGCGGGATGGTGTGGTGGCATGTCCGAAGAGGCGGCACGCGTCTCCGGGGTGTTGCCCCCCTAACGGACGGCGCCGCCGCCGGCACCTGGAGGGGAGGAACGGACGCGTCGGGTCTACACGGAGGGGATCTTGCCGTGGGTCGTGCCCGGATGTTGCTCCAAAGTGTTCCTATGGGATGACCTAACACAACCGGGTGGATACGCTCCTTTGGTCAAAGCCCGCCCATGCAAAGTCAAAGGGTAGATCCGTGGTCAAACGCTCTGAGGTTAGGGCGGACGGGGCCCTAGGGGTAGCAATGCCACCGAGCGCCGTGACCGGGCCCTCATACATGCGGGATGGTGTGGTGGCATGTCCGAAGAGGCGGCACGCGTCTCCGGGGTGTGCCCCCCCTCACGGACGGCGCCGCCGCCGGCACCTGGAGGGGGGAACGGACGCGCCGGGTCTACACGGAGGGGATCTTGGCGTGGGTCTGGCATGGATGTTGCTCCAAAGTGTTCCTATGGGCTGACCTAACACAACCGGGAGGATACGTTCACTGGTCAAAGCCCGTCCGTGCAAACTCAAAGGGGTAGATCCCGTGGTCAAACGCTCTGAGGTTAGGGCGGACGGGGCCCTAGGGGTAGTAATGCCACCGAGGCGCCGCACCGGCCCTCATACATGCGGGATGGTGTGGTGGCATGTCCGAAGAGGCGGCACGCGTCTCCGGGGTGTGCCCCTCGGGATGGCGCCGCCGCCCGCACTTTGGAGGGGGAAGACCCGGGTCTACAGAGGGATCTTGCCGTGGGTCTCGCCGGATGTTGCTCCGAGTGTTCCTATGGGATGACCTAACACAACCGGGTGGATACGCTCACCGGTCAAAGCCCGCTCGTGCAAAGTCAAAGGGTAGATCCGTGGTCAAACGCTGAGGTTAGGGGGACGGGGCCCTAGGGGGTAGCAATGCCACCGAGCGTCGACCGGACCTCATACATGCGGGATGGTGTGGTGGCATGTCCAAGAGGCGGCACGCGTCTCGGTGTGCCCCCCTCACGGACGGCGCCGCCGCCCGGCACCGGAGGGAGGAACGGACGCGCCGGGTCTACACGGAGGGGATCTTGCCGTGGGTCCGGCCCGGATGTTGCTCCAAAGTGTTCCTATGGGTTGACCTAACACAACCGGGTGGATACATTCACTGGTCAACGCCCGTCCGTGCAAAGTCAAAGGGGTAGATCCCGTGGTCAAACGCTACAGGGTTAGGCGGGACGGGGGCCCTAGGGGGGTAGCAATGCCACCGGAGCGTCGCACCAGGATCTCATACATGCGGGGTGGTGTGGTGGCATGTCCGAAGAGGTGGCACGCGTCTCCGGGGTGTGCCCCCCTCACCACTAGTGAAAAACCGGTCTTTAGTGCCGGTTCGTGACGGCCTTTAGTGCCGGTTCGCCAACCGGCACTAAAGAGTGGGTACTAAAGGTCCCCCCCTTTAGTACGGGTTAAATCACGAACCAGCTAAAGTGTCAAACACGTGGCACAAGCCGTGCCCATGTCGCCAGGGTCTTTAGTACGGTTGGTAACACCAACCGATACTAAATGTTTGGGTGTTTTTTAAAATTTTGCTTTAATTTTGTGTTTTCAATTTGGCTTTATTTTCCATTTAATTCTTTTTTGTTTGCTGGTATTTCACGATACTACAAATTGTACACGTTATGCATATATATAAATAGATTTTCTCAGACGTAGAACATATATATATATATATATATATATATATATATATATATATATATATATATATATATATATATATATATATATATATATATATATATATATATATCATCGAATGTCTCACAGCCAACACCATTAACTATTCACACATACACATGTATATACATATACAATTTCTCCTACATGTTGCCTTGGTGCCTTCGGAGCATGCACGATGACAAGTGGTTCATGGGGGCGGTAGCGGGTAATAGTATTCTCCTTTGGGACCTATGACCTGGTCGAGCAAAAATCTGGCTATTTCCTCTTGAAGTGCTAGTATGCGCTCCTCGGGTAGGAGCTTATCCCGCACCTCTCTGAACTGTTAAGAAGGAGATCAATATGCATGTGTATTAGTTGTCTTACAAGATATCGATAATGGTGTAAATAGAGTTTTGACAACGTACCCATTCCTGTCTTTGAGAGCTGCTCCTTTTGGACGCCATCATGCGAATGTTCTCGCAAACGTAGAATGCACAAAGATCATTCCCCGGAGCCTGCTTCAGGGCCTTTACGAGAATGGAATTGAATCAGATAATGATTAATCAAGCATGATAATTAATTAATGGTATTGAAACAAGAATTAAAGAGATGGCTAGCTAGCTAGTACTACTTAATTATTTACCCTTGGTCGATGCCAAAACAACTTTTTTGGCCATTTGCCTGGAGTCACCTTGATGAACTTTGCCCAAGCCCTGCCCACCGGCAAAGAAAATCAATAAAGGGGTTATTAAATAGTTCATATCAAGAAATGACGAACTAATAATAGGCCGAGATATTGTTAATAATGATTGAAATTACCTGTTGACTATCCCCTTCATGATGGTGTAGTCTTTATCTTCTTTAAGTAGTGAGTCGAGTACTTCGACTGTTGCTTTGTCAACTTTAATGACTAACAAGATCCAGTGGAAACTGCATGGATTCGATGTTGTACTTTACACCATCCTTCAACAATCTGCCTGGGCCTCGCTTTGTCCTGCTGTCTGTAGAAGCAGAGTTGCTCGATCCAGAGGGCTGAAAGAAGAATGATCGATTCGTTAATATATCTTCAATAAAAAAACATGTGATGATCACCATGATGCCTGCTTATATAAATATACCTTGCCGGTAGTCTGTTATTTGAAGATCAGCATTGTCTGTGTCATCACAAACATTGTCTGTGTCATCATAATCATAATCATAGTTCATGACTTCATCAGCTCGGTCGTCTAGATCGAATATCTTTTCATCACACTCTCCGGTATTGTTCAGATATTGGGAGCCGTCATCTGCTTCATTCGGATCATCTAGCCTGTGAGGGCTGCATATGATGTCGAACAATTCCTCTTCTCTCTCTCTGCCGGTATTGTCCGCCATAGCTTTTACTTAACTAATACAGAAGAAATATAAAATAATTTAATTAGTATTCTAATTACAATGCATGGATGCAATCAATAAGGAAAAACTGAATCTCGAATACATCGTCTTAATATATATAATCTCGAATACATCATCGTCTTAATATATATAATCTTGAATACATCGCCTCAAATATTATATATCGAATACATCACCGGCTAGGTACCTAATAAAGATCGAGTACTACAGAAGAATCTAGGGCGCCACTCATGGTTCTCGGGCGCGGCGGTGCACACCCAAAGAGAAGGAACCATCACAGATCATATCTCCGGTCATCTCGCCCAAAGAACCCGCCAAGTAGTGGAGAACCCGACGTCGTCCATAGCAGCCATGTAGCGATGGACGTGCTCATCTTCCTCCCTGACACGGCGACGCACCACCTCCGGCGGGGCCGGCTGCCTCTGCACCGAATGTGGCCCACGCGAACGCCACAAGAGAAGATAGGGTCGACGACGGGACCCGAGATCGGGTTCTCACCAAGTGGCGCGCCTCCAGTAGCACCTCCGGTGCCAGCCAGCGGAGCCTGGGTCCGGACATGGGTCCTCTCAAGGGACGTCGTCATGAACGGGTCGACGGCGAGGATGCAGGCCGGGCATATCGTCGAGAACAAATACTATATGCTCAAAAAAGTAACATTTTTAAATGATTTGATGGTGATAACTAAAATTCTATATATATGCAAATTCTAAGAATTTGACATTAATCTAATTCATCTAACTAAAACTAATTATAAAATTTAACAAATACTATAGGCCCAGAAAAACTATTTATATAACTAAAAAACAAAAAAATGCTAACATTTCTATAAATATTTCTATAACTAAAAACAGAAAACATTTACAACATTTCTATATAGCTAACAATTCTAATATTTATATAACTAAAAACAGAAAAATTGCTAATATTTCTATAACTAAAAAACAGAAAACATTTATAACATTTCTATATAACAATTATAATATTTATATTACTAAAAACAGAAAAATTGCTAACATTTCTATAAATATTTCTATAACTAAAAACAGAAAACATTTATAACATTTCAATATAACTAACAATTCTAATATTTATATTACTAAAAACAGAAAATTGCTAACATTTCTATAAAAATGGTGTGTGTGTGTGTGTGTGTGTGTGTGTGTGTGTGTGTGTGTGTGTGTGTGTGTGTGTGTGTGTGTGGACAACTAGACATGGCGGCCGGGCGAAGCTCACTGCGAGGCGACGACGGGCGGGCGGCGACAAGTATGGGCGGCGACGACGGGCGACGGACGGGCGGCGACGACGAGGCGACGGACGGGCGGCGACGACGGGCGGCGGGCGCGCAACGGGACGGCAGGGGACGGGACGGCCGGGCGCCGACATCGACGGGGCGGTGACGAGGGCGTGTTGGGAAACGAGCAGAAATTCAAAAATTTCCTACGTGTCACCAAGATCTTTCTATGGAGAAACTAGCAACGAGGGAAGGAGAGTGCATCTACATACCCTTGTAGATCGCTAAGCGGAAGCGTTCAAGAGAAGGGGTTGAAGGAGTCGATTGTCGTGATCCAAATCACCGGAGATCCTAGTGCGAACGGACGGCACCTCCGCGTTCAACACACGTATAGCCCGGTGACGTCTCCCATGCCTTGATCCAGCAAGGAGAGAGGGAGAGGTTGGGGAAGACTCCATCCAACAGCAACACGATGGTGTGGTGGTGATGGAGGAGCGTGGCAATCCTGCAGGGCTTCGCCAAGCACCGCGGGAGAGGAGGAGGACTTGGGAGAGGGGGAGGGCTGCGCCAGGGGCAAGGGTGTAGCTCCCATGCGCCTCCCCACTATATATAGGGGTGGAGGGGATTATTTCTTGCCCTCCAAGTCCATTGGGGCGTTATAAAGGTGGGAGGAAAGAAATCCCATCCTTTCCTTTCCCCACCGATTGTTATCCCTTTTTAGGATCTTAATCTTATCCCTTTGGGATATGATCTTATTCCTTCTAAGGGGGGATCCTGGTGCGCCTTGACCAGGGGTGTGGGGCCTTGCCCCCACTACCCACGTTCATGTGGGTCCCCCATGCAGGTGGGCCCCACTTCGGAACCTTCTAGAACCTTTCCGGTACAATACCGAAAAATCCCGAACATTTTCCGGTGGCCAAAATAGGACTTCCCATATATAAATCTTTACCTCCGAACCATTCTGGAACTCCTCGTGACGTCCAGGATCTCATCTCGGACTCCGAACAACATTCGTAACTACATACAAACTTCCTTTATAACCCTAGCGCCATCGAACCTTATGTGTAGACCCTACGGGTTCGGAGACACGAGACATGACCGAGACAACTCTCCGCGAATAACCAACAGCGGGATCTGGATACCCATGTTGGCTCCACATGTTCCACGATGATCTCATCGGATGAACCACGATGTCAAGGACTCAATCGATCCCGTGATACAATTCCCTTTGTCTAGCGGTATTGTACTTGCCGAGATTCGATCGCTGGTATGCCGATACCTTGTTCAATTTCGTTATCGCAAGTCTCTTTACTCGTTCCGTAACACATCATCCCGTGATCAACCCCTTGGTCACATTGTGCACATTATGATGATGTCCTACCGAAAGTGGGCCCAGAGATACCTCTCCGCTAACCGGAGTGATAAATCCGATCTCGATTCATACCAACCCAATGAAACTTTCAGAGATACCGTAGTGCACCTTTATAGCCACCCGATTACGTTGTGACGCTTGGTACACCCAAAGCATTCCTACGGTATCCGGAGTTGCACAATCTCATGGTCTAAGGAAAAGATACTTGACATTAGAAAAGCTTTAGCATACTAACTACACGATCTTTGTGCTAGGCTTAGGATTGTCTTGTTCATCACATCATTACGCTAATGATGTGATCCCGTTATCAACGACATCCAATGTCCATGGTCGGAAGCGTAACCATCTATTGATCAACGAGCTAGTCAACTAGAGGCTTACTAGGGACATGGTGTTGTCTATGTATCCACACATGTATCTGAGTTTCCTATCAATACAATTATAGCATGGATAATAAACGATTATCATGAACAAGGAAATATAATAATAACTAATTTATTATTTCCTCTAGGGCATATTTCCAACAGGGCGGGCACGGCCGGGGTCGGCGACGAGGGGCGGGGGCGGCGACGTCGACGGGGACGACGTCGATCAGGGTAGGGCGGCGCGACGGAGGGAGGAAACAGAGGGCAACTGAATTTTTTTCAAGTGTTCTATATATAGGATGGACCTTTAGTACCGGTTGGAGCCACCAACCGGTACTAAAGGTCTGTTTGTTGCCCACCGAAGGCGGAAGCACCCACCCTTTAGTACGGGTCATGGCACCAACGGTACTAAAGACCCACCCTTTAGTACCGGTTGGTGCCACGACCCGGTACTAAAGGGGTGCGTTGGCGCATGATCAGCGGTGCGCCAAGTTTAGTCCCACTCGCTAGCCGAGGGGCTACCGTGACCTGGTTTATAAGCCCCAAGGCGGTAGCTCTCTCGAGCTCCTCTCCCAAGCAGGCCCACTGGGCCTACCATTCTCTTCTGCTTAGTGGGCCTATTAGGCCTTATGGCTGAACTGCATCCTGGCCCAACAAAAGGTTGGGTACCTAGTCGTATGCAGGCCGCTTTGGCCCAGTAGGCGGGCTTTTTATTTTCTTAATTTTGTCGCTTTATTTATTTTTGTTTTATTTATTTTTGAGTTGTTTTTTGCTATATTTAGACTTTATTTGTGAATATTTTTGCTTTAGGTACAAAAAATTACAAACTTTCTGTTAGTGCCGGTAGTTTTCAAATTTGAATAGTTTAAAATTTTGAATTATTTGAAATTTGTGTGAATCACTAGTTTGTGAATAACTTAACTTTGAAAAAAGACTTTTCAGTGATTCTTTTTTCTTATATTTAATATTAGCGTGTTTTATCATTATGTTCAATTTGGTAATGCTTAGGTTATTTAAAAAATGAAATGCCTTTGTAACAGTTGAGTTTTCGTCGGAAACCCTGATACTTCGAAAGAGATTATCCATTTTGTACACGAAGTGCATCCAGTTTTTGCCATAACCCTCTCTACTTTTGTTTGCACATAAAATTTCTTCGCGTTTCAAATGCCAAAACACATAACTATCCTAACTATTACAGAGATTCCCTCCGGGTGTGAAACATGAAGAAAGTGATGATAGTGAAGCCGATCACATCCCGCATCTTTGGGTGTGAAAATTTTCTTCGCGTGTGTCCCTTTGCGCCGTAGCCATGGAAAATCTTATCATTTAATTGGATGCTCGCGTCAATATTCACTGTGAATGGAGGAATTTCATCAAACTTTTCATAATCTTCGACATGTCTGTCTTGTCATCCACTCCCACGATGTTTCTTTTCCGAAAGAACTATGTGGCGCTTTGGCTCTTCGTATGATCCATTCGCTTCCTTATCTTTTCTTTTCTCGGCCTGGTAGACATGTCTTTCACATAAAAACCTGCGCCACATCATTGGCTAGGACGAATGGTCTGCCTGCATACGCAAGATTGTTGAGATCCTTGTTGTCATTCCGCATCGCGGGTCTTCCGTTACCCGCCTCATGTCATATTGACCCATTTGCATCAAACAAAGAGACCTTCAAATCACCTCCATAGTTAAGTTCCCATATGTCCACTATGTAACCATAATATGTTTCCTTTCCCGTGTTGGTTGTTGCATCAAAGCGACACCACTGTTTTGGTTGGTGCTCTTCTTATCTTGGGCGATCGTGTAAAATGTATTCCCATTTATCTGGTACCCTTTGAAAGTTATTATATTCAAGATGGTAACTAGGACAGCGAGTACAGTCATTTGAATATCGCCATCATTCAGGCACGTTTACGCAACCAATGGCGAAACTCCTCGCTTGTTCAAGGTAATCCAAATCGTCCGACTTCTCCGGTGTTTGGGGTGTAGAAAATTCTTGTGTTCCTCCATATACGGAGCCACCAAGGCGGAATTCTGTATAAGCTCGTAGTGTGCTTTGAGAGAGAATGCCCGTCCATACATATTATTTGATGCCCTCCTAGGGTGCCTTTTCCTTCCATCTGCCCTTATGCCGCGATTCAGAACACCAATCGCCTAAGGTCGAATAAAGTCAATACAAAACTCAACGACCTCCTCATTTTCATGGCCCTTCGAGATGCTTCCTTCTGGCCTAGCACGGTTATGAACATATTTCTTCAAGACTCCCATGAACCTCTCAACCAAAACGTTAATCTCTTCGCAAAGGTGAACTAGGACGTGCGTCATGGTGTTGAAGAAGGATGGTGGGAACACCAACTCGAAACTGACAAGACATTGCACCAAATCAGTCTGTAACCTTGGTATGATTTCTAGACCGATTACCTTCTGAGAGATTGCGTTGAGGAATGCACATAGCTTCACAATGGCTAATCGAACGTTTTCCGGTAGAAGCCCCCTCAATGCAACCGGAAGGAGTTGCATCATAATCATGTGGCAGTCATGAGACTTTAGGTTCGGAACTTTTTTCTCGCCATATTTATTATTCCCTTTATATTCGGCTAAGAAGCCGATGGTACCTTCATCTTTGAGCGTGCATTCAAGAAGATTTCCTTCTCTTTTTGGTAAGAGCGTAGCTGGCGACCCGATGTATGCCGCCTTTTCCGTGCATACGTTGCTGGTCCTCCCGTGCCTCTGGTGTATCTTTTGTCTTCCCATACACGCCCAAAAAGCCAAGCAGGGTCACGCAAATATTCTTCGTCACGTGCATCACGTCGATTGCCGAGCGGACCTCTAGGTCTTTCCAGATGGCAGGCCCCAAAATATAGATTTCTTCTTCCACATGGGTGCGGCGTCCGTCGGCGTCCTTCGAACAGGTTGTCCGCCAGACCCTTTCCAAATATTACCTTCAAATCCTTGACCATATCATGTACATCAGCACCCAGTACGGTGGCGAGGCTTCGTCCGGTGATCTGCCTCACCTTTGAAATGCTTGCCTTTCTTTCTTACGGATGCCTTGTCGGAAGAAATCGATGATGTCCCTGTACACATTCTTCCTACAACTATCCAAATATATATTGTCGGTATCATCCAAACAGCGTGCATCCGCGGTATCCCTTGTTTGTCTGTCCTGAAAGGTTACTGAGAGCAGGCCAATCATTGATGGTCACGAACAACAACGCCTTTAGGTCAAATTCTTCCTGTATGTGCTCATCCCACGCACATACACCTGTTCCATTCCACAGCTGTAATAGTTCTTCAACTAATGGCCTTAGGTACACATCAATGTCGTTGCCGGGTTGCTTAGGGCCTTGGATGAGCACTGGCATCATAATGAACTTCCGCTTCATGCACAACCAAGGAGGAAGGTTTATACAAACATAGGGTCACAGGCCACGTGCTATGGTTGCTGCTCTGCTCCCCAAAAGGATTAATGCCATCTGCGCTTAGACCAAACCATACGTTCCTTGGGTCACTGCAAACTCCTCCAAGTACTTTCTCTCGATTTTTCTCCATCGCGAACCGTCGTGGTACTCTCAACTTTCCGTCTTTCTTACGGTCTTCGTGGTACACCAGATCGCTTTCGCATGCTCTTTGTTTTGGAACAAACATTTCAACCATGGTATTATAGGAGCATACCACATCACCTTGGCAGGAATCTTCTTCCGGGCGCCGCCCTCGACATCACCGTGGTCATCGCGATCGATCTTATAACGCAATGCACCGCATACCGGCAAGCGCTCAAATCCTCATACTCACCGCGGTAGAGGATGCATCATTAGGGCATGCATGTATCTTCGCACCTCTAACCCTAGAGGGCGACAACCTTCTTTGCTTCATACGTACTCTCGGGCAATTCGTTGTCCTTTGAAGCATATTCTTTATCATTACCAAAGAACTTTCCAAATCCCTTGTCGATACACCATTCTCGCCTTCCATTGCAGCAATTCAAGTGTGGTGCCCAACTTTTTTTGTCACTTCGCAATTGGTACAACAATTTCTTGTGATCCTCTAACATGCACCGCAACTTCGTCCTCTCCGATCACTTGCGCAGTTTCTCTTTGCATCGGCAATGGCCCGACCTAGATCATCAGCGGGCTCATCTGATGCCTCTTCTTCAGCTTCTTCCCGCATTGCCGGCTCAGCTTCTTCCCCCATTGTTGTATCATCGTATACAGGGAACCCATGGCCAGGATAGCCGTCGTCGTCCTCTTCTTCTTCATTGTCTTCCATCATAACCCCTCTTTCTCCGTGCTTGGTCCAAACATTATAGTGGGGCATGAAACTGGACTCAAATAGGTGGAAGTGAATGGTTCTTGACGTAGAGTAATTGTGACCATTCTTACAGCCAGCACATGGACAAGGCATAAAACCATCCGCCCGCTTGTTTGCCTCAGCGGCAAGCAGAAAAGTATGCACGCCATTAATGAACTCGGGAGAGCACGGTCATCATACATCCATTGTCGGCTCATCTTCATTACACAACACTGAATAGACCAAATTAATACAAGTTCATACATAAAGTTCATACATAAAGTTCATATACATCACTTAATTAAATGCAACATACAAATAACTCTCTAGCTAAAGAATTTAAATGCAACAACAAATGCGATCAAGATCGCAACTAAGGTAACAATTGATCCAACAGCATAATGATACCAAGCCACACTATCAATGGCATATTTTCTAATCTTTCTAATCTTCAACCTCATTTTCTCCATCTTGATCTTGTGATCATCGACGACATCGGCAACATGCAACTCCAATTCCATCTTCTCCCCCTCAATTCTTTTCAATTTTTCTTTCAAATGCTCGTTTTCTCTTTCAACTAAATTTAACCTCTCGACAATAGGGTCGGTTGGAATTTCCGCTTCACATACCTCCTAGATAAAAATATCTATATCAACTTGATGGGCATAATTTGTCATAAACACGAAATGTAAGAACTAGTTTTAAAAGAGAATATACCACATCCGAATCATAACAAGGACGAGGGCCGACGGGGACGGATATCAAAACCATGGCACTATGTATAACAAACAACGTACGAGTAAGATAATTATACGAGTAACTATATATCCAAATCACGCAAACATCAATTTGGTAATGTAAAACATTCATGAACAAGAGCCTCACCACAAGGTGGTGCCGGCGACGGGATGGTGCGGGCGATCGACGGTGGTTACGACGGAGATTTAGAAGGCACTAAGTAAACCACACCTACATATGCAAACTAAGTGTTATTTTGACCTCAAATTGCATATAGATCAAATACTAGCACATATAATTCCTTCCAAATTACTAAACTCACAAATTAATCACTATATAAAGCATTGCAAGAGCTAATCTAGCAATGAGAGATGAAAGGACAAAGTTGCTAACCTTTGTGATCATTTGAATGGATGGGGGCCTTCAAATCTTGACAAATTTTGTGCAAAATGTGTGATGAGCTCGAGGAAGAGAGGGGAAGAACAGAGGAGGAGAGGAGAAAGGGGAAAAACAGAGTGAGCTCGGGTGGACGAAGGGTTTATGTACGTCGACCTTTAGTACCGGTTCGTGCCACGAACCGGTACTACATGTGCTGGACGGGCCCCAGATTGACAACATCCTGCCACCACTCTCTTTAGTACCGGTTCGTGGCACGAACCGGTGCTAAAGGTTTGCCACGAACCGGTACTAATGAGAGCTGCCGGCTAGCCGTTGGAACCGGCACTAATGGACACATTAGTGCCGGCTCGAAATCAAACCGGCACTAATGTGTCTCAGATTTGCCCCTTTTTCTACTAGTGCACGGACGGCGATGACATGGTAGTAGACGTTCTGCGGTAACGATGCGGCGTGAATATTATTAAATACTCGGAGCGCGATAAAATCATGAGTTTTTTACACGGCGTGGGCACATGTGCTGTAGGACTTATGGTAATTTTTCATAATTTTTCGTGATGAAGAAGTATCTGAACAATTCCCTCTTACGCGGATTGATCTTCGCGTTCACGATCGCGGGCGGCGGCCTCCGGGAACTAGCATGCCGCCAAATCTTGCGTAGGCGGCCTCTCGCAAGTCTGGAAGTGTCGTGGCGGGTGCAAACGCCCGGCACGCGTCTCCGGGGTGTGCCCCCCCTCACGAACGGCGTCGCCGCCGGGGGAATGGACGCGTCGGGTCTACACGGAGGGGATCTTGCCGTGGGTCTGTCCCGGATGTTGCTCCAAAGTGTTCCTATGAGCTGACCTAACACAATCGGGTGGATACGTTCATTGGTCAAAGCCCGTCCGTGCAAAGTCAAAGGGGTAGATCACGTGGTCAAACGCTACAGGGTTAGGCGGGACGGGGGCCCTAGGGGGTAGCAATGCCACCTGAGCGTCACACCGGGACCTCATGCAAGCCGCGTGTCGGGTGCCTACGCCTGCCACCATGCTTCTACAACCGTAGGAGGGCCACCGCAACACCTGGCGGCATTGCTACCCCTGTGTACCCGCCCCGTCTAACCTCGACATGACGACCGCCGGGTCTATCCCTTTGACTTTCGCTGGACGTAGTTTGACCGGTGGACCTTTTCACCTTGTTGTCATAGCCCAGCCATAGCTACACCCCCAACACAGTCCCGACACAACCCACCCCAAGATTCCCTCTGCGTCGGTCCGACATGGCGTTGCTTCTCCGGCACGGGCGGCAACGGGCGCCCGTGAGGGGAAGGGGCACACCGAGCCGCGTGCCTACGCCGCCACCATGTTTCCACAATCAGAGGGCCCACCGCAACACGGGCAGATTGCTACCCCCAGGTATACCAGTCCGCCTAACCTCTCCGTGACACGACGGAAGAAGGCCCGTGTGGGGGGCAATCGATATATGTTTTCAGACATTTAAGTTAATGAAATTAGTATTGGAAAAAATAAAAAATTAAAAGAGAAAATAAAAAAAATATTAAAATATTATTAGAAACATATGCCTACGGCAAAGCCGTCGGCATAGCTACGGCCACAGAACGGTAGAGCCCTGGATCGATGACGCGGCGTAGGGCGGGGATCGATGACGCGGCGTAGGGCGGGGATCAATGACGCGGCGTAGGGCGGGGATTGATGACGTGGCAAAAATCATGGGCCAGGCCAATGTCGACGGCCTAGCCGTCGGCATAGAAATGCCACCCCACGGGACCCGCGAACGACGCGGATCGATGACGTGGCGGCGCGGCGGATCGATGACATCGGCATAGCTATGCCGACGGCCACCGTTAGCCCGTCGGCGTAGCCTGACGCCGTCAAACTGTCGTCGCCGCACAGGCAGACGGGCCCACGCGATATGCCGACGGCCTCCTCTATGCCGACGGCCGCCGTAGGTATATTCGAAGCAACGCCGACGGCTGATCGATGCCGACGGCCCCCGTCGGCACAGATGGTCATACACCGACGGCCTTTCTACGCCGACGGCTTCAGTTGGGCCGTCGGGGTATGCCCATCTATGCCGACGGGGGCTGTCGGCATAGATTTGGCCGTCGGCAACACAAGTTTTTCTGGTAGTGCGTACACCTATACTTAGTCCCCCTCTGGCCGGTGGCCTCGCTGCACTGCGCACGTCGTTACCAAACCTAGTAAGCTTTGCCGTGCTGATTAGGGTCCAACAACTATATACTCCCTCTTTTACAAAATAAATGACCAAACTTTATGTTAAAGTTAGTATAAAGTTAAGTCATTTATTTTGAAACGGAGGGAGTACAACGTATGATCTTGCTTGCTTCACTTGTGATTGTGCCGGCCGGAATAGGCATGTCATTTCTGATCGATTCTGTCCGCGCATCTTACGAGATCAGGCTACATCAAGATTTGGTCGGGCCATGCTTACCCAATTTGACACGTGCGGCGCATGCTTTGGACGAAAAAGACTATAACAAGATATTCCTCTTTCACATGGCGGTGGGAGCTTATCAGGAACGGGCTGGCGGTGGGAGCTGAACTTCATCGACGACGCATCAAACCCGTAGTCTTTTGTGTGGCCTGTGGAAGAGAAGAATCCATCTATCATCGCTTTTGGGCATGTCCACACTCGGTTTTATTCTGGGAGCTGTTTCACTCGGAAAAGGGAGTTGGGGTGGCAATCCCACCTTGCTCGACGGACTCCCAGAGTGAGCTGGTGTGCTGGCTCCTTGGGTGGCTTGCGGGGGCGTCAGATGAAGAGAAGGAGGCGGCGATAAATGCAATATATGGCCTATGGCTGGCGAGGAATGATGCTAGAGATGGAAGGAAGATCAAGCAGCCACATGAACTCTCTATGTGCTATTAGCTAAAACTTATCACTCCAACTTATTACCCTAGGCAGAGGGGGGGGGGGGGTAGGGGAGCATCACTAGAGAGTCTCCGTACCCGGTACAAGATCCTGGCTTATATAATTTCATTCAAGGTTATGGTTGAACTAGCTTCCGTTCTCTGTCACATGGCGGAATGGAGAAGTGCTCATCCTCCGTCGAGCCAGACGCCGGTGCAAAAAGTGGTCCAGAAGTGGGAGGCGCCAGAGGAGGGGTGGATTAAGGTCAACTCCGACGGAGCGACTACCAAGACGGGGGACAAACCGGGTGGTGGTGCTGTGCTTAGGGATCACCATGGGGCTTTCAGGGCAGGAATGTGCCATCTGTTCCATGATATTGTGGATCCTGAGATAGCGGAGATATTGGCATGCAGACAAGGACTTCATGTGGCGAGAGAAATCAACGCAGAGAAGGTTCACGTGGAGCTAGATAGTCAGGGGGTAGTTCACGCACTGAACTCCCCACAAAAGAATCTCTCTGCGGCGGGGCCGTTGGTGGAGGAGATCAAGGTGTTGCTGAGATCTTTTGAAGATTCAAAGGTAACGTGGGTAGACGATCAGCTAATGTCGCCGCACATAAGTTAGTTAGAGTTGGCGTAGGGGATGAACTTTGTAAGGTTTGGTTGGGGGCTCCCCCAGACTTTGTGCTTGATGTACTGTCGGTCGAGATTCCAAGTTTTGAGTTTTAAATGAAATGGCGACATTAACTCTAAAAAAAAGAATATTCCTCTTTCGAAACGCATCAATAAGATCGGCATCACCGAAATGCATTGCACCCATATTGTTCCGATTGCATTTCATTTCAGGTCGAATCGATCCCAAATTCCCAGACGGCCAGACCCATGCACTAATCTAGCTCGTCCTTTTTAATTTCTTTTGTTCCACTACCAGTCAAGGAATATATTTGAGTAAAATGCACTGGCGGTACTTGAACTTGCGAAGAAAGCATGCTTTGGTCACTGTACTTCAAAATACGGCCACTACGGTCACTCAATACGCCTACACGTGATTCTACGGTCCTTTGCTCACCCGTATGCCACTCGCCGCCTCTCCATTTGACCGCTCATGGCGACAATTTGGCGCCATGGGTTTTTCCGCTGCATTTTTACAAGAAAACCCTTGGTGGCTCCGTAATTTCTGCGCACCTTGTCTATTCGGTTTCGATCACAACGAAGGGGAGGCGAGACAGGGAGGAGGAGGCGATCGGGCGGCACCGCACCACCACCACCGAGTCGTCGCACAAGGGGAGGCGCCAGCAGCGCGCAAGATCTCATCGCTGGAGCCTGTTCGTCGGGATGTCGCCTGTGCGTCGCCCCGATGGTGCGCCGCCGCCCACCTACAGTAAGCCCTCGACTCGCCCCGCCATGGTTCTTGCGCTGTAAGCTGAAGGGTAGAAATCTAGAGGTTGACATTGTGGATGGTTTGATTTGTTAGTCAGATATGCCCATCTGTATGTTCAAGATTTTCCTAGGGTTTTCAATCGCGATTTGGGGGTTTCAACAGATAGGGTTTTTGGGTTTGAAGAAGGTGGTTGTTTGTAGCTTATTTGGTGATGAAAGGTGCTATCTTTTGCTGCATGTTGAAGATGCTGGTTGTGTAGGTGATTCTGATACTCAAAGGTGGTTGCTTGCATCTACTTCTTGCAGATTATGTAGAATGTAAATTTCAAACTCGCTCGCTTCTGTTTTGATGTATGCGAGATAAGCGCAGCAGAAGTTTTCGCTAAGTTCAACCATGGTGGTTATTTCCTTGGGCAAGGTAGCAATCGCTCCTATGTGAATGGTCATGAACGTGGTATGATGAAGTAGATGCGATACTTGGTCTCCAATCATGGTTGAAAACTTAGTTGAAGAGATAGGATGGGAGATGGCAGGCATGATGAAAGTGTATTATCGCATTCCCATTCGTCAATCAACAGAATGGGTTGAGAGAAATTAGAGGTGATAGGGATACTGGATCAGATGCTAACATTTGTGTCACTAGGGCATTACTCATTTAGTTTGTACCTTGATCATGATGACAGCTTGAATGCAAACTTGACAGAGGACGATGTGGTCAATTTCCCAATAAGGCAGCTACCAAGTGCTTAGTCCTTGCAAGAGTAAACCAAATGAGCCCAGACATTGCAGATATTGATGTTGAGCCCAAGATGCAAATGTGCCTCACCCAATTCCTATACGTGTAGTTTATCCTCCGAGCATGCGAGAAGATGATGGTGTAAGCAAGTTTGTGTTTGCAAAAGGAAAGCATCTTATGTGAGTGAAGATATAAGTGTGGAGGAGCCAGATGTGATTCAGCCTACACCAAATGGTGGTGGTGATGATGTTGAAGTGAAGGTGAAGGTGGTAGAGGAAGATATGCAAAAGAAAAACAGAGAGTGCAACTCATCCGGAGGAGCAAGTAATGAAATGGAAACAAATGAGAGTGATTCAGATGACTCGACTTTGATCCCGGGGCCATAGTGGACTCGATTATGATATTAGTGATGGTGATGATGATCTCAGATGCCGATAATGTGGATATGGATGAGCCTGAAGACATAAAGTTGAAAGAGAAGCAGAAGCAACAAAAAAAGAAAGTGCCTGTTAAAGCAAATGAGAAAGAAGCACATGAGCCAGTAGCACATGATCCTGAAGATGAGTTGTATGAGTCAGAAGGAGATGATCTATGGGCACCTGATTCTGATGATGAAGAAATTTACATGAAGTTCAAGGCATTTAGAGCTGAGGACCTGCACTGCCCCAAATTTCATGTTGGGCAAGTTTTCCAAACAGTTGAGTTACTTAGGAAAGCAATCAAGGAATACAGTTGCAAGAACAGAGTTGATGTGAAGCTCCTTGTAAATGATAAGAAAAGGGTGAAGGCAACTTGTGATGAGGACTGTACTTGGTACCTTTGGGCCTCTTATGATAGTAGGACAAAGTGTTTCATGGTGAAGAAATATGTGCATGAACACACATGTACCAAAAAGTGGAAGATCAAGGCTTTCACTGCTCCTTTCTTAGCACTGAAGTACCTTGAGAGCTTTAGGGCAGACCAAGATATGAATCTGAGGAACTTTTCAAGAGTAGTTCAGAAGGAATGGAATATGACACCATCTAGGATCAAGTTGCAAAGAGCTAGAAGGCTAGCAATGAAGATTATATATGGTGATGAAGAGGCCCAGTACAGTATGCTGTGGGACTATGGAAGTAAACTTAGGAGAAGTAACCCAGGCAGCTCTTTTTTTCTTCAACTTGATGATCAAGCAAGGTTCAGCAAAGCTTACATGTGCCTAGATGCTTGAAAAAGAGGTTTCCTTCAGGGATGTAGGCCAATGATATTCATTGATGGATGCCATATTAAGACAAGGTATAGAGGACAGCTGCTAACTGCTGTGGGAATTGACTCAAATGATTGTATTTTCCCTATTGCTATTGCTGTAGTTGAAGTGGAGGACAAGCCCAACTGGTGTTGGTTCCTTGAGAGGCTAAAAATGATCTAGGCATCATCAACACTGACCCATGGACTATTATGTCTGATAAACAAAAGGTAAACGATGTTGATCTTCATTACTTGCTCTTATGATCCCTTCTTTCATTCAGTTCAGCACCATATGAAGTACTTGTTAATTATTTTGCAGGGCCTAATAAATGCTGTAGATGAGTTGTTTCCACAGTCAGAACATAGGTTTTGTGTGAGACACATGTGGCAAAACTTCCAACAGCAATTCAAAGGTGATGTACTGAAGAACCAACTTTGGAAAATAGCAAGAAGCAACACTACTGTGAAGTATGAGCAGTACATGAATGAGATGAAGGAAATTGACTTGGATGCTTACAAATGGTTGCATGAGCTTGAACCTAACACTTGGGTTAGGGCTTTTCAAAGTGATCTACCCAAGTGTGATATCTTACTAAACAACAATTGTGAAGTATTTAACAAGTAAGAACCAACTGCATTGATGTTCTCATATGCTAATTGTTACTCTATTCAAATAAATTTTGATGTGTGCTTTACATGGACAGGTACATATTGGATGCTAGGGAACTACCAATATTGTCAATGCTGGAAAGGATTAAAGGGCAATTGATGCAGAGGCACTACACCAAGCAGATAGAAGCGAGTAAAAGATGAAAGGAAACATATGCCCTAAGATAAAGAAAAGGTTGATAAGCTAACTGAATGGGCAAACACTTGCTATGTTGAAGGGCTGGTGATGGAGTCTTTCAAGTTGGTGATAGAGGGACTGACTACATTGTTGATTGGCACAAAGAATGAGTGTAGCCGCAAGAGGTGGCGTAAGGGTGGCACACCATGTGTACATGCTATAGCTTGTGCTAGACATGAGAGAGTGGATCCCCTCCTCTTGGTTAACCAATGTTACTCTGTTGGGATGTTCAAGAAAGCATACAACAACATCATCTACCCCTGCAGAGATAAAATAGAATGGGAGAGGATGAATGGACCCCCAATTAAGCCACCATTGTACACCGAGCAGGTAGGCAGGCCATGCAAGAGCAGGAGGAAGGCCCCACATGAAGTTTCTTGCAGCAATGGTGGCAAAAAAATGTCAAGGCGTGGTGTGATCATGCATTGCAACTACTGTGGAGAGCTAGACCACAATATCAAAGGTTGCAAGTACCTCAAGGCTGGGCTGCCCCCTCCAAATGTGCAAGCTCCACCAGCACCAGAGGGAGATGTTGAAGCTGCTACTGCACAAGTTCCTCCAAATGTGGAAGCTGATCCAAATGTAGGTGATGATGAGCAAGTCATTACTCAGGTATGTCATTTGTACTGTAGGTTTTCTTGCACAGTTGATAGTCAGAAATATTGCAAAGATATGATTCATAATTACTTGCACTTCAACAGGAGCACAACCCTCCAGAAAATCATGTCATAAAAGATCTTATGGTTGATCATATGGTTCAGAATGTAAGTAAATGTCCTTGTTTTCTCAAAATGATCTTAAGTTCATGTCATAGAAGATCTTATGGTTGATCATATGGTTCAGAATGTAAGTAAATGTCTTTGTTTTCTCAAAATGATCTTAAGTTCATTATTAAAAATTGTTATTTGAACTGCAATATGTACATTTGTCATCCAGAGGCCTCTGCCAAGAGTGGTTGCAACTGGGCCTATACCAGAATCAACTTTCATATCTGCTGCCAGGGCCGTGCTCAATGAAACCCAAGGTAACACAAGCAACAATGGGAGCTCAAGTACAATCCAACAAGGTGAATTGGCCAAAAGATTGCTTCTCCTCAAGAGACAGAGAGACAAAGAACTGGAAGATAAGAAACAAGCACTTCTTGCATCAAGAAGGAGGAACAACTAAAGAAAGCAGAGGAAGCTGCCAGAAGAGACATCGACAAGAGGAGAAGAAAGCACCGAAGCGAGAGAGGAAGAGGCAGGCACAAGCTCAGAAGAGAGAGAAGAGAAAAGAAGAATCTGAAATAGCAAAGAAGGCTAGGGAAGAGACAAGGCAGATCATTATGGAGACCAAGAAAGCTTGTGCTGCTGAGCAAAAAGCAAAGCAGCAAGCTGAGAAGAAGGCTCAAAGGAGGAGGAAGCTGCCAAGAAGAGAGCAGAAAAGAAGCTGCAGAAGAAGAAAAAAAGAGCGCATGTGGTTGCTGCGCCGAGGCTAGGAAGGAGGAATTGAGGCTGATAGGTATTGCTATAGGCAAGAGGCCTGCAGATCCGAGCCTGATTCAGATGATGATCTTGTGCTTCCCAAGAAGACTAAAAGCACTTCCATGTTTGACATATTCAGATGATGGTCTATGTAGCATCCTTTACTTCTTAAACATGATGTAGTAGGAGTACTCATGTAGTAGGATGTGACTGATGAGAAATGTTTTAATTGATCCATACTGATGTGTACACATGAGTATGGATCAATTGTTGATCATTTTGTAACCGAATGCAGCTTGTTGGTACTTCCCAGATATGGATTGCTGTTATGAATGCACTATGTTTTCTACCTAAATGCACTTGTACACGATGGTCAAATGGTGGAATGTACGAAACATGATAACTTGCACAACATCAAATAGCATAAAGTGATATGACGAAACATGATATCTTCATATGACAGCAACAATAGCTTCAACATGCCTCCATTTGCATTACAACATGAGTAAAATGCTTAATATTACATAAGCAAACAAACTGCATCTACCAATTCATCCGCAAAAGCATTACTTCATACTACCAGTTCATCGCTAACAAACTACATACTGCATCAACTCCATCACTTCATACTAGCAGTTCAACCGCATCAACTAAAAACTGCATCAAATCCATCACTTCTTCACCAGAGACACAGCTACAACCATCGAAAGTACAATGAAAGCTGCCAAGAGTGCCTTCAAAGATCACCAAGATTTGATTGGCTAACCCTACGAAAGTGCTTCGCTTGACAATTGCTCATTTGAGCTGCAACTCTTCCATGAGTTCCATCTTCAAAGCCAACTGCATATCTTCGATTCCTTGCTCGCATCAGTTCTTCCCTCCTGTCCTCTGCAGCTCCTAATGCATCTATGGCTTCATTGCCAACCAAAAACTGATTATCCAAAGCAAGTAGGCAACGATTCCAACTCCCAATGCCGTAAATGGTCCTCAAGATCAAGAAACAAACACACGCCAAAAATCATCATCGCAAGATCCACAAAAATCTACCAAAATTAACAAATCGCAAGATCCACTTACACCAATAGGACACCAGAGAAGACCCAACCTCGTGCTTGTCCGTGCTCGAGAGGTAGAACTTCACACGAAAGTGCCGCAAGTAGGGCATCTTATCGCCGCACCACCACCGAACGGCCGCACGACCGATGACCGACCGAGCTTGTCGACATGGCGAGCTTCGGATGGCGGCGGCAAGCGGCAGGGGACGACGGCATGCAAGCGGCAGTGGAGGTGGCGGAATGCTGCAAGGAGGCGCCGACAAACATGGGGGGCGGCAACCAAAGAAGCAAGAAAGCGGCCTCGGCACAAGGAACTAGGATTTGGCATCGGCGGCAAAGGGTGGTGGATGGAAATAACCCATGAGCTAATTTACAAAAAACCTCATGAAGCGCCAAATTGTCGCCATGAGCGGTCAAATGGAGAGGCGACGAGTGGCATACGGGTGAACAGTGACCGTAGAATCACGTGTAGACGTATTGAGTGACCGTATTGGCCGTATTTTGAAGTACAGTGACCAAAGCGTGCTTTCTTCGCAAGTTCAAATACCGCCAGTGCATTTTACTCAATATATTTGGCACATGATACTAGTATCACACTACCACTCCGTATCTATTATTTCTCCTCCAAAATCGGACACAATCGGATATCCACGGAATCAACCGATCGAAGAATCTACAACTAGAAGCACGAGCTCTACAATTATATGCTTTCTGAAAAGATCGTAGTGCTACAATAATGTGAGTTTGCGGACAAATGCAGGTGGTTGGAGATCTACGTCTATAGTTCTATACGTACAGCGGCGGGATCGATCTATGGTCCACACAAATTAAACTAAACTAAACTAAACTCTAGGACAGTCGACTTGGCCCCGCTCTGCTTTCCTTAACCACCTCGCTCGTCCTTAATCACTAGGCCACCTGATCTGATCAGTGTATGTGTTAACCGGAAAAAAATTATATGAGCCCAGGTCTCATATAAACCATGAGATCCGTTCTGATGAATGACATGTGGCATTCATAAATCACAAAACATCTAATCTCTTCCCCTTTGATTTTAGATGGGATGGGATAGATGCTTTGTGATTTATGAATGCCACATGTCATCCAGGGCAGGTCTCACCTGACTTATATGAGACCTGGTCTCATATAATTTTTTTCCATGTCAACCACTTTTATGCACGCATGAAGCTACTAGCTAGCAAACGATCTACAAGGGTGGGGCTGGCACGATTAGCTGTTGCAAATCGAAACGATCGACAAGGTGTTGCCAGAAATAAAAACAAAAAGGAACCCTAGTGGGAGTAGCCCCAGTGCGCTGCCAGCTGCCCAACCGGCCGTCGACACCTCCCACCATAGCCGGTGCGCGCGGCGTCGCTCGCTTGGGCCCTGTCCCCGTTGGCCCGTCCGTGCTGGGCAGAGTGTTGGATAACACTGAGGATCATGCAAATTAACACAGCACAGATTAATTTGTACGCGGCTGGGGTCACTGCAGTAACTAAGCCCGTAGTCATTAGTAAAACTAAGGCTTTAACCAACGCAGATACCGGCGTACGGTCTTTCGACCTTCGACGCCCGGCCGTCCACAGTACAACAAACGAAGAACAACATCCAGGAAGAAGAAAGCGATACAGAGCCGGAGCAACAGCGAAAGAGACGGCCACGTTCGACGGACCAGAATCGACGGAAGCCGGACGCAGAGTAACAGCGATCGGAGCATCTTATCGCGGCGGAACCGGCCGGATCACGACGCGCTCGTGTGTGCGATCCTTGACATACCCACATCGCCGGCTGGCTGCACGATCCCTTCCTTGGCGCGGACCCCACGAACCAAACATGGGCGCGAGTAAACAGGTTCGGCGCTTGCCGATGGACACTGCCATTACGGCGACTGAGATGCCGCCAATATCACTGTGGCGAACGTTCAGAGGTTGGCCGCGTTTCAAGCGAAGCGGGGCTGCGGGGGCGACCCCATGGCCGGCGGCTGCCGCGTCACGTCGGCAAGGTCGTACTCATGCCAACCTGACCGCAAACCCCAGCCCGGCCGGAGCCCCCACCTCCTTCCTCTCCCCCCGCTACCGCCAGGCAAAGCCCGCGCGGCGTCGGCAACAACGGGATCTCCTTTGCCCTCGCTCAGGGGCCGCGGGGGGCTGCTTCTTCGGGTGCGTCAACGAAGCTCGGAGGTTGGCGCGTGCAGACGGTGGCGGTGCAGGCCGGCGCGCCCTGCTGGCCAGTGGCGGCACATCACGGTGGAGCGCGCGGGCCGGTGGCGGCGCGGCGTTCTTCACGGCGGAGTTCGATCAGATTAGATCCGCGCCGGCTTGTAGCAGGGGCTGGCTGCCGTTGCATGGCAGGAGGGCGGCAGGCCTGGACAGAGCTTGGCGAGTACTTCTGCTTAGAGTTGCGGTGGCGGCGGTGTGAGGCTTATTGAATGGTGTTGCCCAATTCCAAGAGGTGTGGTAATGTGTGACGCAAGGATGAAAATCTTGCTTGGCTTTTGACGGGCCGGCGGCGATGGCACCCGTGGGTGCCATCGCCTTCTTGGAGGCGTCGCCGAGATGTGTGCGCCATGACCCTCGCTCGCTTGGAGTTGGTGGCTTTCTCCAGGCAAAAGCCTTGATTCAGTGTTAGATCGGCACATTAGCGGCGTCCTCGACGTCGTATCTCTGTTGGAAGCTTTGTGTGTGGAGACATGGCTGGGTCCTTATGCTCTCCTCGGTGTTCGCTGTTGTCCTCTTCGGGTCCTCTACGATGCTATGTATGCTCGTCGTCGGTCTCTCCAAGACGGTGTCTCCCTCGGATCAGAGCGAGTCCCACCTTTCACTTGCCACTTCCTCTTAGGCGCTTAGAGTGGATGGTGCGTCGACAAACGATGTTTTACAGAAGATGGTGGTCTTCGGAGGCATCTGGTGTTAGTCGAGATGCGGTGTCTGTGTCAGCTGAGGATAGACTCTTTTGCGTTGTAGCTTGCTTTACAGTGTCGTCCTTCTGTGGACTTGTTCGAGAGTGGTGTGGTGTGCGCTACGCTCGTTCTTCGTAGAGAGTGGTTGTTTTTTTATAATTTCAACTCTGCCTTCTATAAAAATATGGTAGGCCTAAACGTAATCTCAAAAAAAAAAAAAAATCTTTTTTCTGACACCATCCTTTCAGTGTGCGGGGAACGGTTGGCTGACAGCAACATGCCAACATGAACATGGGATGGGTCCTGCCACAATTTGATGGGCGGCACAAGGGCTACACACATTTTTAGGTTCTACATTGCCAAACTTCCATCATTTCTTATGCTTCTATAAGACGCTTTTCTAACTCTAAAAAAGAAGACGCTTTTCTAGACAAAAAATTATTGAATCAGTGCGCTTCACACGGAAACAACCGTATGCTCCAACTCATTGGTGCAGAAATTGTTTGTACAGTATGTTTTATCAGTTTGTCTAATTTATGTTTTTTAAAAATATCACATCTAAGCTCCAACAAATATATAATGCAGCAAAAAAAGATTAGGACAAAAAAATAGATCACAACAAAGTGGAAATCAGCTTAGATGTTACTCTCTCTGTTCCCAAATAATTGTCTTTCTAGCCATCTCAAATGGACTTCAACATACGGATGTATGTAGACATGTTTTAAAGTGTAGATTCACTTATTTTGCTCCGTATGTAGTCACTTGTTGAAATCTCTACAAAGACAATGATTTAGGAACGGAGGGAGTACATAACTATATCATATCTAGATGTGTCCTAGTCAGACTCATGTTTTATAACCACTGTATGAGAAATCGTCACTAAATTAATAGTAGTTTTTTACATGACAAGTTAATATTCCCCGTTTCAAAATAAGTGCCGATGATTTGATACAACTTAGACGGAACTTATTTTGAGACAGAGGGAATATACTCCCTCTGTCCCAAAATATAAGAACGTTTTTAACACTACACTAATGTCAAAAATGTTCTTATATTATGGAACGAAGGGAGTACTTGCTAGTCGTAAATTGACCAGATTTTGAGACAAGATATTCAAAAGGTTGTTTTTAGTATAAAAGATATTGAAAAGAAGTTTGCATGAGTCCTATAATATTTGGGGGTGGACTTACCTGCCTTGAACCCAGCACCAATTCCGGTGTGCTGCCGTCCAGGCCCACTGCTTTATGCCTGAAGCCCAGTTCTGCCCAGAATACCCCTCTCAACTCTCCACTTAAAAAAAAAACCCTCTCAACTCTATAAAGTGCGCCCAATGCGCAGTCCTTTCAGTTTACTGGAACTCCCCTCAAACCAGCAGCGAAACCTCCGTTCAGACCTCATTCCAACGCTCGCACTCATCGATCTATTCTCTCATGGCGACGGCGATTGCGAGTAGGCCCAGCGGCCAGGTCCTTTCGATTCCCAGCTACCGCTCCGCCTCGCCCACCCGGGTCAAGCTCCCCGCCGGTGGCGCCACAGGCTCGCCGGGCAAGTCCGTCAGCGTCTCGTCGTCCTCCTCCGCCCCTGCCGGCGCCGCCGCCAGCAAGAGACGTCGGTCCTGCATGTGCTCCCCGACGAACCACCCGGGCTCTTTCCGGTGCGGCCTCCACAAGGAGCGCAAGCAGGCGGCTCCATCTTGCAACGGCAAGCCCGGCTGCCCGCCGTCCATCGGCAGCGCCGGCTCGAAGCAGATGGGCAGCGCGCTGGTGCGGCTCGTCCCCATGGAGAGCGGGCACTGGGCACGCAGGGCGCTCGCGCCGTCCCCTGCGGCGCAGCAGTCGCTGCAGCACCGGAGGCGCGTGGCGGGTCCCGCCCGCGGCCGAGCCGGCTCTCCGTCATGTCTATGGCCGGCGACAACCATCAGTAGACAAACGAACCAACGTCGACATGCCATAGCAATTAGCAAGATAAAGTAGATAGGAAAAAATTCCAGTAAGAATTGGAGTTTCAGACCCAATTATCGGTTCTCGCCTGGCCAATTAGATAGGTCTTCAGAGACATATAGTGAGCCTCTTCGTCCTCTCTGCTCCGTTGTGTACAACTCCCTCTGGTTTTGGATATGAAGAATCATGAGTGACAAATTGGAGACTGATTCATGCATCTGATCTGTCCCGTGACGGGAGGCTCATCTATCCATGGATCATGGATGATTTGCCGCAACAACTTTCTGTTTCTGTTTCTGGAGCGTGGATTCGTCTCGCCCTGTTTTTGGTTTTGGATGAGCTCCGCGAGAGGTCAGTGGCGTCTTGCCGTCGCTTCCTCCGTCACGCGGCACCCGTGGCCCCAGCCGGACGGATCAGGCCAGCAACTTGGAGCACGAGAGCAATCCCCCGATTTCAACGAGATTTCTGTAGAATTTCATGATCCCAGTGATCAACTAGCTGAGGTTGAACCGATGTTTCTTGGTGTGTGTGTGTGTGGATCCGTGATATTTTACTGTTGGCGTGACGAAGCCTAGCGGTTGGAACCCCCACTTCAACTTCTAACCTTGAGGAAGAAGATGAAGATGTTGGAAAATTGGTGGGCGCGCACAGCTGGCCAGCTTCTTGTCAGTTGTCACCTGTTGAACTGGCGCCATGTAGTACGTCAGTTGCCTCTTGTCTCTCTTTCACGTGCAGTGCGTGCGGTGCTCTTTTTTCTATACCGACGGGAAATATCAGTGCCTTTTTAGATGAACGAAAGGAATGCTGAAAAATCCTCAAAAAACGCGAATTAATCATTGGCAAATTTCTGCTCAAAACTGGCTGTTTTTGTATGTACGTACGGCATATGCGTCGAACAGCCGACAAAAGCAAAACCCAAGTGGAGTTGCTGAGAGTGGAATACATATAACGATCCAGTTGGTACGGCACTGCTACTACCCCCAACAAACTCGTTAAAAATCAGACGGGCATTCGCGGACGACGGCGGAGCAGGTCAACGGAACGCACGATCAGTCGATCGGAATAGCTCGATCGGGACATGCACCGTCGGAGGCCGAACTCGGTCGCGCGCGCGGACGCACAAATGGATTCGGCGCTGTGGAAAGATTCCAAGGAAGGTCGGCCTCTCTTGCCTCCACACGACACTGAGCAGCAGTGACTCTCTTGCCCAAGCGCGAGGGCACGATCGAGTCAGTGCACAGTCACTCGGGCGGGAGTTATTCTGTGATCTGCCCGACAAGGAACCTGGAGAAGTTCAGTGCCGCTTCAACTGGGCAATCAGTTGTGCTCCTAGTCCTAGATGTTTTTGCAGTGATCACGTCGTGGCGGCGAACCCACGCGCCGCTGCCTCCAAGCCTTCCCCGTCCCCTCCATCTCCCCGCCGCCGCCGGGCAAAGCCCCGCCGGCGTCGGTGGCGGTGGGTCCTCCTCCCTTCGGCGCGGTGTGGAGCTGGCGCTGGACAGCTCCCTCGCGCGGATGCGCGCAACTATGCAGGGCGGCGTGGCGCGGCCGCGTCCGGGGCGGCTCTCTGGCGTGGAGGCGTGGGTGGCTGCAGATTCGCGGCCAGGCGGGGCGGTCGACGCTGGGCGGCCGTGGTGAGCTTTCGGTTCAGATCTGGATCGGGGGGCTCCTCGACCTGCTGACGTGGGCGGCACGTCTGTCGGTAATTTGGATCCGGGCGGCGGCCTGGAAGGTGGCGGTGAAGCTTCGGGCTTCAGCGGCGGCATGGTATGGTGCGATCCCTATTCAAGGTGGATCTGCATCGGCGATCTCGTGGTTTTGTCACGGATTGGTTCAGATCAGAGACGGTGATGAGCATGCGGGATCCATGTCGGCAGCTCTCGCGGTTTGGCGAGGTGGGGTGGGAGCCCTCCTCCCATGTTCCAGTGGTGGCGCATTCAGGCAATGGCCGGTGATGAAGCTATGTACCTAGGGTAGGGTCATAGGCCTGACCTAGACACCCTTCCCTAGGACATCAACCTAAAGTTAGAAGCATTCAAGGGATACCATCATCCACTCGACCAGAAGTATTCCACTCGGAAGATTCAAGTTCATTCGACCAAGAGATAGTACTCACTCGACCGTAGCAAGAATCACTCGACAGACAGAAGATCTAAAGCCGCTCTGCATGGCAACGGTCGAACGTTTACCCTGTAGACTTAATGATCATTTATGTATCTTTATTACTGGCGTTACTAGAAACGTCCCATCTTTATGTACCTTAAAACCCTGTGTAACCGAGGGCGGGAGGGGGTCTGGCGAGCTCTATATAAGCCACCCCCCTCCTCAGAGACAAGGGTTCGCACCCCCTGTAACTCCACACACATATAATCCAGTCGACTACCTCCGGGCACCGAGACGTAGGGCTATTACTTCCACCGTGAAGGGCCTGAACTCGTAAATCTTGTGTGTACAACTTCACCATAGCTGGGATCTTGCCTCCTCATACCTACCCCCCATTTCACTGTCAGTCATAGAACCACGACAGTTGGCGCCCACCATGGGGCAGGTGTCTTAGCGAATTTTTGGTGAGGTTGCGATTTTTCCGATTCCCATCATCATGGTTTCCGGCGGTGGATTGGCTGAGGGCCGCGAGATCCGTCTCGGCACGCTCATCTTCGCCGCCGACGACTCCACCTGGCTTCAGGAAGCTCCCCTTGACGTCGAGACGCTCCCCGTCCGCGGGGCGACGCACTTTCGCGCGTGCGTTCGCGGCGTCCTTATCCGACAGCCGTCGACCCAGTATCGGTCGGCTTCCGTGGTGTCCTCGTTCCCCGCTGTTCGCCGACGCAAGCGATCCGGTCGGTCGCGGCTTCAACGGTTGGTGAAACACGCGGTGGCTCGTCAGTCGGCCACCCCACAAGTCGCGGCAATCGAGCCCGACGAAACTTTCTACGGCCTGTTCGACTGGCTCCGTCGAGACCGCATCCGAGTGTGATAGCAGCGACCCCGCGGCTGAAGTCTTGATGGTCGACGGACCATGTAGTCCGCCTGGCTTCCACAGCAGTGACGGCGGTGATGGTGGTGGCGATCCGTCACGCGGTCATGAGGAGTACCACCCCGAACCCCTTTCTTCGCAGCAGAGGGAAGAGCTTCGCCGCCACAACATGGATGCACTCCACACGCCCATCGTTGGGGAAACCTCCGAGGCTTGGGCCTTGGAGGAGGCGCGCCTGGCCATTTTGGCTGAACGCACTCGACTGGAGAACCTTCAACATGCACTCGACGAGCGTGCTCGGCAGCGGATCCCTGAGTCCAGTCGACGACAGCTTTTTCCGCCTCAACCTCAGATATACCGCACTCCGATTCAAAATCTCACAACTGCGGCCCGTATAGCAGAATCAATTCAGCCTTCCCAGTCGGAGGCAGGCAGATGTTTGATGCAGATCCGGGCCTTACTCCGAGCAGCAGGAGAGCAGAACTCAGCAGTGTCTCAGTCGCGGAATAGGATTCATAGCAGATCTATGATGGCAGATATAGTTCAGTCGGCCCACAGCCCAAGATCGCCCCCGCGGCGTGAGGGACGTGGGCATCGGCATGATCAATATAGGAACCACGAGTAGTATTTGAGTCGACTCGGCCGTGATGACCGTCGTCGAGTGCGCACACCTCCTCCGAGGAGTGGATCGTATGTGCCTCGGCAACATGATGACAGACGCCATCACAGTGGCGAGCGTAGAATACCAGTCGACCCAAGGGAGCCAGGATTTGATGCGAGATCTATTCTCGTTCATGGTCTAGTCGACAGGAACAGAGCACACATAGATGGCCTTGACAGAGATCATCCGATTGGCAATAGAGTTCATGTTTCAGGTCCAGAATGTTTCAACAGAGCCATCCGGGCTGCCGTGATTCCTCCCAACTTCAGGTTGGCGACTGGAGTCAACAAGTTCACTGGTGAGTCCAAGCCTGACACTTGGCCTGAGGATTACCGAGTGGCTATGCAGATTGGTGGCGGCAATGATGAAGTGGCCATGAAGCATCTCCCTCTGATGTTGGAAGGTTCAGCCAGGGCATGGTTGAATCAGTTAACACCAGGCAGTATATTCAGTTGGGAGGAACTTGCCCGAGTGTTTGTCAGGACTTTTGAGGGTACTTGCAAGTGACCAGCAGGATTAACAGAATTCCAGCATTGCGTGCAAAAGCCGAATGAGACTCTGAGGGATTACATTCAGAGATGGACCACTTTGCATCACACAGTGGAAAATGTATCTCAGCATCAAGCAGTTTGTGCCTTCAAGGAAGGTGTTAAGTACCGAGAACTGGTCCTGAAATTCGGTCGGACGGGAGATATGTCTCTGACTCGGATGATGGATGCTATGTCTTGAGCTTGCTTTGGTTTTCCCCGAAGAGGAGAGGATGATGCAGCACAGTAGCGTAAGTATTTCCCTCAGTTTTTGAGAACCAAGGTATCAATCCAGTAGGAGGCCACGCACAAGTCCCTCGTACCTGCACAAAACGATAGCTACTCGCAACCAACGCGATTAGGGGTTGTCAATCCCTTCACGGTCACTTACGAGAGTGAGATCTGATAGAGATAATATTTTTGGTATTTTTGGTGTATTAATGCAAAGCGAAAAGTAAAAGGCAAAGTAAAAACAAAGCAAGTATAAAAGTGATAGAGATTGATATGATGAGAATAGACCCGTGGGCCATAGGTTTCACTAGTGGCTTCTCTCAAGAGCATATATATTCTACGGTGGGTGAACAAATTACTGTTGAGCAATTGACAGAATTGAGCATAGTTATGAGTATATCTAGGTATGATCATGTATATAGGCATCACGTCCGAGACAAGTAGATCGAAACGATTCTGCATCTACTACTATTACTCCACTCATCGACCGCTATTCAGCGTGCATCTAGAGTATTAAGTTAAAAACAGAGTAACGCCTTAAGCAAGATAACATGATGTAGAGGAATAAATTCATGCAATATGATAAATACCCCATCTTGTTATCCTTGATGGAAACAATACAATACGTGCCTTGCAACTCTTTCTGTCACTGGGTAAGGACACTGCAAGATTGAACCCAAAGCCATGCACTTCTCCCATTGCAAGAACTACCAATCTAGTTGGCTAAACCAAACGGATAATTCGAAGAGACTTGCAAAGATAACTCAATCATACATAAAAGAATTCAGAGAAGATTCAAATATTATTCATAGATAAGCTGGATCATAAACCCACAATTCATCGGTCTCAACAAACACACGGCAAAAAGAAGATTACATCGAATAGATCTCCACGAGAGAGGGGGAGAACATTGTATTGAGATCCAAAAAGAGAGAAGAAGCCATCTAGATACTAGCTATGGACCCGAAGGTCTGAAGTAAACTACTCACACTTCATCGGAGAGGCTATGGTGTTGATGTAGAAGCCCTCCGTGGTGGATGCCCCCTCCGGCGGAGCTCCGGAATAGGCCCCAAGATGGGATCTCGTGGATACAGGAAGTTGCGGCGGTGGAATTAGGTTTTTGGCTCCTGTTCTGATCGTTTGGGGGTACGTAGGTATATATAGGAGGAAGGAGTACGTCGGTGGAGCTTCGAGGGGCCCATGAGGCAGGGGGTGAAGGAAATATGCCCTAGAGGCAATAATAAAGTTATTATTTATTTCCTTATATCATGATAAATGTTTATTATTCATGCTAGAATTGTATTAACCGGAAACATAATACATGTGTGAATACATAGACAAAACAGATAGTCACTAGTATGCCTCTACTTGACTAGCTCATTAATCGAAGATGGTTATGTTTCCTAACCATAGACATGTGTTGTCATTTGATTAATGGGATCACATAATTAGGAGAATGATGTGATTGACATGACCCATTTCATTAGCTTAGCACTTGATCGCTTAGTATGTTGCTTATGCTATCTTCATGACTTATACAAAGTTCACGCAACTATGAGATTATGCAACTCCGTTTACGGAGGAACACTTTGTGTGCTACCAAACGTCACAACGAATCGGGTGATTATAAAGGTACTCTACAAGTGTCTCCGAAAGTATATGTTGAGTTGGCATGAATCAAGATTAGGATTTGTCACTCCGATTGTCGGAGAGGTATCTCTAGGCCTTCTCGGTAATACACATCACATAAGCCTTGCAAGCATTGCAACTAATGAGTTAGTTGTGAGATGATGTATTACGGAACGAGTAAAGAGACTTTCGATAACGAGATTAAACTAGGTATTGGATACCGACGATCGAATCTCGGGTAAGTAACATACCGATGACAAAGGAACAACGTATGTTGTTATGCGGTTTGACCGATAAAGATCTTCGAGAATATGTAGGAACCAATATGGGCATCCAGGTTCCGCTATTGGTTATTGACCGAGAATAGTTCTAGGTCATGTCTACATAGTTCTCGAACCGTAGGGTCCGCACGCTTAAGGTTTCAATGACGGTTATATTATGAGTTTATGTATTTTGATGTACCGAAGGAGTTCGGAGTCCTGGATGTGATCACGGACATGACGAGGAGTCTCAAATGGTCGAGACATAAAGATTGATATATTGGATGGTTATATTCGGACACCGGAAAGGTTCGGAAGTTTCGGAGAAACCGGAGTGCGGAGGGTTACTGAACCCCCGGGAAGTTATGGGCCTTATTGGGCCAAGAGGGAGAGAGAGGGCTGCACCGGGGAGGTGGCCCCCCTCCATGGGGAGTCCGAATTGGACTAGGGGGGCAGCCCCTTCCCTCTCCTCTCCTCTCTTTCCTTCCCCTTCCCTCTTCCTAGTAGGACTAGGAAAGGGAGTCCTACTCCTACTAGGAGGAGGACTCCCCCCCCTTGTGCGCCCCAAGGGCTGGCCGGCCCTCCCCTTGCTCCTTTATATACGGGGCAGGGGGCACCCTAGAACACACAAGTTGATCTTCGTGATCGTTCCTTAGCCGTGTCTGGTGCCCCCTCCACCATATTCCACTTCGGTCATATTGTAGCGGTGCTTAGGCGAAGCCTGCGACGGTAGAACATCAAGATCGTCACCACGCCGTCGTCTTGTGGAACTCCTCCCGACGCTTTGCTGGATCGGAGCCCGGGATCGCCATCGAGCTGAACGTGTGCTAAGAACTCGGAGGTGCCGAGTAACGGTGCTTGGATCGGTCGGATCGTGAAGACGCACGACTACATCAACCGCGTTGATATAACGCTTCGCCGGTCTCACGTGGGTACGGGACGACACTCTCCCTCTCGTTGCTATGCCATCACCATGGTCTTGCGTGATCGTAGGAATTTTTTGAAATTACTACGTTACCCAATGATGGCATCCGAGCCTGGTTTTATGCGTTGATGTCATATGCACGAGTAGAACACAAGTGAGTTGTGGGCGATACAAGTCATACTACCTACCAGCATGTCATACTTTGGTTCAGCGGTATTGTGAGATGAAGCGGCCCGGACCGACATTACAGCAGACGCTTACGCGAGACTGGTTTCACCGCTGTGAGCACTCGTTGCTTAAAGGTGGTGGCGGTGTCTGCTCTCTCACTTTAGTTGAACTGAGTGCTACGCCCGGTCCTTGAGAAGGTTAAACGGAGTCTATTTGACGAAGTATCGTTGTGGTTTTGATGCGAGGTAAGAACGGTTCTTGCTCAGCCCGTAGCAGCCACGTAAAACTTGCAACAACAAAGTAGAGGACGTCTAACTTGTTTTTGCAGGGCATGTTGTGATGTTATATGGTCAAGACGTGATGCTATATTTTATTGTATGAGATGATCATGTTTTGTAACCGAGTTATCGGCAACTGGTAGGAGCCATATGGTTGTCGCTTATTGTATGAAATGCAACGCCATGTAATTGCTTTACTTTATCACTAAGCGGTAGCGATAGTCGAGAAGCAATAGTTGGCTAAACGACAACGATGCTACGATGGAGATCAAGGTGTCGCTACCGGTGACGATGGTGATCATGGCGGTGCTTCGGAGATGGAGATCACAAGCACAAGATGATGATGGCCATATCATATCACTTATATTGATTGCATGTGATGTTTATCCTTTATGCATCTTATCTTGCTTTGATTGACGGTAGCATTATAAGATGATCTCTCACTAAAATTATCAAGTAGTGTTCTCCCGAGTATGCACCGTTGCCAAAGTTCGTCGTGTCGAGACACCACGTGATGATCGGGTGTGATAAGCTCTCACGTCCATCTACAACGGGTGTAAGCCAGTTTTGCACACGCAGAATACTCAGTTATACTTGACGAGCCTAGCATATGCAGATATGGCCTCGAACACGGAGACCGAAAGGTCGAGCGTGAATCATATAGTAGATATGATCAACATAAGATGTTCACCATTGAAAACTACTCCATCTCACGTGATGATCGGTTATGGTTTAGTTGATTTGGATCACGTGATCACTTAGATGACTAGAGATGTCTATCTAAGTGGGAGTTCTTAAGTAATATGATTAATTGAACTTAAATTTATCATGAACTTAGTACCGATAGTATTTTGCTTGTCTATGTTTATCGTAGATAGATGGCTCGTCTTTGTTGTTCCGTTGAATTTTAATGCGTTCCTTGAGAAAGCAAAGTTGAAAGATGATGGTAGCAATTACACGGACTGGGTCCGAACTCGAGGATTATCCTCATTGCTGCACGTAAGAGTTACGCCTGGATGCACCGCTAGGTGCCGTGCCTCTTCTTGCCGATGTAACCGACGACGTTAAGAACGTCCCGCGAGCAAAGCGATGACTACTCTATAGTTCGATGTGCCATGCTTTACGGCTTAGAACCGGGTCTTCAACGACGTTTTGAACGTCATGGAGCATATGAGATGTTCCAGAGTTGAAGTTGATATTTCAACAGTAATGCCCGGATTGAGAGATATGAAGTCTCCAATAAGTTCTATAGCTGCAAAATGGAGGAGAATAGTTCGTCGGTGAGCACATACTCAAAATGTCCGGGTATTACAATCACTTGAATCAACTGGGAGTTAATCTTCCGGATGATTGTGTCATTGATGTAATTCTTCAATCACGCCACCAAGCTACAAAGGCTTCGTGATGAACTATAATATGCAAGGGTTAGTAAAGACTATGCTCGAGCTCTTCGCAATGCTAAAGGCTGCGGAGGTAGAAATCAAGAAGGAGCATCAAGTGTTGATGGTCAATAAGACCACTAGTTTCAAGAAGAAAGGCAAAGGGAAGAAGAAGGGAACTTCAAGAAGAACAGCAAACAAGTTCTTGATCAGAGAAGAAACCCAAGTCTGGACCTAAACCTGAAATCGAGTGCTTCTACCGCAAGCGATCGGTCCTCGGAAGCGGAACTGCCCCAAGTATTTGGCGGATAAGAAGGATGGCAAGGTGAACAAAGGTATATGTGATATACATGTTATTGATGTGTACCTTACTAGAGCTCGCAGATAGTACTTGGGTATTTGATACTGGTTTCATTGCTAATATTTGCAACTCAAAGCAGGGACTACGGATTGCTTAACACGGCAAAGGACGAGGTGACGATGCGCGTGGAAATGGTTCCAAAGTCGATGTGATCGCATGAAAGACGCTACCTCTACATCTACCTTGGGATTAGTTTTAGACCTGAATAATTGTTATTTGGTGCCGCGTTGAGCATGAACATTATATCTGGATCTTGTTTGATGCGAGACGGTTATTCATTTAAATCAGAGAATAATGGTTGTTCTATTTATATGAATAATATCTTTTATGGTCATGCACCCTTGAAGAGTGGTCTATTTTAATGAATCTCGATAGTAGTGATACACATATTCATAATGTTGAAACCAAAAGATGCAGAGTTGATAATGATAGTGCAACTTATTTGTGGCAATCGCCGCTTAGGTCATATCGGTATAAAGCGCATGAAGAAACTCCATCTTGATGGACTTTTGGAGTCACTTGATTATGAATCACTTGGCACTTAAGTAACCGTGCCTCATGGGCAAGATGACTAAAACCCGTTCTCGGTACTATGGAGAGAGCAACAGATTTATTGGAAATCATACATACAGATGTATGTGGTCCGATGAATGTTGAAGCTCGTGGCGGATATCGTTATTTTCTCACCTTCACAGATGATTTAAGCAGATATGGGTATATCTACTTAATGAAACATAAGTCTGAACATTTGAAAAGTTCAAAGAATTTCAGAGTGAAGTTGAAAATCATCGTAATAAGAAAATAAAGTTTCTACGATCTGATCGTGGAGGCGAATATTTGAGTTACTGAGTTTGGTCTACTTTTGAAGCAATGCGGAATAGTTTCGCAACTCACGCCACCGGAACACCACAGCGCAATGGTGTGTCCGAACGTCGAATCGCACTTTACTTTGGATATGGTGCGATCTATGATGTCTCTTACAGATTTACCGCTATCATTTTGGGGTTATGCTCTTGAGACGGCCGCATTCACGTTAAATAGGACACCGTCAAAATCCGTTGAGACGACGCCTTATGAACTATGGTTTAGCAAGAAACCAAAGTTGTCGCTTCGAAAGTTTGGGGTTGCGATGCTTATGTGAAGAAACTTCAACCTGATAAGCTTGAACCCAAATCGGAAAAATGTGTCTTCATAGGATACCCAAAGGAGACAATTGGGTACACCTTCTATCACAGATCCGAAGGCAAGACATTCGTTGCTAAAAATGGATCCTTTCTAGAGAAGGAGTTTCTCTCGAAAGAAGTGAGTGGGAGGAAAGTGGAACTTGATGAGGTAATAGTACCAGCTCCCTTATTGAAAGTAGTTAAATCACGTAAATCAGTTTCGTAACACCTACACCGATTAGTGAGGAAGATAATGATGAAGATCATGAAACTTCAGATCAAGTTGTCACCGAACTCAGAGATCAACGAGAACAAAATCCGCACTGAGTGGTACGGTAATCCTATTCGGAAGTCATGCTACTAGATCATGGTGAACCTACAAACTATGAAGAAGCGATGGTGAGCCCAGATTCATAAAATGGCTTGAAGCCATGAAATCTGAGATGGGATCCATGTATGAGAACAAAGTATGGACTTTGGTAGACTTGCCCGATGATCGGCAAGCTATTGAGAATAAATGGATCTTTAAGAAGAAGACCGACGCCGATGGTAATGTAGCTGTCTACAAAGCTCGACTTGTTGCAAAAGGTTTTCGACAAGTTCAAGGGGTTGACTACGATGAGACTTTCTCACCCGTAGCGATGCTTAAGTCCGTCCGAATCATGTTAGCAATTGCCGCATTTTATGATTATGAAATTTGGCAAATGGATGTAAAACTGCATTCTTGAATGGATTTCTAGAAGAAGAGTTGTATATGATGCAACCAGAAGGTTTTGTTGATCCAAAGGGTGCTAACAAAGTGTGCAAGCTCCAACGATCAATTTATGGCAGTGCAAGCCTCTCGGAGTTGGAATAAACGCTTTGATAGTGTGATCAAAGCATATGGTTTTATACAGACTTTGGAGAAGCCTGTATTTACAAGAAAGTGAGTGGGAGCTCAGAGCATTTCTGATATTATATGTGGACGACATATTGTTGATTGGAAATGATATAGAATTTCTGGATAGCATAAAAGGATACTTGAATAAAAGTTTTCAATGAAAGACCTCGGTGAAGCTGCTTACATATTGGGCATCAAGATCTATAGAGATAGATCAAGACGCTTAATAGGACTTTCACAAAGCACATACCTTGATAAAGTTTTGAAGAAGTTCAAAATGGATCAGCAAAGAAAGGTTTTTACCTGTAGTACAAGGTGTAAGATTGAGTCGACTCAATGCCCGACCACAGCAGAAGATAGAGAGAAATGAAAATGTTCCTATGCTTCAGCCATAGGCTCTATCATGTATGCAATGCTGTGTACCGGACCGACGATGCTTAGCTGTAAGCTTGGCAGGAAGGTACCAAAGTAATCCAGAGTGGATCATCGACAGCGGTCAAGAACATCCTGAAATACCGAAAAGGACTAAGGATATGTTTCTTGTATATGGAGGTGACAAAGAGCTAGTCGTAAATGGTTACGCCGATGCAAGCTTTGACACCGATCCGGACGATTCTAAATCGCAAACCGGATCGTATTTTTATTAAACGGTGGAGCTGTCGGTTGGTGCAGTTCTAAACAAAGCGCCGTGGCGGGATCTACATGTGAAGCGGAGTACATAGCTGCCGGAAGCAGCAAATGAAGGAGTCTGGATGAAAGAGTTCATTTCCGATCTAGGTGTCATACCTAGTGCATCGGGATCAATGAAGATCTTCCGTGACAATATGGTGCAATTGCCTTGGCAAAGGAATCCAGATTTCACAAGAGGACCAAGCATATCAAAAGACGCTTCAATTCCATTCGGGACCAAGTCCAAGTGGGAGACATAGAGATTTGCAAAATACATACGGATCTGAATGTTGCAGACCGTTGACTAAGCCTCTTCCACGAGCAAAAGATGATCAGCACCAAGACTCCATGGGTGTTAGAATCATTCTTGTGTAATCTAGATTATTGACTCTAGTGCAAGTGGGAGGCTGAAGGAAATATGCCCTAGAGGCAATAATAAAGTTATTATTTATTTCCTTATATCATGATAAATGTTTATTATTCATGCTAGAATTGTATTAACGGAAACATAATACATGTGTGAATACATAGACAAAACAGATAGTCACTAGTATGCCTCTACTTGACTAGCTCATTAATCAAGATGGTTATGTTTCCTAACCATAGACATGTGTTGTCATTTGATTAATGGGATCACATCATTAGGAGAATGATGTGATTGACATGACCCATTTCATTAGCTTAGCACTTGATCGCTTAGTATGTTGCTTATGCTATCTTCATGACTTATACAAAGTTCTGCAACTATGAGATTATGCAACTCCGTTTACGGAGGAACACTTTGTGTGCTACCAAACGTCACAACGAATCGGGTGATTATAAAGGTACTCTACAAGTGTCTCCGAAAGTATATGTTGAGTTGGCATGAATCAAGATTAGGATTTGTCACTCCGATTGTCGGAGAGGTATCTTTAGGCCTTCTCGGTAATACACATCACATAAGCCTTGCAAGCATTGCAACTAATGAGTTAGTTGTGAGATGATGTATTACGGAACGAGTAAAGAGACTTTCCGGTAACGAGATTAAACTAGGTATTGGATACCGACGATCGAATCTCGGGTAAGTAACATACCGATGACAAAGGGAACAACGATGTTGTTATGCGGTTTGACCGATAAAGATCTTCGTAGAATATGTAGGAACCAATATGGGCATCCAGGTTCCGCTATTGGTTATTGACCGAGAATAGTTCTAGGTCATGTCTACATAGTTCTCGAACCGTAGGGTCCGCACGCTTAAGGTTTCAATGACGGTTATATTATGAGTTTATGTATTTTGATGTACCAAGGAGTTCGAGTCCCGGATATGATCACGGACATGACGAGGAGTCTCGAAATGGTCGAGACATAAAGATTGATATATTGGATGGTTATATTCGGACACCGGAAAGGTTAGGAAGTTTCCGGAGAAAACGGAGTGCCGGGAGGTTACCGGAACCCCCGGGAAGTTATGGGCCTTATTGGGCCAAGAGGGAGAGAGAGGGCTGCACCAGGAGGTGGCGCCCCCTCCATGGGGAGTCCGACTGACTAGGAGGGGGCGCAGCCCCTTTCCTCTCCCTCTCTCTCTTTCCTTCCCCTTCCCTCTTCCTAGTAGGACTAGGAAAGGGAGTCCTACTCCTACTAGGAGGAGGACTCCCCCCTCCTTGGTGCGCCCCAAGGGCTGGCCGCCCTCCCCTTGCTCCTTTATATACGGGGCAGGGGGCACCCTAGAACACACAAGTTGATCTTCGTGATCGCTCCTTAGCCGTGTGCGGTGCCCCCTCCACCATATTCCACCTCGGTCATATTGTAGCGGTGCTTAGGCGAAGCCTCGCGACGGTAGAACATCAAGATCGCCACCACGCCGTCAGCCGACGGAACTCCTCCCCGACGCTTTGCTGGATCGGAGCCCGGGATCGCCATCGAGCTGAACGTGTGCTAAGAACTCGGAGGTGCCGAGTAACGGTGCTTGGATCGGTCGGATCGTGAAGACGCGTCGACTACATCAACCGCGTTGATATAACGCTTCGCTTTCGGTCTCACGAGGGTGCGTGGACGACACTCTCCTCTCGTTGCTATGCCATCACCATGGTCTTGCGTGATCGTAGGAAATTTTTGAAATTACTCGTTACCCAACAGGGGCGCCCGGGGCACCCTCGCCACCGCCTCCGATGTTCCTTGGCGAGGGTCCAAGTCTCTGGATCATGTTCGTGGGAAAATCACGCTCAAGGTTTCATTCCATTTGGACTCCGCTTGATATTCATTTCTTCAAATCTGAAAAAGGCAAAAAATAGCAATTCAGGCTGGGCCTCCGGTTAATAGGTTAGTCCCAAAAGTAATATAAAAGTGGAAAATAAAGCCCATTATAGACCAAAACAATAGATAAAGTAGCATGGAGCAATCAAAAATTATAGATACGTTGGAGACGTATCAATGGAAATAGCCACTCGGTACGCTAACGGAGAGGAATAAGATCGACTCCGCAGTGGAAAGAGTAAACCAGTCGGCCAGGACACCGGTGGAGGCAATTCCAATCAGAAACAGAAGCGTAAAGCTGAACCTGCAGGGCCTGGTGAAACTGCGGCAGTGATTCAAGGAAAGTTTAAAGGGAAACCTAAAGGGCCCTGGACCCCCAAGAAGGTGAAAGATCAAGTTGGAAATGACGTGTTGGATTTGCCATGTCACATTCACACCAAGAAGGATGAAGAGGGTAATCTGATTTATCCTAAACACACCACTCGACAATGTCGACTCTTGATCCAGCAATTCCGAGAGAAACAGCCCAGTGAAAAGGAAAATGAGTCGGACAAGGACGAGGACAAAGAGGAAGATGATGATTTTCCTAATGTCAATTCCACCCTAGTGATTTTTGCTGATGTTGAGAGAAAAAGTCGACTGAAAGTAATAAACAGAGAAGTGAATATGGTTGCTCCGGCAACGACGACATACCTGAAGTGGTCACAAACAGCTATCACATTTGACCAGTCTGATCATCCTGCTCGCATAGCCACTCCAGGGAGTCAAGCGTTGGTGGTCGACCCAGTCGTTGGGGGCACTCGACTGACTAAAGTGTTGATGGATGGTGGTAGCGGTTTGAATATCCTTTACGCTGAGACCTTGAATGGGATGGGCATTCCGATGTCCAAACTTAGTGAGAGCAACATGAGCTTTCACGGCGTCATCCCTGGCAAGAAGGCTGAATCACTCGGCCAGATAAGCCTTGATGTGGTTTTCGGTGATTCAAAGAATTACCGTAAGGAAAAGTTGACATTTGAAGTAGTAGATTTCCAGACTGCTTATCATGCCATACTGCGGAGGCCTGCATATGCACGCTTTATGGCTCGACCATGTTACGTGTATCACAAATTGAAAATGCCTGGTCCCAGAGGAGTAATCACGGTCCGGCAATCGCGTAAAGCGAGGAATGCTTCCGTAAGGGTTCTAAAATTGCCGATGCACAAATGGCAGCAGCTTGAAATGCAAGAGTATCGAAAAATGCAGATCCGAAAGTGATTTGTTGCGAGCCAAGAAGCTCGCCACAGATTCGCATTTCACCGTCCGGTGAAACAAAGCCAATTCATATTCACCCGACCGATCCTAATGCTGCTCCTACTCATATCTCAACAACACTCGACAACAAATAGGAAGAAGTGCTCATGCAGTTTCTCCATGAGAGCTTGGAAATCTTTGCATGGAAACCTTCTGACATGCCGGGTGTACCCAGCACTACAAGAAAAAGACACATCCGTGACATTTTGGGCCGAACAAATTTTTTTTTGTCATACTTATGACACTTCTATGACAATAATTGTGACAAAACACGGTATCATCATAGATGTGGTGGGGTCCTACTTCTATGAAAAAAATCATGACAGAAAATGGGCTTTTCGTCCTGGGCGGGCCGGAGAAGCAGCTGCATGACATTCTTTGGGCCGTCCATGACGGAAAAAACCGTGGTAGAAGCGAGGGCGAGGAAAATATCGGGTGTTCCTGTTACGGTGGGTGGTCGGGCCGAAGCGATGCGCGTTTCTCTCGTGACACGCACGCGTGGAGTGCGGCGTTGGGCTCTAGCGAACCCGAAGCGACAGCACTACGAGCTACGCTTCATCAACGCGAGCGATCGATCGATGGTGTTAATCGAACCCGATCGAGCGATTCTTCGCTATCGCTGCTAATCAAGCCGATCGATGCTGCCTCTGGATGAACAGTGAGCGTTGCTGGGGGGTTTGGATGAACAGTTCCTAGTGGGGGTGGATGAACAGGACCCCATGGTGCTGCCTCTGGATGAACAGGACCCCGATTGATCGAGCCGGTTGGGGCTGGATGAACAGGATCCCATGGAGGGCAGGATGAACAGGACCACCCCATGGAGGGCAGGATGAATAGTATATGGTGGAGGGCTGGATGAACAGTAGCCCGTGAAGGGGTGGTTGAACAGGAGCCCGTGGAGAGGGCTGGTTGAACAAGAGCGGTGGAGTAGCGCGGTGGAGGCTGGATGAACATGAGCCCGTGGATGAACAATGCAGTGGAGGTGGAGGAGGTTGACGGTGGATGAACAAAGATATCCGTGGAGGCCGGAGGGTGTCGACGGTGGAGATGAACAGATCCCGTGGAGTCCTGTTTTGCGGCACGCCACACCCTCCCGATGAACAGACCCCTGTTTCGACCGTAGCGCCCAAAACAAGTCCGCTTCTCCGTTTTGCGGTATGCCACACCCTCCCAATCAACAGACCCTGTTTTGACCGTAGGAGGTCCGCTTCCTCCGCTTTGGCAGACGCCGACCCTCCCGATGAACATGATCCCGTTTCGAACGTGGCCTGTCGAACACAAGGTCGTTTCCTCCATTCTACGGTACACCATGCCTTGTTTCCATCGGCCGTTCCGTCCAAGCCCTCCCGATGAACACGACGATGGATTCCGTTCAGACCCAGCCGGTTGGCTCCCCATGAACACGACGACGACGTTGTTTCTCCGTTCTGACCCAGCCATGTACACGAGCCCTGGCCGTACATATGCCCGAGTAGGCGTTCGAGACCCTGCCCGTATGTACGTACATTGCCGTATTTACTTTCTTGCACCCTGGCCGCTGTACGTACGTGTACATGCTATGTGCGCGCCTCTGCTATGACACGTGCACGCCTCTACATCGACCAGTATGTACGTACAAGTTCACGACCAGAATGACAACACTACGTACGCTTCGACCAGGTGGGTCCCGACTGTCAGGCACTTCCTTGCGTGCGAAGATGTAGCTGGTGGGTCCCAACAGTCAGGGGGGCAAATTGTTTTTTTGCCCGGACGCACTTCCTTGCATGCGAAGATGTAGCTGGTGGGTCCCAGCAGTCAGGGGGAAATGTTTTTTTCGTGAAATACGGTGGCCCGTCCGGTGGGTCCATGTTGTCAGGTGGAGGAATAATTATTTTGCGCGTAATAAGGAGGCACTTCTTTGCTGTGGCCGTGGACCTAGCTGTCAGCCTCTCCACGTACACTCCACGTCCGATGGAAGCCGTTCCTTGACCACGTTGACCACGCCACTCCGAGAGCACCAGGACGGTGGACGACGCGGAGCCGGGGAAGACACGGCAGTGGAAGCCCGCGCGGCGAGGAGTACGAGGGTTCACTGGTTCGGCTGCAGTGTGAGGCTGCCGTCACCGCAGGGCCTGGCCAGTGGTGGGAATAGTAGGGGGCGGTGAGGCCTCCGGCAAAGACACCGACCACGGGAGGCGGAGCATGCGGCACGACCGGCGCTGCTTGGGCGGCCGGAGCAAGAAGACCAGAGGTTGAAGAAGCACTCACGGCCGTTGGATGGACATCGACGGTCACCGGAGCTAGAATCGTTCAGATTGACTAAGTTGACAAAGCACTCCGTCCCCGTCAACTTAGTAGGCCCACAAGTCAGCCTCCCACCAAGGTGGGTCCCAACTAGCAGGGGGAGTATTCATTTTTTGTGCATAATAAGGAGGCACTTCCTTGCGTGCCAAGATATAGCTGGTGGGTCCGACTTGTCAGCGGTGGGAACATTTTTCTCGTGAAATATAGAGGCCCTTCCGGTGGGTCCCAGTTGTCAGGTGAAGGAATCATATTTTGCGCGTAATAAGGAGGCATTTCCTTGCGTGCGGCCATGGACCCAGCTGTCAGCCTCTCCACACACAGTCTACTTCCGATGGTGTCGTTCGTTGACCATGTTGACCACTCCGCGCCAAGCGCATCCAAGGTGGTGGACGATGGCGAGGGCCCGGACAGGAACGAGCCGGAGATGGGAAGACGCGGGAGTAGAGTTGGAGACGGAGAGGTGTACAACGGTTAACTGGTTCTGGTGCGGTGTGGTTCGGCAGTCGGTGGAGAAGAACAGGAGGTGTGGAGAGGTGGAGGGATGGCCTGGCCAACGGTGGAGTAGTGCTTCACAATAAGCGTGCATAAGCAGAGCTGCTAGCAGCAGGAGGCGGAGCAGGTGGTCCGGCAAGCGCTGGAGGAAGAAGACGAGATTGAAGATGGATGCGGCCGTTGGATGTAAATCCAACGGCTAACGATGTCAGAATAATTTGTTGACTAAGTTGACAACGACTTGCATTGGCTTCGGCCTATTGGCCCACATTTCAGCCTCCAAAAATGTGGCACGTATTCAACCCATTTTTTCTAGAATTTACAGTCTTTTTTGTGGGGTAGAATTTACAGTCCATTAGATATTTTTTTTGAATTACAGTCCATTAGCTGGGCTGGGTGAACAAATAATGTAGCATCCATACGGCCCATTTGTGTTTTTCTTAAAAAATTACAGGCCATTTGCACTTTCTCGAAATACACGATTTTGCTGGGCTCATTCTAATTATAATGTTGGGGTGGGCGTAGCAATGTTATCAAAAAATAAACAGGGGTTGAGTATTTTGTTATATATATATATATTTAAATAATAAGTGATTTATTATTAAATTGGTCCTTAAATCTTACCAAGATTTTGTACACAATCACCAGGATTTTCGTTGCCAAAAAAAAAAAAATCCAGGATTTTATTGTTAAGAAATTATTTTTATAAGTTAACAATATGTGGGATATTGTTTTTACATATGTAAGTATCTGTTAAATATATGATGACAATAACAATAATATATAATAACATATAAAATAATTTAAATATATATAATATAGTTAGAAGGGAAACATAAGTTGGACCAGGCGTTCCTATTCTTATATAAAAAATAGAACAGGCCTCTGCGTTTTCTTCAAAAAAAATACATAAATTGGGCTGCCGATGTTTCAGGAAAAGTAAAAACCTCGGATGGGAGGTCCATAGGCCGGTCGATACATGACGGCCCTCTAGAAAATACAAACAGGCCTATGGACCTCCCATCCGAGGTCGTTGGCTACGCATGTTAAAAAAGAAAGCCTAGACGGGGCAGCCCAAAACCCAGCTGATACTTGCTGCCCCAGTGATAATAAATGATACCTGCCAGCTCCCCGGCTTCGTTGTGAATTTATCTCCTATAGTAACTACGTTGAAGCACCTAAAAAATGTAACTAAGTTGACAAACCTGTGGGCCCCAACGTCAGTATAGCATTAGGAGGAAGTATTTTTTCGATGAGGCACTTGCTTGCATACGGCCATAGACCTGGTGGGTCCCGACTGTCCGCCTCTCCACGTACATTCCTCTCCAGATTCCTCTCGTTTGTTCAGCATGTTCACAACGGCGGACAACGGTGTCGTGGCGAGCGCACAAAGGCGCAGGAGGAGATCCGACAACATGAGGAAGTGCCTTATTAGTAACGAAACAACTGAACTAGCCCAGTGGCCGAGTGACACTATCCGACAGCTGTTCCGCCCGGGTTCGATTCCACCTATGCAGAGAAAATATCTCCAAAATTTTTTCCTCTGCCTTTATTGACATGTGGGTCCCAATTGTCATCTACGCACACCACGCCCTACACTTGCCAAAACTTCGCCCCTCGCTTTTCTGTTTTCGCACTTTTTCGACATTGTGTGGGCATTTTGAAAATAGCATATCTTTTTACTGTGCATCATATGAAGATGTGCTATGCATGAATGTTGATCAGCATGATGTTAATCGGCTGGTAGTTCCAGCGACCATGAATAAAACTTCCAGCATGATGTTAACACTGTTTGAAAAGGCCGTGTTAATATAAATGCTCTGCCTCTGAAAGTTGCAGTTTCTTATCTGAAACTGAACTTGGAGTTTCTTATCTGAAACTGAAGCTTGTAGTTTCTTCTCTAAGAATCACATTGTCTGCTCTGCCTCTCATCCAATCCTAAATCGCTACCGCACGCTCATCTCCCTCTTCTCCATTGCAAAACCACCTCCTCTCCTCTCCATCTTCTCCATTCGAAAACCACCGTCTCGCCTCTCCCTCTTCTCCATTGCAAAACCACCTCCTCTCTCCTCGGACGAGGATCCCCTGACGTAGCCCATCCTGCCATTGAGACAATGACACATGGGTCCCACCAAGCACGGGGCCCACCTGTCACTGACCAAAAGGTAGGGGAACCTCTCCTCTCCATCATCTCCATTCCAAAACCACTATCTCGCCTCTCCCTCTTCTCCATTTCAAAACCACCCCCTCTCCTCTCCATCATCTCCATTCCAAAACCACCGTCTCGCCTCTCCCTCTTCTCTATTGCAAGACCACCTTCTCTCCTCCCATCTTCCAAAGCTAGCACCGACCACTCGAGAAGGACATCTATGGAGGGATGCAAGAATCAGGCAGATCGCGGCGGCGACTGTGCAAAGTTAGCCAGGTTGAAGGAGATCCTTACTTGGTTTGACAATGAGTGGGAGATTTTAAGGACGGTGAGGGCCATGTGGCAATGTATGCGAAAGAGCGAGACGACGGCGATGAGGGCGGCGATGTACTCCTCGACGGCAGTCACGCCGCAGTCCTTCGAGTTCATTGAGTATCTACTCTGGGCGATGGAGCAGACAGATTCGCCCGAGGTGAAAGTCAGGCGGAGGTGGTGGGCGTACAGGTCGAAGGTCGAGCACCCAGAGGATAACGAATCGATCGAGTACGGTGTGCCGTTCGTGAGGGTGCAGAGCCAGTCGGAGCCACATGAGTATTCGTTCTCCTACCGCAAGAGGAGGCCGGATGGCGCGACGTCGCTTCCCGGCCGTTCTCCATGGTTCCCTCGACGCTCGCCTCGTTTCACGGCGTCGGTAGGGTTTAAGGTAAGCTTTGCACTAACCTAATCTTCCATCCGCTCATGCTTTCAATCAGTGTGACAACTAATAAAAATCATGCTTACAATCAGTCTCCGAGTACTATGCCAATCACCCTAAAATAGCTCTGGACCTTTGGGTCAAAGTTGTGACACTGTGTACAAATAAAGAAAAATAGATTGGTGCTTCTTTTAGAAAAGAGTACACCACTAGAAAACTGTCAATATAAGCTATTAGTATTTGTTTTAAGTCTAAGCTACTAGTATTTGGTTAGAGGATTTGCTGCCGAGAAAGATCCGTTCAAAGTGAGCGCCACACATCCCACTGATGGTGGTGGATGCCAATGCTTAGATGGAGCAGGGTTGGTGTCAGTAATTTTTACTTGGCACCTTGCACTCTGCATATATGCCGGTTCCATCCGTACATTTGTGCAGTTCCACCAAAATGCAGCTGAATAACCCTGCTTGCACAGATAATGGAAAGGCGTGATTAGATTATAGTGGCACTAGTTGATGAAACATACACTAATAAACAGAAGAAAATATTACATCATATCGAAATCGACCCAAGTCTCCCGATACACCTACGCGTTGATGAACATCGGTGTACAACGGTAGTACAAGGAGGGCCTTGAGACACTCAAATCTCTATTTTTGTGCAGATCAACTAAAATTAAGCACCCCAGTTTGCAGAAACGCTTAAACATTAACAATGGGACTAGTTGATGAAACATACATTAACAAAGAGAAGCACTTTCTTTATCTACATTGGAAATGAAATGATAGAGAGGACATTCGCTCTATTTTAAATGTATTATTACTTCATTATATCAGTGACACTAGGGCCGAGCAGGTGGCAAACGAGGTGTACCGTGCGTCGCGAGGATGAAGGCGGGGTGCTTAGGCGGGATGTCAAGTCGGCTCTTTCACCCTATCTTCCCCGATGTTTCGTGGTAGCACTTGGGTTGTAATCCAAACTTGGTCGAGCTGGTGCTGCATCCCCTACCTGCCTAGCTTATGTGGCTAACTTGTCTCCTGCTAGTACTCATCCGCTCCAAAGAGTAGTTGCATAACGCCCGCTTACACCGAGATGTTGTCGGATAATGGTTCTCTATGGTTGGGTTTTTTAGTGAAATCGAGGAACCCCTCTTCGATATATAAAAAAAACAGTGGCACTAGCGGTGCCAAAACATTGCCTCAAATTAATAGTGCCACTAGATTAAGGTGCAAAATAATAACATTACTACTTTATCATGGCAGTGCCAAAACAGTAGCACAAGAGCAGGATCAACATGTAGGATCTTTGGCAAACGGTCAGACCAAAAAGGAACATACCTCGTGATGGGAACCATATCTGCAGTCAACGCCATCATAGAAGGGATGACACCAGTCACCAACATGGATGATTCAATTCATGGGACCTTTTGGTGCAGTTCACCTAAAATGAAGCAATGTCCCATGAGCTAGTAGCTGCTACTTCTTGAGCACTGCGTTGGATTTACTTGAAGAGGAAAGGATGATGCAGCAAAGTAGCGTAAGTATTTCCCTCAATTTTTGAGAACCAAGGTATCAATAAAGAAGGAGGCTACGCGCGAGTCCCTCGTACCTGCACAAAGCAAATAACTCCTCGCAACCAACACGATTAGGGGTTGTCAATCCCTTCACGGTCACTTACGAGAGTGAGATATGATAGAGATGATAGATAATATTTTTGGTATTTTTATGATAAAGATGCAAAGTAAAATAAAAGAAAAGTAAAAAGCAAAGGCAATAAATAAAGTGATGGAAGATTAATATGATGGAGATAGACCCGGGGGCCATAGGTTTCACTAGTGGCTTCTCTCAGAGCATAAGTATTCTACGGTGGGTGAACAATTCATGTTGAGCAATTGATGAATTGAGCATAGTTATGAGAATATCTAGGTATGATCATGTATATAGGCATCACGTCCGAGACAAGTAGACCGACTCCTGCCTGCATCTACTACTATTACTCCACTCATCGACCGCTATCCAACATGCATCTAGAGTATTAAGTTCAATAAAACAGAGTAACGCCTTAAGCAAGATGACATGATGTAGAGGGATAAATTCATGCAATATGATAAAAACCCCATCTTGTTATCCTCGATGGCAACAATAAAATACGTGTCTTGCTGCCCCTGCTGTCACTGGGAAACGACACCGCAAGATTGAACCCAAAGCTAAGCACTTCTCCCATTGCAACAAAAACCAATCTAGTAGGCCAAACCAAACTGATAATGCGAAGAGACTTGCAAAGATAACTGAGGGAGTCCTGGATTAGGGGGTGTCCGGATGGCCAGACTATGACCTTTGGCCGGACTCCTGGACTATGAAGATACAAGATTGAAGACTTCGTCCCGTGTCCAGATAGGACTTTCCTTGGCGTGGAAGGCAAGCTTGGTGATACTGGATATGTAGATCTCCTCCCATTGTAACCGACTGTAACCCTAGCCCTCTCCAAAGGTCTATATAAACCGGAGGGTTTTAGTCCGTGAGGATCTAACAACAATCACACCATAGGCTAGCTTCTAGGGTTTAGCCTCTACGATCTCGTGGTAGATCTACTCTTGTACTGCCCATATCATCAATATTAATCAAGCAGGAGTAGGGTTTTACCTCCATCGAGAGGGCCCGAACCTGGGTAAAAACATCGTGTCCCTTGTCTCTTGTTACCACCTGCCTAGACGCACAGTTCGGGACCCCCTACCCGAGATCCGCCGGTTTTGACACCGACAATAACCAATCATACATAAAAGAATTCAGAGAAGATTCAAATATTGTTCATAGATAATCTTGATCATAAACCCACAATTCATCCGTCTCAACAAACACACCGCAAAAAGAAGATTACATCAAATAGATCTGCATGAGAGAGGGGGAGAACATTGTATTGAGATCCAAAAAGAGAGAAGAAGCCATCTAGCTACTAACTATGGACCCGAAGGTCTGAGGTAAACTACTCACACTTCATCGGAGGGGCTATGGTGATGATGTAGAAGCCCTCCATGGTGGATGCCCCTCCGGTGAGCTCCTAACAGGCCCCAAGATGGGATCTCGTGGGTACAGAAGGTTGCGTCGGTGGAATTAGGTTTTTGGCTCCGTATATGATCGATTGGGGGTACGTAGGTATATGTAGGAGGAAGAAGTACGTCAGTTGAGCAACATGGGGCCCACGAGGGTGGAGGGCGCGCCCTGGGGGGTGGGCACGCCCCCTACCTCGTGCTGTCCTCGAAGCTTCCTTGACTTAGGGTCCAAGTCTCCTGGATCACGTTTGGTGAGAAAATCACGTTCCCGAAGGTTTCATTCCGTTTGGACTCCATTTGATATTCCGTTTCTTCAAACTCAAATAGGCAAAAACAACAATTCAGGCTAGGCCTCCGGTTAATAGGTTAGTCCCAAAAATAATATAAAAGTGGAAAATAAAGCCCAATATTGTCCAAAACAGTAGATAATATAGCATGGAGCAATCAAAAATTATAGATACGTTGAAGACGTATCAGTAGCTTCTTCTTCTTCTTCTTCTTCTTCTTCTTCTTCTTCTTCTTTTTAAGAAAAGGGCTCCAGCCCCGGTTCCATTTCCATCAGAAAACGAAACCCAGAGAACTTCTTCTTCATTAGTTTCAATAAAATTGAACAACATCAAGGTTGGTCGTGAAGCTCCTGGAATGTTCAACTATAATTTGGATATCATTTGTGCACTTCAACTAAGATCAAGCATGAAATGTATATCTCTGTTTGCACAAAAAAGGTGGAAAGGAGGGTGACTAACAAGTTATGAAACATGCATCAAATGAAAAAAAGCATGTTCCTCATCTGAGTGGCAATCTTACAAGGACAGTAGCAATTTCTAGCAGCATTGCTAGATATTAGTGTGGGCATTAATTATGACAACCGTTAAATACGACATTACTTTAATGGTGCCATTGCTTCATTTTACCAGCAACATTACATTAACAGCTGCTACAGAGTCGGTATTTGGGCACGGGAGAGTAGGCAGACCAGGACAGTTGCATCTCTAATTAAAAGAAGCAACTTATCTTAATGGGAAATTTAGCAGGACACGAAAAAAGTGCCATTGATTCATATTACTGGAGGCATTACATTGAAAACAACATTGGTTTAACGTGTCCTTACTTTTAACAGTGCGACTGCTACATTTTACCAGTGGCATTACATAAGAGCGGCTCGGGGCAACAAACATCAGAAGAGGATATCTGGGTTGGTCCCATTTTTGTTCGGTATATAGCCACCTTATACGGTGTGAGGCTAGCAAATCTAGTGCTGGACTTACTCTGTTGACTTGTCCCCCAGTCCCCACTTTCTTTCCTTTTTAAACCAATAGATCGGGTTTATATTGAGTTTGTACAGCGTTCTCTTTGTTTCCCTATTAGACCTAGAGACCAGTTGGATAGCCAGTCTCTGCTACTTTTCGTCCCCATTATTTCCTCTTTTGACCAAGTCCTAGATTCAGGTAACAAATCTTCCCCCACCCCACCCCCTTTCTTCCTTGTTTGAACCAAGTACTACTAGATTCGAGTGCATGAACTAGTTTTACCTCTTATAACAGTAAAAAATTAGGTGGTTTTTGAACAGCCGATCGATCCTATCTACACGAGGGGGCCTGAGAAATAGTAAAAGATACAAATGCAGCGACGTCAGGAGCTTGGGAAGTAGAGCAAGGCTGGTTTCGAAGGAAGTTATACCCGAGGGTCGCCGGGATGTCGCTAGGTGGGCGGCGGGAGGCCGGATCTGCCCACACTACGGCAGCGAGGAAGAAGGGGTGGGAGGCCCTCCCTCGCCAGCGATGCTTGGGAGAGAACGGCAAGGCACGCTGATCGGGACGTGCCGGAAGTGGGTAAGAGCTGTCGCCGAGGACGACCGCGTGAACGTTGCACCTTCTCACGTTCCTCGGCGGGGAGGATCCGGCTGGATCTGTGACTAGCGATGAGTAGAGAGAGAGAGAGAGAGAGAGAGAGAGAGAGAGAGAGAGAGAGAGAGAGAGAGAGAGAGAGAGAGAGAGTGGCCACCACTGTCGTGTTTAGATCTGGAGAGGACGAGACAATGTGAAGAGAGCAACACTAGCAAGCAAGCGCGGAGGCTCCTACCTTTATAGTGGAGTACTAGTTTTCTTTTGTCTACCGGCCGGAGCCGACTTGACCTCGGCAATGACTGTCGAGAAGTCTTCATGCACGTGCCCCGGAGGCGCAGTTGTCATCATTTTGATCTGAAGCACCTGATTATAACATAAAACATGAAAAAATGCCACATGACAAGAAATCATAACCTCACTGCCCAAAGGAGACAAGATGAATCCCGACGGACAAACTAGACGAAGATCAAAGCTCAAATTAAAGATAAATTCGTAGAAAAGGGGTCTGTCGATAGATGTCCTAATTAACATAGCCGGCTTGACCTAGATGGCAGCCGAGTAGTCTTCGTGCATGTGCCCCCAATGACTAGCCCAACCCAGTTGTCGCTGTTTAACCCTCGCAGTGATCCGAAGCTCATGACACCTAATTTTGCGAGATGACAAGAAACCTTTTTTAGATTTCTCACCAGAACTACATCCCTGTACAACACAGCCTGCACGATATGTAGACGATAGCCAATCCAGGCGTGTCTGCTGGAGTCTGGTCACATGCATGGACGAACTGATCTTCCGTGTCTTGCAGGGACCGTCCAGGTACCAACGTTGTACTTCTATTAACTCACCCGACTTGCGGGGCCGGTGAGTGTGCCTATGGTCGGTTCTCAATTGCGGTCCCACATGTGTGTGCAAACGCAATATGACGCGCGTTCCATTCGGAGAGCGGCGTGCCAGACCGACCGACCGTCTGGGGTGCGACGTGAACGCGACGGGCGTGCTGTATACTCCGTACATGTGTACTGCCATTTTCTTGAGGCTTTGCTCCATGGCGCAATCCATGGATACAAAATTAGTATACTGTACTATTTAAAAGTCGAGGGCGGGGCTTTTCCCGCGCGGTAGGCGGGGCAGTTCCACCTAGTCGGTTCGATAGAGTCGCGAGAAGATGAGGGAGTAGGCTGCTGCAAATGTAGGGCTGTGTGACTTGACAGTGAGTTCCTGCTGGACAGGTGGGGCCCGGTGATTTAACTTGCCATTATCATTTTAGCTGCCAAGCTGGATTCCTGACCACCTCCATACAGGTGCCTCTCTCGATGCTCCACCATGCAGAGGCTGGCTCTTGCTTGAGAGCCCACTCCTCCACTTTTTCCTTGCCTGTTTCCCCCACATTTGCAAAAATGCCATGTAAAGCGGGCTTATAGCCCACTGTTGTACTTGATCCTACGGGTGCTAAGCCTGCCACATAGGCATAAAGTCTGATGTGGCAAGTTAATTAAAAAGAGAGAGACTAGTTTGGTGACCACAGGAAGAAACGGTGATAAGCGCGTGTACCTAGATGAAGCAAACTTAGCAACAAAAAACTAAGCACCTGTGCATTGGGGAATTGAGTTGATAAGCCATTTAATGCTCATAGCACCTCATCTAAGCACCATTTCATTGGAAGAGGTCACTCCTTGGCAAATGCAATAAATACTACAAAGAAAGAGATAGAGAGAAGTAAACAAAGAATACTCTTATAGCCAACCTTATAGCTAACCTTGTTGTATGAGTGACTAAGTGATGACTATGTATGACATGCCAACATCAGATAGCCTAACGCACCGTGTTAAATCTCCAAGGGCACGACCGCGCGAGCGAGGCGACGGTCATGGTAGGCGCGACCATGATACGGGCTGCTGGCAGCCCTTGGATCTGAGATCGAACGGTCGCATGCTAAGTTGCTGAAAATTTGCAGAATAACCCTCCAGGATAGGATATTCACCCATAGGTCTAGAATCACGCCATGCAACCGTTCGATCTCAGATCCAAGGGCTTTCGAAGCCCGTACCATGGGAGAATGGAAAGCTTAGTATCACCTGTAATTTTCCCGACGCTTGACATGACATCAAAAGCCATTTAATTGGGCGTCGAGTAGACATGACATCTAATTGGGCCCCTATAGTACTGTGCATGAATCCATCTATCCACCAGGCAAGCCACTACCCTGCCATTCGCACGCGCCCCCCACTCAACATTTTTACAATCGATAAACCGCTCCTAGTCGTCCCGTCCTTTCACATTACGACAGTTCCACTAATCCTAACCCTCCTCCCAAATCCATGGCGTCCCAAATCTCCATGATTGACGGTGAGTACAAGGTTAGAACCATCACCGGTGATGAGTTCAACGTCATCTACACCCATTCTTCCGCAATGGTGAAAGAATGCCTTGCTCGCTTCAAACGCATGTTCGAGAACTCAAATGATGAGTGGGTCGCTGGGCTAGATGTTGAGTACACCACAGTCCTGGGAAGCGAGAAGAAACTAAAGGAGGCAGAGAAGAAGAAGCCCGCCGTGATCCAGGTTTGCGTGCATGACTTATGCTTGGTCTACCACATATGCCATGCCGATGTTGAGTGTGAGGAATTTAATAAGTTCCTCAAGGGCGGCTGAGTCAAATTCGTTATTGTAGACTTTTGGAATGACAAGGAAATCCTGGATCGGATAGGCCTCATTGTAGGCGACCCCTTCGACCTCCAGAAGGAAGGGCTGGTGCCCTCCCTTGATCAGACTTCAATGCTGACCCTGGCAAGAGCCATGGTTCATCCTATGTACGGTGAACTGAAGAAAGCTCAGCACACGTTTCATCGTGCATGGCAGTGGACTGTACTAGATATAGACCACATCCACTACGCTGCAATGGATGGCTACCTTTGTTTCAATATCTACAAGGGTTGGATGAAGAGCAATAGGCAAGTGTGCGGTTCAAGCAAAGAAGTATCGCCCAAGAGGAAGAGGGACAAGGACGAAGTCGAGGACGTGGACAAGGACTTCGAGTAAGGTGGCAGTGTCATTGCTCATGGTGGTTCTAATGCAGTGTCTACTGGATTAGTTGCTTAGTTTAATTTCTGGTGTGCTTAGTTTTATTTGAGGGGTGTGCTGTGCTGAGCCCCCAGCAGAACTATGTTATGTTTCTTCTCGTTATATTTCGTACATTTCATCTTTTAGTTGGTATAATACTACCACTCGTTTCTTGACATTATATACGTACAATATATATGGCCAACATCATATAGCCAGCAGTTTAGTTGTCAAAGAATTTCAGGGTGCTTAGTTTTGTCAAAGAATTCCAGGGTGCTTAGTTTTATTTGAGGGGTGTATTGTGCTGGACACCATTAACTTATCATTGTGAGAATCGGCTTATTTTTGTCATGTAACATGGTCAACGGGTTTGACGTGAAAATAACAATGTCTAATGGCATTTCTGAGCAAACATCTAACTTAACGATGGCATTTTTTAGATATCTAATTACATTTTTGAGCAGGCATCTCACGGATCGATGGCATTTTTTGAGTAGTTGTAACTTCTAATGGCAAAACTGAGTAGTGATACACCACTAGTGGCATAAATAATAAGTACCCAAGAATTAAATAGGCTAATTTCTTTATTTCTTTGTACCCTTGTGTGCGAAAAAATATACGCTGCCTCCCGCCAGATTTTCTTTACAGAGGCAACATTGAACTATATAAGTACCCTGTTAGATTTTGGAATTATTCCGGGTTCGTTTGGCCTTTTTTATACATTAATTGCGTTTATGGTCATTTAATGCGCATAATTCAAATTTGAACTACAAGCACATGCTCCCGTGCACCAAAGTTGACTGAAAAATCACATGTGTGTCCTCGGGTGAATTTCTAGGTCCCATGTAAGAAATGGGAATGAAATTCAAACATCTGGGCATCGTGGTTCGACAGAGAACATTGAGAAGCTTGGTTTTAAAATTCTTGTAAATCCAAAACACGCCTGAAAATCATGAAACTTAGCATGGTGTCATGTCATGGTACTACCATGCTGTGGTAAAAAAATTGCAGAATAGGAACAAGTTTTGGTATAAATTTCTTGCAAACCGGAGCTTCTCTCAAGAAGGCTCGTGGTTCTGAGAGGGAACGTGTCACCTTTGTGTGCATAATTCAAATTTTAAATACAAGCACATGCTCCAGTGCACCAAATCTGGTTGAAAAATCACATGTGTGTCCTCGGGTAAATTTCTAGTTCCCATGCCAGAAATGGGAATGAAATTCAAGCATCTGGGCGACATGGCTCGGCTGGAAACATTGAGAAACTTGTTTTTTTAATTCCTGTAAATCCGAAACACGCATGAAAATCCAAAAACTTGGCTTGGTGCCATGACATGGCACCAACATGTTGTGGTAATTTTGTTGTGCTATTTGCGAAGGCGCACACATTAACAATCAACAAAGTCATTTTGGAACAAGTGCTATCACGTTACAATCAGAAATACAAGTATTATTGAAACCGTGGGCGTTCTATTTACCATTTACGTGCCGCCACGCGTCCCTTTTTTTTATTAGCTAGGAGGCGCCGTGCAGGGTAGCTATTTGAGTTGCTGCGCGTGCTTATCAGGAGGACAACCCTTTGACCTCCATCTGTCGTCCACCTCTCTCCCAAGGTCTCCATTAATGGCACCCGAGCCTCTGTTTAATGGCGTGGTAATGTCTCACTCAACTGAGATTTAAGAGAGAAAAAAGAAAATCTAAAAAGATAAATTTTCACGGATCTTGATGTAAGATCCGACGGACCTATATAGCATCTACTGCGACTTATAGCAAGACTGATGAATATATATAAGGACGACGAGAGTGGATAATAATTGTCTTACATAATTATGAAGATAATTAAAAAAGCCACATGCGGCTACGCCCGAAATACACAAGGTCAAAAGAAGAAGGAAGACGCATACAACGATCTAACTCGCTGATCTCTACTTTCTTTATGTGCTACAGGTCGCGGAGACTAATTCTCGCGGCGGGCGATGATCTCTTTCATCAGTTTCATGTCCTTAATATGCTGCTTGGCAGCATCCATGGATTCCTCCACCAGCCTGTTGCGCTCGATGTGGAGCATGGCATTCTCGTCCATAAGTTTCTTGATGATGACGCCCGTCCTCTACGACACGGTAGTGGTCTCCTCCTCCTGCTTCGCCCTTCCGGCGATCTTCGCCCTCAGCAGGTCGCGCTCGCCCCGAAGCTTCGCATTGCCCACCACAGTTGCCGGATGACGCCTGATACGTCCATTTTGCATCATGCTTTGATATTGATATTTATCACATTATGGGCTGTTATTACACATTTTGTCACAATCTTATTCCTTTTCTCTCTTATTTTACAAGGTTTACATGAAGAGGGAGAATGCCGGCAGCTGGAATTCTAGGCTGGAAAAGGAGCAAATATTAGAGACCTGTTCTGCACAACTCCAAAAGTCCTGAAACTCCACGGAAATTATTTTTGGGAAACATAAAAAATACTGAGCGAAGAAGATACCAGAGGGAGCCCACACCCCGGCCACGAGGGTGGGGGCGCGCCCTACCCCCCTGGGCGCGCCCCCTGCCTCGTGGGCCCCATGGTGGCCCTTTGGTGCCCATCTTCTGCTATATGAAGTCTTTCGTCTGAGAAAAAATCGGAAGCAAGCTTACGGGATGAGACTCCGCCGCCACGAGGCGGAACCTTGGCAGAACCAATCTAGGGCTCCGACGGAGCTTTTCTGCCCGGGAAACTTCCCTCCGGGAGGGGGAAATCATCGCTATCGTCATCATCAATTATCCTCTCGTTTGGAGGGGGTCAATCTCCATCAACGTCTTCACCAGCACCATCTCCTCTCAAACCCTAGTTCATCTCTTGTATCCAAGTCTTGTCTCCAAGTCTGAGATTGGTACCTGTAGGTTGCTAGTAGTGTTGATTACTCCTTGTAGTTGATGCTAGTTGGTTTATTCGGTGGAAGATCATATGTTCAGATCCTATATGCATATTAATACCCCTCTGATTATGAACATGAATATGCTTTGTGAGTAGTTACGTTTGTTCCTGAGGACATGGGAGAAGTCTTGCTATTAGTAGTCATGTGAATTTGGTATTCGTTCGATATTTTGATGAGATGTATGTTGTCTCTCCTCTAGGGGTGTCATGTGAACGTCGACTACATGACACTTCACCATTATTTGGGCCTAGGGGAAGGCATTGGGAAGTAATAGGTAGATGATGGGTTGCTCTTGTGATAGAAGCTTAAACCCTAGTTTATGCGTTGCTTCGTAAGGGGCTGATTTGGATCCACATGTTTCATGCTATGGTTAGGTTTACCTTAATACTTCTTTTGTAGTTGTGGATGCTTGCAATAGGAGTTAATCATAAGTGGGATGCTTGTCCAAGTAAGTACAACACCCAAGCACCGGTCCACCCACATATCAAATTATCAAAGTATCGAACGCGAATCATATGAGCGTGATGAAAACTAGCTTGAAGATAATTCCCCTGTGTCCTCGGGAGCGTTTTCCTTTATATAAGAAATTGTCCAGGCTTGTCCTTTTCTACAAAAAGGATTGGGCCACCTTGCTGCACCTTATTCACTTTTATTACTTGTTGCTCGTTACCATTTACTTTATCCCAAAACTATTTGTTACCGACAATTTCAGTGCTTGGAGAGAATACCTTACCGAAAACCGCTTGTCATTTCCTCCCGCTCCTTGTTGGGTTCGACACTCTTACTTATCAAAAGGACTATGATAGACCCCCTACACTTGTGGGTCATCAAGACTCTTTTCTGGCGCCGTTGCCGGGGAGTGAAGCGCCTTTGGTAGGTGGAATTTGGTACGGAAAAATTTATATAGTGTGCTGAAATTTACTGTCACTTGTTACTATGGAAAGTAATCCTATGAGGGGCTTGCTCGGGGTATCTTCACCCCGACCAGAAGAGCAAAGTGTTGCTCCTCAACCTACTGAACTACTGAAAATGAAAATGTTTACTTTGAAATTCCTTCGGTATGGTAGAGAAAATGCTAGCTAATCCTTTTGCAGGAGATCGAACATTGCATCTAGATTTACACTTAATTTATGTGGATGAAGTTTTTGGATTATTTAATCTTGCAGGTATACCCGATGATGTTATTCAAAAAGAAGGTTTTCCCTTTATCTTTGAAGGGAGACGCATTGACATGGTATAGGCTATGTGATGATATGGGATCTTGGGACTATAAATGATTGAAATTGGAATTTCACCAGAAGTTTTATCCTATGCATCTTGTTCATTGTGATCGCAATTATATATATAATTTTTGGCCTCGCGAAGGAGAAAACATCGCTCAAGCTTGGGGGAGGCTTAAGTCAATTTTATATTCATGCCCCAATCATGAGCTCTCGAGAAAAATGATTATTCAAAATTTTTATGCTCGGCTCTCTAACAAAAATCGCACCATGCTCGACACTTCTTGTTCTGGCTCTTTTATGATGAAGAATATTGAATTCAAATGGGATTTATTGGAAAGAATTAAATGCAACTCTGAAGATTGGGATCTCGACGAGGGTAAGGAGTCAGGTATAACACCTAAGTTTGATTGTGTTAAATCTTTTATGGATACCGATGTTTTCCGTAAGTTTAACACTAAATATGGACTTGACTCTGAGATAGTAGCTTCTTTTTGTGAAACATTTGCTACTCATGTTGATCTTCCTAAAGAGAAGTGGTTTAAATATCATCCTCCCATAGAAGTAAAAGTAGTTGAACCTATTAAAGTTGAAGAAAAGACTATCACTTATAAAGATCCTATTGTTCCTACTACTTATGTTGAGAAACCACCTTTCCCTGTTAGAATAAAGGATCATGCTAAAGCTTCAACTGTGGTTCTTAAAAGTAATATTAGAACTTATACTCCTCCTGATCAAGTTAAAGTCGAACCTAATATTGCTATTTTTAAAGATCTCTTGGCTGATAATATTGATGGGCATGTTATTTACTTCTATGATGAAACTGCTAGAATTGCTAAGCCTAGTGCTACAGATAAACATAGACCTGTTGTAGGCATGCCTGTTATTTCTGTTAAAATAGGAGATCATTGCTATCATGGCTTGTGTGATATGGGTGCTAGTGCTAGTGCAATACCTATTGACTTATACAAAGAAATTATGCATGATATTGCACCCGCTGAGTTAGAAGAAATTGATGTCACTATTAAGCTTGCCAATAGAGATACCATTTCACCAATGGGGATTGTTAGAGATGTTGAAGTCTTGTGTGGAAAAACTAAATATCCTGCTGATTTTCTTGTTCTTGGTTCCCCACAAGATAGCTTTTGTCCCATTATATTTGGTAGACCCTTCTTGAACACTATTAATGTTAAGATAGATTGCGAAAAGGATGTTGTTACTATTTTTCTAGGTGATATGTCTCATGAGTTTAACTTTTCTAAATTTCGTAGACAACACCATGAAGAGGAATTGCCTAGTAAAGATGAAATTATTGGTCTTGCTTCTGTTGCCGTCCCTCCTAATGATCCTTTAGAACAATATTTGCTTGACCACGAAAATGATATATTTATGAATGAAAGAAGGGAAATAGATGAAGTATTCTTTAAACAGGAACCTATCCTGAAACATAACTTGCCTGTTGAAATCCTAGGGGATCCCCCTCCACCCAAGGGTGATCCCGTGTTTGAGCTTAAACCATTACCTGATACTCTTAAATATGCTTATCTTGATGAAAAGAAGATATATCCTGTTATTATTAGTGATAACCTTTCAGAGCATGAAGAAGAGAGATTATTGAAAACTCTGAAGAAGCACCGTGCTGCTATTGGATATACTCTTGATGATCTTAAGGGCATTAGTCCCACTCTATGTCAACACAAAATAAATTTAGAGAAGGACGCCAAACCAATTTGTGATCACCAACGACGGCTGAATCCTAAGATGAAAGAAGTGGTAAGAAATGAAATACTAAAGCTTCTTGAGGCAGGTATTATTTATCCCGTTGCTGATAGTCAGTGGGTAAGTCCTGTCCATTGCGTCCCTAAGAAAGGAGGTATTACTGTCATTCCTAATGATAAAGATGAATTGATCCCGCAAAGAATTATTACAGGTTATAGGATGGTAATTGATTTCCGCAAATTAAATAAGGCTACTAAAAAGGATCATTACCCCTTACCTTTTATTGATCAAATGCTAGAAAGATTATCCAAACATACACATTTTTGCTTTCTAGATGGTTACTCTGGTTTCTCTCAAATACCTGTGTCGGCTGATGATCAATCAAAGACCACTTTTACTTGCCCTTTCGGTACTTTTGCTTATAGACGTATGCATTTTGGTTTATGTAATGCACCTGCTACCTTTCAAAGATGCATGATGGCTATATTCTCTGACTTTTGTGAAAATATATGTGAGGTTTTCATGGATGATTTCTCTGTTTATGGATCCTCTTTTGATGATTGTTTAAGCAATCTTGATCGAGTTTTGAAGAGATGTGAAGAAACTAATCTTGTCTTGAACTGGGAGAAGTGCCACTTTATGGTTAATGAAGGCATGTCCTGGGGCATAAAATTTCTTAAAGAGGTATTGAAGTTGACAAAGCTAAAGTTGATGCTATTGAGAAGATGCCGTGTCCCAAGGACATCAAAGGTATAAGAAGTTTCCTTGGTCATGCCGGTTTTTATAGGAGGTTCATTAAGGACTTCTCAAAAATTTATCGGCCTCTGACTAATTTATTACAAAAAGATATACCCTTTGTCTTTGATGATGGTTGTGTAGAAGCATTTGAAATACTTAAGAAAGCTTTGGTTTCTGCACCTATCGTTCAGCCACCTGATTGGAATTTGCCTTTTGAAATTATGTGTGATGCTAGCGATTATGCTGTAGGTGCTGTTCTAGGGCAAAGAGTTGATTAGAAACTAAATGTTATTCATTATGCTAGTAAAACTCTAGACACTGCCCAGAAAAATTATGCCACTACTGAAAAAGAATTTTTTGCAGTTGTATTTGCATGTGATAAGTTCAGATCCTACATTGTTGATTCTAAAGTAACTATTCACACTGATCATGCTGCTATTAAATATATTATGGAAAAGAAAGATGCTAAACCTAGACTTATTAGATGGGTTCTCTTTCTACAAGAATTTGATTTGCATATTATTGATAGAAAGGGAGCTGAGAACCCCGTTGCAGACACCTTGTCTAGGTTGGAGAATGTTCTTGATGACCCACTACCTATTGATGATAGCTTTCCTGATGAACAATTAGCTGGCATAAATGCTTCTCGTACTGCTCCATGGTATGCTCATTATGTTAATTATATTGTCTCTAAATTTATACCACCTAGTTTCACATACTAGCAAAAGAAAAAGTTTTTCTATGATTTAAGACATTACCTCTGGGATGACCCACACCTTTATAAAGAAGGAGTAGATGGTGTTATTAGACGTTGTGTACATGAGCATGAACAGGAACAGATCCTACGCAAGTGTCACTCCGAGGCTTATGGAGGACACCACGCTGGAGATAGAACTGCACATAAGGTATTGCAATCCGGAATTTATTGGCCTACTCTCTTCAAGGATGCTCGTAAGTTTGTCTTGTCTTGTGATGAATATCAAAGAATTGGTAATATTAGTAGACGTCAAGAAATGCCCATGAATTGTTCACTTGTTATTGAATCATTTGATGTTTGGGGCTTTGATTATATGGGACCGTTTCCTGCCTCTAATGGTTATACACATATTTTAGTTGTTGTTGATTACGTTACTAAGTGGGTAGAAGCTATTCCAACTAGTAGTGCCGATCATAACACTTCTATAAAGATGCTTAAAGAAGTTATTTTTCTGAGGTTTGGTGTCCCTAGATACTTAATGACTGATGGTGGTTCACACTTTATTCATGGCACTTTCCGTAAAATGCTTGCCAAGTATGACGTTAATCATAGAATTGCATCTCCATATCACCCACAGTCTAGTGGTCAAGTAGAATTGAGTAATAGAGAGCTCAAATTAATCTTGCAAAAGACTGTTAATAGATCTAGAAAGAGTTGGTCTAAGAAACTTGATGATGCATTATGGGCTTATAGAACTGCATATAAAAATCCTATGGGTATGTCTCCGTATAAAATGGTTTATGGAAAAGCGTGTCACTTACCTCTCGAACTTGAACATAAAGCTTATTGGGCTATTAAAGAGGTCAACTATGATTTTAAACTTGCCGGTGAAAAGAGGTTATTTGACATTAGCTCAATTGATGAATGGAGAACCCAGGCTTATGAAAATGCCAAGATATTTAAAGAAAAGGTTAAAAGTTGGCATGACAAAAGGATACAAAAGCGTGAGTTTAATGTAGGTGATTATGTTTTGCTATACAACTCTCGTTTAAGATTTTTTGCAGGGAAACTTCTCTCTAAGTGGGAAGGCCCATACGTTATCGAGGAAGTCTATCGTTCCGGTGCCATAAAAATCAACAACTTCAAAGGCACGAATCCGAAGGTGGTGAACGGTCAAAGAATCAAGCATTATATCTCAGGTAATCCTATAAATGTTGAAACCAATGTTATTGAAACCGTAACCCCGAAGGAATACATAAGGGACACTTTCCGGAACGTTTCAGACTCCGAAAAGGAATAGGTATGTGGTACGGTAAGTAAACCGACTCCAAAATAGTTCTAATGGCAATTTTTCTCCGTTTCGGAATATTTAAGAAAATAGGAAAATAAGAAGCAGTCCAGGGAGGACACGGGGCTTCCACGAGGGTGGAGGTCGTGCCCTACTCCCCTGGGCATGCCCTCTGCCTCATGGGCACCCTGTGCGCTCTCCGGACTCCGTTTTCTTTCACGATACTTCCTTCGGTCGGTAAAAAATCATTATATAATCTCCTGAGGGTTTCGACCATCGTATCATGCAATTATCCTCTGTTTTTGTTTTGAGCTGCTTTTCTGACAGATCTAGATCGCCATGGCGTCTTCAAGTGCCCCCAAGGACATGTTCTTCGAGAAGGTCATCAACCCCTACCTTGCGGAGGTGCTGCAACACCCTCAAACCATTGAGATGCATGAGGGGGTGCTGCATATGCGCGATGTGGAGGGACCAAGGAGGACCGGAAGCACGGAGACAAAGCTCAAAGCAATGGAGCAACAAGTTTTCAAGTGTCAAGAGATGGTGGAACGTGGACTCGACTCCAACCACATAATGATCACGGAGTTCACCAACAACCAAAAGCTAGATGGCAAGAACATTGAGGAGACCATCTTCAAGCTTCACAAGAAAATCGAGCACCTCCAGGCTCAGATCTATGACCTGCAAAACCAAAACTGTGAGTATGAATATAGATTCAGGAGAATGAGTTTGGCTGCAGATTTGAGGATTCCGGAGACTCGATCATCCTTCTATGATGGTGAGCCTATGCCTTGGAAGATGGACGACAAGCCTATATCATCAACAACTCCATCGTCACTACCTCCGAGGAAGGAGAACTGAGTATTGGGTATGGGCACTCCCCTTGGCAACTGCCAAGCTTGGGGGAGATGCCCCGGTATCGTATCACCATCACACTCCTATCTCTACCGTTTTTCTTAGTTCGATCCTTTTGGTAATATCTTGATCTAGTAGAATAAAGTTTTAGTATGATCTAGTTTTGAGTTTTGCTTTATGATCTCTCTATGTAATCGAGTCTGTGAGCTATATAATAAAGATTAGTGTTGAGTCAAGGGCTTGATTATCTTGCTATGATCTTGAGTGAATAAAAGAAAAATAAAGAGTAAACAGAAATAAAGATATCATATGGATCTTATAGAGAGTAATGAATTCACATATAAAGTGTATGATGATTAAAAGTTGTTGAGAGTTGACAAACATAGTTTTGGTCATCGTTGCAATTAATAGGAAGTAATAAAGAAAGAGAGGTTCACATATAAATATACTATCTTGGACATCTTTTATGACTGTGAGCACTCATTAAAATATGACATGCTAAAGAGTTGATGTTGGACAAGGAAGACAATGTAATGGGTTATGTTTTCTTATATCTGAAATAAAATATATTGTCATGGATCATCCAACATGTTGAGCTTGCCTTTCCCCCTCATGCTAGCCAATTCTTTGCACCAAGTAGAGATACTACTTGTGCTTCCAAATACCCTTAAACCTAGTTTTGCCATGAGAGTCCACCATATCTACTTATGGATTGAGTAAGATCCTTCAAGTAAGTTGTCATTGTGCAAGCAATAAAAATTGCTCTCTAAATATGTATGATTTATTAGTGAGGGAGAAAATAAGCTTTATACGATCTTGTGATTTAGAAGTAATAAAAGCGACGGACTGCATAATAAAGGTCTACATCACAAGTGGCAATATAAAGTAACGTTCTTTCGCATTTAGATTTTTTGCATCCAACCCTTAAGCACATGACAACCTCTGCTTCCCTCTGCGAAGCACCTATCTTTTATTCTTCTCCTACCCTATGCAAGAGTCATGGTGATCTTCACCTTTCCTGTTTACATTTTATCCTTTGGCAAGCACAGTGTGTTGGTAGGATCCTGATATATATATCTAATTGGATGTGAGTTAGCATGAATTATTATTGTTGACATTTACCCTCGAGGTAAGAAGATGGGAGGCAATACCATAAGCCCCTATCTTTCTCTATGTCCAATTAAAACTCTGTAACCACAAGTATCGCGTGAGTGTTAGCAATTGTGAAAGACTAAATGATAGTTGAGTATGTGGACTTGCTGAAAAGCTCTTACATAGACTCTTTCCGATGTTACGATAAATTGCAATTGCTTCAATGACCGAGATTAAAGTTTGATAGTCCTCAATAAAGTTTCTGATTCATACTTGACATTGTGAATAGATTGTTACTTTATCATAAGAGTTCATATGACAATATTCATATATGTTGCTGTTATAAGAATGATCATGATGCCCTCATGTCCGTATTTTATTTTTATCGACACCTCTATCTCTAAACATGTGGACATATTTATCGATTTCGGCTTTCGCTTGAGGACAAGCGAGATCTAAGCTTGGGGGAGTTGATACGTCCATTTTGCATCATGCTTTTATATTGATATTTATTGCATTATGGGCTGTTATTACACATTATGTGACAATACTTATGCCTTTTCTCTCTTATTTTACAAGGTTTACATGAAGAGGGAGAATGCCGGCGACTGGAATTCTGGGCTGGAAAAGGAGCAAATATTAGAGACCTATTCTGCGCAACTTCAAAAGTCCTGAAAATCCACAGAAGTTATTTTTGGGAAATATAAAAAATACTGAGCGAAGAAGATACCAGAGGGGGCCCACACCCTGGCCACGAGGGTGGGGGCGCGCCCCCTGCCTTGTGGGCCCCCTGGTGGCCCTCCGGTGCCCATCTTCTACTATATGAAGTCTTTCGTCCGAGAAAAATCGGAAGCAAGCTTACGGGATGAGACTCCGCCACCACGAGGCGGAACCTTGGCGGAACCAATCTAGGGCTCCGGCGGAGCTGTTCTGCCGGGGAAACTTCCCTCAGAGAAATCATCGCCATCGTCATCATCAAGGATCCTCTCGTCGGGATGGGGTCAATCTCCATCAACATCTTCACCAGCACCATCTCCTCTCAAACTCTAGTTCATCTCTTGTATCCAATTCTTGTCTCCAAGTCTGAGATTGGTACCTGTAGGTTGCTAGTAGTGTTGATTACTCCTTGTAGTTGATGCTAGTTGGTTTATTCGGTGGAAGATCATATGTTCAGATCCTATATGCATATTAATACCCCTCTGATTATGAACATGAATATGCTTTGTGAGCAGTTACGTTTGTTCCTGAGGACATGGGAGAAGTCATGCTATTAGTATTCATGTGAATTTGGTATTCGTTCGATATTTCGATGAGATGTATGTTGTCTCTCCTCTAGTGGTGTCATGTGAACGTCGACTACATGACACTTCACCATTATTTGGGCCTAGGGGAAGGCATTGGGAAGTAATAAGTAGATGATGGGTTGCTAGAGTGACAAAAGCTTAAACCCTAGTTTATGTGTTGCTTCGTAAGGGTCTGATTTGGATCCATATGTTTCATGCTATGGTTAGGTTTGCCTTAATACTTCTTATTTAGTTGCGGATGCTTGCAATAGGAGTTAATCATAAGTGGGATGCTTGCCCAAGTAAGGACAGCACCCAAGCACCGGTCCACCCACATATCAAATTATCAAAGTACCGAACGCGAATCATATGAGCGTGATGAAAACTAGCTTGACGATAATTCCCATGTGTCCTCGGGAGCATTTTCCTATATATAAGAAATTGTCCAGGCTTGTCCTTTGCTACAAAAAGGATTGGGCCCCCTTGCTGCACCTTATTTACTTTTATTATTTGTTGCCTTTTACCATTTACTTTATCCCAAAACTAACTGTTACCGATAATTTCAGTGCTTGCAGAGAATACCTTAATGAAAACCGCTTGTCATTTCCTTCTGCTCCTTGTTGGGTTCGACACTCTTACTTATCGAAAGGACTACGATAGATCCCCTACACTTGTGGGTCATCAACGCCGGTAGCCTCGTCCTGCATCCTCGCCCAGCCGGATATCTGATCCATCTGGCTATGGACTATCGCATGCATGCGCCTGTAAGAGTCCTCGCCTGCCCGCGAGAAATTTTCCCAGGCCGCCGCAACGCAGCGGGACCTCCCTGCTGCTTTGGCGGTGTGACGGGACATCGCTGCTGCTTCTGCAGCGTGGCCGGACCAGTCTGCTACATCGACGGGGCGGCGGGACCTCCGTGCTGCTTTGGCGGCGCGGCGGGACCTCTGTGCTGCTACTGCTGCGCTGCTAGACATGTCGGCTGCTTTCGCGGCGAGGAGGGACATCTCTCGTGCTTCCTCTTCCATGCTCACCTCTCCCTGGTGGAAATCTTTCGACCCAGAACTCACGCTGGGTATGGCTTGATTGACTTGATTGTTTTTTTGTGGATGAGGAGTTGAGGAGGAATGTGAAGGAAATATGCCCTAGAGGCAATAATAAAGTTATTATTTATTTCCTTATATCATGATAAATGTTTATTATTCATGCTAGAATTGTATTAACCGGAAACATAATACATGTGTGAATACATAGACAAACATAGTGTCACTAGTATGCCTCTACTTGACTAGCTCGTTGAATCAAAGATGGTTAAGTTTCCTAGCCATAGACATGAGTTGTCATTTGATTAACGGGATCACATCATTAGGAGAATGATGTGATTGACATGACCCATTCCGTTAGCCTAGCACATGATCGTTTAGTATGTTGCTTATGCTATCTTCATGACTTATACAAAGTTCCTGCAACTATGAGATTATGCAACTCCGTTTACTGGAGGAACACTTTGTGTGCTACCAAACATCACAACGAATCGGGTGATTATAAAGGTACTCTACAAGTGTCTCCGAAAGTATATGTTGAGTTGGCATGAATCAAGATTAGGATTTGTCACTCCGATTGTCGGAGATGTATCTCTGGGCCTTCTCGGTAATACACATCACATAAGCCTTGCAAGCATTGCAACTAATGAGTTAGTTGTGAGATGATGTATTACGGAACGAGTAAAGAGACTTACCGGTAACGAGATTGAACTAGGTATTGGATACCGACGATCGAATCTCGGGTAAGTAACATACCGATGACAAAGGAACAACGTATGTTGTTATGCGGTTTAACCGATAAAGATCTTCGAGAATATGTAGGAACCAATATGGGCATCCAGGTTCCGCTATTGGTTATTGACCAAGAATGGTTCTAGGTCATGTCTACATAGTTCTCGAACCGTAGGGTCCGCACGCTTAAGGTTTCGATGGACGGTTATATTATGAGTTTATGTATTTTGATGTACGAAGGAGTTCGAGTCCCGGATGTGATCACGGACATGACGAGGAGTCTCGAAATGTTCGAGACATAAAGATTGATATATTGACGGCTATATTCGGACACGGAAAGGTTCCGGAAGTTTCGGAGAAAACGGAGTGCCGGAGGGGTTACGGAACCTCCCGGGAAGTAATGGGCCTTATTGGGCCAAGAGGGAGAGAGAGGGCTGCACCAGAGGTGGCGCGCCCCCATGGGGAGTCCGAATTGGACTAGAGGGGGCGCGCCCCTTCTCTCTCCTCTCTCTCTCTCTTCCTTCCCCTTCCTCTTCCTAGTAGGACTAGGAAAGGGGAGTCCTACTCCTACTAGGAGAAGGACTCCCCCCTCCCTTGGTGCGCCTCCTAGGGCCGGCCGGCCCTCCCCCTTGCTCCTTTATATACGGGGGCAGGGGGGGCACCCTAGAAAACACAAGTTGATCTTCGTGATCGTTCCTTAGCCGTGTGCGGTGCCCCCCTCCACCATATTCCACCTCGGTCATATTGTAGCGGTGCTTAGGCGAAGCCCTGCGACGGTAGAACATCAAGATCGCCACCACGCCGTCGTCAGCCGACGGAACTCCTCCCGACGCTTTGCTGGATCGGAGCCCGGGATCGCCATCGAGCTGAACGTGTGCTAAGAACTCGGAGGTGCGGAGTAACGGTGCTTGGATCGGTCGGATCGTGAAGACGCACGACTACATCAACCGCGTTGATATAACGCCGCCGGTCTCACGAGGGCGTGGGACGGACACCCTCTCGTTGCTATGCCATCACCATGGTCTTGCGTGATCGTAGGAAATTTTTGAAATTACTACGCTTCCCAACAGTGGCATCCGAGCCTGGTTTTATGCGTTGATGTCATATGCACGAGTAGAACACAAGTGAGTTGTGGGCGATATAAGTCATACCGCTTACCAGCATGTCATACTTTGGTTCAGCGGTATTGTGAGATGAAGCGCCCGGACCGACATTACGCCAGACGCTTACGCGAGACTGGTTTCACCGCCCGAGCACTAGTTGCTTAAAGGTGACCGCGGTGTCTGTCTCTCTCACTTTAGTTGAACCGAGTGTGGCTACGCCCGTCCTTGCGAAGGTTAAAACAGCACCAACTTGACAAACTATCGCTGTGGTTTTGATGCGAGGTAAGAACGGTTCTTGCTCAGCCCGTAGCAGCCACGTAAAACTTGCAACAACAAAGTAGAGGACGCCTAACTTGTTTTGCAGGGCATGTTGTGATGTGATGTGGTCAAGACATGATGCTATATTTATTGTATGAGATGATCATGCTTTGTAACCGAAGTTATCGGCAGGCTGGCAGGAGCCATATGGTTGTCGCTTATTGTATGAAATGCAACGCCATGTAATTGCTTTACTTTATCACTAAGCAGTAGCGATAGTCGAGAAGCAATAGTTGGCGAGACGACAACGATGCTACGATGGAGATCAAGGTGTCGCGCCGGTGATGATGGTGATCATGACGGTGCTTCGGATATGGAGATCACAAGCACAAGATGATGATGACCATATCATATCACTTATATTGATTGCATGTGATGTTTATCCTTTATGCATCTTATCTTGCTTTGATTGACGGTAGCATTATAAGATGATCTCTCACTGAAATTATCAAGAAGTGTTCTCCCTGAGTATGCACCGTTGCTAAAGTTCGTAGTACCCAGACACCACGTGATGATCGGGTGTGATAAGTCCTACGTCCATCTACAACGGGTGCAAGCCAGTTTTGCACACGCAGAATACTCAGGTTAAACTTGACGAGCCTAGCATATGCAGATATGGCCTCGGAACACGGAGACCGAAAGGTCGAACGTGAATCATATAGTAGATATGATCAACATAAGATGTTCACCATTGAAAACTACTCCATCTCACGTGATGATCGGTTATGGTTTAGTTGATTTGGATCACGTGATCACTTAGATGACTAGAGAGATGTCATCTAAGTGGGAGTTCTTAAGTAATATGATTAATTGAACTTTAATTTATCATGAACTTAGTCCTGGTAGTATTTTGCAGATTATGTTGTAGATCAATAGCTCGTGTTGTTGCTTCCCTGTGTTTTTATATGTGTTCCTAGAGAAAATTGTATTGAAAATGTTAGTAGCAATATTGCGGATTGGATCCGTGATCCGAGGTTTATCCTCATTGCTGCACGTAAGAATTATGTCCTTAATGCACCGCTAGGTGACAGACCTATTGCAGGAGCAGATGCAGACGTTATGAACGTTTGGCTAGCTCAATATGATGACTACTTGATAGTTTAGTGCACCATGCTTAAACGGCTTAGAATCGGGACTTCAAAGACGTTTTGAACGTCATGGACCATATGAGATGTTCCAGGAGTTGAAGTTAATATTTCAATCAAATACCCGAGTTGAGAGATATGAAGTCTCCAACAAGTTCTATAGCTAAAAGATGGAGGAGAATCGCTCAACTAGTGAGCATGTGCTCGATTGTCCGGTACTTCAATCGCTTGAATCAAGTGGGAGTTAATCTTCCAGATAAGATAGTGATTGACAGAATTCTCTAGTCACCATCACTAAGTTACTAGAACTTCGTGATGAACTATAGTATGCGAGGGATGACAAAAGTAATTCCCAAGCTCTTCATGATGCTGAAATCGACGAAGGTAGAAATCAAGAAAAGAGCATCAAGTGTTGATGATTGACAAGACCACTAGTTTCAAGAAAAGGGCAAAGGGAAGAAGGGAACTTCAAGAAGAACGGCAAGCAAGTTGTTGTTCGAGTGAAGAAGCCCAAGTCTGGACCTAAGCACGAGACTAAGTGCTTTTGCTGCAATGGAACTGGTCTTCGGAAGCGGAACTACCCCAAATATTTGGTGGATAAGAAGGATGGCAAAGTGAACAAGGGAATATTTGATATACAGGTTATTGATGTGTGCTTTACTAGTGTTTATAGTAGCCCTGAGTATTTGATACTTGTTCGGTTGCTAAGATTAGTAACTCAAACAGGAGTTACGAATAAAATGAAACTAGTTGAAGGGAAGTAACGATGAGTGTTGGAAGTAGTTCCAAGATTGATATGATCATCATCGCACACTCCCTATACTTTCGGGATTAGTGTTAAACCTAAATAAATGTTATTTGGCGCTTATGTTGAGCATGAATATGATTTGATCATGTTTATTGCAATACGGTTATTCATTTAAGTAAGAGAATAAATTGTTGTTCGCTTACATGAATAAAACCTTATATGGTTACACACCCAATGAAAATGGTTCGTTGGATCTCGATCGTAGTGATACACATATTCATAATATTGATGCCAAAATATGCAAAGTTAATAATGATAGTGCAACTTATTTGTGGCAATCGCCGTTTAGGTCATATTGGTGTAAAGCGCATGAAGAAACTCCATGCTGATGGGATTTTGGAATCACTTGATTATGAATCACTTGATGCTTGCGAACCATGCCTTATGGGCAAGATGACTAAAGACTCGTTCTCGGAACAATGGAGCGAGCAAATGACTTATTGGAAATAATACGTCTCGATGTATGCGGTCCGATGAGTGTTAAAGCTCACGGCAAGTATCGTTATTTTTCGACCTTCACAGATGATTTGAGCAGATATGGGTATATCTACTTGATGAAACACAAGTCTGAAACATTTGAAAAGTTCAAAGAATTTCAGAGTGAAGTGAAGAATCATCGTAACAAGAAAATAAAAGTTTCTACGATATGATCGCAGAGGAAAAATATTTGAGTTACTGAGTTTGGCCTTGATTAAAACAATGTGAAATAGTTTCACTACTCACGCCACCGGAACACCACAGCATAATGGTGTGTTCGAACGTCAGAATCAAGACTTTATTGGATATGGTGCGATCTATGATGTATCTTACCGATTTACCACTATCGCTTTGGGGTTATGCATTAGAGACAGCTGCATTCACGCTTAATAGGGCACCATCTAAACCGCTGAGATGACACCGTATGAACTATGGTTTAGCAAAGAAACCTAAGCTGTCGTTTCTTAAAGTTTGAGTTGTGATGCTTATGTGAAAAAGTTTTCACCGATAAGCTCGAACCCAAATCGGAAAAGTGCGTCTTCATAGAATACCCAAAGGTAACTATTGGGTACACCTTCTATCACAGATCCGAAGGCAAGTTTTTCGTTGTTAAGATGGATCCTTTCTAGAGAAGAAGTTTCTCTCGAAAGAAGTGAGTGGGAGGAAAGTAGAACTTGATGAGGTAATTGTACCTTCTCCCATATTGGAGAGTAGTTCATCACAGAAATCAGTTCAAGTGATTCCTACACCAATTAGTGAGGAAGTTAATGATGATGATCATGAAACTTCAGATCAAGTTGCTACCAAACCTCGTAGGTCTTCCAGAGTAAGATCCGCACCAAAGTGGTACGGTAATCCTATTCTAAAAGTCATGTTACTAGACCATGATGAACCTGCGAACTATGAGGAAGCGATGATGAGCCCAGATTCCGCGAAATGGCTTGAGCCCATAAAATCTGAGATAGGATCCATATATAAGAACAAAGTGTGGACTTTGGTTGACCTGCTCGATGATCAGCAAGTCAAGTTAAATAAATGGATCTTCAAGAGGAAGACGGACACTGATAGTAGTGTTACTATCTACAAAGCTCGACTTGTCACAAAAAGGTTTTCGACAAGTTCAAGGTGTTGACTACAATGAGATTTTCTCAACTGTAGCGATGCTTAAGTCTATCCGAATCATGTTAGCAATTGCCACATTTTATGAAATCTGGCAAATGGATATCAAAACTACATTCTTTAATGGATTTATTAAAGAAGAGTTGTATATGATGCAACCAGAAGGTTTTGTCAATCCTAAAGGAGCTAACAAAATGTGCAAGCTTCAGCGATCCATCTATGGACTGGTGCGAGCATCTTGAGTTGGAATAAACGCTTTGATAAGTGTGATCAAAGATATGGTTTTATCTGAGACTTTTGGTGAAGCCTGTATTTACAAGAAAGTGAGTGGGAGCACTACAAAGATTTCGATAAGTATATGTGAATGACATATTGTTAATCGGAAATAATGTAGAATTATTCTACAAAGCATAAAGGAGTATTTGAAAGGAGTTTTTCAAAGAAAGACCTCGGTGAAGCTGCTTACATATTGAGCATCAAGATCTATAGAGATAGATCAAGACACTTGATATGTTTTTCAATGAATACATACCTTGACAAGATTTTGAAGTAGTTCAAAATGGAACAGTCAAAGAAAGAGTTCTTGCCTGTGTTACAAGGTGTGAGATTGAGTAAGACTCAAAACCCGACCACGGCAGAAGATAGAAAGAGAATGAAAGTCATTCCTATGCATCAGCCATAGGTTCTATAAAGTATGTCATGCTGTGTACTGATCTATTGCATACCCTACCACTAAGCTTGGCAAGGAGTGCAATAGTGATCTAGGAGTAGATCAATGGACAGCGGTCAAAATTATCCTTAGTAGAATAAGGATATGTTTCTCGATTATGGAAGTGAAAAAGGTTCGCCGTAAAGGGTTACGTCGATGCAAGTTTTAAACACTAATCTAGATGACTCTGAGTCTCAATCTGGATACATATTGAAAGTGGGAGCAATTATCTAGAGTAGCTCCGTGCAGAGCATTATAGACATAGAAATTTGCAAAATACTTACGGCTCTGAATGTGACAGACCCGTTGACTAAAATTATCTCACAAGCAAAACATGATCACACCTTAGTACTCTTTGGGTGTTAATCACATAGCGATGTGAACTAGATTACTGAATCTAGTAAACCCTTTGGGTGTTGGTCACATGTCGATGTGAACGATGGGTGTTAACCACATATAGATGTGAACTATTGATGTTAAATCACATGGCGATGTGAACTAGATTACTGACTCTAGTGCAAGTGGGAGACTGAAGGAAATATGCCCTAGAGGCAATAATAAAGTTATTATTTATTTCCTTATATCATGATAAATGTTTATTATTCATGCTAGAATTGTATTAACCGGAAACATAATACATGTGTGAATACATAGACAAACATAGTGTCACTAGTATGCCTTGTCTTGACTAGCTCGTTGAATCAAAGATGGTTAAGTTTCCTAGCCATAGACATGAGTTGTCATTTGATTAACGGGATCACATCATTAGGAGAATGATGTGATTGACATGACCCATTCCGTTAGCCTAGCACATGATCGTTTAGTATGTTGCTTATGCTATCTTCATGACTTATACAAAGTTCCTGCAACTATGAGATTATGCAACTCCAGTTTACCAGAGGAACACTTTGTGTGCTACCAAACATCACAACGTAACTGGGTGATTATAAAGGTACTCTACAAGTGTCTCCGAAAGTATATGTTGAGTTGGCATGAATCAAGATTAGGATTTGTCACTCCGATTGTCGGAGATGTATCTTTGGGCCTTCTCGGTAATACACATCACATAAGCCTTGCAAGCATTGCAACTAATGAGTTAGTTGTGAGATGATGTATTACGGAACGAGTAAAGAGACTTACCGGTAACGAGATTGAACTAGGTATTGGATACCGACGATCGAATCTCGGGTAAGTAACATACCGATGACAAAGGGAACAACGTATGTTGTTATGCGGTTTGACCGATAAAGATCTTCATAGAATATGTAGGAACCAATATGGGCATCCAGGTTCCGCTATTGGTTATTGACCAAGAATGGTTCTAGGTCATGTCTACATAGTTCTCGAACCGTAGGGTCCGCACGCTTAAGGTTTCGATGACGGTTATATTATGAGTTTATGTATTTTGATGTACCAAGGAGTTTGAGTCCCGGATGTGATCACGGACATGACGAGGAGTCTCAAATGTTCGAGACATAAAGATTGATATATTGGACGGCTATATTCGGACACGAAAGGTTCGGAAGTTTCGGAGAAAACCGGAGTGCCGAGGGGTTACGGAACCCCGGGAAGTAATGGGCCTTATTGGGCCAAGAGGGAGAGAGGGCTGCACCAGGAGGTGGCGCGCCCCCATGGGGAGTCCGAATTGGACTAGGGGGGGGCGCCCCCCTCCTCTCTCTCTCTCTCTTTCCTTCCCCTTCCCTCTTCCTAGTAGGACTAGGAAAGGGAGTCCTACTCCTACTAGGAGGAGGACTCCCCCTCCCTTGGTGCGCCTCCTAGGGCGGCCGGCCCTCCCCTTGCTCCTTTATATACGGGGCAGGGGGCACCCTAGAAAACACAAGTTGATCTTCGTGATCGTTCCTTAGCCGTGTGCGGTGCCCCCTCCACCATATTCCACCTCGGTCATATTGTAGCGGTGCTTAGGCGAAGCCCCGCGACGGTAGAACATCAAGATCGTCCACCACGCCGTCGTCTTGTGGAACTCCTCCCGACGCTTTGCTGGATCGGAGCCGGGGATCGCCATCGAGCTGAACGTGTGCTAAGAACTCGGAGGTGCCGGAGTAACGGTGCTTGGATCGGTCGGATCGTGAAGACGTACGACTACATCAACCGCGTTGATATAATGCTTCCGCTTTCGGTCTACGAGGGTACGTGGACGGACACTCTCCCCTCTCGTTGCTATGCCATCACCATGGTCTTGCGTGATCGTAGGAATTTTTTTGAAATTACTACGTTTCCCAACAGAATGTGCAGTCATCTTAGCATAGTAGTATTTATAATCGAGTACTACTAATACGCTCCTAAGTGGGAAACCGTTTAGGTTGTGATCGATGTGAGCAGGTTTGCAATTAAATATAGCGTAGTAGTAGTAATTTGGAATTTGACGAGGCGCGCTCAAAATTTATTGACGGTTCTAGTTTCGACGTGCGGCACTATTCCCGGATGGCTTAACGTCGGGACGTTTTCTCGGCCGTGGTGTAGCATATGCCATGATACTAGTTCTTTTTCTACGGCTGTGTATGTGCAAAAACTGGCACCGTCGGATACATATCTTACGCTTGGCGTTCGACAGGAATAGCCTCGTGACGAGCTATAGACTAGTCTTTTTTCCAGACGCATTAAACCTATCTCTCGGGACTTCTCGCACGCACCATCACTGCTCCCTAGGTCGATGCCACCCACATACAGTTGTACTCTGAGAAGAGGTGCACGCACACACTCATCCTCTCTCACACACGCATCTGTAGCTACAAATTGTAGTGTTCTCAACCATTCGATTGGCTCTATCATAGGTTTCACGTTGCTCCTTGGCCTTGAGATTGAGATGTTTTAACGCGGAGGCTAAGATGGACGCGCGAGGTTTTGGTTAATGTGCGGGCCGCACATGGCACCAACACGACACGAGCTTCGTCTGCCTGGTGCGCATGCAGTCGGGTGAGTTGTCCGAGTATACACACAACCAGGCCCTCGTTGGTATCTGCGCCTCGACTTTGGCTGGTCATAGCACTACTAGGAAAAGGCCTGTTAGTGGCACACCTATTTTTTCCATTGATGGCGCACTATAGGTGCGCCACTATCACCACGCCACTAGTAACAAGTACTAATGGCGCACCTCTGGTGCGCCATTACTATTGCTACAGGTGCGCCACTAGTAACTTTTTTTAAAAAAAAATTGATTTTTTTTCTGAATTTTGAAGGGGGAAAATAGTAGTGGCGCACCATCTAACCCCCACCGTGCGCCATTGCTATTTCTGAATTTTGAATTTGGATCTGGATCACGATTTTTTTGCTTTTTTTGCTCGTTTTTTTTGCATGATATTTTTTCAAATTTTGTTCTCATTTTTGGATCTTGTACGTTCTTTTGCCAGAGAGGAGTTCGCCGGAGAGGAGGGCCGATGAGAGACTGTGAGGAGGAGAGGAGGGAGGAGGAGGAGGTCACCGGAGAGGAGCTCGCCTACATCATCGGAGAGGAGGAGGAGGAGGTCACCGGAGAGGAGGGAGGAGGAGATCACCGGAGAGGAGGGAGGAGGAGCTCACCGGAGAGGAGGGAGGAGATACCTTGAGGGGACGGGAGGAGAGGAGGGAGGAGGAGGTCGCCGGAGAGGAGGAGGAGGTCACCGGAGAGGAGGAGGAGGTCGCCGGAGAGGAGGAGGGGAGTATGGTGGAGGAGAGGAGGGGAGATGGAGTGGAGGAGAGGAGGAGATGGAGTGGAGGAGAAAAATGAAGAGGTAAGGAGGAGAGGACCCCGCCCAGCCATATATACGGCATAGTAATGGCGCACCGTGGGCAGGTGCGCCATTACTAACTTTTTTTATTTTTTTGATATAGTTTGAATTTTGAAGGCGGGAAGATAGTAATGGCGCACCATGGGCAGGTGCGCCATTACTGAGTTTGAATTTTTTTTATTTTTTTGCCTCTCCAGATCTTGAAAGCCCCGTAACTTTTTTATTTTAGGTTTTTGAGGATTCTAAAAATCTTCAACGGGGTTCCCCCGGTTGAATTCGGATGTAACATTTAGAGTAGATGATTTTTCATATAGAAAACTTTTTCATCGGAGTTTGTATGCAAAAGTTATGCCCATTTTACAAATTCTCGAGAGATTTTGCAAAAAGGTCGAAAATTTATGTTTGTAAATTTTGCTAACAACTAGACCACATATCACATGGGAATCTTATTTTCTTTTATTTTTTTGACATTTCTATCATTTTCTTTTATTTTTTTGAAACTGAAAAGGCGGTCCACGGGGGGGTGTGCATTTGGTGAATTTTTTGTAAGACTCAGAAAGTTAGTAGTGGCGCACCACCTAAGAATGCGCCATTAGTAACCAGGGTTACTAATGGCGCACCTGGTGTGTGGTGCGCCATTACTAATTTTGAAAAATATATATAAAAAAAACATGTTAGTAGTGGCGCACCAGTGGATAGTGCGCCATTACTAGTTAAAACCAGTAATGGCGCAATGGCGCACTATCCCTTGGTGCGCCACTGCTAACAATTTTTTTTTATCTTTTTTTTCAAAACTAGTAATGGCGCACCACACACCAGGTGCGCCATTAGTAATGTGGCCAATAATGGCGTACCTGTATCTGGTAGCAGTGGCGCACCACATACATGGTGCGCCATTAATGTCCATATTAGCTATAGCCGTTTTCCTAATAGTGTAGTGGAGAGTAACATAGACCAGTTACTAGTCTATGTTACTAGTACCTTCATAGTGGGTAGTGTCATATAGTATATGCATAATTTGGCGACGAGCGCTCTCTATATGTACCACCTTTTTTCTTTAATTACATCTTGTTAGTTTTGCTCCAGGGCGCAATCCATCGATACTACTACTTTACAAATGTATAGATTTTTTAAAAGGCTAGAGGGCGGGGCAGTCTAGCTTGGTCCTTTTCACACTACAAGAAATATGTCAACTTGTGACCACCACTATTGGTCACTGAAAGGTCATGGTTTTTCATTTGCGACCTTTTTGTGACCAAAAGCAGAAGGTCAAAAGCTGGCGGTCGTAAACTGACTATAGCGACCTTTCTTCTGGAATGGTCGAAGACGTTTATGACCAAAATATGTCCACTATGGCGTTTTGGTCACTAGCAACCTCCCCAGGTCACGTAGGCATCCAACGTGGCAAGCTGATGTGGCACAAGATTCAGCCCGGTCCAATTCAGTTTTCTACATGGGCCTAGCCCATTAATTCAGCCTTTCTATATTTTTTCTGTCAATTTTTGGTCGACTTCATGGGCCTGGCCCAACATTGCAGCCTTTTTTATTATTGGGCCTTGTCCTTTTCGTCTAAATAATTTTAATTTCCTTTTTATTAAATGGGTCCATCACCGATGTGTCCCGCTTGTCGTTTGGGTCCGTAAGTGAGTCCCATCTATCGTGCTCATATTCTTCATATTTCAACTAGTATTTAACTTGGCAGATAAAAGCACACATGATACTTCAAATAAGAGCAACCAGATCACGTTGCCAATACATATGACCATGTGTAATACAAGACTTTACAAGATCTACATGTGTAACGAGCTCTACAAGTGTGATACAATCTGCTTTACAAGAAAATGACGACATGCCGGACTCGCTGGACAACCATAGTCAAGGCTGGGAACAAACAAAACGGCAACATGGCTTCCTCTGTCAAGACTGCCGGTGCTGCTCCTTGCCCACCGCCGCCGCATAGGTGAATTTCCTGCACAAGTGAAATTGGACTGAATCTGTAAACTTGTTTATACTCCTGGACTGTGTTTGGACTGAATCTCTAAACTTTCTCCAGAATGAACGGAGTCAGACAATCACACGAACATTAACCTTGAGATACATGGGGTATAAATGACTCATGTTACATAGAATAGTGTTCTGATGCAACCAACAATCACAAAACAAATCACAAATCAAATGCATCTAGGGAAAATTGTAATATTAAGATCGGTGCTAAGCAGTAAGTTAAGGGGAGATGAACCTTGTCAGCAGCACCACACCGAGCTGCAAACCCCAGGACGCGGATGCCGCCCCAGGGTCCATGCTATCTTCACTTGGCGAATCAACCAATGCTCAGAGCCAAACAAGAAGCAGAACAAGTGTTGTAATCTTATGCATCTCTACGGCTTTCAGACTACCTGAAACAGAATGCAAGAAGAGAATTTGTGAGAAGATGCCGCAAGAGAAATGCTTCTAATCAGGAAAGATTCTAACATCATAACCACTATCTGTCTATCTGCAGGAAACTTGTAGCACTCTATTTTGCTTCACCTTCATTTTTCAGAGAAATGGACACTACGACAATCCAAGATAGGAATGAAAGCTATGCTAGTACCAAGAATCGAATTCAGGAGCAAATTGAGCAGCTCCAAATCGAGAATCTAGCACCGGAAAGAATCGCTGAAAAGCTACATGAAAATGACTCTCAAAGAGCAGAACATATCGCTTCATTGATAAAGGATAATTTCATTGGCAGGAGTATACTAAAAGTGGATTAAGATCCTTTCCTTTGGGAAAATCTCTATGCTTAATCTGTTTCAAAGGTTTTTCTCAACATATAGATCCGCTTAGCAGAAGGAATCGGCTAATTGATCTACCGCAGAGCCCTTCCCGCATTCAGGTTTCTCCGTGTTAGATAAGTTCTGTGGCATAGCACAGGGGTAAGCACCAAACCATAAGCAGCATGTCCATCTTTTAGTTTATGCAGATGCAGATACAGTTAGGAAAGAAGAATAATATGTTCTGTTTTTGCCATACGAGCAATTTTCACCACCTCATCAATATCTTTCTCCATTTTCTTCTTAATTGCTACAAATATGTATGGTTATGTGTGACTACAAATAATGCGATTTTTTCAACCCATTTAGATAAGGTTTGGAGCTGTAACCTTTCATGGCGCTTGCTTTTGTAACTGCTTTTGATTCCTCGTTTGCAGTCTGCAAGCAAAGGCACATGAGATTCCATTATTACTATGAGAATCAATATTTGAGCACAATAACATAAGAAGAAGCAGAAGCAGAAATAAGGAAATTAGAATGTGTTGGACCTGGAGCTTAGTCAAGAGACTCATCAAGTTAGCTATTAGGCTCTCAATTCCATCAACCTGTATGTGTATGAAAGAAGCATCACATGTCATTAATCTGAAGTGCAAAAAATTGAAAAATAACATCAGAGATTAGACTAGTAGAGTGTTTCATAAACAGCATGCACCTTCTTGAAGAATCCTTTTAAATTATCAAAGACGTCGGGCTGATGCATCCCTATTTCAACATCCCCCTCGTCTCTTGAGGAATCCCGCCGGTGAAGCTCAAAGGAATCCTGCAAAGTTGGAGTGTTTAGAAGAACATGTACTGCACAGCAGCACCTGCATGAAGTCTTGCTTGATTGCTATGAATTTGATCTGACATTATAGCCAATTGTGCTGCTACATTTATCATTATTATAACTAGTCCCAAAAGAATATTACTAAAGCTTATACTTGCTAGAAGCAGAGATAAACTGCTCAAAAAGAGTATTTGAGATGTCACTTTCAAAATCAGAACATGACAGCGAGTTGGCGACCATGTATGTAATGCCAAAAGAACATTCTGAAGTTAATTTTAGTACTGAAATAAGTAATATAGTGTGGTCACATTACGTGTTGTTTTCAACATAACAAACAAACAGTGAATGATATTTAAACTTGGGACAAATAAAATCAGAATAACCTCCTGGATAGGTTCAGACAAGAGCAACCAGCCCATTGCTGATAGCACACACAAAGAGAGCAAGCAGATCCTAAAAAGAGGGGCGAATAAATCCTGCTACTTAGAGCTCAATCAGAACTGAGCAACTAAGCCGATTCCTGGCGAAATCTGCTACTTATATCTCTAAGCATAAGGAAATGCAAGTGCAGGTAAGAGCAGCGTACAGTAGGAGCAAGACGAAACCTCCATCTCCTAGATCCGCTTGTTGGAGCCCATGATTTGAAGGCGTTGAGGCCGTCATGGCTGCATCTAGGGTTCTCGAACTCCTCCAGGGGTTTTATCTCGTGCAGTACAAAGAACTTGGCGAACAAAGCAACACGAAGAGGGAGATGGTGTCCTGCAGTAGAGAGGGAGAAGCACGAGCGTCACGAATAGAGAAACAGGAGCCCCAAAACAAATCGGGTCGAACCACACACACACACACACACACACACACACACACACACACAGAGAGAGAGAGAGAGAGAGAGAGAGAAAGAGGAGACCTTGTTGACGAGCTCCATAGCGTCGGAGCATCCGAGCCGCAGCGAAGTCTATCCTCGCGCGGAAGAACCCGCACGGACGCGTCGTCACCTGAGAGAAAGGAAAGAACAAGTATCCGCCCTCTCTTCGTCTCCTGGCGCGCGAGCGATTGGGGGGCGAGAGCAGATGACCTTGAGCACCCTATCACGTGTCGATGGTGCGAGATTGGATCTGGTAGCGTCAGGGCGGATCTGGTGGCCGCCTGACGTGCTGCTCGATCTGGGAGGTAGAGGAGGAGGGTGAAGGGTTTCACGGCAACGGTGGGGGATAGGGCGGAGTGGGGGAGCGAAGTTGCCGGTGGCGGTGGGTGGGGGCGGCGGCGAGGCGAGGGAGAGACAAGGAGGGAATCGAGCGAGGGAGTGCGGGTGTCGAGAGGTGGGAGGGAGAGGGGAGGGGAGCTCGATCTGAGGGAGGGAGACGACGGTGGGAGGGATCGAGGGGAGCGCCGTCGATGGCGACGACGAGGAGATGGGGGGAGGAGGGGTGGGATGGGAGGAGGCAATCGATGGGATCTGGGTAGGGTTCGGGCTCCTCGCTGTCGACGGCCATGGTGCGGGGGCGGCGGGACGGCTAGGGTTTGGCAAGCGGGTGCGGGTGCGGGAGAGTGGGGGCATGGGGGCTAGGGTTAGAACGGTGGGGAGTGGGGGCTGCGTGGGTGAGGGGGGTGAGAGGGTGAGGGGATGAGGTCCGCCGTTGGATCCCGGAGCATCCGATGGTGTCGGATGCATGATCCGCGTGATATGCCTATAGACCAATCAGAACGCAACAAACAATTTGAAGACTTTACGACCTTTTAAATAGGTCACGAAAAAATCATTTTCCATTTTTTAGTGCTCAAAATGAGTTCTTTTTTGTAAAAGACCTACCAAATATTTGCTTAAATGATATTATTTATTTTCTTTATATTTGTTCAAAATGAGTTCTTTATACTCTATAAAAGTTCAAAGGGATTTTTAATATTCTTTGCATTAAAAATCATTTTCCATTTTTCGAGTGCCCCAAATGAGGTTTTTTTGTGAAGGACCTACCAAATAATTGTTGCAAAATTGGACCAAATCATTTTTATAAAATACTAGGCCATATTTAATGCACAATTGACCAAATGGTTGGGTGAAAAAAGTTTTGATCCACCTCTCGTGAAAAAGACAAATTTCCACCGATTTAGTTGGAAGCGGGTCAAATTTGAACTGTAGCTACCTCGTAGTTTGTTCTTTATTTTTTCCAAAAATAATTTCTAGGTACATAAGTATCTATTTAATCAGAGAAACACAAAAAAAATTCCAAGATTCAACCACTAGCTAGGAACGGTCAAGCCCGCTGCTTTGACAAAGATTTTGAAACGGGCATAAAAACTTTAAAAAATCAAAAATTGGAAAACCTTCGTATTGTGTCATTATATGTGACCAAGTTTCCAGGAAAAATAATAAACTTGTAATACGGTAATTATTTTAAAAAAGTGTTCTCAGAAATGAGCTATCATGCGTGAAGATTCATGGCTTTCAAGCCAAATGATCAATCTTATGGCCACATTCATGGCATAGTTTGTTCATATGATCTCATATTGTGCATGAGGGTGCATCTTGGAATTCCAAACAATGTTGCCTAAGGAACTTTTCATTTTCTTTGCACGGAAAATTCATTTTTCATTTTCCGAGTGCCCAAAAGGAGGTTTTTTTGTGAAGGAACTACCAAATAATTGTTGCAAAATTGGACCTAATCAATTTTATAAAATACTAGGCTATATATAATTCACAATTGACAAAATGGTTGGGTGTCAAATTTTTTGATCCACCTCTGGTGAAAAAGACAAATTGCCGTCGATTCAGGTGGAAGCGGGTCAAATTTGAACTGCAGCTGCCTCATACTTTGCTATTTATTTTTTCCAAAAATCATTTATAGGTACATAAGTATCTATTTAATCATAGAAACACCAAAAAAATTCCAAGATTCAACCACTAGCTAGGAACGGCCAAGCCCGCCGTTTTGACCGCATTTTGAAACGGGAATAAAAAATTCAAAAAAAATAAAAAAATTGGAAAACCTTTGCATTGTGTCATTATATGTGATCAAGTTTCCAAGAAAAATAATAAACTTGCAATATGGTAATTATTTTAAATAAGTGTTCTCAGAAATGAGCTATCATGCGTGAAGACTCATGACTTTCAAGCCAAATGATCAATCTTATGGCCACATTCATGGCATAGTTTGTTCAAATGATCTCATATTGTGCACGAGGGTGCATCTTGGAATTCCAAACAGCGTTGCCTAAGGAAGTTTTTATATTCTTTGCACAAAAAATCATTTTCCATTTTTCGAGTGTCCCAAATGAGTTCTTTTTGTGAAGGACCTACCAAATAATTGTTGCAAAATTGGACCAAATCATTTTTATAAAATACTAGGCCATATTTAATGCACAATTGACCAAATGGTTGGGGAAAAAATGTTTTGATCCACCTCTCGTGAAAAAGACAAATTTCCACCTATTTAGTTGGAAGCGGGTCAAATTTGAACTGTAGCTACCTCGTAGTTTGTTTTTTATTTTTTCCAAAAATCATTTCTAGGTACATAAGTATCTATTTAATCAGAGAAACACCAACAAAATTCCAAGATTCAACCACTAGCTAGGAACGGTCAAGCCCGCCGTTTTGACCGCATTTTGAAACGGGCATAAAAAATTCAAAAAAAATCAAAAAAATTGGAAAACCTTCGCATTGTGTCATTATATGTGACCAAGTTTCCAAGAAAAATAATAAATTTGTAATACGGTAATTATTTTAAAAAAGTGTTCTCAGAAATGAGCTATCATGCGTGAAGACTCATGGCTTTCAAGCCAAATGATCAATCTTATGGCCACATTCATAGCATAGTTTGTTCAAATGATCTCATATTGTGCACGAGGGTGCATCTTGGAATTCCAAACAATGTTGCCTAAGGAAGTTTTTATATTCTTTGCACAAAAAATCATTTTCCATTTTTCGAGTGTCCCAAATGAGGTTTTTTTGTGAAGGACCTACCAAATAATTGTTGCAAAATTGAACCAAATCATTTTTATAAAATACTATGCCATATTTAATGCACAATTGACCAAATGGTTGGGTGAAAAAAGTTTTGATCCACCTCTCGTGAAAAAGACAAATTGCCGTCTATTCAGTTGGAAACGGGTCAAATTTGAAATGTAGCTGCCTCATAGTTTGCTCTTTATTTTTCCAAAAATCATTATAGGTACATAAGTATCTATTTAATCATAGAAACACCAACAAAATTCCAAGATTCAACCACTAGCTAGGAACGGTCAAGCCCGCCGTTTTGACCGCATTTTGAAACGGGCATTAAAAAATTCAAAAAATTTCAAAAAATTGGAAAACCTTCGCATTGTGTCATTATATGTGACCAAGTTTCCAGGAAAAATAATAAACTTGTAATACGGTAATTATTTTAAAAAAGTGTTCTCAGAAATGAGCTATCATGTGTGAAGATTCATGGCTTTCAAGCCAAATGATCAATCTTATGGCCACATTCATGGCATAGTTTGTTGAAATGATCTCATATTGTGCACGAGGGTGCATCTTGGAATTCCAAACAATGTTCCCTAAGGAAGTTTTCATTTTCTTTGAACGAAAAATTCATTTTTCATTTTCCGAGTGCCCAAAAGGAGGGTTTTTTTGTGAAGGAACTACCAAGTAATTGTTGCAAAATTGGACCTAATCAATTTTATAAAATACTAGGCCATATATAATGCACAATTGACAAAATGGTTGGGTGTCAATATTTTTGATCCACCTCTGGTGAAAAACACAAATTGCCGTCGATTCAGCTGGAAGCGGGTCAAATTTGAACTGCAGCTGCCTCATAGTTTGCTCTTTATTTTTTCCAAAAATCATTTCTAGGTAAATAAGTATCTATTTAATCAGAAATACATGGTTTGATGGCGAGACATCGAGGTTTGGACGGTGGCCGAGGGCCCCAACTCTAGAGCGCGTAAGCTCGCATGCCCGCCGCATGGTGTGACCGTGGCGTTGCCATGTGTTCTCGGCGGCCTAGGCATGTCTAGTGGGTTGGGCATTCCCCAGGTAGGTGCTAGGAAGAAAATCACAACATAAGATTCTCACGAGGAGACCGATCGATGCTCAAACATGAATAAGCAGCCAAGTGTTTAATTTGCGGTACGGGAAATGCACATGGCTAATGGGCGTGAGTTTTGGCTGAGGATGATCAGTTACTAAGAAGACCGTCTTCACAAATTTTCACCTCAAAAGGAGGAGCCTAGGTGGTACTTGCTTTACAAAGTACCACTTTGGACATAAATCTGAATGTTGAAGCTGGGCTCAAAATAATGAATGGATTGAGCTGGCATTTGGTGGAGGATGGTTATTTGGGCATAGGAAAGCATTGAGAAAATGGATACCATTTGGACATGCCAAAGTGGTACTTCCTTCACAAAGTGCTGCTCTAAATGTAATAGGAAAATGAATATTTTCGAATTATTTTGAACTAGGCAAGGAATGTTTTGACATATTTGATGAAGATATGATCCAAAACATTTATGAGATTTTTTGGAATTTTGGAATAACATAAATATAGGTTGCTTCACAACCTAGGGCAAAAACTGCCACATGGACATGACACATAGGCAAAACTGATGAGATGGCGCCTAGTCATCACAACCCACCACAATCTACAAGGCTATGACCATCTATATTGGTCATTAACAACTAGAAATAAGGCAGCGGACTAGCACTGTTTGCTTTGTGACCATTTCGTGTAAGGAAATTACGACCTTTCAGACCAAAATGGTCGCAATGGTTTAGGGTTTGGAGCCCCCCGAACAACTTTTGACCAATTGGTCTGAAGTGGTCATAGATCTATGACCAATTCTTCCAGGGTCACTGACAGAAGGTCACTAGTTGACATATTTCTTGTAGTGTCACGAGAGGCGACGACCTTTGTGATTTGAGTACATTTTTCTAGAACCAGCAGCACGTCACTGTGATCAATCCACGCAAGGATGTCGCGACAACGCCTCCACATGTGCCATGTGGCTTCATGAACTGTAAGAGAGACACTGTGTAGCGTGCCATTGTGTTTTGCACATACTCGAAGTACTAGTAAGGTACACGTGCATTGCACACGTCAGATTTTGCAACCAAATTACGAATAAATACCACACTGTAGCATATAAGGTCTGAGTCATATATGCCTGATGTAGACCTTCGTTTAATTCTTATAGTTCATCTCACTCAAAATCAATTAGTTTTTGATAAAAAAACCTAGGGCCTCTTTGATTCGTAGGATTTCCAAAACGCGGGAATAGGAAAATCATGGGATTAGAGCGGAATGTCGTCTTGAATCCTACAGGATGGTACGAGTGTTTGATTGTGCATAGAAAAAACACATAATTCTTTCAAAGAGGTTTGAGTGGATGTGATGTTTCCTATGAAATCTAGTGCAAATGAATCATATGGAAAAATTCCTATGGTTTACAATCCTATGAATCAAACAACCAAGATAGGAAAAAATCCTAAGGATTAGAATCCTCCAAAATTCCTTCGGGAATCCTTTGAATCAAAGAGGCCCTTAATCTATTTTATGATTCATTGAACTGTGCGTTGTAAAGCATAAATTAAAAACAAATAATGGCTATTCAATTAGAATAAAAGTTTGGGCAGTTATGATACGGAAGATTCTAGAACAAAGGAGAACCACTGTTGTTTTGAGATTTGTGCATTATGCTTAAGTTCAACCCTGGAGTCTGCTAGATTGTACATGTGGCAAAATCCGGTGGGGGGCTAGAAGATGGTGCGAGGGGCCGAGTGGAGGGATACTATGAAGGCGTGCACAATTGCGGATATTTAGAGAGAGGGGGCGAGAACGTGCACTGTTGCGCGCAGTGGCGGAGCCATGAAAAATGTCCCATGAGCTAGGGGGCCAAGCATTGTTAATCCTTTACGAGGAGGGCCAATTCATCAACTTAAACCATTTTTACTAGCAATTGTCTAACGATCACATTCATATTAACCTCGATATATAGTGGTGTTAGGGGGGGCAGGGCCCTTGCTGCCCCCTGTCTTCGCCATTGTGCGCGCGTCTGAGAGATGAAGCGGAAGGCATGGATGATGAGAGGGGGCGTTGGATATATAATTAATGTGGGTGTATTAGCTATATATGTAATCCTCTATAGAGAGGTATAGATTGATCGATGTGGACGTGGGAAAGAGGGTGAGACCTCACTAGATATATAGATTGATCGGTTTATGTGAAAAACTATGAAAGACCTAGCTATATACACACACACATACAGGAACATCGATCGTTGCGCATGCACGTGAGAGATAAAGAGTGCCCGATATGATGGAGAGGGGGATGTGTGCGTGTGTGCGCGCGCCTTCATGTGATACCGACCTGAAGAAAAAGATTGAATGTGTGCGATGGATAATGCCGACTGGTAGTGTGTGTGCATGCATGCACGAGAGAAAGTTAGTGGCACAATTATAAAGAGAAGACCAATGTGTGCGTGTAAAAGACTAGGTGAGGTCATAATCAATGTAAAGTTGAATTCAAATATTTGAATAAGAGATCATGATGTTTGAAACCCATGCATGCATGAATATAACGAAGATCTGTGCGGTGTGGTTTGGAAACGAGCATGTTGCAATGTATACACATTGAACAAGGTCAGATTGGTTTGAATTTGAGATACTGATGGCAGACATCGTTTGGCCACATTGCATCCGTGCATGGACACACTATTCTAATTGGAGATGATGGGTGGCTTTCGCATCACATATCTATATCTATACCCCTATATATATATATATTATATTATATATTTTTTACATAGTGTGCGGATAAATTTAACTTTGAAAGATGGTCGTTGGATGAGGCCAATCCGATGGTGCAGAGCTGGCAAATTTGGGCACCACTAGCTGTTGGATATCATCTAGATTCCACCAGATTTTGCCACATGTACAATCTAGAACTCTATGGTTGAACTTAAGCATAATGCACAAACCTCAAAAAACAAGCACTTCTTCTTTGTTCTAGAATCTTCCGTATCAGAATTGCCCAAATGTTTTTCTACATGATTTGTTTTTACTTTATGCCTTACAACGCACAATTCCATGAATCTTAAAATAGATTAGCTTTCTTATAAAAACTAGATGATTTTGAATGAAATGAACTATAAGAATTAAACGAACATCTACATCATGCATATATGACTCAAAGCTTACATGCTATATTGTGGTATTTATTCATAATTTGGTTGCCAAATCGCATGCATGCAATGCACATGTACCTTACTAGTCTAAATGGTGTCTGTCTGTGTGTTGTGCGTGTTAAACACATTGTACGTAGTATATCATACTAGTCTAAATTTTCTATTTTCTTGGGTACACGTTAAGCTTGTTCTCCCAAAATTTCAAGCCGCGCCTTGTTATGCTGAAATTTCAAGCTAGTGTCTCTGTCTATCGTGCTGCGAAACTCCCGCCTCTTCAACCTGCGCCTTGTTAGCTCGAAATATTTAAGATATATCTTTGTCTCGTTGTGCTCCGACAACTCCCTCCATCTGAACCCACGCCTTGCTATTCCAAAATTACAACACGCGTGAAAACTCCCACCTCCTGTGAAATCCCAACACGCAAAATGCCCGTGATACCCCTGAACCGAAAGAACCGCCTCAAATCGGTGGGGGTACTTTTGTAACTTACCCCACATTTTGGACAAGCGCGTCCCTAAGCCATGGTTCCCCACTCCCATCCCATCCGCCCACCCATTCGTACACCGAGGCCGGCAAAATCCGCGAAGCCCCACACCCTCCTCCGTCCGCCACCCAGCCGGAGCCTCTTCCTCGACGACGTCGTCCACAGCAACACCTCGACGCCCCTCTTCCACCGTACCGGATGAGGATCCATCGTCGATCTGGTCGTCCCGCCGGTCCAGCCACCCGGTCCTCCACCTCCAAGGAGCTTCCCCGATGTTCCCCTCATCTTTCATGCCACCTCCATTCCCACACCGCTGTCTTCACCTGCACCACCGGAAGAGCATCATCATCACCATTTCCTCGGATGAAGCTGCGGCCTAATCGCCGCATTTTCTTCTTGATTCGATCTCACGGTGCTGCCGACGCTCGGTCTCGAGCCGACACGGCGCGGCTCCATCCACGGCGGCATCGCCGGCCACTTCCTCCATGGTGTCGCTCCATCGGCGGCGACGTCCATATCAGTAGGAGCCGCTGCTGACTTAGCTCTCGCTCACGCTGCTGCTCTGCTCTTGCTCTCGGTCCCCTGCCTGGTCTGCTCTTGCTCGCGTTGCTGCTCTCGCTCTTGCTCTTGCTTGCGATGCTGCTTTGATTTAGCTACACTTCAGTCGACTGAATCGACTTTTGGGTTAGTCGATTTTCAGGGGGGGGGGGGCTCACCGAGTTAAGGAAGAACCAGCCCAGATGGGGAGGGGCTGCACAAGAGGTGCCCCACTATCTATCTTAGGGTTCAGGGTGGGGCGGTGGTCGCCGGTGGTGGTTGGGCGGTGGCGTGGGGATAACCGAGAAAAGCTCGGCATGTGGGGGCTCTGAGGATGGCAGGCGGTGGCGGACGGCGGTGGGGAGTGTTTTGGCGGGGGACGGCGATCGCCCGGCTTGTGGCGGGGGGCGGCTGTTTGGCCGGTGGTGGCTGGCGGCTCAGGGGGGTGGAGGTTGAAGATGAATTGCAGGCCCTTGATTTCGTATCAAACGGATGCAAAATCGACTGACCAGAGATGAAAAAGTCAGTCGACTGACATGTAGCCTCACCTCTTGTGCATTCCGTTTCGACAGTAAAATTCAGTTTCGACAACAAAATTCAGTTTCGACAGTTAATTTCAGTTTCGACAGTTAAATTCAGTTCCGACAGTTAAGTTCAGAGATGAGCGGCTGATGTATACATCTAGCACTTTGTGGTTATGTATTTTACGTCATCTATTGGAGATGCTATTAGAATTCCACTCAGGTTAGAATTGTCTCTTTTGTCCTGCTTCAGCCTCAGCGTCGTACAACTCACCGGAGCTGCTCCAATGACGAAACCCTCCATCACAGCGGAGTAGTACCTCGGGCTCCATCTCCAAACGCCTAAGATCTTCTTCCCCTCCTCCGACAGCCAAGTCAGCCAGAGCATCCTCACCGGCCAACCCAATCATGCTGAGATCGACATGGCTTCGCCAAAGAGGTTGTACACTTCTTGTGGTTTGACTTAATCTCACCATGCTTCTTTGCATCATGTGATCTTCCAATTCATGTGAACCAAACACCCAGATTGGAAGAAATCCCGTGTTTTTAAATTCTCTGTTTTGCACGTGCATTCCTATCCTATTCATGTCTATTTCCTATCCCTGCATTGTTAGAATCCTCAAATTCAAACAAGCCCTTACACAATTACTTCTGTTACAGATATGTGTCAAAGAAAACCTTGTGTCGTTTGTCCTTCTCCTGCGGTGCTGTGTTACACCCTAGCTCAGCTGCTCCAACGACAGAAGGGTTCACCACAGCAGGGATCCGCTCTCCATACTGTCTTTCGCCGCCTCAGATCTTCTTCCCTGCCGCCGGCAGCCACGATAACTGCATTACCATCATCAACTGAGCAGATGACCTTGAGGACTACACGGGTCCGCTAGAGAGGTCACACTCTTCCGTGTCTGCTTACGTTATGCATCGCTTAATATGATGACATGCTACTTTATCGTCGCGTTCACCTATTAGACTCCGACTCAGGTCCAAACTTATGCTGAAACTTGAGTTTTTAAATGGTTGTGGGGTACATATTGGGGAAGCAATCAGTACTATCTGTCTACTATCTGGTTAATCTCGGGTGTCTACTATGAATTTCATGTTGGGTGCAAACAAACATTAAAGGAGCCATTATCTGTATTTTTTGACTAAAGCTATTATCTGCCTGCTATCATTTGTTTTGGGTCTATCCACAGTTTGCTACCATCACTCTGGATTTGTGCATGCACTCCTTACATAATCTAACTATGTTTTATTCCTATGCATGTCAGTTATTGTACACAATGGAACTGAACATGTAGAGCAAAAGAGACGAGCCTTGCGTGGCAATAAAATTTCATGCCGACATCGCTCCATGGTGGGCGCAGAGGCAGCCCCCCTCCACCCATTTTGGATTGTAATCAAGAGGAAGATAACTGTTACGAGGGGATTGTAAGGTAAGACCGCTCCTATTTACCCCATGAGGTCTTCGCTCTAACTTGGCATGCTGATGTTGGTAATATCTTGCATATGGTGTCTTGCATTGCTTACTGTATACATTAAAGATGTCATCTGCTTAGTTTAGACATGCTTTGTGTCAATGCCATCTGTTTAGTTTCTTTATCGTATATTTGAATCATGCAATGCCATGTTGTTTAGCCAGGCATCATATATGTGAATTTTGCAATGCCACCCTGGTTAGCCAGTCATCTTATATGTGAATTATATCATGACATCATTTTTATTACGTGTTAAATTTGTCAACAATTTTAGTACATTCAATTACTCTTCCTGTGCATCAGCCATTCGGCACGGTCATGGAAAAATCTGGGGTGGAAACAAGGTCTTCAGAGCAGACAATGCTATCTGACGAAGCGCATGTCTTGCTGGTTACAGATAGCTCCTCAGAGGAGGATTCAGAGACAGATGACCAGTCCTATTTCCCCCGAGGTACATGCTCTAACTTGGCAGGGTTATGATGCTCATATCGTGCGTATGGTATCTGGCATTGCTATATCATTTTCTTAGTTTAGACATGCTTTGTGTGAATGCCACCTGTTTAGTGTCTAATTACCATATATGTGAATTATGCAATGCCATCTTGTTGCAAGACATTATATATGTGAAATATTCAGTGCTATCTTGTTGCAAGGCATTATATATGTGAATTATGCAATGCCATGTTGTTTAGCCAAGCGTCATATATGTGAATTATATCATGCCGTCCTTTTTTTGTATTTCTCATTGCTTTTGTCGACAATGTTTGTATATTCAACTGCTCTTCATGTGCATCAGCCATTTGAATTGGTGATGGAGAAATCTAGAGTAAAAACAAGGTCTTCAGAGAAGACAATGCTACCTGGTGAAGCAGATATCTTGCTGGTTACAGATAGCTCTTCAAAGGAGGATTCAGAGGCAGATGACCAGTCCTATTATCTCCCTGAGGTGTATGCTCAAACTTGGCAGGGTTATATTACTCATATCATGCATATGTTGTATTGCAATGCTTAGTTTTTTACATCATATACACGATATTGAATGCCATCTCCTTAGTTGACACATCTTATATGCTATTGCCCTCTGCTCACTTCCTTAGTATATAAATCATATATTTGAATTATATCATGCCATGATGTTTACATAGACAGCATGTATTTGAATTATCACATGCCAACCCATTTTCTAAAGACATAATATAGTTATATCATCTCATCCTGTTCACATAGTCATCATATTTTGAATTATGTCATTCCATCCGTGAATTATATCATGCCATCATGTTTCCATCGACGGCATGTTTGTGATTTATGGCATGCCAACCACTTTAATAGACACGTCGTATAGTTATATCATGTCATCATGTTTACATAGTCATCATATTTTGAAGTATGTCATTCTATCCTGTTTAGTTAGCCATCATACATGTGAAATTGTGTCATGCTATCTTTCTTAATTAGCCATCATATATGTGAAATTATGTCCTGCTATTCTGTTTGGTTAGACAACATAAATGTGAATTATTTCATGCCCCGTTTTCTTCCCTACTATCCATTGCACCTGTCTATCTTACATTGTATGTACATTCAATTAATTTTCTTGTTTATCAGCCATTTCAATTGGAGGGGGTGATGGCAGTATCTGTGGGAGTAAAAACACGGTCTTCAGAAAAGATCGTGCTACCTGTCGATGGAGATAGAACCACGGTTGTACTTGCCCAAGAACCAGCCCCACCACACATAACCCAGACTCATGCAGATTGTACCCCTACCCAGTTGGACAGAGAACCAGCTACACCCCTTCCCAGTTCCCATTGACACAACACCGTCTCCACCACAGAGCACCCAAACACGAGCTGTTAGTAAGGCAACTGCAGTGCCCAAAGCACGAGGACCACCACTCCGAACCCCAAGTCAACACTTAAAGCAGAAGAAGAATTGTTCTCAGGTCAGGTTCCGTAGCTATGGTTCATACTACTTTGCTCTCGCATCACTGTATTTACTCATACCAACTAATTTCAAATTTTAAGGATGCAATTGAAACTCCAATGGCGCAACAGGTATGTTTTAAACCTGTTTCTTTAACGTGTTTGCTGTTGTAACTTGCTCTATGTTGATTTCAGTTTCAATTGAATAAACAATTATATTCTCATGCCATGCACCTTACAAGTGTTGTTATTGCTATGTAGTTTCCCACACTTATAATCTGTCTAAGCTGCTTTGTCTTAAATAGATATGATTCGAACTGTATCTATCTTGATTTGGCAACATAAACTAGAATGATATAGACCATACAATGACCATACTACATAGATATATGTTTGTTTCGTGCTGTTATCCTGTCCACCTTACTACTGAACTGGTTTACCAAAATGAGTTTCATATACTACATTGTAAACCTCTGATGTGTTTGTTTGTTACTCTTTTAGAATGCGATAAAATATTGGAGAAGAGTACCCCATTATGCAATGGTACACGAAGTAATGTAGATAAGGTTCAAGATAGTGAGACATCCCTGTTGGTCTCCAAGAAAGCTGATAAAAACTATATTGAAGACACTGAGACAACCCCAAAGTCTTGTCTTGATGTAGTGTTTGAGTTACTGGCTACTACTGCTGGCACCAGCTCTTCGAACTCGCTGCCTGAATCAGTTCGGCTTCTTGAGTCTCAACTTCAATTTGAAAGACATCGATCAGATGTTATCGACAGAAGTCAAGGGTGAGGAAGTCCTCGCAGAATTCAGATGCATACTTTACGGTGCAACAACAAGTCTTTGGAGGATTTAAGCGCCAAACAAGAGAAAGTTAATAAGCTTGCTAAGCATCTTGCCGACATTATGGGTACCTGGATATTGTTTCTTGAGCTCTTTGAAGTGGTTTCAGTTCTGGACTTGTTTTGTCATGCGGTTTATATGCTGCTTTGTTCCCTATATTTGCACTGGTGGCGAACTTTGATGCCCAGTTGATGTAATATGTGTAATAGCCGTGATAGCCTAGCGTAAGTTGTTTGCCTATTAATTTCCTTCTTGTCTGGTTTATTTGTTTTCTTGTAGTCAGTGCAGTTCTTTTTCCGCGGTTTGCTAGTGGCCACAATAGCCTATTTTTTAAAACTAGGCCACATTAACCATGGGCTACATATTTACTATAGTTAACATGGGCCTCTTACGGGCCGTAGAAACAATGGGCCTTCTAAGGGCCGTAGAAACAATGGGCCTTCTACGGGACGTAGAAACAATGGGCCTTATACGGGCCGTAGACACAATGGGCCTTCAACGGGCCGTATGATCGGTTGGCCAAACATGGGCCAATAACAGACCACATTATGGCCGTAAATGGGCTAGAGTTGAAATCGTCCGTTCATGGGCCGACCATAACGGGCCGACCATAACGGGCCGTCGTTAACTCGGCTGTATTTGATGACGCTATGAAAACAGCCCAACGTATTAACGGGCCACAAATGGGCCGACTGTAACCACGGGCTGAATTTGGCCCACAAGCGTAAAATAGCGATGTGGGCGAAAGTAAGCGAATCTTTGAAATGAGCCCAAGAATAAATGGGCCCTGAGAAGGCCGAAAGGTAACATGGGCTGGAAACGGTCCAACGGAATAATGGGCCGTCAATGGGTATAAAGTGATACATTGTTCATTACGAGCCAGTTTCACCACGGGCCGTTAATGGGTATAAAGTGATACACTATTCATTACGGGCCAGTTTTACCACGGGCCGTTAATGGGCCGAGAGTAATAAGGGCCTCATATGGGCCAAAAGACGTCATGGGCCATACATGGGCCGGAAGTTAAAACAGGCTGGAATTATATTCGAGGGCCCAGATGACGCTACTGGGCCTAATTCGGATAGGCTGTAAATGGGCCCTGGGTTAGCGGGCTGTAAATGGGCTATATGCGAATAGGTCGTTAACAGGCTTGTCATGGGCCGGCCCGCCACCTTTTGACCAAGTCAAACGGGCCGGCCTTTTCATAGGAATGGGCCTCTGTTGGGCCATGCCACATGTCGATGTATCATAGGCGCTTTGGGTCCACTGAGTGGATGACATCTGTCCCAACGGCGAGCCGACACGTCTTCCCTCCAGCCAACGATGATTTTACACATGGAAAATCCCCATTGGTTGGGGCTGTTAACGGGTTATCGGATCCAAAACCGAACCGATAGCTTAACGGTGTTCCGTTACAGTGGATGCCATGTGTCGGTCACCCTTGACGAAAGCACTTCTGTGACGCGCGATTTTTCGTCATGGAAGTGGACACTTCCGTGATGATAATTTTTGTAATGTCATGGAACACTTCTACGACAGCACATGTATGACTATCTTAATTCTGTCATAAATTTGTCATGGATGTACATGCATGATAGAAAACGTGACCTACTGTGACAAACACGTATCATCACAGAAGTGTATTTTTTTTAGTGTAGGGGACTGGCTGAGCACCGTTTGCGAGTCAACCCGAAAGTGAAACCAGTCAAAGAACATCTTCAACGGTCCGCCGTACAGAAAAGAAAGGCCATTAGCGAGGAAGTGGCTCGGGTCCTGGCAGCTGAGTTTATCCAAGAGATTGACCACTCCGAGTGGCTCACCAACGTGGTCATGGTCCCCAAGAAGGACGATTCACTTCGCATGTGCATTGCCTTCAAGCATATCAATCGGGCCTGCCTGAAAGATCATTTTCCTCTCCCCCGCATCGACCAAATCGTCGACTCAACTGCGGGGTGCGAGTGCTTGTGTTTTCTAGACGCCTATTCCGGGTATCATCAGATCCGACTGTATGGACCTGATGAGATAAAAACAGCTTTTCATCACCCCATTCGGGTGCTTTTGCTATGTTACTATGCCATCCGGTCTCAAGAATGCTGGTGCCACATTTATGAGGATGATTCAGAAGTGCATGCTCACTCAAATCAGTCGGAATGTGGAAGCCTATATGGATGGCATTGTGGTTAAGTCACGCAAAAGTTCCGACTTGTTGACTGATCTCGCTGAAACCTTTGCCAATTTGAGGAGGTATGATATCAAGCTTAATCCGTCAAAATGCACATTCGGAGTCCCAGGTGGAAAATTACTCGGTTTCCTCGTTTCTGAACGAGGGATCGACACAAACCCAGAAAAAGTTAGTGCCATCCTTCGAATGAAACGCCATGTGCGTGTGCATGACGTCCAGAAGCTCACTAGTTTTTTGGCCGCTTTGAGTCGATTCATCTCTCGTCTCAGTGAAAAGGCATTGCCTCTTTACTGACTGATGAAGAAGTCTGACAAGTTCGAGTGGACTCCTGAAGCTGACGCAACGTTTGCAGAGCTCAAAGCCCTACTTTCCACCCAGCCGGTGCTTGCCGCTCCAGTCAACAAAGAGCCTCTGTTGCTTTATATTGCAGCCACTGGACAAGTTGTCAGTAAAGTACTCATGGTTGAGCGGGAAGAAGAAGGTAAAGCCTACAAAGTTTAGCGCCCAGTGTACTATATTTCTGAAGTCTTGACTCCATCCAAGCAGAGATATCTGCACTATCAGAAGCTTGTTTATGGAATTTATCTGACCACAAAGAAGGTTGCACATTATTTTTCTGATCATTCGATTACAGTTGTCAGCAACGCATCACTGTCAGAAATTCTGAACAACAGAGATGCAACTAGTCGAGTGGCGAAATGGGCGATTGAACTCCTTCCATTAGATATCAAGTTTGAGGCAAAGAAAGCAATCAAGTCACAGGCAATAGCAGATTTCCTCGCTGAGTGGATTGAGCAGTGCTACGTCTTGAGCTTGCGTTGGTTTTCCCCGAAGAGGAGAGGATGATGCAGCACAGTAGCATAAGTATTTCCCTCAGTTTTTGAGAACCAAGGTATCAATCCAGTAGGAGGCTACGCGCGAGTCCCTCGTACCTGCACAAAGCAAATAACTCCTCGCAACCAACGCGATAAGGGGTTGTCAATCCCTTCATGGTCACTTACGAGAGTGAGATCTCATAGAGATGATAGATAATATTTTTGGTATTTTTGGTATAAAGATGCAAAGTAAAATAAAAGGCAAAGTAAAAAGCAAAGCAATAATAAAGTGTAGGAAGATTAATATGATGAGAATAGACCCGGGGGCCATAGATTTCACTAGTGGCTTCTCTCAAGAGCATAAGTATTTTACGGTGGGTGAACGAATTACTGTTGAGCAACTGACAGAATTGAGCATAGTTATGAGAGTATCTAGGTATGATCATGTATATAGGCATCACATCCGAGACAAGTAGACCGACTCCTGCCTGCATCTACTACTATTATTTCACTCATCGACCGCTATCCAGCATGCATCTAGAGTATTAAGTTAATGAAAACAGAGTAACGCCTTAAGCAAGATGACATGATGTAGAGGGATAAATTCATGCAATATGATAAAAACCCCATCTTGTTATCCTCGATGGCAACAATACAATATGTGCCTTGCTGCCCCTACTGTCACTGGGAAAGGACACCACAAGATTGAACCCAAAGCTAAGCACTACTCCCATTGCAAGAACTACCAATCTAGTTGGCCGAACCAAACAGATCATTCAAAGAGACTTGCAAAGATAACCAATCATACATAAAATAATTCAGAGAAGATTCAAATATTGCTCATAAATAATCTTGATCATAAACCCACAATTCATCGTTCTCAACAAATACACCGCAAAAAGAAGATTACATCAAATAGATCTCCACGAGAGAGGGGGAGAACATTGCATTGAGATCCAAAAAGAGAGAAGAAGCCATCTAGCTACTAACTATGGACCCGAAGATCTGAAGTAAACTACTCACACTTCATCGGAGAGGCTATGATGATGATGTAGAAGCCCTCTATGGGGATTCCCCTCCCGTGACTCCTAACAGGCCCCAAGATGGGATCTCGTGGATCTGAAAGTTGCAGCGGTGGAATTAGGTTTTTGGATCCGTATCTGATCTATTGGGGGTACGTAGGTATATATAGGAGGAAGGAGTACGTCAGTGGAGCTTGGGGGGACCCACGAGGCAGCGGGGCGCGCCCTCCGCCCTCGTGGCCGCCTCCCTCCTTTCTTGACCGAGGGTTCAAGTCTCCTGGATCATATCTGATGAGAAAATCATGTTCCCGAAGGTTTCATTCCGTTTGGACTCCGTTTGATATTTCGTTTCTTCGAAACACTGAAATAGGCAAAAAAACAGCTAATCTGGGCCGGGCCTCCGGTTAATAGGTTAGTCCCAAAAGTAATATAAAAGTGGAAAATAAATCCCAATATGGTCCAAAACAGTAGATCATATAGCATGGAGCAATCAAAAATTATAGATACGTTGGAGACGTATCAGGCATCCCCAAGCTTAATTCCTGCTCGTTCTCGAGTAGGTAAATGATAAAAGGAGAATTTTTGATGCGGAGTGCTACTTGGCATAATTTCAATGTAACTCTTCTTAATTGTGGTATGAATATTCAGATTCGAAAGATTCAAGACAAAGGTTTAATATTGACATAAAAATAATAATACTTCAAGCATACTAACAAAGCAATTATGTCTTCTCAAAATAACATGGCCAAAGAAAGTTAACCCTACAAAATCATATAGTCTGGCTATGCTCTATCTTCACCACACAAAGTATTTAAATCATGCACAACCCCGATGACAAGCCAAGCAATTGTTTCATACTTTTGACATTCTAAAAACCTTTTCAATCTTCACGCAATACATGAGCGTGAGCCATGGATATAGCACTATATGTGGAATAGAATGGTGGTTGTGGAGAAGACAAAAAGGGAGAAGATAGCCTCACATCAACTAGGCATATCAACGGGCTATGGAGATGCCCATCAATAGATATCAATGTGAGTGAGTAGGGATGGCCATGCAACGGATGCACTAGAGCTATAAGTATATGAAAGCTCAACAAAAGAAACTAAGTGGGTGTGCATCCAACTCGCTTGCTCACGAAGACCTAGGGCAATTTGAGGAAGCCCATCATTGGAATATACAAGCCAAGTTCTATAATGAAAAATTCCCACTAGTATATCAAAGTGACGAAACGAGAGACTCTCTATTATGAAAATCATGGTGCTACTTTGAAGCTCAAGTGTGGTAAAAGGATAGTAACATTGTCCCTTCTCTCTTTTTCTCTCATTTTTTATTTGGGCCTTTTCTCTTTTTTTTATGGCCTCTTTTCTTTTCTCTTTTATTTTTATTTTTCGTCCGGAGTCTCATCCCGACTTATGGGGGAATCATAGTCTCCATCATCCTTTCCTCACTTGGGACAATGCTCTAAAAATGATGATCATCACACTTTTATTTACTTACAACTCAACAATTACAACTCAATACTTAGAACAAAATAAGACTCTATGTGTATGCCTCCGGCGGTGTACTGGGATATGCAATGATTCATGAGTGACATGTATGAAATAATTATGAACGGTGGCTTTGCCACAAATACGATGTCAACTACATGATCATGCTAAGCAATATGACAATGATGGAGCGTGTCATAATAAATGGAACGGTGCAAAGTTGCATGGCAATATTATCTCGGAATGGCTATGGAAATGCCATGATAGGTAGGTATGGTGTCTGTTTTGAGGAAGGTTTATGGTGGGTGTATGATACCGGTGAAAAGTGCACGGTATTAGAAAGGCTAGCAATGGTGGAAGGGTGAGAAAAGTGCGTATAATCCATGAACTCAATATTAGTCATAAAGAACTCATATACTTATTGCAAAAATCTACAAGTTATCAAAGCAAAGTATTACGCGCATGCTCCTAGGGGGATAGATTGGGAGGAAAAGACCATCGCTCGTCCCCGACCGCCACTCATAAGGAAGACAATCAATAAATAAATCATGCTCTGACTTCATCACATAACGGTTCACCATACGTGCATGCTACGGGAATCACAAACTTTAACACAAGCATGACTCTAATATTACTACCTCCATATCTCAAAACAATTATCAAGCATCAAACTTTTCTTAGTATTCAACGCACTCAAAAGAAAGTTTTACAAATCTTGAATACCGAGCATATTATTATTTTTAATAAAACTACCATGCTATTTAAGACTCTCAAAATAATCTAAGTGAAGCATGAGAGATCAAAGGTTCCTATAAAACAAATCCACCACCGTGCTCTAAAAGATGTAAGTGTTAGAGCAAAACTATATAGCTCAAAAGATATAAGTGAAGCACATAGAGTATTCTATCAACTTCCAAATCATGTATGGCTCTCTCAAAAGGTGTGTACAGCAAGCATGATTGTGGTAAACTAACAAACAAAGACGCAAATAATACATGCTCCAAGCAAAACACATATCATGTAGTGAATAAAAATATAGCTCCAAGTAAAGTTACCTATGGAAGTGGACGAAAGAGGGGATGCCTTCCGGGGCATCCCCAAGCTTTGAATTTTGTGTCCTTAGATTATCTTGGGGGTGCCAATGGCATCCCCAAGCTTAGGCTCTTTCCACTCCTTGTTCCATAATCCATCAAAAGATTTCACCCAAAACTTGAAAACTTCACAACACAAAACTCAACAGAAATCTCGTGAGCTCCGTTAGCGAAAGGAAACAAAAGACCACTTCAAGGTACTGTAATTAACTCATTATTTATTTATATTGGTGTTAAACCTACTGTATTCCAACTTCTCTATGGTTTATAAACTATTTTACTAGCGATAGATTCATCAAAATAAGCAAACAACACACGAAAAACAGAATCTGTCAAAAACAGAACAGTCTGTAGTAATCTGTAACTAATCCAACCTTATGGAACTCCAAAAATTCAGCCAAAATAGGAAGACATAATAAATTTGTTTATTGATCAGCAGAAATTGGAATCACTATTTTATCACGTTCTGGTGATTTTCAACAATTGTTTTCGTGAACAGAAAGTTTCTGGAAATTACAGCAAGATCAAATAACTATCATCCAAGAAGATCCTATAGGTTTAACTTGGCACAAACACTAATTAAAACATAAAAACACATCTAACCAGCGGCTAGATCAAAGATTTATTCCTAAACAGAAGCAAAAAGCAAAAACTAAAAATAAAATTGGGTTTCCTCCCAACAAGCGCTGTCGTTTAACGCCCCTAGCTAGGCATAGATAATTTTAATGATGCTCGCATGAAAGACAAGAATTGAAGCACAAAGAGAGCATCATAAATCACGTGACAAACACATCTAAGTCTAACATACTTCCTATGCATAGGCATCTTATAGGCAAACAAATTATCATAGCAAGCAAAAACTAGCATATGCAAGGAAGCGGAAAAAAACAATAGCAATCTCAACATAACGAGAGGTAATCTCAACGTACGCGCGTGTGTGTGAGGCGTTGGCTCTAACTTAACCCGAGCGAGGCGTTGGGCTCTAACTGAACCCGAGCGGTTGCACTGCAGACTACGCGTTACTGAACCCGAGCGATCGATCGATGGCTGTTAACTGAACCCGATCGAGGGATTCCTTCGCTACTGCTGCTAACTGAAGTCGATCGATGCTGCCTCTGGGATAAGCAAAGTGGCGTTGCGGGGGTGGATGAGCAGTGAGCGGTGGCGTTTGCCTCTGGATGAACAGGACCCCGTGGTGTGGAGGGCTGGATGAACAGTAGACGGTGCAGGGGTGCCCGTGGAGGGGTGATTGAAGAGGACCCCGTGGTGTGGAGGGTTGGATGAACAGTAGATGGTGGAGGGGTGCCCGTGGAGGGGTGGTTGAACAGTAGCTGGTGGAGTAGCGCGCGATGGAGGCTGGATGAATAGGAGCCCGTGGAGGCTGGAGGAGGTCGACGGTGGAGATGAACAGTATCCCGTGGAGTCCCGTTTTGCGGTACGCCACACCCTTCCCGATGAACAGGACCCTCGTTTCGACCGGAGGAGGTCCGTTTCGTCCGTTTTGCGGTACGCCACACCCCTCCCGATCAACAGGACCCCGTTTCGACCGTGGGAGGTCCGTTTCCTCCGCTTTTGCGGCACGCCACACCCTCCCGATCAACAGGACCCCCGTTTCGACCGTAGGAGGTCCGTTTCCTCCGTTTTGCGGTACGCCACACCCCTCCCGATCAACAGGACCCCATTTCGAACGTGGCCGGCCGAACACAAGGCCGTTTCCTTCGTTGTGCGGTATGCCAGGCCTCGTTTCCATCACCTGTTCCATCCAAGCCGGTTGGCTCCCACGCGTTCCATTGCCTCTCGATGAACACGACGCATTCCGTGCCTCCCGATGAACACGACGCATTCTGTTGCCTCCCGATGAACATGACGCATTACGTTGCCTCCCCATGAACATGATGACGACGCTGTTTCTCTGTTTCGACCCAGCCATGTACACGAGCCCTCGCCATACGTATGCGCGAGTAGGCGTTCGAGACCCCGTCCGTATGTACACATATGTGGCCGTATTTTCTTTCTTGCACCCTGGCCGCTGGACGTACGTGTACATGCTACGTGCGCGCCTGTACTACGACACGTACACGCCTCTACTACAACGCGTGCACGCCTCTACATCGACCAGTATATATGTACGTACACGTTCGCGACCAGAATGACAACGCTACGTACGCTTCGACCAGGTGGGTCCCGACTGTCAGGCACTTCCTTTCGTGCGAAGATGTAGCTGGTGGGTCCCCGCAGTCAGGGGGGCGAATCGTTTTTTTTTTGCCCGGGCGCACTTCCTTGCGTGCGAAGATGTAGCTGGTGGGTCCCAGCAGTCAGGGGGCGAATCTTTTTTTTTGCCCGGACGCACTTCCTTGCGTGCGAAGATGTAGCTGGTGGATCCCAGCAGTCAGGGGGGCGAATCATTTTGGTCTTTTTGCCCGGATGCACTTCCTTGTGTGCGAAGGTGTAGCTGCTGGATCCCAGCAGTCAGGGGGCGAACCATTTTTTTGCCCGGACGCACTTCCTTGCGTGCGATGGTGTAGCAGGTGGGTCCCAGCAGTCGGGGGGTGAATCGTTTTTTTTTTCGGACACACTTCCTTGCGTGCGAAGATGTAGCTGGTGGGTCCCAGCAGTCAGGGGGGCGAATCGTTTTTTTTCGGACGCACTTCCTTGCGTGCGAAGATGTAGCTCATGGGTCCCAGCAGTCAGGGGGCGAATCATTTTTTTCATGAAATACGGTGGCCCGTCCGGTGGGTCCCCGCTGTCAGGTGGAGGAATAATTATTTTGCACGTAATAAGGAGGCACTTCCTTGCGGCTGCCGTGGACCTAGCTGTCAGCCTCTCCACGTATAGTCCACGTCCGATGGAAGTCGTTCCTTGACCATGTTGACCACGCCGCGCCGAGAGCACCACGGCGGTGGACGACGGCGAGGCCTAGGAAGGGGACGACGCGGAGCCGGGGAAGACGCGACAGTGGATGCACACGCAGAGAGAGTATCGAGGTTCATTTGTTTTCGGCTATGCCGCCGCCGCCCAGAATAACAGGGGGTGTGGGTGAGTGGAGGGATGGCCTGGCCAGCGGTGGGAGTAGTAGGGGGCGGTGAGGCCTCTGCGGCAGCACAGCCGACCACGGGAGGCAGGAGCAGGCGGCACGACCGGAGCTGCTTTGGGCGGCTGGAGCAAGAAGACCAGAGGTTGAAGAAGCGCGACAGCCGTTGGATGGACATCGTATGGTCACTGCAGCTAGAGTCGTTTATATAGACTAAGTTGACAAATCCCTTGGTACGTCAACTTAGTAGGCCCCTGGTCAGTTCGAAGCAGTGCGCCCAGGATGTCGGGGAGGAATCATTTTTTGGGCGGGTGAAGCTAGAATATCCGAGATTGAAGAAGAAGCACGGCATCCGTTGGATGGACATCCAACGGCCACTGCTGCTAGAACCGTGTGTTGACTATAAGTTGACAAAGCCTTGCATACACATCAACTTAGTAAGGCCAGAAGTGTGTGGCAGAGAACTTATAGCCCATTTGAGATTTGTAAGAATGTGTAGCCCATTTTTGAATTCTAATGGAATTTACTACAGCCCATTTATAGTTTGTTCAAAGTACAGCCCATTTCAACCAACCATTCAAAACGGAATTCAATAAAATTTCCCACATTTTGATGGGATCCGAAATATCTTTATCCCGAAATTTCTAGTCAGATTAAATACAATTTCAATATAAATTTATATTACGTAAAAATCCAACGAAACATTGCGCTCGCAACAATTAATGAAATTAAAATTTTCAATATCCAAAAATAATAATTTATAAAGTAATCACGTGTTTGGTGCATTTTTTTATAGTTACTGCTCAGTTTTTACTATTACATCCCATTTATTATTTCTTAAAGCCCATTTTCTTGTTAAGCCTTATGCATCCCTCCTAGGAAAGATTTGCAGCCCAGCGGGGCGGAGAATAACAACTTGACCTTGCATGGGTATTCCTAAAAAAAGTATAGCTGGGCTAGCGATTTTCAGCTTGAAAAAAATTAATATCTGGGCGGGATATCTGGCCTGGGATAGACGGGCCACAACCCGCCAAGTTAATACCCGCAGCGATGTTTTCGTTGTTGTTCAGAGGAGAAAAAAAAAACAATATCTGGGCTAAACATCAAAAAACTCTGCACAAATACTGCTCGAGCTGCTTGGTCCCAGCTGTCGGCCGCTTCTTGTGCAATTCTCTCGTTTATTGACTACTCCAGGAGGTTGAAAATGGTGTGGGACCGTGATGTCAGGAAACCAGGAGGAAGCAAAATAACTTATAAACTGCCACACATCCGTCCTCCGCCCGCCCACCATTGCTATATAAACTGCTTCGCCGGCCATAGCCGCAGTCATCCGCATCCGTTCCCTTTCTCCTGTCCATACCACTACTGCCCACTGATACGTCTCCAACGTATCTATAATTTTTTATTGCTCCATGCTATATTATCTACTGTTTTGGGCAATATTGGGCTTTATTTTCCACTTTTATATTACTTTTGGGACTAACCTATTAACCGGAGGCCCAACCCAGATGTCGGTGGGAACGACACCTATGGGATCACAAGAATCCCTACTACGGTCGCGGGGCGCGGGGTCGTGAGAAGAGCGGATCAAACAGATAGCACACAGTTTCCTTATCCAGGTTTGGGCTGCGAGGATGCGTAAAACCCTACTCCTGCTTTGGTAGTTTGTTTATCTGTGTTCTTGAACTAGCAATGGGGCGTGAGGAGGTCCAAAAAGCCGAATCCTCCTCCTGGCCGCCTTGGGCCTCCTTTTATAGGAAAGGGGTTGCCACGGTGGCACATGGGGAGGTGGAAAGAATGCTGATGATGCGAGTTTTTCTCGCATTACATGACAAGGCGCCTTTAATGCGTCTTGCTTAGGTGTCCTTGCTTTATCGGGATGGGGGAGAGCCTGTCTCGTCGTCGCCGCTCCCTTCGAGGTCGACACGCGCCTACGCCAGCGATGCCCGTGGTGCCATGTAGGCAGGCAGCAGGTGAGGTGGCGCGATGGTGGGTCTCCACGAAGATCCGCTGTCGCCACGCAGTGCCTCGCCCAACTGGTTGGGTCGGCGGCTGCATGCGAATGGTGGTGGAGGTTTGATTGGCGTGGGCCGATGGTGGCCCTAGGGCTGTTCTTGGCAAGGGCCTCGCCGTAGCCCCGGCAAGGGTCTTGCGGGGCCCCGGCAAGGGTCCTGCCGTTGCGCCTGTTGTCATCCCCGGCAAGGCTCTTGCCGGGGCCTTGTGGTCCTCCTTGGCTGGGATCCCGCCAAGGGTCGTCATCTTCTATAGTGTGTATCTGATCTTGAATGTCTTCACAAAGATCTACATGCCACCACGGATGTCTCCCGAATCCTTGCCCCATGGGGGCAGTGGACTCAAGGGTGACTCGCTCCGTAGGTGTGGGGCGAGCTGCCACGGCAAGGGTCTTGCCGGCTTCGCTAGAACCGCCTCCCGGCAAGGATCTTGCCGGGGGAGTCCGCTTCGTCCCCTTTGCTCTTTGTGGTCTTGGTCTTGGCATCGTTCTGCTCCTTTCGAGCTTCGGCCTTACCTTTGGCTCACCTCCCTTGCCTTGCTCAGTGCGGTGGTGCCCGCGGCTCAGACTACCCGTGCACAGTTATAGGGGTACAAAAAGTGTACCCCTCTTTTTGTACACCGACAGGAGCCCCCGGGCCTGGGCCACACGTAAGCGCAATCGCGTCGTTGGGCTAGGCCCAAAAAAATCTTGTGCGCTGGCAGGGGGTGGTTTTTACCATGTAAGTCTCTTCACAAGCTGCGCTTCCCATGCCTCCAGCTGCTCGGCATGGGGGGGCGGCGTGATGTGGGCGGCATGGGTGGGGCTGAGCTGCTTCGCATGCGCCACGTCGTAGTAAAGGGGCGGTTCGCGCCTTCCCCATAAGCGGAGGGCGTGGAGGCACGCCCATTTATCGAGCGGGCCGGCGTGGTATTCAAGGCGTCCACTCCCCACGATCACGGGGTGGGGAGAGGTCGCCTCACCCGTCGCCTTGGTCCCGCACGCCTACCACATGGTTCTCATGCGCTTGGGGTGGCGAACGGTGGAGGCGGGAAACTGGGCCGTCGCGGGCTGGGGCAACGGGTTGGTCCCAGTTCCCTGCGCCTTCCGCGTCTTGATTGGCTGACCGGGGCGGCCGAGCCCCCACCCCGTTCCTTTATAAAGAGCGGGAGGGGGGATGGCGTCCCGCATTCTTCCATCTCCTCCTTCCTTCAGCTTCTACTCCCCCCTCCATCCGCCATGGAGAGAGGGAATCCTGGCCTTTCAACGGTGGCGGCGAGGGTCGCCGCCGACAACGCGTCCTTCCTTCTCTCAGACCTGCGGTGGCAGAGCCAGCCCGAGGGAAGGGGAGGGGCGAGCCGTGGGCGAGGCCGAGGCGCCGGGAAGAGGAGGGGCGAGGCGGCGGCGGTCTCGCCTTCGCCAAGAGTTCCTCCCCCCATGGCAGGCCATGTTGGGGATGACCCTTGCGAGTTCTTCGTCAGGCTGCGCCGGCCGCCTCGCCGTCGCCTTCGTCTCCCGACTCCATTTCGCGGGAGATGGAGCTGGATCCGCCGGAGTCATTGCGGCTGCACATGAGGGGCTGTGGGATCAGCGGTACGCGAGTTCGCGTCGACTTCCCAGCCCCTCACGTGATGTATCTTCGTCGGGGATGGAAGACGTTCGCTCATATCCACCGCTGACGGAGGGCTCACTCTCCATTTCAAGCTGATGGAGGCGGCCTCCTCTCCGTCAAGGTCTTGGGCTCTTGGGACCGGGCAAGGTGCTGCATGGAGAGCTCTTCTGATAGCGAAGACCCCTCCTCGGGCGGGAGTGGCGAGGAGGACAGCGGAAGTGACGATGAGGGTAGCAGGCGGCAGGGTGACGGGTCCGACTAGGTGTCGGGCGCCGCTCCGTGCGGCACCGGTGACCCCATCATCCGTGTCGCCGGCTCCCTGAACTTCTCGGGGTCGTCTCCTTGGGCGGCTGGCGTTGGGAGGCTGCGGAAGAGGAAGAGGGCGAGCGGCAAGGCCGTCAAATCAGAGTACGCGTTCGACTCGTGCTGACGTCCTTCCGCCTCGTCTTCGAGCTCTGCTTCCGGCGCCGCCATCACCATCCAGCCTTCGGACGGCCACCGAGATGTTCTCTTGGTGCCTCCTTCCACCCGTAGCTCGCCTAGGTGCCCCTTCTGCCCTTTTCTCCATCTTGACCTGCCTCCTGAGGAGAGGGACAAGAAAGGGGTTACGGGCACCTTATCTCTTTTTAGCTTGTAAGCCTTTGGGCCTTGACTGAATTTAAAACTTGTAATCCCATCATTCATGTTTTTCATTCCCCATGGGCTGTACCGAGTGGAATGTTTTAATGAAAAAGGGATGCTTGCGGTTCATTTGTTTATGGTAGAACCCACGACAAGGAGTAAATCCTTGATATCTCTAAGATAAACATTTCCTTGCCCGACAACAGGCCCTGCCGTCTTCCCACTTCGCTCGACCTTTCTCAAGCTTTTGGCGGAGGCAGGTATGAGGTGGGTTCAGGCTCCTCGTTTCATCCTTTTGCTGCCGCGACTACGACCAAACCTAGCCCCAGGAACGAGCCCTAGGGCCTAGAGTTTTAGGGGAGCACGGTAGATTTTAGGAAAAAACGAGGTTTCACATACCTCAGTCCATAAGGGAATGCATGATAAGGGATGAAGAACTTATCTGAAGCTGTAGCCCCCGGCAACTCTGGTTTGCCGTGGGTGAATCTTTGCACTTGCAGCCCCCGCAATCTTGGCTTGCCGGGGTCTAGATGCCGGTCTGTCCTCTTCTCTTTTCGTCCTCAAGTGATCCGGCAAGGATATCTGTGAGTCCTTGAACCAAAGAAGACAAAAGAACGGCAAAGGACGCACACTCGACCTCTAAGCTAGGGTCTAGTCGCCGCTAAGCACTATCAACCCTAACCAAGGACGAGACTCGACCTAGCATGCATGCTATAACTTAGGCGCCAGGCTTCATTTATTTATGCTCGGGGTTTGCGCTGGCTTTGTACAAAGGGTTACATGCATCATCGGCAATGCTTGTACAAAAGGTGGCTTGTCGGGGGCCCGGCAAGCCGCGCTACCACGGTAAAACTTGCGAAGATGCTCAATGTTCCGGGAGTTACTCACCGAACGGCATCTTGATCTCAGCGGACTGCACCGGCCCGGTGACTCAGATACCCGATAAGGGCCTTCCCACTTTGCCGTCAACTTGTTGGAATTCTTGGCGATTGAACGCGCCGAAGGACAAGGTCGCCTCCCTCAAGGCTTCGGGCATGAACCTTGCGGCTATGGTAGCGGCGCAAGTCTTCTTTGGTAGCGTGTTGCTCTCACAGCCGCCCAAGACGATCTTCCTCAAGGAGCATTGCGTCATCTTGCCACATTGCTCTTGCTCAAGCTCGTCATAGCGAGTACCGAGGTGACCCGCTTATGAGTTCAGTGGGGAGAACTGCTTCGCCCGTATACTAGGGCAAAAGGTGTCCGGCGGTGGCTCGATTTGGCGTCGTCTGATCGACCAAAGAACCGCCGCAACTCATCAATCCAGCGCCTTCCACTCTTGTGCAGCCTGTCAAAGGTCTTGGTCCTAAGCCTCGATATTTCTGCATTTGCCCTCTCAGCTTGACCATTGCTTGCGGGTGAGCAAGGAAGCGAAACAGACTTTGCTGCCGAGGTCTTGGGTATATTGCATGAAGGTGCGGCTTGTGAACTGTGTGCCGTTGTCGGTGATAACTCTGTTGGGTACGCCAAAACGGCACACTAGTCCCTTGAAGAACTCGACGGCTGACTGAGCTGTGATCTTCCTCACTGCCTCCACCTCCGCCACTTTGTGAACTTGTTGATTGCAACGCACAAGTACTCAAAGCCCCGACAGCAGGGGAAAGGGCCCGAGATGTCGAGCCCCTGCATCGAGAAGGGCGGGAGAGAGGAATGGTTTGAAGGGCTTGAGCTGGCTGATGAAGCTTCTTTGAATGGAACTGACACGCTTCACACCTGGTGACTAGTGTCGTCGCATCCTGGAGGGCGGTGGGCCAGAAGAAGCCTTGCCGAAATGCCTTGCCGGCAAGAGCCCTTGACCCAATGTGGGATCCACATATGCCTCCATGTATCTCCGCCAACAGCTCCAGTCCTTCCTCTCGAGGGATACACTTCAATTTCACACCATTCGCCTCTTTACATGCGGGACGCCATCGATTTAACTGGTACATGGTAGAGCGACGGGCTATTTTTCCGCTTCTTCCTGCTCCTCGTGAAGTTCCCTGCTTGGAGGAATCGGACGGTATGTTGTGCCCACGCTGGAGCACGGGGCTCGACGGCGAGGACTAAAGGCATTTCCTCCGCTATAGGAGCGGCTGTCTCGACGACAAGAGCTTGACGCCCGCCGAGCTGGCCGTCCGTGGCGGGTTTCAAGATCCCGGCAACATCCTTGCCGGCGGCTCCGGGAGCTTCGGCGGGAAAAGTACTTTCGGGCCCTGATTTCTCCTCTTATTCTGCTCTGTTGATGGATCAACGGATGGCTGAGTTAATCGAAGCACAAAGGTACCTGGTTCCAGAGGTAGCTTGAGGCAGCAGCGTTTTGACAGTAATCGGCGATATCGTTCTCCGCTCGGGAACGTGTTCAGCCTCAGATACCGTCAAACGCAGCTCTTCCAGCTTTCTCACTTCATCGACGAGGCCTTCATCAATGGGCTCGTAATCCTTGTTGACTTGCTTGACGACAAGCTGCGAGTCTCCCCGACGATGAGTTTCTTGATTACGAGGTCCGCCATGATCCTAAGACCGCAAGCAGCCCTTCAGACTCCGCCGTATTGTTTGTTGACATCTCCCAGGGAAGTGCATCCGATCACGATTTGAGGTGCTCCCGGTGGGCGCGACAAGCGAGACGCCAGCCCCGGCGCCTTGCAAGGAGAAAGCTCCATCAAAGTACATGATCCAATCACAACTTGCCACCTTGCCGGGGAGAGCAGTCTCTTGGGCTTCTTCGTCAGGCGTTGCAGTCCATTCTGCAATGAACTCCGCTAGGACTCGGCTCTGAATCATCGAAGTACTTTCAAACTTGAGGCCAAAGCTGGACAGCTCCAGTGCCCATTCCACAATTCTTCCCGTTGCATCCGGATTGTGCAATATCCGTTGCAGAGGGAAGCGAGTGACGACAGTGATCTCGTGTGCCTGGAAGTAGTGACGCAGCTTCCTCGAGGCCATAAGAAGGCCGAAGAGCAGTTTCTGCACACCGGAGTACCTTGATCTAGCCCCCTGCAGGAGGGAACTAACAAAGTAGAACGGGTGCTGCATCATTTTCTTCTTCGGCGGCACTTCAACTAGCTGTGTCGTCTCTACATTGGTGGTGTCGGGCTCTGCCGCTGCCATTACCTCGTCGTCAACCTCTCTCTGCGCCACTAGTGCGGCGCTGACCACCTGGTCCGTTGCCGCTAGGTATAGCAGCAACGGCTCCTGTGGCCTAGGCGCAACTAGTATTGGCGCGGAGGAGAGGTACTTCTTCAAACCTTGCAATGCTGCTTCGGCTTCTGGCGTCCACTCCATCGGGCCCGCCTTTTCGGGATCTTGAAAAAGGAAGGGCGCGCTGGCAGCACTCGGAAATGAACCTGCCCATGGCGGCGACGCACCCAACAAGCCGGCGCACATCCTTGATTCACTTGGGTGCTTCAATCTGCTCTATAGCTTTGATTTTGTCCGATTGGCCTCTATCCCATGTGTGACACCAAGAACCCGAGAAGCTTGCGGACGGGACGCCAAAGACGCACTTCTCAGGGGTCAGCTTGAGATTGATCTTGCGCAGGTCTGCAAATGTTTCTTGCAAATCTGGTATGAGGGTTGCCCCGTCCTTGGTTTTGACCACTATGTCATCCATATAAGCTTCCATATTTCTATGGAGCTGGGGTTCAAAACCAATCTGGACCGCCCTTGCAAACGTCGAACCAGCACTCATCAACCCGAAAGGCATCCGCATGAAACAATACGTACCGCATGGGGTGATGAATGCTGTTTTCTCTTCGTCTTCTCTTGTCATGAAAATCTGGTGGTAGCCGGACTAGGCGTCGAGGAATGACAACAGATCACACCCAGCTGTGGAGTCAGCAATCTGGTCGATGCACGGCAACGGGAAGGGGTCTTTTGGGCAAGCCTTATTGATATCTGTGTAATCAATACACAGTCTCCACTTCCCATTTGCCTTGCGCACTACGACCGGATTGGCCAACCACGTTGGATGGAGCACTCCTCTTGCCAAACCCGCTGCTTCCAGTTTCCGGATCTCTTCTGTGATGAACTCTTGTCGTTCCAAAGCTTGCTTTCTGACCTTCTGCTTGACGGGCCGCACATGAGGGCAGACATCAAGGTGGTGCTCAATCACCTCCCTGGGAACACCGGGGATGTCGGAAGCTTGCCATGCAAACACATCGACATTCGCCTGCAGGAAGGTGACGAGCGCGTCTTCCTATTTGTCGTCAAGGGTGCCGCTTATGGTAAAAGCTCCTCCCGTGCCGTCCTCATTGACAGAAACCTTCTTGGTTCCCGGCGGTATGGCCCTGGGCTTCTTGTTTCCGCCGGTGGAGCTCTCTGGCACGTCCTCGACGGCAGCGCTACACTCCGAAGAGGTGCGCTTGCTGGAGTGGGTGTCCGAGGTCTCACCGGTCTTCTTCTTCTTCTTCCCTCCCGGGGTCCCAGCGGCAGGAGCAAGCGCCCTAGTGGTGGCAGCTGCTGCAACTGCTTGCTGGTATAGTTGGTCAGCGCAAATCATCGCATCTTTCTTATCGGAGGGATGGTGATGATCGTCACAGGTTCGCATCTTCGTGGTGTTGTAGGCGTGAAAGCGACGCCGCCATGAACTTGGCTGCTGGCGCCAAGGATCTGTTGTAGGGCAAGGTGATCTTGGCAACATCAAACACGATCCTCTCCGTCCTGTAGTTCAGGTCGCTTCCAAAAGTCACGGGCAGCGTGACCTTTCCCTTGGGTTGGCTTCTTCCCGGGTTGACCCCCTGAAACATGCCCGTCTCTTCGAGGTCTCCATCAGGAATCTGCAGTCTCTAGATCACGGCAGGCGAGATCAAGTTCAGACCGGCCCCGCCATCGACTAGCATCTTCGTCACCTTGAGGTTGCGTATTGTTGGCAAAACCAACAATGGCAAGCACCCGACCGCAGTAGTGTGATCAGGGTGATCCTCAATGTCAAAAATGATAGGTGTGCTGGACCACTTCAGCGGCCTTTGGGCATCAAACGACGGCTCTGCCGCTGTAATCTCTCGCGCCCACTGTTTAAGCCGGCGGTGAGAAGTATGCAGCGAGGCGCCACCGTCGACGCACATGGCCTCTGTAGCTTTCTGAAACTCTTGGTCGCCGGATTCGTTGTCCTCTTCGTGATCGTCGTCTTCTGGCTTTCTGTCACGGCCCCGGGCGGGCCTCTCCTATTGTTTATCCTTGCCGCGACGGCCCGCCTGGCCGCCATGCTTCTTGCCGGACCCCTCAGCACCGTCTGGGCCCTTCTCCTTGTCCCGTCTCTCATACTCAGCCCTCTGCTTCTCAGGAGGAGCTCAACCTGTCGGCAGTCTTGGAGAGCATGGCCTTTGGTGTGATGGATCTTGCAGTATCGCTTGTCGGAGTTTCCTGGCTTCTCGGCAGCCGCCAAGGCCCGGCAGGCAACACATCTGGCAACTTCCTTGCCGGGGTCATCTGCCTTGCTTTTCTTGGTGGAGCCGGCGTCATCAGATCCCTCGATGGCAAGCACGGCTTTACCTTTGCGCTTCCTGTTGCGGCACCGGCCTTTCTTCGTCGGGGCGGCAATATCCTCATCTGAGGAGTCGGTTTCCACGCTGGCATATTCGCCGGGGTACTTCCTTCCCTCTTCCGCTCGGGCACATCTGTCAGCAAGAACATAGAGTTCTGCTACATCTTTCACCTTGTTCATTGCCGCTCTTGGCAAGATCTTGCGGTTACGCATGTTACGATGGAACGCTACCGATGATGGCGCATGTGGTGAACATCGGGATATTGTATTGTATCCGGCTGAACCTCAGATATACTTGCGAAGACCGCCTCCCTTACGGGAATGACATGCAGGTCGCTTGCTTGGCCATGGGCTTGGTGGCCTCCAAAGAAGGTGCCCACGAACTCATGGCACAAACCGACCAAGAGCAAATAGAGTCTACCGCAAGTGCATCAACCATGACATGGCGTTGGGTTTAAGAGCCAACGGAAAGTAATTCGCAGCACCTTATCGTCGCGGGCTCCGCAGCTTGCATCGCGATGGTGTAGATGCCGAGGAACTCGGACGGTGGGTCTCGCCGCTGTACTTTTCGCCCACGTCGGGTTTGAAGGTGCAGTGAGTGGGCCACTGGAACTGTCGCAGCTCATGGGTAAAAGCCGGACAGCCTACCTCGTAAGGTAGGCCTCTGTGGCTCCCGGTGCCGGGTGGCTCACAGCAGGCCCCGCCGCTTTGTTCGATTGGTGAAAGGCGCTCGCGCCGGCGCTCGATAGTAGTTCGAACGTCTTCATGTTCTCGTTCTTGAAGAAATTAGCGCTGGTCACAGTGGGCCCGCGGGTCGTACGATGCTATGGAGACTTCGTCGCCCGTAACGTCGCGACGGGCTGGCATCCGCGGTACCGGGCGAGGAGGAGGTGAGTGCACCGTGGTCGCAGCGCCGCCGGCTTTCCTGCCACTGGTGCGTGGGACTCCGTCGGAGCATCGACCTGGGGGCTCCACCGGACTCGGTTCGTCTTTGTTGGCCACCACAACAAGGCTTCGGATAATGGCTCTCCATTCGTCGAGTTTCCCCGTAGTGGGAGGAAAATAGAGGAGCAACTTCGCACGCACCAGGGCTTCTGCTGGCGTTGGTGGCAGCGAAACCTGCACGGGTCGCGACGCGCTTCGACTTCTGACCATGTCAGAAGGAGCTCTATCACGACCCCGCGGTCGCATGCCATCTTCACCAGCGCCTCGGCGAGCGGGCAGGTCTTCTAAATCTCGGGAGTGGCGCTCGGGGCTCTTTCCGCGGCGACGCCCGGGGTCCTTGGCGTGATTACGCCGTTTGTCACGTGCCGCTTGAGAGGAGCGCGCCGTCGGCGCCGGCGTGGGAGTCTTGGAAGCCCTCGCCGCCTTCGGGCGGGTGGCAGCGATCTTGAAGGCCCGCGCCACCCGCGGAGGGCCTGGCTCCTCCTTTGATTTGGCGGCGGCGGCCCGTTACAGCGCCACGAACATCGCCGCCGCCCAAACTTCGGCTGCTGGGACGGTGTTGGTGTTCGCGAACGGCACCCTGGGTCCTTTCTGCGACCAGTCCGCTGCTCGCCCGCGTCAGGACGGGATGCCCGGCTTCTGACGGGCCAACCGCCACCGTCATCTTCTTCTTGGGCGCCTGGACGATGAAGAAGCGTCGAACTAACTGCTAGAGCCGATTCTCACAACTGCGCCCCCTACCTGGCGCGCCAAAGATGTCGGTGGGAACGACACCTATGGGATCACAAGAATCCCTACTACGGTCACGGGGGCGCGGGGTCGTGAGAAGAGCGGATCAAACAGATAGCACACTGTTTCCTTATCCAGGTTCGGGCCGCGAGGATGCGTAAAACCCTACTCCTGCTTTGGTGGTTTGTTTATCTGCGTTCTTGAACTAGCAATGGGGCGTGAGGAGCTCCAAAAAGCCAAATCCTCCTCCTGGTCGCCTTGGGCCTCCTTTTATAGGGAAAGGGGTTGCCACAATGGCACACATGAGGTGGAAAGGGTACAGTGATGCGAGTTTTTTTTCTCGCATTACATGACAAGGCGCCTTTAATATGTCTTGCTTAGGTGTCCTTGCATTATCGGGGACGGGGGAGAGCCCTGTCTCGTCCGTCGCCGCTCCCTTTCGTGTCGACACGCGCCCTGGCCAGCGATGCACGTGGTGCCATGAAGGCAGGCAGGCAGCTGAGGTGGCGCAGTGGTGGGTCTCCACGAAGATCCGCTTGCCGCCACGCAGGTGCCTGCCCAACTGGTTGGGTTGGCAGCTGCATGCGAACGGTGGTGGAGGTTTGATTGGCGTGGGCCTGATGGTGGCCCTACAGGTGTTCTTGGCAAGGGCCTCACCGTAGCCCCGGCAAGGGTCTTGCCGGGGCGCCTGCTGTCATCCCCGGCAAGGCTCTTGCCGGGGGCCTTGTGGTCCTCCTTGTCTGGGATCCCGCCAAGGGTCGTCATCTTCTATAGTGTGTATTTGATCTTGAATGTCTTCACAAAGATCTGCATGCCACCACGAGGATGTCTCACGAATCCTTGCCCCATGGGGGCAGTGGACACAAGGGTGCCTCGCTCCATAGGTGTGGGGCGAGCTGCCACGGCAAGGGTCTTGCCGGGTTTGCTAGAACCACCTCCTGGCAAGGATCTTGCCGGGGGAGTCCGCTTCGTCCCCTTTGCTCTTTGTGGTCTTGGTCTTGGCGTCGTTCTGCTCCTTTCGAGCTTCGGCCTTACCTTGGCTCACCTCCCTTGCCTTGCTCAGTGCGGTGGTGCCCGCGGCTGAGACAGCCCGTGCACAGTTATAGGGGTACAAAAAGTGTACCCCTCTTTTTGTACACCGACACCAGATTTGTTGTTTTATGCCTATTTCAGTGTTTCGAGGAAAAGGAATATCAGACGGAGTCAAAATGTAACAAAATCAACTGGAGAAGTTATTTTTGGAAGGAAAGCCACCCGATGGACTTGGAGTGCACGTCAGGGAAGAAGGTAGATGCTCACGAGGGTGGGGGCGCCCAACCCCCTAGGGCGCGCCCCCCTGCCTCGTGGGCCCCCTTCGCTCCACCGACGTACCCCTTGCACCCATATATATCTACATATCGTAAAACTTCTAGAACAGAAGATAGATCGGGAGTTCCGCCGCCGCAAGCCTCTGTAACCACCAAAAGTCAATCGAGACCCTATTCCGGCACCCTGCCGGAGGGGGGAACCCTCACCGGTGGACATCTTCATCATCCCGGCGCTCTCCATGACGAGGAGGGAGTAGTTCACCCTCGGGGCTGAGGGTATGTACCAGTAGCTATGTGTTTGATCACTCTCTCTCGTGTTCTTGATTTGGCACAATCTTGATGTATCGCGAGCTTTGCTATTATAGTTGAAACTTATGTTTCTTCTCCCCCTCTACTCTCTTGTAATGGATTGAGTTTCCCCTTTGAAGTTATGTTATCGGATTGAGTCTTTAAAGATTTGAGAACACTTGATGTATGTCTTGCCGTGCGTATCTGTGGTGACAATGGGATATCACGTGATTCACTTGATGTATGTTTTGGTGATCAACTTGCGGGTTCCGCCCATGAACCTATGCATAGGGGTTGGCACACGTTTTCGTCGTGATTCTCCGGTAGAAACTTTGGGGCACTCTTTGAGGTTCTATGTGTTGGTTTGAATAGATGAATTGAGATTGTGTGATGCATATCATATAATCATGCCCACGGATACTTGAGGTGACATTGGAGTATGTAGGTGACATTATGGTTTTGGTTGACTTGTCTCTTAAGGTGTTATTCTAGTACGAACTCTAGGGCTGTTTGTGACACTTATAGGAATAGCCCAACGGATTGATTGGAAAGAATAACTTTGAGGTGGTTTCGTACCCTACCATAATCGCTTTGTTTCGTTCTCCTCTATTAGTGACTTTGGAGTGACTCTTTGTTGCTTGTTGAGGGATAGTTATGTGATCCAATTATGTTATTTTGTTGAGAGAACTTGCACTAGTGAAAGTATGAACCCTAGGCCTTGTTTCCTGGCATTGCAATACCGTTTACGCTCACTTTTACCACTTTTTACCTTGCTGTTTTTATATTTTCAGATTACAAATACATTTATCTACCATCCATATTGCACTTGTATCACCCTCTCTTCGCCGAACTAGTGCACCTATACAATTTACCATTGTATTGGGTGTGTTGGGGACACAAGAGACTCTTTGTTATTTGGTTGCAGGGTTGCTTGAGAGGGGCCATCTTCATCCTATGCCTCCCACGGATTGATAAACCTTAGGTCATCCACTTGAGGGAAATTTGCTACTGTCCTACAAACCTCTGCACTTGGAGGCCCAACAACGTCTACAAGGAGAAGGTTGCGTAGTAGACATCAAGCTCTTTTCTGGCGCCATTGCCGGGGAGGTGAGTGCTTGAAGGTATATCTTTAGATCTTGCAATCGAATATTTTTGCTTCTTGTTTTAGCACTAGTCTAGTTTATAAAAGAAAACTACAAAAAAATGGAATTGAGTTTGTCTCATACGCTTCATCTTTTTAATATCTTTCGTGAGTATGATGGGAAGGAAAATTGTGCCAAAGTGTTAGAAGAAGAATGCATTAAAATGTTTGGCACTAAATATTTGAATGATGAGCATGATTGCAATGTTGTTAGTATGAATTCCTTGAATATCCATGATGCTAATGATATTCCAAGCCACAAGCTTGGGGAAGCTATGTTTGATGAAGATGATATTTTTTGTCCCCCAAGCTTTGATGTGCAAATTTATTATGATGAAAGCATGCCTCCTATCTATGATGATTATTGTGATGACACGTATGCTTTAAAGAATAATTATAACCATGAAACTTGTCATCTTGACCTTAATTCTCAATCATATGATAGTTATTTTGTTGAGTCTGCTCCCACTATTATTCATGAGAAGAATTTTGCATATGTGGAGAGTAGTAAATTTTCTATGCTTGTAGATCATGAAAAGAATGCTTTAGGTGCTGGTTATATTGTTGAATTAATTCATGATGCTACTGAAAATTATTATGAGGGAGGAACATAAGCTTGTAGGAATTGCAATAATATCAAGTTTCCTCTCTATGTGCTTAAATTTTTGAAGTTATGCTTGTTTTGTCTTCCTATGCTTGTTGATTATTGTTCCCTTAAGTTGTTTGCTCACAAAATCCCTATGCATAGGAAGTGGGTTAGACTTAAATGTTCTAGTCATATTCTTCATGATGCTCTCTTTATGTTTCAGTTCTTATCTCTTATGTGAGCATAATTGAAATCATCATGCCTAGCTAGGGGCTTTAAACGATAGCACTTGTTGGGAGGCAACCCAATTATATGTTAGTTTCTTGCTTTTTGGTTCTGTTTAGTAATAAGTAATCCATCTAGCTTCTGTTTAGATGTGGTTTTATGTTTTAATTAGTGTTTGTGCCAAGTAGAACCTTTGGGAAGACTTGGGTAAAGTCTATATGATCATGCTGTAAAAAACAGAAACTTTAGCGCTCACGAGATTAGCTAGAACTTTTTACTGGAGAGTGATATTTAGTTGATTCTTTTTTAAGATTATTACTAGAAAAATTCCTCAGGTCCACCAATTTATTTTAGAATTTTTGGAGTTCCAGAAGTTTGCGTTAGTTACAGATTACTACAGACTGTTCTGTTTTTGACAGATTCTGTTTTCATTGTGTTGTTTGCTTATTTTGATGAATCTATGTCTAGTAAAATAGTTTATCATACATAGAGAAGTTGGAATACAGTAGATATTACACCAATATAAATAAAGAATGAGTTCATTACAGTATCTTGAAGTAGTGTTTTGTTTTCTTTCGCTAACTGAGCTCACGAGATTTTCTGTTAAGTTTTGTGTTGTGAAGTTTTCAAGTTTTGGGTAAAGATTTGATGGAGTATGGAATAAGGAGTGGCAAGAGCCTAAGCTTGGGGATGCCCCGGAAGGCATCCCCTCTTTCATCTTCATTCATCGGTAACTTTACTTGGAGCTATATTTTTATTCACCACATGATATGTGTTTTGCTTGGAGCGTCATTTTATTTTGTTAGTATTTGCTTGCTGTTATTTAGATTAGTGTTTTGCATCTCTAGTTTCAATAAAAATGTCAAGGATATCCTTTGCCATACTTATTTTGCAAGTATGCATGTTGCTGTTTGAAAACAGAAAGTTTACCGCTGTTGCAAAAATTCCTTAGGAAAGTCAGAATGTGATAAAATGTTGAAACCTTTTGCATATTGAGCTCTGATAAATTTATTACAGTGGTAATTTTAGTTCATAATTTTTGGAGTTAGGTAAGTATGATGAATCTTGCATTCTTTACAGACTATACTGTTTTGGCAGATTGCTATTATGTTTGCATTGTTTGCATATGTTTGCTTGTTTAATGATTCTATTTAAGGATAGGAGTATTAATTATGCAGAGGCATTTAGTATGCAATGTTGAATAATAATTTTTGTGATTTGTTACAGTAGAAAATGATAAGGTTTTGCATTGGTTTATACTCACCTATCTCACGAGTTCTTGTTGAGTTTGTTGTGAATGAAGCTTTTGATAAAAAGAGAAACCATGATATGAGAGGAATTAAGGAGACACAAAAGTTCAAGCTTGGGGATGCCCAAGGCACCCCAAGATAATATTTCAAGAAGTCTCAAGCATCTAAGCTTGGGGATGCCCCGGTAGGCATCCCACCTTTCTTCTTCAACAACTATCGGTTAGTATCTGTTGAGCCTAAGTTTTTGCTTCTTCACATGAGTTGTGCTATCCTTGCAATGTAGTTTTATTTAGCTTTGCTTGCTGTTTGAATACAATACCAAGATCTGAAATTATTAAATGGGAGAGTCTTCACATAGTTACATAATTATTCGACTACTCATTGATCTTCACTTATATCTTTCGGAGTAGTTTGGCATTTGCTCTAGTGCTTCACTTATATCTTTTAGAGCACAATGGTGGTTTTATTTTGTAGAAATTAATGAACTCTCATGCTTCACTTATATTATTTTTAGAGTCATTAATAGCATGGTAATTTGCTTAATATTAATATACTTGGTATTCAAGATATGTGAAACTTTCTTTTGAGTGCGTTGAATACTAAGAAAAGTTTGATACTTGGTAATTGTTTTGAGATATGGAGGTAGTGATATTAAAGTCATGCTAGTTGGGTGATTATGAATTTAAAGAATGCTTGTGTTGAAGTTTGCAAGTCCCGTAGCATGCACGTATGGTTAAAGTTGTGCAACAAATTTGAAACATGAAGTGTACCTGGCTTGTGCATCCTTATGAGTGGCGGTCGGGGACGAGCGATGGTCTTTTCCTACCAATCTATCCCTCTAGGAGCATGCGTGTAGTACTTGATTTTTGATGACTTCTAAACTTTTGCAATAAGTATATGAGTTCTTTTGACTAATGTTGAGTCCATGGATTATACGCACTTTTACCTTTCCGCCTTTGCTAGCCTCTTCGGTACCGTGCATTGCCCTTTCTCACCTTGAGAGTTGGTGCAAATTTCGCCGGTGCATCCAAACCCCGTGATACGATACGCTCTATCACACATAAGCCTCACTATATCTTCCTCAAAACAGCCACCATACCTACCTATTATGGCATTTCCATAGCCATTCCGAGATATATTACCATGCAACTTTCCACCGTTCCGTTCATCATCATGACATACTTTACTTTTGTCATATTGCCATTGCATGATCATGTAGTTGACATCATATTTGTGGCAAAGCCACCATGCATTATTTTTCATACATGTCACTCTTGATTCATTGCACCATCCCGGTACACCACTCGAGGCATTCATATAGGGTCATATCTTGTTCTAGTTTCGAGTTGTAATCCTTATGTTGTAATCAATAGAAGTGTGATGATCATCATTATTAGAGCATTGCCCAATCAAAAAAAGGAAAAAAGAAAAAAAAAGAAAGGCCAAAAAGAAAAAAAAAGGGCCCAAAAAAAATAAAATAAATAAAAAGGGCAATGTTACTATCTCTTTTTCCACACTTGTGCTTCAAACTAGCACCTTGTTCTTCATGTAGTGATTCTCATATATTGTGCTTCAAAGTAGCACCATGTTTTTCATATAGTGAGTCTCATAAGTTGTCCTTTTCATACTAGTGGGAATTTTTCATTATAGAACTTGGCTTGTATATTCCTACGATGGGCTTCCTCAAATACCCTAGGTCTTCGTGAGCAAGCAAGTTGGATGCACACCCACTAGTTTTCTTTTGTTGAGCATTTATTTATAGCTCTAGTGCATCGTTGCATGGCAATCCCTACTCCTCATGTTGACATCAATTGATGGGCATCTCCATAGCCCGTTGATTATCCTCGTCAATGTGAGACTTTCTCCTTTTTTGTCTTCTCCACACAATCCCCATCATCATATTCTATTCCACCCATAGTGCTATATCCATGGCTCACGCTCATGTATTGCGTGAAGGTTGAAAAAGTTTAAGATTATTTAAGTATGAAACAATTGCTTGGCTTGTCATCGGGGGTATAGAAGTTGGGAACATCTTTGTGTGAAGAAAATGAAGCATAGACTAACTATATGATTTTGTAGGGATGAACTTTCTTTTGCCATGTTATTTTGAGAAGACATAATTGCTTTGTTAGTATGCTTTAAGTAATATTATTTTTATGTCAATATGAACTTTTGTCTTGAATCTTTCGGATCTGAATATTCATACCACAATTAAGAAGATTTACATTGAAATTATGCCAACTAGCATTCCACATCAAAAATTATCTTTTTTATCATTTACCTACTCGAGGATGAGCAAGAATTAAGCTTGGGGATGCTTGATACATCTCCAACGTATCTATACTTTTTGATTGCTCCATGCTATATTATCTACTGTTTTTGGCAATATTGGGCTTTATTTTCCACTTTTATATTACTTTTGGGACTAACCTATTAAGCGGAGGCCCAGCCCAGGTTTGTTGTTTTATGCCTATTTCGGTGTTTGAGGAAAAGGAATATCGACGGAGTCAAACGGAACGAAATCAAGCTGGAGAAGTTATTTTTGGAAGGAAAGCCACCGATGGACTTGGAGTGCACGTCGGGGAAGAAGGAGGTGCTCACGAGGTGGGGGCGCCCCTGCCTCGTGGCCCCCCCTTCGCTCCACCGACGTACCCCTTGCACCCATATATACCTACGTATTGTAAAACTTCCAGAACAGAAGATAGATCGGGAGTTCCGCCACCACAAGCCTCGTAGCCACGAAAAGTCAATCGGGACCCTATTCAGGCACCCTGCCGGAGGGGGGAACCCTCACCGGTGGCCATCTTCATCATCCCGGCGCTCTCCATGACGAGGAGGGAGTAGTTCACCCTCGGGGCTGAGGGTATGTACCATTAGCTATGTGTTTGATCTCTCGTTCTCGTGTTCTTGATTTGGCACGATCTTGATGTATCGCGAGCTTTGCTATTATAGTTGGATCTTATGTTTCTTCTCCCCCTCTACTCTCTTGTAATGGATTGAGTTTCCCCTTTGAAGTTATGTTATCGGATTCAGTCTTTAAAGATTTGAGAACACTTGATGTATATCTTGCTGTGCGTATCTGTGGTGACAATGGGATATCACGTGATTCACTTGATGTATGTTTTGGTGATCAACTTGCGGGTTCCGCCCATGAACCTATGCATAGGGGTTGGCACATGTTTTCGTCGTGATTCTCCGGTAGAAACTTTGGGGCACTCTTTGAGGTTCTATGTGTTGGTTTGAATAGATGAATTGAGATTGTGTGATGCATATCGTATAATCATGCCCACAGATACTTGAGGTGACATTGGAGTATCTAGGTGACATTAGGGTTTTGGTTGATTTGTGTCTTAAGGTGTTATTCTAGTACGAACTCTAGGGCTGTTTGTGACACTTATAGGAATAGCCCAATGGATTGATTGGAAAGAATAACTTTGAGGTGGTTTCGTACCCTACCATAATCTCTTTGTTCGTTCTCCTCTATTAGTGACTTTGGAGTGACTCTTTGTTGCATGTTGAGGGATAGTTATGTGATCCAATTATGTTATTATTGTTGAGAGAACTTGCACTAGTGAAAGTATGAACCCTAGGCCTTGTTTCCTAGCATTGCAATACCGTTTACGCTCACTTTTACCACTTTTTACCTTGCTGTTTTTATATTTTCAGATTACAAATACATTTCTCTACCGTCCATATTACACTTGTATCACCCTCTCTTCGCCAAACTAGTGCACCTATACAATTTACCATTGTATTGGGTGTGTTGGGGACACAAGAGACTCTTTGTTATTTGGTTGCAGGATTGCTTGAGAGAGACCATCTTCATCCTACGCCTCCCACGGATTGATAAACCTTAGGTCATCCACTTGAGGGAAATTTGCTACTGTCCTACAAACCTCTGCACTTGGAGGCCCAACAACGTCTACAAGGAGAAGGTTGCGTAGTAGACATCACCCACCATGGCTTCCTCATGCTCCAGCACTCTTCGGGACGGGCGGACGACGGACCACAAGGAGATGGCAGCCATTGTTGCCGACCGGCTGGCCGGCAGGCAGCCGGAGGACGACGACATCCCAATGGAGAACATGGTAGTCGACGATCTAGCGCCAACCCCCTCCTCCACACCATCCTCGCCGGTGCATTGCACCATGACCATCGGCGAGGCCCGTGCCCAATATATGGACAGGGTGAGGCAGATGCGTGAGGAGCAGTTCCGGGAGGCGCAGGCCGACGCCGCCTACAACCACCATCTCCTCCAGGAGCACCTGCAGGCAGAGGAGCAGATCGCCGCGGAGCGGGCGGAGCAGGAGGTGCTACTCGACTCGTACCGCTCCGCCTGCAAGGGCCGCCTCGAGCGCTGGCGGTACCGCATGCGGGTGGCGGAGGCTGCGGCCGCCTACAAAGAAGCTAGCAAAGAGGGCGATGAAGCGGGTGAGGCGCTGTTTGGCGAGACTGAGGACGAGGCAGAGGATGATGCCGGCTCCGACGAGTCCTCGCTCCGCTGGCATCGACGAGGCCCTGCTCCGCCAAGGCCTCGCGGCGCCAACAACGAGGCAGAGGACACCGCCGGCTCCGCCGAGGCCCCGCCCCGCCAACAATGAGGCAGAGAACATCGTCGGCTCAGCCGAGGCCCCACCCTGTCGGCAACGTGGGGGAGGATTTCCACCGCTCCGCTGAGGCGCCGCCCGCCGGCAACGAGACAGAGGACATCGTCGGCTCCGCCGAGGCCCCTCCCTGCTGCCAACAAGGCCGCGCCACATAGAAAACGAGGAAGAGTAGAACACGGTAGGTCGCCGCCGCTCGGGTCCAAGTAAGGCCACCGCTGCTACCCTCCGGTTGAAGCCAAGCTAGGCGGGTTGACCATTGACGTCCGGTTAGCTTCTTGGCGGAAACATGGAGTCGGAGAGCTGCGCTGGAGAAGAACGCTGCTTCTACTTAACTGCTGGTGCAGTTGGCTGACTGACACGTGGGCCCAACAGGCCACATGTCAGTTACACAACTGCACCTGCAGTTAAGTCACTGAAGCTTCTGTTCGGCTCAGCCGGACACAAGTGTGTAGCTTCGGTTAATTAATTATACCTCCAGCGCACCCCTTTTTAGTTGAAGAATGTATGAAATGTAATGAAATCCGGCATGTTTATATGAAATCCGACCATGTATTAATGAATTTATTTCAATTAGTTCGAATTCCTGTATCACTGGCATTGGATGAACATGCAAAACAATACATACTAGCATTATTCCCAGGGTGATCACCTCATTTGCAGCAATTTCACATGTACTCCCTCCGGTCCTTTCTAGCCTGCATACAAGTTTTGTCTGCAGTCAAAGTATCTCTACTTTGACCAATCTTATACAAAAAAGTATGCACTTTCACAATGTGCGAAGTAAAAGGAAATGATGAGTACAAAGAGTTTGAGCAGCTTTTTAGCGTTTGTGTACATTGCAATCAAACACACAGGCCTGGCAATTCATAGTGAACATTAAAAAAAATCGACGATTATGCATCTCAGCGACTCACATGTCAGAGGAAATATTTACTTCACAACTAAAGAATAAAGAAAAAATTGATCGGCGCTGCTGACAGCAAAGGGCGTCCCATTCGAAAATATCAAACACATGTCTTGCTAAAATCAATGAGCAAAATTTGACAAGGTTGTCCCATTCCAAAATATTAAATGCCTACGATTGTGGAATGGGCAGGGTTTGCCTTCAGTTCGGACATTGACATGGCACCTCGTGCTAAATAAACCAGCTGTTCTTTTTGTGCAGTTCCACCAAATCAACCAAATTCGCGCGTAGCTTGTATGATTTTGCCCTTATATGTTGCAACGCCTTGAACTTATCAGCACCTCCTTTCTTGTGGTGGAAATGAATGATTCGATGTATTCATGAACATTTTGTGCAGTTCCCATTGAAATCAAGCTGAGCACCCTTGTTTGCACAAATACAAAAAAGTGATTAGTATAAAGCAAAATGTACTATGATTTGACAGTTTCAACAAGCACATACATGGTCCATGTAGAGCACACTTTTAGAAAAATGGAACTCACCAGAAAGAATCCTAGAACAACATTGTACTCGCGCATCACAGCAAAAAATGGATATTTGTCAGTCCTTCTGAGCTGAAGTTAGTTTGGTCTTGTGGGGAGTAATGTAACCATCCTTCAACTGCTCCTTCTGATGAGAAGATAGACAGGGCTTCTTCATCCTGGCATAATCGGAACTAGTCACTTCACGTACTCCATATTCTTCCTCAGAGGAAGATGATCCTGTTGTGCAAAGACAAGATGACTACTAAATGCTAGCATCCATGTTTGCTCGAAAAAAAGGAAAGGAAATATTTAAAACAACACAGATGAAGCACTTCTCAAGGACAATACCACTTTTTCATGACATTATCTAAACAGTAGCACAACACCAATAGATATGACAAAGCTCAATCATACGGATGAAATTAGTGGGCGAGTACCAACCGTTGTCAGGAGGCTGATTGTGTAGAGCATATAGATGAAGCACTTCTCCGGAACCATCTGTTGCTATCTACGGGGGTGGCCATGCTTACTATATACTCCTCGATTAGTTTAATGTTTCCAACATCTTCTTGTGCAGTTCCACTAAAATATATGGTATCTTCAAAGAAGATCCATGTTTGCACAAGTAGAGATAATTACGTATGGCATCAAATCAGTGGCAAAACAATTGCTCGTTGCAGCCATAGCAATAAATTAAGATGCAAACCTATATCATTACTTGTGTCATCATAGTTCCAGTGCTTCATTATAGCACCGGGAGTTGATTTTTGTTTTTATTCCATTTGTTCTTCCCCTTCATCACTTGGTTCAATAACAGACAAGCTTCGCCTTCAATGTAGGATTTGGCATGTCAATTAGGGAGCACAAGTATAGTACTAAACTTAATTTTCTGATGGAAGTGGAAAAATACTGGCCAGCAGTTGTGAAATATCCTTATCTTACCTCAATGGGATATTACGATGCACATATAGATTGGAAGTCTTGTCTCCATTTGTGCAGTTCACTAAAATCAAGCAACATTATCGTACAAGTAGCACAAAATATGAAAGCACACTGCAGAATCATGTGAAAGAAGGCTAGTACTAACCTCTCAAGATGCGTAATTCAAACAACTCACAAGAAGAAGATCTGAACCAAATTTGCCTTAACGGATAGGAAGAAAGATCTCCTCTTGTGCAGTTCCACTAAGATCAAGCAATCAAGCAACATTGTCGGTGTGAAATTTTGGTTGAACTGCACAAAACACTCTTAAAACAGAAGTGTTTTGTGCAGTGCAACTAAAGGTCACAATGGCAACAAGGTGAAGTAGATAACCCTGTTTACACAGAGGAGCAAAGGAAACAATTAGTGGTAAATAACGGTGGATGACACATAAGCCAACAAAAAGAAGCATCTACCTTATCTAAATGGGAAAGAAAGCAAGATAGTAGCATTTCTCAAACGGGGGCATTGATTAATATTAACATAGAGATTATATTAACAATAAAATTTGATAAACATGTAATTTGCTTTTAACTGTGGCATTGCATCAATTTTCCAGCGGCATTATTAGAGGGTGTTTGTTTACAGGGACATTTTGGTGTAGGGACTAAAAAAACTCCGTGTCAGTCCCATCTAAACCAAACAGGAGGGACTTTTAGGGACTAAAAGTGGGCATTTGGGACTAAATAAAGAATACCCCGAGGGAGTCTTTTTGGGACTTTTTCCAATAGTTGCCCCTGCCACGCATCGCACCTTGTTTCTATTAGTTCATTACTAGGGGTAACATGGTCTTTTAGCATGTCATTTAATAACCGCTAGTACATGTTTAGTCCCTGGAACCAAGCAGGTAGGGACTAGGGAGTTTTTAACCAAACAGGGCCTTAGATTAACAACAGCTAATGAGTTGCACGGGACAGTGGACACACCAGCACCATGTGCATCTACCGATGTACGGTTGAGGGAGTCCCGGATTAGGGGGTGTCCGGATAGCCGGACTACCATCATCAGCCGAACTATCATCAGCCGGACTATCATCATCGACCGGACTCCAAGACTATGAAGATACAAGATTGAAGACTTCGCCCCGTGTCCGGATGGGACTTTCCTTGGCGTGGAAGGCAAGCTTGGCGATACGGATATGTAGATCTCCTACCATTGTAACCGACTCTATGTAACCCTAGCCCTCTCCGGTGTCTATATAAACCGGATGGCTCTAGTCCGTAGGACACAACAACAACCCTTACAATCATACCATAGGCTAGCTTCTAGGGTTTAGCCTCCTTGATCTCGTGGTAGATCCACTCTTGTAAACATCCACAATATCAATATCAATCAAGCAGGACGAGGGTTTTACCTCCATCAAGAGGGCCCGAACACGGGCAAAACATCGTGTCCCTTGTCTCCTGTTACCATCCGCCTAGACGCACATTCGGGACCCCTACCGAGATCCGCGGTTTTGACACCGACATTGGTGCTTGCATTGAGAGTTCCTCGTGTCGCCACCGATAGACGGATCGCCTCTTCAATCGACAACGACGCAGTCTGGGTGAGACTTTTCTTCCGGACAGATCTTCAGATTCGGGCGGCTTCGCGCTGCGGGCTAACTCACTTGGCCATCTGGAGCAGATCGAAGCTACGCCCTGGCCGTCAGTCAGGTTTGGAAGCCTAAACTTCACGACCGATATCCACGGGGACTTGATCTTCGATGGATCTGGGCCACAGCCGAGCGTGCCGCGCTGTCACGATAGGCATGACCTAACTCTGCCGGCGGACAGCACCATGGAGGCCGCACACGAATCCGCTCCGACCCATAGTCCGGAGCCGATCGCTCGGATCGAGGACGGATGGCTGGACACCGCCTCGGGAGCTACAACTTCTACGGCGATGGAGCCGAACACTTACCTTGTCCCGCATAAAGCTCATGACTCGAGGTGCGGACTCTGCGGACTCGAACCTCCTGCGCCCGCGGTCGAATCCGATTGGGCGCCGATCATGGAATTCACCGCTGCGGACATCTTTCAGCTTTTCGCCCTTCAGCGATATCATAAATTCACTGAAGCATCTCTCGCTATCCGGAGAGCCTGGCGAACTACGGCCAGGATGGTTGGGACGCAGACGACGAAGAAATTTAGAGCCCACCCACCACCCACTTCAGAGCCACCGTCGGCGATTTAACCGACGTGCTGACTACGACTCCGAAGACATCGACGGTATGGACGACGATGCCGGAGACTACCAAGAACCAGTGCCTACAGGACACTGGAAGACCACCTCGTCATACGACATATACATGGTGGACACCCCAAAAGATGGGGACGGCGAAGAAACAACGGAGGCCGATTCCTTAAAGAAACAGCCCAAGCGCCGACGTTAGCGGCGCCGCTCTAAATCCCGCCACGGCAAGAATGGAGATTCCGGCACAGGAGATAATAACACCCCAGAAAGTGCCGAAGACAACCCCCTCCAGCACGATCCAGCGCAGGAGGAGGCAGAAGCAAGCCCTCACGAGAGGGCGGCAGACGAAGAGGTCGAGGACGACAATTACTTACCTCCCTCCGGAGACGAGGCAAGCCTCGACGACGATTTAATTCGTCGTGCACGAGGATCCCGTCGAACAAGAGCGTTTCAGACGCAGGCTAATGGCCACGGCAAACAGCCTAAAGAAAAGCAGCAACAGCTTCAAGCTGATCAAGACCTCTTGGCCGACAGATGGACCGAGGTCCTCGCGTCAAGAGTATGAATGCCCTCCAAAAGTTACCTAAAACGCAAGTTGCTCCCCGACTAGAGGAGGAAGCGTACAAACCTGCATCACCAGCGACACGGCAGACCGACCACCTCGTGGCGCGACAGAGAGGCGTGCAAGCCCTCCACCAAAACCGCACCCTCGCATCGCTCAAAAAGAATGAAGCTACGGGAACGCGCGGACTTGCGGGATATATTGGAGGACAAGGCAAGACAATCCAGATCTATCTATGGATCAAGCGAGCGCCCCAAGACCCACGACGAATACCGTCGCGCCGGATACAACTACTCCGGCCGGGCCGAACATAGCGGACAACGCTCTCTCGAGCTACGTCGCGATATTGCTCAATACAGAGGCGCCGCACACCCACTATGCTTCACTGACGAAGTAATGGATCATCAAATCCCGGAAGGGTTTAAACCCGTTCATCTCGAATCCTACGATGCCACAACAGACCCCGCGGTTTGGATTGAGGATTATCTCCTCCATATACATATGGCCTGCGGCGACGATCTTCACGCCATCAAATATCTCCCGCTCAAGCTTAAAGGACCAGCTCGGCATTGGCTTAACAGCCTGCCCGCAGAGTCAATTGATTTGGGAAGACACGGAAGCCGCATTCCTTGACAACTTCGAGGCACGTATGTGCGACCACCGGATGCAGATGACCTAAGCCACATAGTCCAGCAGCCAAACGAATCGGCCGAGCAATTCGGACACGGTTCTTAACAAAGAAAAATCAAATCGCCGACCGTCCGGATGCGAGGCACTCGCTGCCTTCAAACATAACATCCGCGACGAGTGGCTGGCCCGGCACCTAGGACAGAGAAGCGAAATCCATGGCAGCCCTCACATCACTCATGACCCGCTTCATGCGGGAGAGGATAGCTGGCTGGCTCGCAGCAACAACCTCAGCAAAACGCTGGCAGTCCGGATACCAAGGACCGCAATGGCAGGTTGCGTCGAAACAAAACAAACGCCGCGTAACGGCGACAGCAATGAGGATACGGCAGTCAACACTGGATTCCGAGGCTCCAAGCCCGTCAACGGAAGAAGCCATTCACAAGAACCACTCCGGCCCGCCCAATTTGGACCGAATACTCGACCGCTCCTGTCAAATACATGGAACCCCCGAAAAGCCAGCTAACCACACCAACAGAGATTGTTGGGTATTCAAGCAGGCAGGCAAATTAATCGCCGAAAATAGTGACAAGGGGCTACACAGCGATGACGAGGAAGAGACCCGGCCGCCGAACAACAGAGGACAAAAGGGATTCCCCCCTCAAGTTCGGACGGTAAACATGATATACGCAACGATATTCCCAAGAGGGAGCGAGCGTGCACTAAGGGACGATACGCGATGGAGCCATCGCCCTAAAATTCAACCCATGGTCCTCTTGCCCGATCACTTTCGATCAAGAGACCATCCGACCAATATCCGCCATGGCGGATTCGCGCATTGGTTTTAAACCCAATCGCCGATGGATTTCACTCACGAGTCCCGATGGGCGGCGGCAGAGCTCTGAACCTGCTTTATCGAGGATACAAGGCGCAAGATGGGCATAGACCCTTGAAGGATTAAACCTACAAAGACAACCTTCAAAGGCGTCATACCAGGTGTGGAGGCCAGTTATGCAGGCTCGATTACATCGAAGTGGTCTTGGATCCCGGATAATTTCAAGCGAGGAGTTAATCTTCGACATAGTCCCGTTCATGGCGGCTATCACGCTCTGCTCGGACGAACGCGTTCGCAAAATTCAACGCGTGCCGCATTATGCATACCTTAAGCTCAAGATGCCAGGCCCTCGTGGAGTCATCACGGTCAATGGAAACACGGAACGCTCCTCCGAACGGAGGAACATACAGCGGCTCTCGCGGCGAAATACTGAGCAGCCTTTTAAGGCAATTTTGAGTCCGCCGTTAAACGACCGGACACGCCAAACGCGCCCGAGCAACATCAACCAAGACCACCGGCACGTTCCGAGCACGCCAGAGCAATGCGGCCTCAACCCCAGCCCTCGCAAAATTGTAAGACAAACTCTCCGCAGACATAATTACGCCTGGAGATACCATGGGCATAGGGGGAAAGGCACAACCACAATAGACCCAGAGTGCGGTTCGACCACACCAGGGGCTCCCAAGTGTGTCGCTCTTTTCTCTTTTATTTCTCTCTTTTTTATACAGAACTCTGTCCGGCGGCGAACCTGCCGAACTCATGATGCAACAGCCAGGAAAGGACAAAGGCCGCGATGAACACTCAGGTGGTCTCCATCACGAGCATTAAATTTGTTAAATACAACATTCCGCGGCTTACCACTGGAGGGAGACGCCTTTAATTCGCCCAATCCCTTGCTTTCCGCACTATTTGTATCATTTCGCACTCATAGCATATCTTCTCGAATAAAATGCAGCACTTTTTGCCCATAATTGCATTACCTTATATATATATGTTCATTTACGACATGCACCCGTACATTTTGGTACGGCCAAATACACCAAGGGCTTATGTTCTCCGCATTATGGTGTGATAAAGTCCGAACACTTTCACAAGTGCGGCACCCCGAACTTATAGCATTATATGAATCGGCTCCGAATCATGTCTTGGGTCAATAGTTGGGTTTGCCCGGCTCCCATGTTTGGCACCTTACGCTCCGTTCTATCGGCTAAGGTAGCACTGGGAGAACCATTGCGATTGCGCCCCGGTTGAGCGGGTTAACGCCTCGGTGGAGAAAGCTAAAACTGACTGTCATGATAAGGCGAGAGACTGGTCGCTGTTCGAGAGGTCCTTCGGGTCCTTAAAGACCTACACCGCCGAGCGAAGTTCGGATAATGTCCGACGAAGGCGTGGATAGGGCCCTAATTCGGTCCTCCGAATACTAGGGGCTTCACGAAATTTAAAATTATAGAATTCTATGGCTAAGTGAGAGTGTTCAAGCACTATAAGTCCGGTTGCCTTGTTCGTTGTGTTGAGCGCCTCCTAGATGGACCCAAAATGGGAACAAGAGTGCTCAAGTTTATCCCGAACACCCCAGCACACTCGTGGCATGGGGCTGAAGCCGACGACTTGCCATCTCTCAGATTTAATAAACGGCCGCACTGAAGGTAATATTTTAAATTAACAAGCGTTGCTTAGCGCATATGAACAAAGTTTTCAGCGCACAGGATAACACATTGCGAATTTACTCAATAATTACATCCTTGGGGCACTCATCTGCAATCTTGCGGGCACCTTTCAGGACAGTCTTATAGTACATTTCGGGCGTACGATATTCCTTGCCCGCTGGTGGCGCGTTAGTGATTAGCTTCTCTGCATCCAGCTTGCCTCAATGCACCTTTGCGCGGGCAAGGGCCCGACGAGCACCTTCAATACAGGCGGAGCGCTTGATAACCTCCACCTGTGGGCACGATCCACCAACCGTCAGACGAGGCCGAAGTAGCTCTGTGCATGGCCTCTCCAGCCACAGCCGGACTATGAGGTCCTTCATGGCCAGCTCGGCCACCTTGGAGCTCGACCAGCTGCTTCACTGGTCGCTAGGGGCACGGATGACCGGCCTCAAAGATATCGAGACCGAAGACCTTCTCCGTTGAGCTCCCTCCTCGGCTCGGTAGAATGCGGCGGCATCGGACACGCCATGAGGCAGATCTGCAAACGCCTCGAGAGCTCCGATTCGGGTAAGTAACACGTAATTTACATTCACGTGCTTGCTTTGCATGAAAAATGCCTTACCGCCGCTATATTCCTCACCAACTCAATCTCCCAAGGTACTTATGGGCATCGGCCTTGGCAGTTTGGCACTTTCGAGAGCCGAGGCAAGCTCGGACTCTCGCGTCTTTGAGTCACGCCCAAACTCTCATGCTTTTCCATGAGAGCACAGGAGCTCTTGTTGAACCACCTCCACCGCGCCTCCTGCTTTCTCGCTCTGCCCCTCCGTGGCAGATTATGTTCGTCGCGGACACGGCCTCCTTCGTGGTCGCCACCTCGCTCGTGGCCCCGCAGCACCCATGTTATCCTTGTTATTTTTGTTGCAACCTAAATCCTTTTCTATAAGGTACAAGTTCAAAGTGGTGTTACTCACCTTCTTTGTCCCGAGCTGCTTCTGGCGCGGCCGAGCTCTTGCTCGGACCGCCGACTCTGCTTCAAAGCACCAACCTCCATGATCGGTCGGCAGAGGTCAGCAGCGCAGCCTGCAACCCATATTGACATATTTTTTAGCAACCTGCGTATATCTTCTTTTTTTTTCAGATCCTCATCCGCTTTTCTTCCGAACACCGAACCGAGCATTAGGGGCTACTGTCTATGCGATATTACATTGCATATTTTAACTTCTTACCTCAAAGCCCGATAGAAGGCTATGCGAGCTTCGGTCAGCCCGCTCTTAGCAAGCTGCACTTTCAATCACCGCACTCATAATAGTGCGGTGTTCTTCCTCGATGGAAGCGCTCTGCAGCGCCTCCAACAAATTGCCCGGCGCCTCCGGTTGGACGGAAGCCGCCGGCGTCACGGTCTTGCCCTTCATTCAAAGGGGCCGCCGGCCGGACCCCGGAACCACTGCGGGTTCTGATATGGAGTCCGGCGCAAAGTCCGGGAGGACGCATTGTGGCGCCTATGGAGCCTCCCCCTGATGGGTCCCTTCTTGGGATCCCACCTCGGCGTCCTCGATGTCGCGAGGGGTGGAGGCGGTCGGGATGGAGTCTACATCCGATGGAGCCAACGACCCGCTCGATGAAGCGGGGAGATTATCACTGGCCGGACTACATGCAGCATGCGGCATCAGAATGACACTATGTGACGCAGAAAAAGAAATTATAAATCATTCAGGAATCCGGATACTTACGATCTCGCCGGAGGCCTGGCCCTTGAAGGCCATTCTTCCTCGCCAACGTTGATGTTGGCGGAGCTGTCCGGGGGAATAGTCCTTCCCCTCTTGGACCCTTCGGCCTCCCCTGTTGGGGAAGCCTTCCTCTTCCTCTCTCCCTCCTCTGGGAGAGAGTCCTCTTTCTCCTCCTCGTTTTCGGGGGAGGAGTCCGCCCCGGAGTCGTCGGACACCTGAAAACGGGAACTCTTTCGAGCACCCGTGGCCTCCTTCTTGGCCTTCTTCTCCGCACCACGTGCGGTGCCGAACTAGCAGCCTCGCTAGACAGGCGTCTCTCGGATTTTCGGCAAAGGGCGGGCAGATAATCTGCTCCGCCTTCCTCATCCAGTCTGTCAAAGGAAAAGGGGTAATTAAAACCCGCATAGAGTAAAACTATGAAAAGCAAGTGTCCCGTAAAGGGTAGAATCACTTACCTCGCCGGCTTGGCGCTATGAGCGAAATCCGCGATCTTGATCGCGGATGCGGGGAAACCGGCGCCTTGAACAGCACCTCCAGCGCTTTCGACGTCAGGTCAAGAGCCCGCTCAGCGCCTTGTGCTGTTCCGGATCGAACTCCCACAGATTGAATGCCCGCTCTTGGCATGGGAGAATCTGGCGGACGAGCATGACTTGGACCACGTTAACTAGCCTGAGCTTCTTCACCGGCTTCTGGATACAGGCTTGGAGTCCCGTCAGCTCCTCCGAACTACCCCACAGCAGCCCTTCTCTTTCCGGAGGTGAGCTGCGTGGGGATACCAGATCTGAACTCGGGGCCGCCGCCCATGTAGGGTCACGGCTCGGTGATATAGAACCACCCGATTGCCACCCTTGATGGATTCCACGAAGGCCCCTTCAACTAAAGGACATTGGGCATCTTGCCCAACATGGCGCCTCCGCACTCCGCTTGAGTGCCCTTCACTACCTTCGCTTGACATTGAAGGTCTTGAGCCAAGCGAAGTGGGGATGGATGCAGAGGAAGGCCTCGCACACGATGATAAACGCCGAGATGTTGAGGATGAAGTTCGGCGCCAGATAATGGAAATCCAGGCCGTAGTAGAACATGAGCCCCCGGACAAAGGGGTGAAGTGGAAAGCCCAGTCCGCGGAGGTAGTGGGGAAGGAAAACGACCCTCTCATGGGGCCTGGCGGTGGGGATGAGCTGCCCCTCGTCGGGCAGCCGGTGCGCGATGTCGCCGGAGAGGTATCCGGCGCCGCGCAGTTTGGCGATGTGCTCTTCCTTAACGGTGGAGGCCAACCATTTACCTCCCGCTCCGGACATGGTCGGAGAAGGTTGAGACGAGATGCGCGAACTTGGGCGCTGGAGCTCGAGTGCGCAGAGATGGATAAGCAAAGGAGGAAGAAGGCGTAGGTGAAAAGGTGAATCCTTATCCCTTATATAGACGGACGAAGCCTATGCGTCCCCCACCTGCCTGGTAAAACTCGCTTATCTCCCAAGCGTCACCATCAATGGCGCGGTTGGGTTACCCACGTCCGTATTGATGAGAATCCCGGATTAAGGGGGAACACGATCTCTGCTTCGACAAGACGTGCCAAGGAAACCGCTTCGCTAAATGCGCTGAGGTGGTAGAATAAAAAACGATTTAAATAATGGCTTGGTAGTGGCGTGACGTCATGCCGCAGAAAACGTCAGCAGATTGAACTTGTGTATATATTATTCTCTCTACGGTGGAATGTGGAATTTATTTTGCAGAGCCGGACACTATCCTGGTGTTCACAATCTTCTATCATTTGGAGGAGGAACCCGCCTTGCAATGCCAAGCAATATCTGCGCGGACTTATCGTCATTGAAGCCTGGTTCAGGGCTACCGAGGAGTCCCGGATTAGGGGTGTCCGGATAGCCGGACTACCATCATCAGCCGAACTATCATCAGCCGGATTATCATCATCGACCGGACTCCAAGACTATGAAGATACAAGATTGAAGACTTCGCCCCATGTCCGGATGGGACTTTCCTTGGCGTGGAAGGCAAGCTTGGCGTCTGAGATATGTAGATCTCCTACCATTGTAACCGACTCTATGTAACCCTAGCCCTCTCCGGTGTCTATATAAACCGGATGGCTCTAGTCCGTAGGACACAACAACAACCCTTACAATCATACCATAGGCTAGCTTCTAGGGTTTAGCCTCCTTGATCTCGTGGTAGATCCACTCTTGTAAACATCCACAATATCAATATCAATCAAGCAGGACGTAGGGTTTTACCTCCATCAAGAGGGCCTGAACCTGGGTAAAACATCGTGTCCCTTGTCTCCTGTTACCATCCGCCTAGACGCACAATTCGGGACCCCCTACCCAAGATCCGCCGGTTTTGACACCGACAACGGTGGTCATGCAGAGTCTGTTGCAACAAAGAACAAACAACCAAGGAGCATATTTGTGTTGGTCCCAGTTTTGTTATCTTTAGACACCTTTCCCTATGTGAGCGCAGCAAATCTAGTCCTGCTCAAACTCTACAGCCTTGTCCCTTCCTTTCCTTTTTGAACTAGTACTTTCGCCCCTTCCTTTCCTCTTTGAACCACGTCCTAGATTTATGCGATACAACTTTCCCCACTACTTTCCCACAATCCTTTCCTCTTTGAACCACGTCCTAGATTCATGCTATACAACTTTCCCCCTTCGTTTCCTCTTTGAACCATGTCCTAGATTCATGCTATATACTTCCTCCGTTCCTAAATATAAGTCTTTGTAAAGATTCCACTATGAACCACATACGGATGTATATAGATGCATTTTAGAGTGTAGATTCATTCATTTTGCTCCGTATGTAGTCCTAGTAAAATCTCTATGAAGACTTATATTTGGGAAGGAGGGAGTACAACTTTTCCCACTACTTTCCCCCACTCCTTTCCTCTTTGAACCATGTCCTAGATTCATGGTATACATGCAGCTAGAGCAATGCATGTGGAGTAAGTAAATTATACCTTAAGGTTCTTGGGGCGTGGTTCGGTGGGCGACGGGACGACAACAAAGAAGAAGGGGTCGGAGGCCCTCCCGCGCCGCCGCTGGGTGGAAAGTGAATAGCTGCGCCGGTAGTGGATTCCCTCCCTCGCCGACGGCGACAGCGTTAAGCCTCCTTGCCTTCCTGGTGGACGGATCCTGACGGCTCTTTGAGCAGCAGTGAGGGGAGAGAGAGAGGCCAACAAAGTCTTGTTTAGATCTGGAGAGGGCGAGAGAGTGTGAAGAGAGCAACAATAAGCGCCGAGGCTCTAGCGGGAGAGGGCGAGAGAGTGTGAAGAGAGCAACTACAAGCGCTGAGGCTCCAGCGTGTGTATATATACTGGAGAGAGAGTGTGAAGCGTGCAGACCCTAGAAAACATTTTGACCAGTCAAAGAATCCTCCTGGCAAAAATTATGCTCAAGTGTAGTTATCGAACCCGAGACCTCTAGTTTGATGAGCGAACAGGCTAACCAGCTACACAACCCTCCCGTTATGTTCAACGAGAGGAAAATAACCTTTTATACATTCCTGCATTCGTGTGGCAAGCATGTCATGATTTTTTTGTGTGTGTGGGAGTCATTGGGATTTCAATCATAATCGTGTCATGTGGCTTTGGTGGTAAGACTATCCACAGTGGTGCAGAAATAATGCAGCCTTAGTCACCTTACCTCTCTCCACGTTGTACGTTGGGTCCCACCAGTCAGAGGGTGAAACAAACAAATTAATAAGAAATATTGAAAGCGCCAGTGGTGTATCTTATCTCACATATCTCGCTACTGCTCGGGAACACTGTCCAATTGATCCCTCTGTTCGCTCACGTACTATTTTAAGTGAATCCTTATTATAACATGCACACAAATTTTGGGCACTTGTATTCGACTTAAGTCGGTGTGCCACCAGATCTCAGATACTTACTACTCCCTCGGTCTAGGTGTAATAAGTCACGTTAGAAGGTGCAACGGGACCAAGGTGCGTGCGTGTGCGTGTGTGTGTTTAACAGCATGTGCGTGTTAGAGAGTGCGACAGATCGACCTACTCCTACAGAGAGATGGTGTGTAGTGTACGATTTTAGCCGCGAGAGTCGGTGCATCCTCTCGCTTCGGTGTGTCCGTAGGGACATGCGGACAGCTTCCACGCCCGCCTCGACCAGCCCTGCCCACCCAAAGCCCCTCGATCGCTCGCGTGCTTCCCGCCAAACGGTCAGCGCCGCCCAAAGAATCGGTGGCGCATTCATGCCCGGCAGAGCGGATGAGACCTCTCACCGGGCGCAAGAGTGATGGTTGCTTCGTCCGTCCAACTTCTTGTTGGGTCTATGTGATTTGACGGCTCATTGGTCTTATTCTTGAGGTGGTAGGATGTTGGATGTCCTCGCTTTCGTAAAGGAGGTACTACTACTACTAGATTACATTTTTCTCCATTCTTACAGTGGAGGAGTGCAAGAGCAGTGAAAACACGCAGGCTCAGTGATTACATGGCCCACCTCACACTATCACCGTGCGACACCTAACTCTTTACATAGTACTCCCTCCATTCCTAAATATTACTAGATGAGTCCCGCTGTCATGAACAACGGTATATCTCTGCGCAAAATTATCGATTTCACGTAACTAAAAAAACTCTATAACCGCATAACAAATGTGGTAGCCAAACTAAATAAACTCCCATCATCATTTAGATCATCCCACGTAAGGAAAAAAGATCAGCCAACTCCTACTGCATAATGGGATTATATTTTTCTTTTTGACATGTTAATGGGACTTAAAAGCTCAATTACATGCATGCTACTGGTGCATGCTTGCATGCAGACATGTTGATGTGATTTAAAACCCACTCACATGCATGTGCCATGGTATTTCTGCATTCTTGCATGTGGCTTAGTGCGGAGCCTCTCTCAACGTCTAGATCAGACGGCTATTATGGACTGATTTACTTCATCTAATGGCTACATCAATTTTGATGATGTGGCTCAAGGAGAGGATAGAGAATTCCTAGTAGTGGGGGCTAGCTATTACTAGTAGATAAGTCTGTGTAGAGATTCCACTAGGTGAACTACATACGGAACAAAATGAATGAATCTACACTTAAAATGCATCTATATACATCCGCATGTGGTTCATGGTGAAATCTCTACAAAGACTTATATTTAGGAACGGAGGAAGTTGTCACAGCCCTAGAATTTGATTGCAAATAATTGCACAAGCATCCATTCATCATGTCTAAATTTCTTTGAAAGTTGAAATGGGGATTGTTGAACCCTAGCACCAAATGAATTCAACTAGGTTCAATAAAAATATCTTCAATGAATCTAAATGCCCTTTTAAAAAGTTCATTATTTTTGTTAAAGGTGAAAACCTCTGCCAAAAATGATGCACATATTTCTAAGCCATTATGGATTTTTGAATTAAATCTTATTGTATTTGACTTTGGGCATTTAAAATACTATAAATAATTTAAATGTTCAAATAATGTTGGAACTATTTTTGGGCCACTGAAATAATTCAGCAAGTGTCCATGAATATTTTCAGGATTTTGGGAAATGCCTTGGTATTTTTCCTAAGCTCAAAACAGAGGCAAATAATTAGAAAACAAAAACAAAATTAGAAGAAAGAAGAGAGGGAAACCTACCTGGCCCAAACTTACCTAGCGCCCACCAAGCCCACCTGGGCCTCACCTGTGCTGGCCAGCCCACCTGGCCTGGTGCCAGTCATCCCAACCTTGCCAAGTGGCGGAGGAGGACAACGACGCGCTGCCTGCTGGCACCACGCCACCAGGCTGCCTGCTTGCGTCGCCTGGCCACCGCGATGCCTCGCGTCTTCTCCTCGGCTCCGCCTTGACCCCTTGGACACCACTCTCCCCTTCTTTGCCCTCTCCCTCGTTTCTCTCCCGCTACGGCCGACGCGCCCGTAAGCCGCCGCCGCCGTAATCGACGCCACCGCCTCTCCCTCGCCCCCCTGGAGCTGCCCACGAGCTCCACCTAGTCCCTCTCCTCCTCCTCACCGAGCCGCCCGACGCAGGATGCCCTGCATCACATCTGCCCCGCCATCTTCGCCGCCTCTGCTCCGAGATCACCGGCGGCCGCACGACCTCACCAGTCCCTCCCCGAGCTCGCCGTTCGCTCCCCTGCACTCGCAGTGAGCCACTGACCCTTCTCCCCCTCTCCGTTCTCGCTCTCGTGCGTTGTAGCCGCTGCACCCTGCTCACCCGCATGCGCCGCCGTCTGTGACCACCGCCGACGTGCCTCCGGCCACCTAGCGGTCCGGCCGTCGCGCTCATCTCTGTTCCCGCACCACGTAGAGCACGTAGGTGCCCCGCACGAGCCTCCCCGGCCACCGTAGCGTCGACCCCGAGCTCACCCGAGCTCCGGCGACCGACAAGGTCGACGCCGGTGACGCATCCGGCCACCTCAGGCCCAGCCACTGCCACTACTCGACGCGGACAAGTGCCCACGTCACGTAGACGCCCTCCGCTGGCCATTTGGTCGCCGGAGGAGGAATCCCGACGCCCTCCGCCGTCTCTGGCGTCGCCGGCGACGAGCCGCGGGTCAACTCCAGCGAGTTGACCCGGGTTTGACCCTTGTTTGACCCCCGAGGGTCACTGACGCGTGGGCCCTCCACTGTTAATTGCTAGTTAGGTTTAGTTAGTACTAATTAACCTAGATTAGTGCCTAATCTAACACTAACTAACGCTGTTAGTTAGATGTGTCACTGACCAGTGGGCCCCACTGGTCAGGTTTGACATGGACCGGGTCAGTTGACCGCTGACGTCACACTGACGCCAGGCTGACGCAGTAAATCCTTTTTTGGATTTATTCTTATTTAGGAAATTCCAGAAAATAGTGCTAACTTTTAAAAATCATAGAAATTCAGCCATAGCTCAGAATGAAATAAGTTATATATGAAAAATTATCAAAAAAATCCAATCTATCCATCTGTACTAGTTTCATGCATGTTTAACCAAGTTAACTTGCTGTTTAGTGCAAAACATGATAAAGCACTATTTAAGATCACAAATGAGGTTGAACTTTGAATCTTTGGTTCAAAATAGCTCAAACCCATCTGGTTGTAGATGCATTAGCCCAACACACCCATTTTTTCATGTAATATTCATGCATCATATTGTTGCATTGCATTGATTGTGTTTTCTCTCTGTTGCCAGTATTTGTCCCCTCTCAGTAGACGTGGTTCCGACGATGAGTTCGATGACACCGATGAAGAGCTATATTATCTTCAGAAGTGCCAGGCAAGCAAAACCCCCTTGTTCATTCCGATACAATCCTACTCTCTCGCCCCTGCTCTCTTTTACTGCATTAGGACAACACCAATTCATCTGTTACTTGCTGCGGTAGCTGAACCCCTTTATCCTTTGCATGACCTATCATTGCCACAGTAAATAGATGAAACCCACTAGCATGAGTAGGAGTTGTTTGAGCCCTGAGGTGCCTACTCATTCATGCTTGTTTGTCATGCCTGCTACTGCTTAGAGTTGAGTCGGTCGATTCATCGGGATGAATTGGAATGGTGATGAACATGTCCTACTGTGTGTGAGCTAAGTGTGTGAACACGATTTGGTAAAGGTAGCGGTGAGAGGCCATGTAGGAGTACATGGTGGGTTGTCTCATTCCAGCTGTCCTCAGGAACTGAGTTCTGTGTTTGTGATCCATGAAACAGCTACTACCACACGTTGGGCCCTGAAATATGACCCCTCTCGACTTATTAACCGCCCTTGTCCTCTGTCCAGGAGTTGCAACTAGTTTCTGGTGTTTGTAGGATATGTGTTGGAGGCCGTGCGTAGCGCTGACCCTAGGGGTGGGCTATGATGCGGTAGATACACCGTGGCCCGGTGTACCAAGCACCCGTTTGGTGTCTCGGGAACCCTGCACACATCGTTTGGGGCTGTGAGCGAAACTCCGGCCGGATCTCCTCGCGGATGGAACCCGAATAGGCGATAAACCTGGACTAGAGACTTGTGTGGTTAGTCAGGTCGTGGTCTACACCCACGTCGGCTTTCGCTTGAAGTCTGCCGAGCACATGTCGTTTGCAGACGCTAAGTGGTGGAAACATGTGTGAAGAAGTACACCCCTGCAGGGTTATAAATGATCTATTCGAATAGCCGTGTCCGTGGTAAAGGACTTCTGGGTTGCCTGTATAGTTCATAGACAAGTGAAAGTGGATACTCTAAAACTTGCAAGATAAGTGTGAGTGCTATGGATGGCGTTCTCGTAGGTAGACGGGAGCGGATCCATAGTGGTGTATTGATTGGTGAATATGTGGACTCGTGTGCGCCACCTCAAAAGAGTTTCTTGCAGTCGTAGTTTAGGATAGCGACCGAGTCAAAGCTGGCTTGCTGCAGTTAAACTCCACCACCCCCTTTGTTGATAATGATGCATATGTAGTTAGTTCTGATGTAAGTCTTGCTGGGTACATTTGTACTCACGTTTGCCTATTTTATGTTTTGCAGAGAGACTTCAGTCTCGCTAGTAGTTCCGCGTGGACTTCGACGTTCAGTTTGTTACATAAGCTACGATCTTGTGCCCTCGGCAGGATCTTGTAGATAGTCAGGCTTCTTAGCGTTTTTCATTTATAGTTGTCTGTACTCAGACATGTTAAGCTTCTGCATGTATTTGACTTGTATGCTCTGAATGCTGGGTCGAGAGACCCATGTTTGTAATATCTCGCTCCTCGGAGCCTAATGAATAAATACTTGAGTCGTAGAGTTATGTTGTGATGCCATGTTGTATTTACACATATCGAGCATATTGTGTGTATGATTGAAATGCTTGGTATGTGTGGGATCCGACAACCTAGTTGCTTATCCTTGGTAGCCTCTCTTATGGGGAAATGTAGTCTTGTGCTTCCATGAGCCATAGTAGTCCGCTACTGCCCGGTTCATCGGAGTCTGCTAGCCCAAAGATCGCTGCTCCGGAACACTTGACTGGTTGGCATGTGATTCACCGTTCAGTGTTCTGTCCCTTCGGGAAATGTCACGTGGTGACATCCGAGTCTGCCTAGCCTGCTACAGCCCGGGTTCCCTGAGTCCTGTTAGCCAGTGCTACAGCCCGGATTCGCGCGCTGTTGACCGACATGCTCGATGTTGATTCATGTATGCATGTCCCTATAAGTTAGTGCCACTTTGGGTTGACGACTAGTCATGTCGGCCCGGTTCTCTGTCATATGGATGCTAGCGACACTATCATATCGTGAGCCAAAAGGCATAAACGGTCCGGGCCATGGTAAGGCGACACCCGTGGGAATACCGTGCGTGAGGCCGCAAAGTGATATGAGGTGATACCGGCTAGATCGATGTGACTTGGAATCGGGGTCCTGACAGCTTTGGTATCAGAGCCTGACTGCCTGTAGGATTACCAAGCCAAACTGGTCGAAGTTGTGTCTAGAAATGCTTTAGTTATATAAGGGAATTGATTGTGGAAGGGAATGTAACGCTCTTTTTACTCCTTTATCTTATGCCCTTCTGATCTGAGTCATCCTCTTCTCTTCTGTGGGGATTAAGAACTAGGATTTCTCATCTTTCTATCAGGATCACGTGTTACTAATCCGTAGACTTATAGGATTTTTGGATTCAAGCCCCAGTTCAGTTTATAATACCTCTGTGTGTTCATAGTTGGTCTCGGAACCTTGTTATTGTGCTTCTGAGTGGTTACGCCACCATTTTTGTAGGATGTCTCAAATCTTTTGAGCATTTACAGCCGTTATGCTGTCCGAGTCATCCCAGGTTTCTAAAACAATCTGAAGCATTTGCAAAATCCCTTCCTACCGTTTTGATGTCCATTTGGGCCAGATTAATCACACTAATCGGTGAGTTGAGGTACTCTGTTGCCTCGACATATATGTTGGAGCTATTATTATGACCTTAGGTGTTTTAGGGAGTCACCTAGTAAGCTAGCCATGCTTTATATTCCTAGTGTGATGATTCTGGCCATCATTCTCGAAAGCATCCCGTGATGTTACTAGTTAGCAGGTATTCTATTCCTGGGTTCTTGAACCCGAGATTGACTCTACTTACCTCCTATTGATAGTGTTGCTAGTTCCTTTATGATATTAGTAACCTTGCGATAGTCCTCGAGGTTTGTGGTATTTCCTTCTTCCGAATACCATGAACTTCTTATGGCAGAAATTCTTTGAACCAAAAGATCACAACAAGAGTGCTCTCGATGAGTTCCCTATTCTATATTGTGACTCTGCCAGTCCTACCTCTCTGCATGGGTTATCCGGAAGAAACCTGTTGAACTTGGTTCGACATACTAATCTATGCATCCACAACTCAGAAAGTTATATGTTCCTTGAGTTGACCCTCCTCAGCTGTATTCCGACCCTAGTCTATCAATTGAGAGCCAGGAATAGTTGTGCATTCGCGTTCATCGATGCCTATTATTCTTGTGGTCCGTCAAGCCATACTATTCCGGAATGACTAGGAGATACAAACTCCAGTACCTCATCCATTTCTAGGATTGGGTCAAAGCAGTTGTATTCCACAGATCAAATGCCAATCCAACTTTTTCTCTTTTCTACCCTGGAGTATTACCCCCTTTATGCCAGGATTGTCATGAGAATTGCACCATCTCTCATGAATTCTTGACGCAGTGATACTTCTTGCCATCATTTTTCATTCCTCGGTCCCGTGTTGTTGCAACCGGAATGCCGACAACTATTAAGGCTCAATTTGGTTGTTCCCCATCACATGTTCAGATTCCAAGGTGCATTATCATTGCATGCAACTATTAAGAGAAAATTGACCAATGCATGTACTTTATGCATGCATGCATTGCAATTAATACATTGATAAACATAATTTTTTGACGAAAACAAGAGCATTAATTAGGTGCTTTTGCAAACTATAAAAAATATTCCACCACTCACCATCTACCTTGGTTGGTGAGATTTTTGAATTGAGCCCTATAAACCAGAAAGGAGGGAGTATTTTGGAACAGAGGCAGCTAAAGAAAAAAACGATCCATGCAGTCCCTAGCCCTTGAACCGTGAACCCTGACCAGGCTTCAATTTGCTGGCAACGTTCGAGCTTCCTAATAAATGAAGTTTGCAACCTTTTGACCATCGGATCATTTTGTGCAGTTTCACCTAAATCGAGATGAGCATCCCTGTGGCAAAGAAATTGAAGAAGCGTGATTAGAATAAGATTACTGGGACTAGTTGATGAGACATAAACTCATCACAAATACAAGACGAGAAGCCAGTAGAGGTATGTGCGGGGCAAAGAAGTAGAGAAATATCCACGAGGGAGTGATGTGGGCAGCTGGAGCGATGGTGCAAGCCGGCTGTAAAGGGAGTTGTACACGAGGGACGTAGCTCAATCTTGAGGAGGGCGGCGGAGGCGGCAATCGCCCACGCCGCAGCAAAGTGAGCAAGGGACGAAGGAAACCTCACCGGCTTTGTGAGAGAGAACAGCGGGGACCCCTGATCGGGACGCATCGACAGTGGGTTTCGCCGGCAACGCCACCGCATCTACACTAAGCATCCACCCCTTCCCCAAGTGGACGTGATCCGCCGGGATGTTAGAGATGTGGCCACAGTCGTTTTGCGCGAGAGAGTGTGAATAGAGCAACCCCAGCAAGCAACCATGTAGGTTGGCCCGTCCTAACTATGTATATAGTGGAGCGGTTTCCTTTTCTCTCCATATGAACCTATCATATTGCGTACGTGCCACTGAAGAAAAAAAAACTTTATTTATAAATGATGCGGCACCTACTACTCGTTCTCCTATATCCTTGCGCTTGGCATCTCCAAAATATTAACCTTGCGATTGGCTCTTCGCCTCTTCGGGAAGTCGAGCAATAATGGTAGTGCAGTATATATCGTTACGGCTATATGAGACCGAGCAATTGCTGCACGCCCACCACGTGGGTAGGGTCGAGGGCGAGGAGAGTGCTACATACGGAGCAAAATGAGTGCTACACTCTAAAATACGTCTATATACATCAGTGTTTGGAGTATGTACTAGTAGTTCATATTGAAATCTACTAAAGGACATATATATTCCAAACAATATGATATAATCTCTATAACCAAGGTAGTAGGGACGAGGAGTAAGCGGAGGAGTAGTAAATTTTTCTCCTCGTCCTGCGAGCCACCGCACGCATGGGCGAGGGAGCGGGCGTGGCGGAGCAAGCTTCACCTCATCCTGCGAGCCACCGCGCCTGGGGGGGGAGACGGCGTGCTAAGCAAGCTTCTCCTCGTTCATGAGTTGACGGGACACATCAAAAGTCTTGCCTCTAAGGTAGGCCCCACATGGTTTGCCTCTTTTTTTAACATAACACGTCAAGTCGCAATTTGTTTGTTCACCCGTGGTAGACGATCCTCCCTCCACCAAGTGGACAACCGGTACACGTGCCAAATTACCACGTGGGCTGCCTTTTTCGTACAGAATTGAGCTCCACCGTGTACCCGCGCGGGTGTGGTTGGGAAAGAGACAGGAGTACGTGCGCCGTGCATGCACCTCTTCTCTTCCTGCACGTCCCCCACCTACGTGGGTGTGTGTGTGAGAGATACAAACCGCGTTCATGAGTATTTTTGTTATGGGTGGGGGTGGGGGTGGGGTGGGGGTTGATTTCGTGAATTATTTGTGGGAATATATGTTGATGACATATCAAACAAAATTTTGCATGCAATGTGTGTGAAATGGAGGTCTATCCATATCATACATAGAGGGTCGGGCAATCCACGAGAAGAGAGGGAGGGGTCATAGCTATCGATAGAGTCGAAGAGAGGATCAAGTGGGTGGGTGCGAGATCGATGAAGAGAGCCATCAAAATTGTGTGTGTGTGAAAGTCAAAGATATAGGGTGACTGGCCTACCGGAACGTTAGAGGGCACATGTCAAGTTTGTGTGTGGTAGGGAGACATGACTAGAGCGCTCGATGTATCGGTGTGTGGGGGGAGGGGGTGAGGGAGGGGTAGGGAGAGGCCTAACTATAGAGGTAGAACGACTCGTAGATGTGTTGAGAAGGAGAGACCCAGCTATGTCTTGAGGGAGATCGGTCGACATCCATACATAACTGAAGGACGGGAAATATGATGGGACAGAGAGAGAGAGAGAGAGGAGAGAGAGAGGGAGGGAGAGGGGTAGAGTGCTGGATGGGTGATGAAGTTGCTTCTCGGAGATGGTGGGAGAGGCCTACTAGACAAACTGAGGGTGGAACTGCAATGTTATCAATAAGAGTGGGGATGTGTTTCTGTGTGTGCCTGCGCGTGATAGATCTGTCAGGACGCATCCATGGATGATGAAGGGGAACCATGTGTTTGGTAAGCATACCTAACTAGATCGGTAGATCAATTGTTGTTTGTCGGAGGAAGGGAGAGACACAACTAATGAGGTAGATCGATCGACGTGTGGGTAAAAACAAGTTATAAGGACCTAGCTAGCTATATGTATAGCGAGAGACCGGTCGGTGTACGTCCATTTGTTAGACGCAAATAAGGCCCAGCGAGATGGATATACATAGAGAATGGAGCTAGGTGGTGCGAGAGGCCCAACAACTAGCTTGATAGGGGGAGGAGTGTGCGGTTGTGAGATCGATGAAAAGAAGGGCAAGAGTTTACATGTGTGTCTGACCGTACGAGAGACACGAGGCAAGGACACATAAAGGAGGAGATTGAAGGTGTGTATGTGTATGTTGTAGGCAGGCATCGCTGGAGAGGTTTATCGATCGGTGTGTGTCGGAAAGGAGTTGTGGAGACCCTGGGAGAATGACCTAAAGAAAAAAATGAATGTGCCCGGTGGATAGAATGCCGAGGGAGGGGGAGGGCGAGGAGGGTGTGTGCATGCACGAGAGAAAGTTAGTGGTAGCTACAAAGGTTAGAGGATTGTGTGGGTGTAAGAGACTAACAAAGATCATAATTTGATATGAAAGCGGATTCATATATTTGAACAGGAGATCATAGTGTTTTAAACATTGCATGCATGAATATAGCGGTGATACACGTGCTGTGCACATGTTATACCATAATGTGATAATGCATGGCGTTTGCAACTCACAACTAAATGCCGAACAATCTAAACCATACTATACATCAAACAATCTCACATTTTATTTGAATTTGTGATAATGTGTGTATGCTTGCAGCTTACAACTAAATATTGAACAATCTAAACAATACTATATATCAAACATTCTCACATTTTATTTGAATTTGTGGTAATGTGTGGTGTTTGCAACTCACATCTAAATACTTGTAGGCGTAGGGGGCGGTTGTCGGTGTTAAAACCGGCGGATCTCGGGTAGGGGGTCTCGATCTGTGCGTCAAGGTTGATGGTAACAGGAAGCAAGGGACACAGATGTTTACCCAGGTTCGGTCCCTCTCGATGGGGGTAAAACCCTACTTCCTGCTTGATTAATATTGATGATATGGGTAGTACAAGAGTAGATCTACCACGAGATCATAGAGGCTAAACCCTAAGAGATAGCCTATGATGGTATGAATGTAATTGTGATCGGCCTTCTAAGGACCAACCTCTCCGGTTTATATAGGCACCGAAGAGGGCTAGGGTTTCATGGAGTCGGTTACAAGGAAGGAAATATAATATCCGGATCACCAAGCTTGCCTTCCACGCCAAGGAAAGTCCCATCTGGACACGGGCCGAAGTCTTGAGTCTTGTATCTTCACGCTTCAATAGTCCGGACGTTGTACACAGTCCGGCTATCCGGATATCCCCTAATCCAGGACTCCCTCAGTAGCCCCTGAACCAGGCTTCAATGACAATGAGTCCGGCGCGCAGTATTGTCTTCGGCATTACAGGGTGGGTTCCTTCTCCGAATACTCCAAGGTAATTATCGAACACTCAAACCATGTCTGGATCCCCAAGATGATCCTCGTATGCCACCGTAGAGAGAATGATGTTTCACAAATGCAATCCAGTGACAACTTTTTAGGCAACGCAACGTGTCACTACGGTCAGATCATTATTCGAACCGTCTTTCCACAACCAGCCACATCGCATATTGGGAGGCGGTTTCCTTGACATGTTTTGTCAAAGCAGAGATCGTGCCCCCTCATTACGGGATTCTCATCAATACGGGTACGGGTAATCCCACCACATCATTAATCGTGGCGCTTGGGAAGCAAGCGATTCCCAACGGCAAGTGGGAGGCGACCGCCGCCGCCTCTAAAGGGATAAGATTTCCTCATTTTTACCCATGCCTCCTTCGTTCTCTGCCCACTCTTGCCTCCTCGAGCTCCAGCGCCCAAGCCCAAGTCTCCTCCGCACAGCTAGACATGTCCGGAGCAGGAGGCAAGTGTGTGGCTTCCACCGTCGAGGACAAGCACATCACAGATCTTCGGGCGGCCGAATACTTGGCCGCAGACATAGTGCACCGGCTACCGAACGCTGGGCAGGTCATTCCGACCCCAGGACCCCACGAGAGAGTCGTGTTCGTCGCCCATTTTGTTCGTGGACTGGGATTTCCACTCCATCCCTTCGTCCGCGGGCTCATGTTCTACTATGGGCTAGATTTCCATGATCTAGCCCCGAATTTCGTACTCAACATCTCGGCGTTCATCGTCGTTTGCGAGGCCTTCCTCCGCATCCGGCCTCACTTCGGCCTGTGGCTGCAAATCTTCTGCGTGAAGCTGAAGATTGTTCGTGGCCAACAAGCGGAGTGCGGAGGGGCCATGGTGGGCAAGATGCCTAATGTCACCTGGCTGGACGGCTCCTTTGCGGAGACCGTAAAAGGATGGCAATCGGGGTGGTTCTACATCACCGAGCGCGCTGGGCGCTAAGCGGGCGGCGGCCCCGAAGTTCGATCCGAATCCCCATGCGGCTCACCTCCGGGAAAAGAAGGGCCTGTCTGGGCGATTCCACGGAGCTGGCCGGACTCAAGACATGCATCAAAAGCATGAAGGACAAGAACATCAAGCTTATCAATGTGATCCAGGTCATGCTCGTTCGCCGGATCCTGCCCTGCCAAAGGCGGGCGGTAAATCTGTGGGAGTTTGTTCCGGCCGAACACCAAACGCTCCGGAAGCTCTACAGCATGACGCACAAAGGCGCATGGAAAGTGTTGTTCAAGGCCTCCAAAGTACCTCCTCCCACATCCGAGAACCGTGGACTTCATGCAGCGTGGCCCCCGAATCCGGTGAGTTTTGGGACCACCACCGGGTTTAGTTTTTTCCCAATACATTCATGGAGTAGTTTTAAATATTTATATATATTTGCCTCAGGATTATGTGAAGATAGCGGAGCAGATTGACTTTCCGGCTCCGTTGCCGGAATATCCAGCGGATGCTCTCCTGACGGAGATGCTAGTCCCGGCACCGTACAAGGTGCCGGAGAAGAAGGCCGAGAAGAAGGCCCCGGGGACCAGGAAGGGTCTCTGGCGTAAGGTTGCGTCCGAAGCCTCGTCCGAAGACGACGAGGCGGACTCCTCCCACAAAGGGGAGGAGGAAGAAGAAGAAGACGCCCCATCCGAGAAGGATGAGGGGCCCGGCGAAGCGGGCCAGCGGGCCGGAAAAGGCCATCGGCGCAAGGCCATTATTCCTCTATCATCCGATGACGAGAGACACATTCCTCTCGCGGAGGCGGGGGAATCAAGAAGAAATTCCACCTCCCCGCACTAGGGGGGGAGAAGAGGAAAACCGCCCCGGAGGGGGAGGCTGGGGCGTCCAAGAAGGGGAAGGTAACCCTTCCGGACTATTCCGCCACGGCCGCTTACAGTGAGGAGGGGTGGCTGCCCCGGGGGAAGCCCCCGGTGCGATCATAAGTGCCCACATCCTATCGTGGTTTTACTTCATAGTTTTTGTACTTATAGTGCCGAACATATATGCAGTCCGGCCAGGGCTCACCCCGCGGAATCCTCCTCCGGGTCCCTGAGCGATTCGGTGATAAATTCTCTCCCGACAGCCACTACCCCTCCACACGCGGATGACACAGAGGTGTTGTCCCGAAGGCTCTCAGAGCAGGGGGACGTGACTCTGGAGACGCCCCACGGCGGGATTCCAGATGTCGGGCATGCGGGGTTCAAGATCCCCGCGGATTGCGTCGACGAGAGCCGCAACAAGGCGGACTCCCGATCGAACACTGCCCCGGAACCTCCAACGGTTCCGGACTTGGGCAGGCAGCAGCTCATTAGGGTGGGCGAGCCGCCCGTGCCAAGGACTTCCGTCGCATCAATGGCGCCCGATAGTCTGGTGGAAGCGCTTCGAGGCGCTTCCATGGAAGAGGAGCACCGTACTCTTATGAGTGCGGTGATTCAAAAGGTCGTGTCTGCCAAAAGAGGACTAACCGAAGCCTGCACAAGCCTCCTGACGGGCTTTGAGGTAAGTAATCAAAATGTATAAAATTACCACCCGATAGGTAGTAGCCCCTGATACTCTGTTTGGTGTTCGGAGAGATAAGCCAAACGGAGGGTCAATTATAATTCGCAGGAGTCTAATAATAAGTATTATTGTGAATAAGCAGGTTGTGCTGCTTGCTGCTGCTGCCCGTACTGCCAAGGTTGTCGAACTGAGACGGCACCTGGAGCAGGCGCAGGGAGAGCTCGTCCTCACGAAGAGGAAGATCGAAGAGAACAAGGGTAAGTAATTCCCGCTCTTATGCGTTTAAGGATAGGCAGAATTGATGAGTCTAACACCTAAGTGTCGTGACCATGTAACAGGGGCAACCGCCGAATTGGCGTCCCTGAAAAAGGCGTTGTCCGAGGCCTAAAACAAGGCGGCTTCGTAGTGTAAGGAGCGCGAAAAGCAAAGTGCTAGAGTGGGCGAGGTACAGCAGGAGCTCCAGGACCTCGGCAAGAAGCGCGAGTCCGTGGAGCATGAGCTGAAGGCGAAGGAGGCCGAGCTTGCGAAGGCCCTTGTGAATTTGAAAGATGCCAGGGCCGAAGCCGAGAAAGCATAGCAGGAGATCCAGGAGGCCAAAAAGATAGCAGCGGGTAAGAAATTCATTATGCAAAGCAAACATGTGGAGGAGGCGTATCTTTTACTTACTCGAATACGGAGCTCTCCAGGGGCATTTGCAGATCTGCCATGCAGCGTCTCAGACACTGCGGAGTTCTACCGTGCCCAGGAGGGGAGCTCAATGGAGAAGCTGTTCTGGTCCCAGTATGCTGGGGCCGGTCATCCAATGCCTCTGAGCGACCAACTGAAGCAGTTGATCGAACTCCACAGAGCGGACGAACTGGCTATGAAGGACTTCATAGTCCGGATGTGGCTTGGTGAGCTCCTGCCCAGTAGCTACTTTGGCCTGATCAAGCGGATGGTGGATGCCTGCCGCGGCTTGAAGTGATCAAGCGATCCGTGCGCATCGAGGGTGCCCGCCGGGCCCTTGCCCGCGTCAAAGTGCATTGGGGCAAGATGGATGCGGAGAAGCTGGTCAATGACGGACCGCCGGAGAGCAAGGCGCATCGCCACCCCGAGCTGTACTATGAAGGCGTTATGAAGGGTGCTCGCCTCGTGGCTAACGAATGTACCAAGGACACCATTTTTTAATGAATTCGCTTCTATCATGGTTGTAATTAAATACGAAGTTACTTGCGCTATGTAGCGCTTTTGTTATTTAAAATATTACCTTCTATGCGGCTATTTATAAAATCCTAAAAGTAGGCCAGTCGTCGGCTTCTGCCCCCACGTGACTAGCACTGGGGTGTTCGTGGAAAACCCAGACACTCTTTACCCAAATGTTTGGTCCCTTAAGGATGTGTCCGGCGCAGCGAACAAGGCAATCAGACTATGCGGCTTTATAACTTTCACTTAGCCATAGAAGTCTACAATTTTAAATTTCGGCGAAGCCCCTAGAATCCGGAAGGCCAAATTGGGGCCTATACACGCCTAGATCGGACAAAGCCGATTTATCGCCTAAAGCGGAAAATCTTTAAGGATTTTAAAACCTCTCGAACAGCTACCAGCTCTCGCCACATCATGCCGGTCAGTTTCGGCTTTCTCTACTGAGGTGCTCGTCCGGAAGAACCGGGACACAATCGCAGTAGTTCTCCATGCGCTACCTTAGCCGATATAACGGAACGTAAGGCACCAAAACAAGGGAGCCGGGCTATCCCAACTGTAGACCCAAGACATGATTCGGAGCTGATGCATATAGTGCTATAAGTTTGGGGTGCCGCACTGTTTAAAGTGTTCGGACTTTAGTTGCCATATAGCGGGGCGCCATAACAAGCCCCTGGCAAACCGGCCGCACCAAGGTGTACAGAAGCAAAAATAGAAAATGCTCAAATAAGAAAAATAAGCTGACGCTATATATAATCTCCCATTGACGAAAAATACGTTTAAGCGTACGTTTACAATGGGTGCGTTAAGCAGAGATAAAGTAGGACTATTTGACATGTCCTATCCAGGGGCAGGCTGTGTTCAGGTAGATAAAGCAGGTATAATGATCGTAAATAGATTCCACCTGGGTATTTCCTTCGTGCACAACGCCTATTGCCTCCTTGGATGTCTCTTCCCGTAAGTCCGCATTGGCTCTTTTGAGGATGCTGCGCCAACGCTGATGTCCCGAAAGGTAAGAGGGAAAGAGTATGAAAGTATTTGGCGGTTACCCGCACTATTTATCGAGTCGCTGATGCGCCTCCGCCTATGCCCATGGTATTTGAAGTGCGTAATTGTGTGCACGTGGCACCTAATGCTGCTTTGATGGGGCTTAAGCGCGAGGCGGACTGCTAGTCACGCTCTTGGCGTTCCTCGACGATCTGTTGCGAGGTGCTCGGACTCGCTTGACTGTGGCTCGAAGTTGTTGTCGCGGATTGGTTTGTTGGAGAAGGCGCAATGTACTTCCGCCGCAAGGGCTCTGATATGTTCTTACATTCGTGAGGAGCGGTTCATATTTCCGTTCACCGTTATGACCCCGCGCGGTCCTGGCATCTTGAGCTTGAGATATGCGTAGTTTGGTACCGCATTGAATCTGGCGAATGCGGTTCGTCCGAGCAGTGCATGGTAACCACTTCGGAAGGGGACGATATCGAAGATTAACTCTTCGCTTCAGAAGTTATCCGGAGATCCGAAGACCACTTCCAATGTTATAGAGCCTTTACAGCGGGCCTCTACTCCAGGAATTACACCTTTAAAGGTGCTTTTAGTGGGCTTGATCCTTGAAGGGTCAATGCCCATTTTGCGCACTGTGTCCTGGTAAAGCAGGTTCAGGCTGCTGCCGCCGTCCATAAGGACGCAAGTGAGGTGGAATCCGTGAATGATTAGATCTAGGACCAATGCGGCTGAGCCACCATGACGGATGCTAGTAGGGTGATCCCTATGGTCGAAGGTGATCGGACAAGCTGACCATGGGTTGAATTTGGGGGCGACTGGCTCCATCGCATAGAAGTCCCTTAGTGCCCGTTTTATTTCCCGCTTGGGGATGTTGACCGTTTTCACCTGGGGGGAAACTTTCTTCTGTCCCCCCGTGTTCGGACGTCGGGGCTCCTCATCGTCGTCGCTGTGCAGCCCCTTGTCCTTGTCTTCGGTGTTTATCTTGCCGGCCTGTTTGAATACCAGCAATCTCTAATGGTGTGGTTGGCTGGCTTGTCCGGGGTGCCATGAATTTGGCACGGGCGCTCCAGTATGCGGTCCAGACTGGACGGTCCCTGATTATTTCTTTTGAACGGCTTCTTCCACTGACCGGGCTTGGACCCACTGAATCTGGTGTTGACTGTCGTGTCTTCAGTGTTGTCGCCGTTGTTTCGTCGCTTATGTCTGTTACGCCGTGGCTTGCCGTTATTGTCGTGTCCATCTGAATTGCCAGACTGTGGCGTAGTGCTGCTGCGAGCCAACCAACTGTCCTTGCCCGCGCAAAAGCGGGTCATTAATGTTGTCAGAGCTGCCATGGACTTGGGTTTTTCCTGGCCGAGGTGTCGAGCGAGCCACTCGTCACGGATATTATGCTTGAAAGCCGCTAGGGGTTCGCCGTCCGGACAGTCAACTATTTGGTTCTTTTTGGTTATTAATCGAGTCCAGAATTTCCTGGCTGACTCTCCGGGCTGTTGAGTGATGTGGCTCAAGTCATCAGCGTCAGGTGGTCGCACATATGTGCCCTGGAAGTTGTCGAGGAATGCGTCCTCCAGGTTTTCCCAACTGCCAATGGAATTTGCTGGCAGGCTGTTTAGCCAGTGTTGGGCTGGTCCTTTGAGCTTAAGTGGAAGATACTTGATGGCGTGTACATTGTCTCCGCGGGCCATGTAAATGTGGAGAAGGAAATCTTCGATCCATACTGCGGGGTCTGTTGTGCCATCGTATGATTCGATGTTTACGGGTTTAAACCCTTCTGGCAATTCATGATCCATTACTTGATCAGTGAAGCAGAGGGGGTGCGCGGCGCTTCTGTGCCGGGCTATGTGCCTACGTAGGTCGGATTGCTCTGGATGGCTATATTCGGCCCGGCCGGACTTTTTGAAGGTATGTCCAGCGTGACGGTCCTCGTCGCGTACCGAGGCGCGCCCCCGCGATCCGTAGATCGATCTTGGCTGTCCCGTTTTGTTGCCCCGGGCCGTAGTATGTTGGCGTGGGGTTGTTGGCTGGTATGCGGACTGTATGCCGTTTTATCCCGGCCACGAGGTGGCCGGTCAGCCGTATGGTGCTCGAGTCTGTATTCCTCGGCTGCCAGGACTTCCGTCCATCTATCTGTGAGCAGATCTTGATCAGCTTGGAGTTGCTGTTGTTTCTTTTTCAGGCTCCTCGCAGTGGCTATAAGCCAACGCTTGAAGCGCTCCTGCTCTACGGGATCCTCAGGCACGCCGAACTCGTCATCGCCGAGGCTAATCTCGTCTTCGGAGGGGGGCATGTAGCTGTCCTCCTCCGGGTATTCGTCTATCGCCTGTTCTTCTGGGTTGACCTGCTCATCCTCCTATTCGGCCTGCTCGAAGGCGGGCTGATTAGGGTTGTATTCTTTTTCGGCACCATTCAGATTGTTTTCGTCTCCTGGGCCGGTATTGGTATGGCGGGGCTTGGAGTGGCGCCGACGGCGTCCATTCTTTGCTTTTTTCCCCGAGGTTTTATCCTCCGTTGCCTCATCGCCATTTGTTTGCTTTTGAGTGTCACTATATATATATATATATATATATATATATATATATATATATATATATATATATATATATATATATATATATCATAAGAAGAGTGGCTATCCACCGCCTTGGTGTCTTGGTGGTTCATGTTCTTCTCCGCATCGCCGTCCATGCCGTCGATGTCTTGAGTCGGGTTGATACCTCGGTTAAGTCATCGACCGTGGCAATGAAGTGGGTGGTGGGTGGGCAACGAATTCCTTCGTCGTCTGCCTCCCACTCGAGTCGGACATAGTTCGTCGAAGAGCCTCCTGACAAAGAGAGAGACTTTAATGAGTTCAGCATGTCGCCAAAGGGCGAGTGCTGGAAGATATCCGCAGCAGTGAACTCCATTACCGGAGCCCATCCTGTCCCGATGGGCTCGGGAGTGTATGGACTGGAACCGACGTCCGGATATGAATCCAAGGGTTCATTGTCGCGGGCCGCCGCAGAGGTACGACCCGTGTTCGGCTCCACCGTCGATGAGGGCGCGACCTGGGGGGGCGGGGTCCATCCCTCCGTCCCTAGGCAGCGCAGCCTGCTCCGGATCTAGGTTCGGAGATACTACGGGGGCGACACCCCGAGATCCGTCCGATGGCAGGTCTATGCCGTGCTCGTCAAGACTGTCCGGTGCTCCTGGCATGGGCCCAAATCCGTCGAAGATCAAGTCTCCGCGGATGTCCGCCGTGTAGTTCAGGTTTCCGAACCTGACCTGGTGGCCAGGGGCGTAGCTGTCGATCTGCTCCAGATGGCCAAGCGAGTTGGCCCGCAATGCGAAGCCGCCGAACACGAAGATATGTCCGGGAAGGAAAGTCTCGCCCTGGACAGCGTTGTCGAAGCTGATTAGAGGAGCCATCGAGCCTGGCGGCGACGACATAGAGGAACTCTCAATCAAAGCACCAATGTTGGTGTCAAAACCGGCGGATCTCGGGTAGGGGGGTCCCGATCTGTGCGTCAAGGCTGATGGTAACAGGAAGCAAGGGACACAGATGTTTACCCAGGTTCGGGCCCTCTCGATGGAGGTAAAACCCTACTTCCTGCTTGATTAATATTGATGATATGGGTAGTACAAGAGTAGATATACCACGAGATCGTAGAGGCTAAACCCTAAGAGCTAGCCTATGATGGTATGAATGTAATTGTGATCGGCCTTCTAAGGACCAACCTCTCCGGTTTATATAGGCACCGGAGAGGGCTAGGGTTTACATGGAGTCGGTTACAAGGAAGGAAATATAATATCCGGATCGCCAAGCTTGCCTTCCACGCCAAGGAAAGTCCCATCCGGACACGGGCCGAAGTCTTGAGTCTTGTATCTTCACGCTTCAATAGTCCGGACGTTGTACACAGTCCGGCTGTCCGGATACCCCCTAATCCAGGACTCCCTCAGCGGGGCACCATACATAATGTGATAAACACATTATACATATGAGACATGGTTTAGATTATGAAGATCTAGCTAGAGCTAGAAATGTAATGTGATTTGAAATCAAAATAAAGTGGATTCAAAAAATCTAGTTCGAGTTCACATAGTACACATAGTTCATATGTAACTCGAGACTAATCATGTGGTGTGCTGTGAAGATAATACACAAACAATGGTTTAACTTGACAATAATGATGATTGTAGATCTTATTAAAATAGATAAATGAATTCAAATGCTTTGACTTCAAAACAAGCATTACTGTAGATCTTATTCAAATAGAGAAACGAATTCAAATTTAGTTCATATTGAAGTGGTAGTATATACGTTTGGAATGCACTAAAACGTTCATTTGAGTAGGAGGTTGCATGCATTATACACGTAGCGGAATATTTTAATTGAACATAACATGACTTCAAAGTTTTGAATGACATTTGTAGTGCGCATTGATTTGGTACAGTACATGTTAGGCTTGTCCGGAAATTTCAACCCGCACCTTGTTAGCCCGAAATATTTAAGATATATCTTTGTCTCGCAGTTCGACAACTCCCTCCATCTCAACCCGCGCCTTGCTATTCAAATTACAACGCGCGAAAACTGCCACCTCCTGTGAAATTCCGACACGCGAAATGCCTGTGGTACCCCTGAACCGTAAGAACCGCCTCAAATCGGTGGGGGTACTTTCGTAACTTACCCCACATTTCGGACAAGCGCATCTCTAAGCCATGGTTCCCCACTGCCATCCCATCCGCCCACCCATTCAGACACCAAGGCCGCGAAACCCGCGGCGAAACCCCACACCCTGCTCCGTCCGCCACCCAGCGGAGCCTCTTCCCGACGACGCCGTCCACAACAACACCTCGACGTCCCTTATCCACCGTGCATCGATGAGGATCCGTCGTCGATCTCATCGTCCCGCGGTTCAGCCACCCGCCCTCCACCTCCAAGGAGCTGCCCCGACGTTCCTCCTCGTTTAGCGCCACCTCCATTCCCACACCGTTGTCTTCACCTGCACCAGCGGAAGAGCATCATCATCACCGCTTCCTCGGATGAAGCTGCGGCCTAATCGGCGCCACCAAAGAGGTTGTACACTAATCGCCGCATTTTCTTCTTGATTCGATCTCACGATGCTGCGGCGCGCCGTCCCGAGCCGACACGGCGCTGCTCCATCCACGGCGGCGTCACCGCCACTTCCTCCACGGCGTCGCCTCGGCGGCGACGCCCACATCGAGGAGCTGCTGCTGCTTTAGCTCTCGCTTCGCGCTGCTGCTCGCTCTTGCTCTCGGTCCCCGCCTGGTCTGCTCTTGCTATTGCTCTTGCTCGCTGCTGCTCTCGCTCTTGCTCTTGCTTGCGATGGTGCTCGATGAAGCTACACTTCATCGACTGAATAGACTTTTGGGTCATCGATTTTCAGGGGCTCGCTTGGGTGAAGGAAGAACCAGCCTTAGTGGGGAGGGGCTCACGGAGAGGTACCCCACTATCTATCTTAGGGTTCAGGATGGGGCGGTGGTCGCGTGGCGGTGGCGGGCTTTGGTGGGCGGTGGCGTGGGGATCACCGGAGAAAAAGCTCGGCATGGGGGGCCTAGAGGATGGCGGGCGGCGCGGACATGCGGTGGGGAGTGTTTTTGGGCGGGCGGGCGGCGACCACGCCGTCATGGGCGGCGGGGCTGCTGTTTGGCGGTGGTGGTGGCGGCTCGTGGGGGTGGAGGTTGAAGATGAACCACAGGCCCTTGATTTCAGATTCAACGGCTGCAAAATCGATCGACCAGAGATGAAAAGTCAGTCGACCGACGTAGCCTCACCTTGCTAGTGCGTTTAGTTTCGACAGCAAAATTCAGTTTCGACAGTTAAGTTCAGTTTCGACAGTTAAGTTCAGAGATGAGCGGCTGATGTATTTTACATCTAGCATTTTGTGGTTATGTATTTTACGTCATGTATTGGAGATGCTATTAGAATTCCACTCAGGTTAACGTTGTTCGTTGTCTCTCTTGTCCTGTTTCAGCCTCGGCGTCGTACAACTCAACGGAGCTGCTCCAACGACGAAACCCTCCATCACAGCGGAGCAGTACCTCGGGCTCCATCTCCAGACGCCTAAGATCTTCTTCCCCTCCTCCGACAGCAAAGTCAGCCGGAGAATCCTCACCGGCCAACCCAATCACGCTGAGATCGACATGGCTTCGCCAAAGAGGTTGTACACTTGTTGCATCTCTTTTTTACTCTACATGTTATATATATTGTCCACTGAGCACACGGATTTGTTCCTTTAGTGTCTCCTTGAAAGAAAAAACATAGGAATTTTAATTTTCACGTGTCCTCCTTTTCAAATTCCTATTCATGAAGTAGAAGACTAAGAGATAGTAGCATAATAGCATTATAACCGTACATTTTCTTGTGGTTTGACTTAATCTCACCATGCTTCTTTGCATCCTGTGATCTTCCAATTGTTGTGAATCAAACACCCAGATTGGCAGAAATCCTGTGTTTTTAAATTCTCTGTTTTGCATGTGCATTCCTGTCCTATTCCTATCTATTTCCTATCCCTGCATTGTTGGAATCCTCCAATTCAAACGAGCACTTATAGAATTACTTCTCTTACAGATAGTTGTCAAAGAAAACCTTGCGTGGTTTGTCCTGCTCCTGCTGCGCCGTCGTCCACCCCAGCTCAGCTGCTCCAACGATGAAGGGTCCAGCACAAGAGAGGATCCGCCTCAGACTGTCTTTCGCCGCCTCAGATCTTCTTCCCCGCCGCTCGCAGCAATGAAAACTGCGTTACCATCATCAACCGAGCAGATGACCATGAGGACTACACGGGTCTGCAAGAGAGGTCACACTCTTTTGTGTCTGCTTACGTTATGCATCGCTTTATATTACATGCTACTTTATCGTCCTGTTCACCGATTAGATTCTGAGTCAGCTCCAAACTAATGGTCAAACTTGAGTTTTTAAATGGTTGTGCAGTACATATCGGGGCCGCTATCAATAGTATCTATCTACTATCTGGTTAATCTCCGGTGTCTACTATGAGTTTCATGTTGGGTGGGAAACAAACAGTAAAGAAGCCATTATCTGTATTTTTTAACTGAAGCCATTATCTGCCTGCTATTATTGGTTTTGGGTCTATCCACAGGTTGCTACCATCACTCTGTATTTCTGCATGCACTCCTTACATAATCTCACTATGTTTTATTCCTATGCATGACAGTTATTGTAAACAATGGAACTGAACATGTAGAGCAAAAGAGACGAGCCTTGCGTGGCAATAAAATTTCATGCAGACGTTGGTCCATGGTAGGCGCAAAGGCAGCCCCCCCTCCACGCATTTCGGATTGTAATCGAGAGGAAGATATCTGTTATGAGGGGATTCGTATGAGAAGACAACTCCTATTTACCCCGAGGTCTTTGCTCTAACTTGGCATCTCGATGTTGGTTATATCATGCATATGGTGTCTTGCATTGCTTACTTTATACATCAAATATGTCATCTCGCTTAGTTTAGACATCCTTTGTGTGAATGCCATCTGCTTAGTTTATTCATCGCTTATGTGAATTATGCAACGCCATCTTGTTTAGCCAGGCATCATATATGTGAATTTTGCAATGCCATCCTGCTTAGCCAGTCATCTTATATGTAAATTATATCAGGCCATCCTTTTTTTTTGCATTACATATTACATTTGTCAACAATGTTAGTACATTCAACTGCTCTTCGTGTGCATCAGCCATTTGACACGGTGATGGAAAATTCTGGAGTGAAAACAAGGTCTTCAGAGCAGACTATGCTATCTGACGAAGCACATATCTCGCTGGTTACGGATAGCTCCTCAGAGGAGGATTCAGAGATAGATGACCTATCCTATGCCCCCCCCCCCCGAGGTGTATGCTCTAACTTGGCAGGGTTATGTTGCTCATATCGTGCGTATGGTGTCTCGCATTGCTATGTCATTTGATTAGTTTAGACATGCTTTGTGTGAATGCCACTGCTCAAGTGTCTAATTACCATGTATGTGAATTATGCATTGCCATCTTGTTGCAAGACATTATATATGTGAATTATACAATGCTATCTTGTTGCAAAGGCATTATATATGTGAATTATGCAATGCCATGTTGTTTAGCCAATCATCATGTATGTGAATTATATCATGCTATCATTTTTTTGTATTACGTGTTCCATTTTTCGACAACGTTTGTATATTCAACTACTCTTCCTGTGCATCAGCCATTTAAAGCAGTGATGGAAGTATCTGGAGTGAAAACAAGGTATTCAGAGCAGACAATGCTACCTGCTGAAGCAGACATCTTGCTGGTTACAGAGAGCTCCTCAGAGGAGGATTCAGAGACTGATGACCAGTCCTATTTCCCCCTTGAGGTCTATTCTCAAATTGGCAGGGTTATATTGCCCATGTCATGCATGTTGTCTTGCATTGCTTAGTTTTTACATCATATATGGATTGCCATCTGCTTACTTGCTTACTATATAAATCATATATTTGAATTATATCATGCCATCATGTTTACATAGTACATACACATCATCTATCTGAATTATGGCATGGCAACCCATTTAATAAAGACATCATATCGTTATATCATCTCATCATGTTTAGTGTTTACAGTCATCATATTTTGAATTATGGCATTCTATCCGTGAATGTATGTGAATTATGGCATGCCAACCTATTTAATAAACACATTATATAGTTATGTCATGTCATCCTGTTTACATAGTCTCATATTTTGAACTATGTCTTTCCATCTTTTTTAGTTAGCCATCATAATGTGAAATTGTGTCATGCTATCCTGTTTAGTTAGCCATCATATATGTGAAATTGTGTCATGCTATCCTGTTTGGTTAGACAACATAAATATGAATTATTTCATGCCCTCTTTTATTCTCCACTATCCATTGCACCTGTCTATCATACAATGTCTATACTTTCAATTACTTTTCTTGTTTATCAACCATTTGAATTGGAGAGCGTGATGGCAGTATCTAAGGGAGTAACAACACGGTTTTCAGAAAAGATAGTGCTACCAGTTGATGCAGATAGAACCATGGTTGTACTTGCCCAAGGACCAGATCCACCACACATAACCCAAACTCTCGCAGATTGTACACCTACCCAGTTGGACAGAGAACCAGCTACACCCCTTCTAACCCCAACCCCGGCAGATAGTAACCCAGTTTCAGTTGACACATCACTATCTCTGTTGAAAATATGCCCTAGAGGCAATAATAAATTAGTTATTATTATTATATTTCCTTGTTCATGATAATCGTTTATTATCCATGGTATAATTGTATTGATAGGAAACTCAGATACATGTGTGGGTACATAGACAACACCATGTCCCTAGTAAGCCTCTAATTGACTAGCTCGTTGATCAATAGATGGTTACGGTTTCCTGACCATGGACATTGGATGTCGTTGATAACGGGATCACATCATTAGGAGAATGATGTGATGGACAAGACCCAATCCTAAGCCTAGCACAAAGATCGTAGTTCAGTATGCTAAAGCTTTTCTAATGTCAAGTATCATTTCCTTAGACCATGAGATTGTGCAACTCCGGATACCGTAGGAATGCTTTGGGTGTACCAAACGTCACAACGTAATCGGGTGGCTATAAAGGTGCACTACGGTATCTCCAAAAGTGTCATTGGGTTGGCACGAATCGAGACTGGGATTTTTCACTCCGTGTGACGGATAGGTATCTCTAGGCCCACTCGGTAGGACATCATCATAATGTGCACAATGTGACCAAGGGGTTGATCACGGGATGATGTGTTACGGAACGAGTAAAGAGACTTGCCGGTAACGAGATTGAACAAGGTATCGGCATACCGACGATCGAATCTCGTGCAAGTACAATACCGCTAGACAAAGGGAATTGCATACGAGATTGCTTGAATCCTTGACATCGTGGTTCATCCGATGAGATCATCGTGGAACATGTGGGAGCCAACATGGGTATCCAGATCCGCTGTTGGTTATTGACCGGAGAACGCCTCGGTCATGTTCAGATGGTTCCCGAACCGTAGGGTCTACACACTTAAGGTTCGGTGGACGCTAGAGTTGTTATGGGAAATAGTATGTGGTTACGAAGTTTGTTCGAGTCCGGATGAGATCCGGACATGACGAGGAGCTCGGAATGGTCCGGAGGTGAAGATCGTATATTGGACAAAGGGTATTGGAGTCCGAAATTGTTCCGGGGTACGGTGATGACCAGCGTGTCCGAAGGGGTTCTGGAGGCCCGACAAGCTTTGGGGGCCTTATGGGCCAAGGGAGAGGGCACATCAGCCCACTAAGGGGCTGAGCGCCTCCCACCCCATCTCATGTAACTCGGAGAGGTGGGGCGCCACCCCAAGGGCAGCCACCCTCCCGGCTTGGGGGGGCAAGTTTCCTAGGGGTGGGGCGCCAAAACCCATCTAGGGTTTCCCCTATGGCCGCCGCCTCCCTAGGGAACCCTAGGGCGCCCCCCTCCTCCCTTCCCCTATATATAGTGAGAGAGAGAGGGCAGCCGCACCTTGCCCCTCGGGCGCAGCCCTCCCCTCTCCCAAGTCCTCCTCCTCTCCGCGGTGCTTGGCGAAGCCTCGCAGGATTGCCACGCTCCTCCATCACCACCACACCGTCGTGCTGCCGCTGGATGGAGTCTTCCCCAACCTCTCCCTCTCTCCTTGCTGGATCAAGGCATGGGAGACGTCACCGAGCTGTACGTGTGTTGAACGCGGAGGTGTCGTCCGTTCGGCACTAGGATCTCCGGTGATTTGGATCACGACGAGTACGACTCCTTCAACCCCGTTCTCTTGAACGCTTCCGCTTAGCGATCTACAAGGGTATGTAGATGCATTCTCCTTCCCCTCGTTGCTAGTTTCTCCATAGATAGATCTTGGTGACACGTAGGAAAATTTTGAATTTCTGCTACGTTCCCCAACAGTGGCATCATGAGCTAGGTCTATGCGTAGTTTCTATGCACGAGTAGAACACAAGTTGTTGTGGGCGTTGATGTTGTTCAATATGCTTACCGTTACTAGTCCAATCTTGTTTCGACGGTATTGTGGGATGAAGCGGCCCGAACCGACCTTACACGTACACTTACGTGAGACAGGTTCCACCGACTGACATGCACTTGTTGCATAAGGTGGCTAGCGGGTGCCAGTCTCTCCCACTTTAGTCGGATCGGATTCGATGAAAAGGGTCCTTATGAAGGGTAAATAGCAATTGACATATCACGTTGTGGTTTTGCGTAGGTAATAAACGTTCTTGCTAGAAACCCATAGCAGCCACGTAAAACATGCAAACAACAATTAGAGGACGTCTAACTTGTTTTTGCAGGGTATGCTATGTGATGTGATATGGCCAAAAAGAATGTGATGAATGATATGTGATGTATGAGATTGATCATGTTCTTGTAATAGGAATCACGACTTGCATGTCGATGAGTATGACAACCGGCAGGAGCCATAGGAGTTTCCTTTATTTATTGTATGACCTGCGTGTCACTGAATAACGCCATGTAATTACTTTACTTCATTGCTAAACCGTTAGCCATAGTAGTAGAAGTAATAGTTGGCAAGACAACTCCATGGAGACACGATGATGGAGATCATGGTGTCATGCCGGTGACGATGATGATCATGGAGCCCCAAAGATGGAGATCAAAAGGAGCAAAATAGTATTGGCCATATCATGTCACTTTTTGATTGCATGTGATGTTTATCATGTTTATGCATCTTATTTTCTTAGAACGACGGTCGTAAATAAGATGATCCCTCATTAAAATTTCAAGAAAGTGTTCCCCCTAACTGTGCACCGTTGCGAAAGTTCGTTGTTTTGAAGCACCACGTGATGATCGGGTGTGATAGATTCTAACGTTCACATACAACGGGTGTAAGACAGATTTACACACGCGAAACACTTAGGTTAACTTGACGAATCTAGCATGTACAGACATGGCCTCGGAACACAAGAGACCGAAAGGTCGAGCATGAGTCGTATGGAGGATACGATCAACATGAAGATGTTCACCGATGATGACTAGTCCGTCTCACGTGATGATCGGACACGGCCTAGTTGACTCGGATCATGTAATCACTTAGATGACTAGAGGGATGTCTATCTGAGTGGGAGTTCATGAGATGAACTTAATTATCCTGAACATTGTCAAAAGATCTTTGCAAATTATGTCGTAAACTCGCGCTTTAGTTCCACTGTTTAGATATGTTCCTAGAGAAAATATAGTTGAAAGTTGATAGTAGCGATTATGCGGACAGAAAAAAGCTTATGTCCTTAATGCACCGCTCAGTGTGTTGAACCTCAAACGTAAATGCGTGGATGTTGCGAACATCGGACATACACGTTTTGATAACTATGTGATAGTTCGCTTAAACGGTTTAGAGTTGAGGCACCAAAGACGTTTTCAAACGTCATGAACATATGAGATGTTTTGAGGGCTGAAATTGGGATTTCAGGCTCGTGCCACGCCAAGAGGTATAAGACCTCCGACGATTTTCTTAGCCTGTAAACTAAGGGAGAAAAGCTCAATCGTTGAGCTTGTGCTCAGATTTTCTGAGTACAACAATCACCTGAATCGAGTGGGAGTTGATCTTCCAGATGAGATAGTGATGTTTCTCCAAAGTCATTGCCACCAAGCTGCTAGAGCTTCGTGATGAACTATAACATATCAGGGATAGATATGATGATCTTTGAGATATTCGCAATGTTTGACACCGCGAAAGTAGAAATCAATAAGGAGCATCAATTGTTGATGGTTGGTGAAACCACTAGTTTCAAAAAAGGGCAAGGGTAAGAAGGGATACTTCATGAAACGGCAAATCAGCTGCTGCTCTAGTGAAGAAACCCAGGGTTGAACCCAAACCCGAGACTAAGTGCTTCTGTAATGAGGGAACAGACACTGAAGCAGAACTACCCTAGATACTTGGTAGATGAGATATACATTATGTTAATGTGTACTTTACTAGTACTCCTAGTAGCACCAGGGTATTAGATACCGGTTCGGTTGCTAAGTGTTAGTAACTCGAAATAAAAGCTACGGAATAAACGGAGACTAGCTAATGGTCAGCTGACAATATGTGTTGGAAGCGTTTCCAAGGTTGATGTGATCAAGCATCGCACGCTCCCTCTACCATCAAGATTGGTGTTAAACCTAAATAATTGTTATTTGGTGTTTGCGTTGAGCATAGACATGATTGGATTATGTCTATCGCAATACGGTTATTCATTTAAGGAGAATAATGGTTACTCTGTTTATTTGAATAATACCTTCAACGGTCTTGCACCTAAAAGAATGGTTTATTGAATCTCGATCGTAGTGATACACATTTGCATGCCAAAAGATATAAGATAGTAATGACAGTACCACTTACTTGTGGCACTGCCATGTAAGTCATATTGGTATAAAACGCATGAAGAAGCTCCAAGTTGATGGATCTTTGGACTCACTCATTTTTGAAAAGTTTGAGACATGCTAACCATGTCTATTGGTGTATACGCATGAAGAAACTCCATGCAGATGGATCGTTTGGACTCACTTGATTTTGAATCACTTGAGATATGCAAATCATACCACATGGGGAAAATGACTAAAAAGCCTCGGTTTCAGTAAGATGGAACAAGATAGCAACTTGTTGGAAGTAACACATTTTGATGTGTGCAGTCCAATGAGTGCTGAGGCATGTAGTGAATATCATTATGTTCTTACTTTACAGATGATTTGAGTAGATACTGAGTGTATTTACATGATGAAACACAAGTCTGAATTATTGAATGGTTCAAGTAATTTCAGAGTGAAGTTGAAGATCATCGTGACAAGAGGATAAAATGTCTATGATATGATCATAGAGATGAGTATCTGAGTTATGAGCTTTGGCACGCAATTAAGACATTGTGGAAATTGTTTCACAATAAATACCGCCTGGAACACCATAGTGTGATGGTGTGTCCAAACATCATAGTTGCACCCTATTGGATATGATGCGTACCATGATGTCTCTTATCGAATTACCACTATCGTTCATGGGTCAGGCATTAGAGACAACCACACTTACTTTAATAGGGCACCATGTAATTCCGTTGAGACGACACAGTTTGAACTATGGTTTGGAGAAACCTAAATTGTCGTTTCTTAAAAGTTTGGGGCTGCGATGCTTATGTGAAAAAGTTTCAGGTTGATAAGCTCGAACCCAAAGCGGATAAAATGCTTCTTCATAGGACACCCAAAATAGTTGGGTATACCTCCAGTCTCAGTTCCGGAAGCAAAAATGATTATTTCTACAATTAGGTCCTTTCTTGAGGAAAAGTTTCTCTCGAAAGAATTGAGTGGCAGGATGGTGGAGACTTGATGAGGTTATTGAACCATCACTTCAACCAGTGTGTAGCAGGGTACAGGAAGTTGTTCCCGTGGCACCTACACCTGTTGAAGTGGAAGTTCATGATAGTGATCATGAAACTTCGGATCAAGTCACTACCGAACCTCGTAGGGTGACAAGGATGCGTACTACTTCAGAGTGGTACAGTAATCATGTCTTGAAGGTCATGTTGCTAGACAACAATGAACCTACGAGCTATGGAGAAGCGATGGTGGGCCCAGATTCCGACAAATGGCTAGAGGCCATAAAATCCGAGAGAGGATCCATGTATGAAAACAAAGTGTAGACTTTGGCAGAACTACTTGATGGTCGTAAGGCTATTGGGTACAGATGGATTTTAAAAGGAAGACATACAATGATGGTAAGTATCACCATTAAGAAAGCTCGACTTGTCGTGAAGATGTTTTCCGACAAGTTCAAGGAGTTGACTACGGTGAGTTTTCTCACCATAGCGATGCTAAGAGTCTGTTGAATTGGATTAGCGATTATTGCATTATTTATGAAATCTTGCGATAGGATGTCAAAACATTGTTTCCTTGACAATTTCCTTGAGGAAAGGTTGTATGTGATACAACCAGAAGGTTTTGACAATCCTGAAAGACGCTAACAAGTATGCAAAGCTCCATCAATCCTTCTAAGGACTGGAGTAAGCATCTCGGAGTTGGAATATACGCTTTGATGAGATGATCAAAGATTTTGGGTTTATACAAAGTTTATGAGAAACTTGTATTTCCAAAGAAGTGAGTGGGAGCACTATAAAATTTCTGATGAGTATATGTTGTTGAGATATTGTTGATCAGAAATGATGGAAAGCATATAGGGTTATTTGAAAAGTGTTTTTCAATAGAAAACCTGGATTAAGCTGCTTGAACATTGAGCATCAAGATCTATGAGGATAGATAAAAAACGCTAAATGGTACTTTCAAATGAGCACATACCTTGACATGATCTTGAAGGTGTTCAAGATGGATTAGTCAAAGAAGGAGTTCTTGCCTGAGTTGTAAGGTATGGAGTTAAGAGTTAAAGCTCGACCACGGCAGAAGAGAGACAAAGGACGAAGGTCGTCCCCTATGCTTCAGACGTAGGCTCCATAGTATGTTATGCTGTGTACCGCACCGGAAGTGTGCCTTGCCATGAGTCAGTCAAGGGGTACAAGAATGATCCAGGAACGGATCATTGGACAGCGGTAAAAATTATCCTTAGAGGAATAAGGAAATGTTTCTCGATTATGGAGGTGATAAAGAGTTCGGCGTAAAGGGTTACGTCGATGCAAGCTTTAACACCTATCCGAATGACTCTGAGTAGCAAACCGGATACGTATAGTGGAGCGACCATTTGGAATAGCTCCAAATGGAGCGTGGAAGCAGCATTTACAATATGACCTAGAGATTTGCGAAATACATACGGATCTGAGTGTTGCAGACCCGTTGACTAAAACCTCTCTCACAAGCAAAACATGATCAAACCCGTAACTCATTGAGTCTTAATCACATGGTGATGTGAACTAGTTTAGTGACACTAGTAAACTCTTTGGATGTTGGTCACATGGCGATGTGACCTATCAGTGTTAATCACATGGCGATGTGAACTAGATTATTGACTCTAGTGCAAGTGGGGGACTGTTGGAAATATGCCCTAGAGGCAATAATAAATTAGTTATTATTATTATATTTCCTTGTTCATGATAATCGTTTATTATCCATGCTATAATTGTATTGATAGGAAACTCAGATACATGTGTGGGTACATAGACAACACCGTGTCCCTAGTAAGCCTCTAATTGACTAGCTCGTTGATCAATAGATGGTTACGGTTTCCTGACCATCGAAATTGGATGTCGTTGATAACGGGATCACATCATTAGGAGAATGATGTGATGGACAAGACCCAATCCTAAGCCTAGCACAAAGATCGTGTAGTTCGTATGCTAAAGCTTTTCTAATGTCAAGTATCATTTCCTTAGACCATGAGATTGTGCAACTCCCGGATACCGTAGGAATGCTTTGGGTGTACCAAACGTCACAACGTAACTGGGTGGCTATAAAGGTGCACTACGGGTATCTCCGAAAGTGTCTGTTGGGTTGGCACGAATTGAGACTGGGATTTTTCACTCCGTGTGACAGATAGGTATCTCTGGGCCCACTCGGTAGGACATCATCATAATGTGCACAATGTGACCAAGGGGTTGATCACGGGATGATGTGTTATGGAACGAGTAAAGAGACTTGTCGGTAACGAGATTGAACAAGGTATCGGCATACCGACGATCGAATCTCGTGCAAGTACAATACCGCTAGACAAAGGGAATTGCATACGAGATTGCTTGAATCCTTGACATCGTGGTTCATCCGATGAGTTCATCGTGGAACATGTGGGAGCCAACATGGGTATCCAGATCCCGCTGTTGGTTATTGACCGGAGAACGTCTTGGTCATGTCTGCATGGTTCCCGAACCCGTAGGGTCTACACACTTAAGGTTCGGTGACGCTAGAGTTGTTATGGGAAATAGTATGTGGTTACCGAAGGTTGTTCGGAGTCCCTGATGAGATCCCGGACATGACGAGGAGCTCCGGAATGGTCCGGAGGTGAAGATCGGTATATTGGACAAAGGGTATTGGAGTCCGAAATTGTTCCGGGGGTATCAGGTGATGACCAGCGTGTCCGAAAGGGGTTTCGGAGGCCCCGGCAAGATTTGGGGGGCCTTATGGGCCAAGGGGAGAGGGCACATCAGCCCACTAAGGGGCTGAGCGCCCCTCCCACCCCATCTCACGTAACCTGGAGAGGTGGGGGCGCCACCCCTAGGGCAGCAACCCCTCCCGGCTTTGGGGGAAAGTTTCCTAGGGGGTGGGGGCGCCAAAACCCATCTACGGTTTCCCCTATGGCCGCCGCCCCTCCCCTAGGGAACCCTAGGGCGCCTCCTCCTCCTCCCTTCCCACTATATATAGTGAGAGAGAGAGAGAGGGCAGCCGCACCCTTGCCCCTGGCGCAGTCCTCCTCCTCTCCCGCGGTGCTTGGCGAAGCCCTGCAGGATTGCCACGCTCCTCCATCACCGCCACACCGTCGTGCTGCCGCTGGATGGAGTCTTCCCCAACCTCTCCCTCTCTCCTTGCTGGATCAAGGCATGGGAGATGTCACCGGGCTGTACGTGTGTTGAACGCGGAGGTGCCGTCCGTTCGGCAATAGGATCTCCGGTGATTTGGATCAGGACGAGTACGACTCCTTCAACCCCGTTCTCTTGAACGCTTCCGCTTAGCGATCTACAAGGGTATGTAGATGCACTCTCCTTCCCCTCGTTGCTAGTTTCTCCATAGATAGATCTTGGTGACACGTAGGAAAATTTTAAATTTCTGCTACATTCCCCAACAGTCTCCACCACAGAGCACCCGAACACGAGCAGTTAGTAAGGGAACTGCAGTGCCCAAAGCACGAGGACCACCACTTCGAATCCCAGCTCAACGCTTAAAGGAGAAGAAGATTTGTTCTCAGGTCAGGTTCTGTAGCTATGGTTCATACTCCTTTGCTATTGCATTACTATATTTACTCATACCAACTATTTTCAAATTTGAAGGATGGAATTGAAACTCCAATGGCGCAACAGGTATGTTTTAAACCCGTTTCTTTAACTGGTTTTGTGTTGTAACCTGCTCTATGTTGATTTCATTTTCAATTGAATAAATAGTTATGTTCTCATGTCATGCACATTACAAGTGTTGTTATTGCTCTATATTTACCCTCACTTATATTCTGTCTATTCTGCTTTGCCTTGAACAAATATTATTTGAACTGTGTCTCTATCTTGATTTGGCAACAAAAACTAGAATGATATAGACCATAAAGTGACCATGGTACATAGATATATGTTTGTTTCATGCTGTTATCCTGTCCACTTTACTACTGAACTCATTTACCAAAATGAGTTTCATATACAACATGGTAAACATGTGATGTGTTTTCTTGTTTCTCTTTTAGAATGCGGACAAAATATTCGAGAACAGTACCGCGTTATCCAATGGTAAAGGAAGTAATGCAGATAAGGTTCAAGATAGTGAGACATCCCTGTTGGTCTCCAAGAAAGCTGATAAAAACTATCTTGACGACAGTGAGGGAACCCAAAAGTCCTGTCTTGATGTAGTCTTCGAGTTATTGGCCACTACTGCTGGCACAAGCTCTTCGAACTCGCTGCTTGAATCAGTTCGTCTTCTTGAGTCTCAACTTCAAGTTGAAAGACGTTGATCAAATGTGCTGCAACAGGAAGCTGAAGGACTGACGAAGTCCCTGCAGAATTCAGATTCATATTTTCTGGTGCAACAGCAAGCGCTGGAGGATTTAAGCATCCAACAAGAGAAAGTTAATAAGCTTGCTAAGCATCTTGCCAGCATTATGGGTACCCAGGATATTGTTTCTTGAGATCTTCTGAAGTGGTTTCAGTTCTGGATTTGTTTTTTCTGCGGCGTTTATTTGCGTTGGTCGCCAACTTTGACAACCAGTGTATATGATATGCTGCTTTGTTCCCTATATTTGCACTGGTGGCGAACTTCGATGCCCAGTGGATGTAATATGTGTAACAACCGTGATAGCCTAGCATTAGTTGCTTGCTTATTTATTTCCTTGTTGTCTTGTTTATTTGTTTGCTTGTAGTCAATGAAGTTCTTTTTCCGCGGTTTGCTAGTGGCTGCAATAACCTATTTTTTAAAACTAGGCCACAATAACCATGGGCTAATATTTCTTTGTAATGACATTGGGCCTCCCATCGTCAGAGAAACAAGTGGGCCTTCTACGGGCCATAGAAACAATGGGCCTTCTACGGGCCATAGAAATAATGGGCTTTTTGCGGGCTGTATCATCAATGTGCCTTATACGGGCCGTATGATCGATTGGCCAAACATGGGCCAAACAGACCGCATTATGGCCGTAAACGGGCTAGAGTTGGAATCGTCCGTTCATGGGCCAACCATGCGGGCCATCGTTAATAGGCCGTATTTGATGACGCTATGAAAACGGCCCAATGTATTAACGGACCACAAACGGGCCGTGTTGGGGATATAACTACTGAGTGTAAACCGCTCAAGGGCAGGTTACCTAAATCCATGATCGGGGCCCACGGAGGAGGCCCAAAGCCCGAGGCGGATTAGGGTCCATTCATGTAAACCGCCTTAGTCTTGTAACTTGAGCTGTAAGATAAGAGAGAAGAGACCGAGCCGACACTTGTATGAGCCGGATCGGGACTCAGAGACCGCCAAGGCCAACCCGTGTATATAAGGGGCGACCGGTGGCGGGTTGAGAGAGACAACCGAGGCTTAGGCGAAGCTATTGCTCCCTAGTCGCCAAATCACATCAATCCCATCACAACTAGACGTAGGCTTTTCCTTCATCGAAGGGGCGAACTAGTATAACTCCGTGTCTTTGTGTCCGCTTTAACCCTCTAAGTTAACCCGTATGATGGCCCTGCGACTAAGTCCTTTCATGAGGACATCTCGCCGTGACAATTCCACGACAGTTGGCGCCCACCGTGGGGCTATCGCATGATGGTTTGATGATCTTAGAGGGCAAGTTCAAGGACTCGAAGGCTATTTGTGGGCGGATGACTAAGAGTCGTCGCGGCAAACTCTACATCGACGATGCGCATCGGGGCCCCGAGGTCGGCTCGATTGAGTACGGGTACCGGGTCCCTTTGGTGGCATACACGTGTTCATCGGCAATATCGGCGAGCTGGGGCTGGGCGGACATCTGCACCGACCTCGTCGAGACGGCTCAGCCGGGCGAAGAAGAGTCCTGCCTGTCTAAACCGGCTGTCAAGCGTGCTTCGTGGGAGTCGCCCACGGAGACTATGAGGGCGGATCAGCATCGGGCGGCGAAACCGTTGTCTACTCCGCGACGAGTCGTCACCGGAGAAACCGAGTCTCTCAGACCAACTGCAGGATGGCGGATCGGGGCTGTTCCGACGGGAGAGTATTCGGACCCTTTGATCTACCCAACCGGGTTGGAATCTTCATGGCCGGTACACAAGCGGCGCTTCACTCTTCGACCGCGGCGCCCATGGTCGCCGGTTCAACAGCGGTGATGGCAGCCGGGGAAGGAGGCTGTGCGCCCACCGGCTCAAGTTTTATCGAGCTATTCGACGATTGGCTGCGCCATGGCGCAGGCTAATCCGGCGGATCAGGACCGCACAATGCGAGATTGCAAAGCTGAAGGAACAGATCGCTAAAGCTAAAGCGGATCCGGCAGCCGCGACGTGAGGATGGCGCGAACGGGCCGCTGGATGCACGAGCTTATAGGCTCATCTTTGGATCGAGTGCATCACATGAAGTCATGAAAAGGAAGTACAGATCCCGTTTGCCTTGGTTTTCGAGGAAGAGAGCTCTTCAATACCCCTGGGCAGGGACGAGAATCCGCCGCCGGTGGTAAACCGCCGGAAGCACTGGACGGCCGCGCCGGTTCAGCCCGGCGATAGATCTGCCTCGCCATCATACCGGCGCGCCCGCATGTCTGAACACCTCCGGTCACTACTCCAACCCGATGGATAACCTTGTTGCGGCTGCGGCACGATTGAGGCGATTCCGATCGAGGGCGATTCGCCACAGCGGTAGAAACACGCCGGTCAAGGAGCTCCTCAGACGGCCTCGCTCGGCGAGAAGCATATTCATCTGATCGGGATCGGATCCACTCCACCCCCGCCTAAACCGGAGTTATAGCCGGCGCGTAGATGAACCGGCCGTATCAAGCAACGCAGCAGCGGTCCGCCTCGTGGCAACAACCGGCGGTGCTTCAAGACGCTCAAGTGGTGGTGGACCGGGCGAGGCACGAGGGAGGCCGAGTTAGCAGCACAACATGAGGACCATCAGCTCGCGCCGGCTCGTCTGACCATCTTGAACCGGGGTCACGTCGGCTCATTGGGGTGCCTTGCCTCGTCCCGCTTTACGCAATGTGCGTTTGCCCAAGGACTTCAAAGGCCACGCAAGGTGCCCAATTATACCGCCGATTTGGCTCGATGCGTGGATAGAAAGCTATGAGATGGCCATGGAGATGCTAGATGTGGGACGAAGCTGCGTGTGCGAAGTATTTCACCATGATGTTGGAAGGTACGGCCCGCACTTGGTTGAAAAATTTCCGCCTAACTCGGTTAGCTCGTGGACCCGATTCACGGACCGGTTCATTCAAAATTTCAAAGACACCTATAAACAGCCCATGTCTGTGGTGGATTTGGCGGCTTGTGTCCAGGCAGAGGGAGAATCTACAACACATTGGGTGCGCCGCGTTTCGGAGGTTTTACATTAAATCGGACCGGATCAACCCTGATTACGCTATCTTAACCCTAGAAGCCAAGCTGCCGGTTCGAACCGTTGAAGTTGAAGCTGGGTCGTATGAAGCGTTTTGTAATGACATGGGCACGCTCATGGGCGTTTTGGTAAAGTATGCTGACTCGATAGTACCAAGGATCCCGAGTGCGAAGGTGACGAAGTAGGGAAGGGAAAGCGAATGGCAATTCCAGAGGCAGCAGACATCATCCGGCAGCAATGGGGAAACAAGCGTAAGGCTAACGGTAACATGGGTTTCGTGGCTAACACCAACGCACAGGACAAGGACGATGGCGCAAAGGTAGGCAATCAAACCGGGGTGGTGCACAAGGTCACAATCCGGGCGTTTGAATTACTTGTCGAATCAACCTTGTCCGAAGCATGGGACGAAGGAGGCACCGCGAATCACCTCTGGAAGGATTGTTATATTATGCACGAGTTCAAAAATTCTAATGCTTTCGGTATGATCAAGGGCCAGCGGCGGTTCAGGTCCGCCCGGTTCTGGTGAAGGAAATTCGCCCTGGGTTCGTGGTAATCCGGCGGGCAAGCCAATCAAAACAATCAAAACAATCGAACAATCGAGCCAAGGAGGTTACAATCAACAACAGCAGCGATCGGGTTACCAAAGTAATCCAGCGGTTAAACGATGGGCAGTATCATGTCTTTACCACTAGCTTGGACAGACGGGACCGCAAACTTCAGCGTGCAGGCGGTCGGTGTTGTTGAACGGCCGCACCGCATTACCCGCGCTGGTCGAGCAACCTATTGTATGGAGAGAGAGGATCATCCTCCCGAGTTTACAATCCGGGTCAGCTGGCCTAGTAGTGGCACCGGTGGAGGCTACAAGTTCACCAAGGTGCTTATGGATGGAGGAAGCAGCATCAACATCACGTACTACGAGACCTTCCGACGTATGGGGTTGACGGATAGACATCTCAGGCCGCCCAGCACCGTATTTCACGGCGTGGTGCCCGGCAAGTCGGCATACCCGGTCGGTAAGATAGCTCGAGGTGGCCTTTGGGGATGAACATGACTCCAGATCGGAAACATTGACGTTTGAGGTGGTGAAAATCCAAAGCCCTTACCACGCCCTGTTTGGGCGGCCGGCTTATGCTAAGTTTATGGCACGGCCTTGTTATGTTTATTTGCAGCTGAAAATGTCGGGTCACAAAGGGACGATAACGGTTCACGGGAGCCGCCGGATTGCTTTGGAATGCGAGGAAGGTGACGCGGCTTATGCGGAGTCGGTTTGTGCCACCGAGGAGTTAAAGTATTATAAAGATAATGTTGATCCGGCCGATATGACCCCGTTGAAGAAGCCAACTACAGAGCACGATCCGGATTTGAAGTTTAAATCGGCGGCGGAGACTAAGCTTGTTGATTTTGTGCCCGGCGATTCGTCCAAGCAGTTCACCATCAGTGCTAACTTGGATCCTAAATAGGAAAGCGCGCTCATCGAGTTCATCCGTGAGAACCGGGACATTTTTGCATGGAAGCCTTCTGACATGCCAGGTGTACCGAGGGAACTCGCTGAGCACACTCTTAATGTTGATCCCAAGTACAAACCGGTAAAACAGTTTCTCGCCGGTTTAATGAGGAAAAGCGCAAGGCCATTGGAGAGGAGGTTGCTGTGCTCTTAGCGGCAGGATTCATTGTTGAAGTTTTCCATCCGAGTGGGTTGCTAACCGGTGTTGGTCCTTAAGAAAAATGGCACTTGGCGCGTATGCGTGGATTATACAGATCTTAACAAGGCTTGTCCAATAGAACCTTCGCCCTCCCCGTATTGATCAGATTATTGATGCTACTGCGGGTCGTGAGCGCTTGAGTTTTTGGATGCATATTCGGATATCATCGATTAAGATGGCGGTTAAGGACCAGGAGAAGACGGCGTTTATCACCCCTTTGGAGCCTTACGCTATGTATCTATGCCTTTTGGGCTCAAGAGCACCCAAGCAACTTATCAACGTTGCGTGTGAACTGCTTGCATGAACAGATCGGCCGTAATGTGCACGCTTATGTGGATGATATCGTGGTTAAGTCAAGGAGAAAGAAACACCGATTGAGGATTTGAGAGAAACCTTTGACAACTTGCGGGTGTACAAGATGATGCTTAACCCGCCAAGTGTGTCTTTGGTGTTCGGCGAGCAAGTTATTGGGTTTCCTTGTGTCCAACGAGGATTGAAGCTAATCCGGAGAAGATTACAGCTATCACCTCCTTGGCTAAGCCAAAGTGTATCAACGATGTCCAACGTTTGGCAGGTCGGATTGCTGCGCTAAGCGGTTTATCGGCCGCCTAGGAGAGAAGGCCATTCCTTTGTACCGATGTCAAGAAAACGGATCAGTTAAATCGAGTTCAGCGCTGATGAAGCATTGGAGGACTTAAAGCGCGGTTAGCCAACCCGCTTTGTTCTCGCCGCTCCCATTGACAAGGAGCCGCTCTGTTATATGTTCTTTGTTAATGCCGTGGGCGGTCAGCGTAGCCATTGTGGTGGAGCGAAGGAGGCGGGGAAGGAGTATCCGGTTCAACGGCGGTTTATTCCATTAGCGAGGTCCTCATTGAGTCTAAACAAAGATATCCGCATTGGCAGAAGCTGGTATATGGAGTTTTTATGGCCAGCCGGAAGCTGAAGCAATATTTTCAAGGGCACCCCATCACGGTGGTCAGTTCAGCTCCTTTGGGAGATATCATACGAACCGGAAGCGATCGGCGGATTGCTAAGTGGGCTATAGAACTTGGGCCGCACGGTTTAAGGTATGTGCCTCGGACGGCAGTAAAGTCTTTGGCACTTGTGGATTTCATTAACGATTGGACAGAGTTGCAAGCGCCTGAAGAAAAACCGGATCATACCTATTGGACCATCCACTTTGATGGGTCCAGGCAATTGGAGGGCTCGGGGGCTGGAGTCGTATTAACTTCCCGCGAGGTGACAAGTTCTCATTCGTTCTTCGCTTAATGTTCCCTGTACTAACAATGCAGCTGAGTATGAGGCTTTGCTCCATGGTCTCCGGATGGCTAAGGAGATGAATCTAAGCGGGTTAAGTGCTTTGGTGACTCGGACTTGGTGGCCCAGCAAGTATCAGTACTTGGGATTCCAAAGATCCACTCATGGCTGCGCATCGGCGGGAGGTGGATATTGTTGCAGGACACTTTAAAGGATATCGTGGACCATGTGGATCGTCGGAAGAACGGCGGCGGATGCTCTAAGCCGGCTGGGCTCTCAACGTAAACCGTCCCGCCTAATGTCTTCCTTGATGTCTTGCACAATCCGTCAGTTAAGCTTCTTGATGAAGTTGATTTGGCTATCCCTGATCCGGAGGCTCAGTTGGTGGCGGCCTTGCATGTCATTCCGGATTGGACGCTCCCTTATTTGGCATACATGAACCGGGGCGAGTTACGGAAGATGAGACATTGGCCCGACAGATAGTTCGGGCGGTCTAAGTCTATGACCATATATAAGGCGAAGTTGCATCGTTGCAGCGTGTCAGGGGCGTTTCAGCGTTGTGTGTCCCCTGACGAAGGCCGTGAGATATTGCGTGAGATCCATGAAGGGGACTGTGGTCACCACGCCGGTTCAAAGTCCTTGGTGGCCAAAGCGTTCCGCCACGGTTTCTATTGGTTGACTGCCCATGCTGATGCAGAAGATCTGGTCAGACGATGTGATGGTTGCCAAAAGTTTTCCAGACGTGCTCATGTACCGGCCCAAGAATTGAGGATGATTCCAATTACTTGGCCGTTTGCGACTTGGGGGCTGGATATGGTTGGACCTTTCAAAAGGTCCAAGGACAAGAAGACCCACCTGTTGGTGGCGGTCGACAAATTTACAAAGTGGGTAGAGGCAGAGCCTGTTAGCAAGTGTGATGCGGCCACGGCGGTTCAGTTCATCAAAAAGGTGATTTTCCGGTTTGGGTTTCCACACAGTATCATCACGGACAATGGCACCAATTTGTCCAAGGGAGTCATGAAGGAGTTTTGTGAACGAGAGCACATCCGGCTTGACGTTTCTTCAGTGGCCCACCCGCAGTCCAATGGTCAAGCGGAACGAGCTAATCAGGAGATCTTGCGAGGTATTAAACCCCGGCTTATGGTCCCTTTAGAGAGGATGCGGGTTGTTGGGTAGAAGAGCTACCATACGTGATATGGAGTATCAATACTACCCCTAACAGTCCACCGGATACACACCGTTCTTTATGGTCTATGGAGCGAGGCGGTCCTTCCCTGCGATATCCGTCATGACTCGCCTCGCGGCAGGCCTATGTTGAGGCCGATAGCGAGGCAGCACGGCAGGACGCTTTGGATCGACCGGATGAAGAGCGAGATATGGCGGCTGCTCGTTCGGCGATTTACAGCAAGATCTTCGTCGGTATCACGATCGGCGGGTTAGAACAAGAACCTTTCGGGAAGGAGACTTGGTGCTTCGCTCATTCAAGACCGCACAGATATGCACAAGCTATCCCCACCTTGGGAAGGGCCCTTGTGGTCAGCAAGAATCTGCACAACGGGTCATACTATCGATTGATGTTCGAGAGCGAAAAGACTCACGACGTCCGAAGAGGAGACCAACAGTCGTGGAACATAGCTCATCTTCGCCTTATTATACCGAGCCATCGGCTCCACTTATGTACATATTAAGACAATGTATATATTATGAATAAAGCAATAAACCGGATCCTCGGCTAAAGCGGGTATCCGCTCGTAAAAGTCCGGTTTGGGTACATGGAGATGTTGTCGCAAAGCAGCCTCGGTTTAACCCTTGGTCTTGCTTTTGAAGTTTTGGTCACTTGGGGCTTGGTCGTGTCCGAACCAATGCAACACCTTTTGATGGGTAAAGCCACCAGATCACTTGGGGACATGGTCACGTCTGAACCATCCGCCTCTTGGTCGGCCTAAGGCCATAGAATCACTTGGGGCTTGGTCGAACCCGAACCATTGCCATGCCACTTGATCGGCATAATGCCACGATTTCAGTTGGGGGCTGGCTGACTTGAACCATCGCTACACCTTATGGGGAGCTTGGTCTGTCCGACCATGGTAACACCATCGATCAGGCTCGATAAAGCCTCTTCTTGCAAACGGTTTTATCATTGCCTTTGCTTCCATGTGGTTTTCATACCAGTTATTTGATTTTGTTTGCCTTCTTAAACCGACAACCTTTTAAACCGGATTCAAGTTGTCGCTAACGAATTCGGTCCATTTTAATCCGGCGATTTTGTTCGGTTTGATTTTTCTCGTTACCATCCCATTATGGAGTAACAGGGGCTTGTCATGCCCGACACGGTTTACACGGTAAACCGCATTCTAAGCACAGAGTTGTTTTCTCCTTTGACGGTAATGGTTTATACAACCTCCACCTCAAGATTGGCTAGGCTAACTGCATGCCCGACATTGGCGGTATTTTTGTATCATAAAATTTGGTCATATACCTCCATATTTTCTTATATAAATATATAAGCGTCACAAGCCGGGCCGGCGACACAAGCCGCCTGGCGGTTTAAAGAATTTGTGATTGCAAAGCGAACTAAGTTGACGGTTCATCAATCCAAAGTATCGTACCACCATGCAAAGGATACAGACCGAGGTCATAAAGGCATTGTTCAAAACAAAGTGCTAACTATCCTATTACAAAGCCTTCCAAGGCCGGTGTTTCGCATGGCGTTATGGCTAGCAGTTTTGAGGCGCCACCCGCTTGACGGATTACGCTTCTTCGCCAGATGACGTGAGGTAGAGGGGCGCTGGCGCCGGTTCAACTTCTTCCTCTTCATCACCCAAAGCCGGAAGTCATTGGTAGACCGGTCAATCCGGGTTAAGGCACGAAGACAGCCTCTTCACTTATAAGCTCAGCCGGATCAACGTCGAGGGCATAAGTGTGCTTACGGATTGGAGGAACAAGGCTCGACTTCAGGAATGACAAACTCCACCCGCTTGTTGTTTGCGTCATAAAAGAGCGGTGAACCGCCAGTTGGCTTGCTGCCGCTTGACTCGCCAATGACGATCTCCTTTGTTATTCGCTTGAGCGCCATTATCAAAGGCTTCACCGTTCTATTGAGCGCTGGGAAACCCTTGGCTATGTCACCGGATCAAGATCTGCTATCCACGCCTTGGCGCGAGTCAGAGCCAGTAGAGTGCCAGCCCGGGGCGCGGATCGTTTCTACTCTTCAAGCTGCCCCGGAACCATGGACAGCCGGTCCAGTGTGTCTTTGATCAAGGACGGAGCTGTGTTGTCGTACGATGTGGCACATATGACCCGCTGGGCGCCGGTATACAGCTGCTTAATCAGTGTGTAAGCGGCCTTGAGCTTCTTCCGCACATCAGAGCCCATATGAGCAATACGCTTGCTCGCACGGTTCAGATTAGCTCGGTTAAACGGCGGAGAATCAAAACAGAGGTAGTCGATGCAAAATTTTCTTACCAAAGATGGCAGAGGTCATGGCATGAACTTGGCGATCGATCCGGTAAGCTCTTCACCACGGTTTAAGAGCTGATTCAGCATCTTCCGCCCGCTTTATCAAACCGCTTTCTCGGTGTCCTAATTGGCCCGCCAGATTTATACCACTCCTTGATTGTTCCATAGTGGCCAAGGCAGTTTTCAATTCATCCTTGGCCTTGGTGGTTTACGCTTGTTGAGTTTCAGATTGGCCCAAGGTCCTTGAGTTGCACGGTTTGTTTGGTATATTTCATTACGATAACAAAGGGAGCATGTTAGTTGTTTCATTATAAAGTCCCAAGCTCAATACAAATATTCAACTTGGCACTTGGGGGCTAATGGCTAGTTGATCTCGGTTTGCTATGAGGATCTGAAATTAAGTCCCGGTTTAACTATGCTTAGTTGAACCGACCCTTGAGGGCTACAAGATCTGCAGATTTAAGGCGATGGTTTCTATGCAAAATTAAGTGCGGTTTAACTATGCTAAATTGAACTGGCCCTTGGGGCTACTATGCAGAAAAAATGCAAGAAAGACATAACTCCTTTACCTCATAGCGGTCCTTCATACGGTTTACTGCACCAGCTTCAAAGTCACGGCTTGTGTAGAGCCGGTTCGAAACCCGGAGTGAAGTTCTTGGGCGAGAAGTTGTCATAAGCTGACAGATCAGTTTTCCCCTTATCTTTACTCATAGTGGCAGACTCTTCCTTGGCGCTGTGTTTTGCTAAAGCGACCGGTTGGCTAGGAGTGGTGTAGCCAGTGCCCGTCACAATAACATCATCATTTTTGACCGGCTGGCGGATTGGCGATCTTCTTTGGGCTTGGTGCCTTCATGCTCTGGCTCGGCGGTTCAACAGTTACGACCCGCTCTGTGGCCGGACTCGGTGGAGCAGGATGCGAGGTTTCCACTTGGGCCTCCGGTTTAGTTTCTGGCGGATCAGCAATGTCGTCTCGGTACAACTCGCAGAGCTATTCTTAGCGACTTGAGATTTTCGCCTGCTGCTCTGGGTCTTCTCCGGATCAACATCTGCAGAGGCTCAAGAGTTTTGCTTTTTACTCAAGCGAGCCTTGGTGCTGCAGTGTTCAGAATTAGGGTAAGATAAATCGACCAACGCAAATAAAAACCGAATTGGCGGGATGTAGTATGATACTTACCCGCAAGCAACTTTAAGCGGAGGCGATTGCGTGGTTGATGAACCGCCAGAGGAGTTGGAAGAGGCCCGATAATTGGTCGACGGATTGAGAGGACATCGGAAGAAACCCTTTAAGGGATAACGTTTTCGGAGAACAAGTCACCCGACGACGCTTCCGGGTTGGTGTGTCTCGTAACCCGGACGAGGTAATCTGTTGGCCGCTGTGCCGGGTCGTACGGCGCTCTTCATTCTGCTGTGTCTTCAAAGAAAGGTTTGGATTCAGATGAGCATAGGAATGAGATTTTTTCACTTTCCGGACTGCGCGGCGAATTCTTTTAACCGGCACGAGATCGGATTCGAAGAAAGTAGGATTACCTCAACGTGGTCGGCATGGTGGCTTCAAAGATCATCCTGTGAGTTTCAATTGTCAATAAAAGGAACAAGTTACAAGCAAGAAGAAACATAAAGAGAAGAGCGGTTCTGGCGACTCCCGAGGGTATCAAGCTTTACCTCAGCTTCGAATCTTCGTCTTCGGCGGATCGGAAGACTCGGCGTTTTCTTCTTGCCAGCCTTTTGGTAGCCTTGGACTTTACACGCGGAGCCCGGGCCGGTTTGGTCCGCTTCCAGAAGGAGCTGTTAGCCTGCGAGGTAACAAGGATTAATGAATATCAACAAAGTATTAAAGGCCCGAAAAGCGGTGAGCAGAGCTTTACCGCAGGCGGTTTGTTGGCAACACAGAATGGAGCCAACCCGGTTAGGCTGCAGACGGAGATCGGTTCATCAAGCATCCTCTTACAGATCTCTGTGACCTCAAGTTCAGTTATTGGTAACTCGTGACGCCTTTGAGGGTCTTTGAGGCTGCCAAGATATTCGTGCATCAATCCGGGCGGCGGCTTAATGGCAAGATGCCCCAAGAAACCCAAAGATCGCACAAGGTCCACACCAGTTAGTCCATTGGCCATTAGAGCCCGGAGTTTAATGATTTGAGGCGCAAAATTCTTCCGTTCCGGCGGTCAAGCGTAAAGGCAGCGGATGATGGTTGCTAAGCGGTGAGGACGGTAACCCGCAAAGGATTCTCGTTGTCGAGCAGTATTCGGCAGAGAACCAGGTTTGGTTCCAATCTTCGGATGGCTATGGTGTTTGGCGTGAGGGAAATCCACTTCCTTCCTTTTTTGGATTGAAACGCCGCCCAGCTCCGTGTTAGGGCCATCCGAAAATTCTGTACGGCGGTTCAAGTGAAAGAAATCCCGGAACAGCTCCACAGATGGTTCTTGAAGGTAGACTTCACATAACACTTGAAAATTGCATATGTTTGACACGGAGTTTGGACCAATATCCTGTGGATGGAGTTGAAAACTGGCAAGGACATCCCGGAAGAATTTTGATCCGGGTGGGCAGAATCCCCGGTCTAAGTGCTGCACAAACACAATTACTTCTCCTTCTTGCGGATTGGGAGGGCATTCGCATCCGGAACCGCGATGGAGGACATTTTAGCAGCTAAAGCGCCGTGGTGACGATCCGCTGAGTTGCGTCTCGGTGGCCTTAGACGGACCCAATTGCAAGCTGAGAATTGAGGGGCCATTCGGAAGACTAAATCTGCGAAAGGGAAAAGCGGTTCACCGTTAAACAGTTCAGGCACATTATACAATGTTAAACCGGCGATTCGGCAGCTAGTTTCCGATTCCGGTTTAACTGAGGACTAATGGAGTGACGGGTTAGCTATCAAAAAGTTAAACCGCCAAAAGAGACAGACCTGAATAATTTACTAAGTATGGACAGAAACAGATTTCACATGCGAATGGAAGTAATTTAGATCTACCGAAGTTTCAGTAAGGAAAATTTCTACGAGCCTCATAAAGAGCAGGAAGGTTCGGGCATTCTAAACTAGAGGATCTGAACAAAAAGAAAGATGTATAAAGAGTTAAGCTGACGGCGGAGCAGTCACCCGCACGAGATGTATGGTACGGTTGAGTCGTACGGCCATGGCGGAGCAGGTATCAAGAAACTGCGATGAAACACTTATGAACTACGAGATGAACAGGACCTTGAGATGAGATCTAGGGTTTGAAGAGGACCTTATCGATGAGCAAAACCGCGGAGGGCGCCAAGAACTCTCGATATGGACAGGTTGATGCAACGCCCGGCCGACGCTGGGCGTTGAAGGTCGGAGGCGACGGCGGGCTTCAGGCTGGAGCGTCGCGAGGAAGGAGAAGAGCGGAAGAAGAAGAGAAGGGGTCTGCCGGTCTATTTATAAGGAACCGGGCAATTAACAAGCACGAGAATCGAGGAGTCAAAAGCGGCGACGGCGCAGTGGTCGCCTCGATTTCGGATAGCATTAAATGAAAGGGAATCTTCTTGTTTGGATTTCTTTATTAAAGATGACGTCAAGGCGCCTGCTGCGGTGGTCGGAGGATGACGCCACGGCGGTTCAAGCAGATGGCGGTTTACGGAGTATGAAGGAGATTGAGTTTCCTAAAGATGTTGAAGATTAACATGAACCGTTCAAGTCAATCTGGGGCCTAATGTTGGGGATATAACTATCGAGTGTAAACCGCCTCAAGGGGCGGGTTACCTCGCCCATGATCGGGGCCCACGGAGGAGGCCCAAAGCCCAGAGGCGGATTAGGGTCCATTCATGTAAACCGCCTTAGTCTTGTAACTTGAGCTGTAAGATAAGAGAGAAGAGACCGAGCGGACACTTGTATGAGCCGGATCGGGACTCAGAGACCGCCGCAAGCGCCAACCCGTATATAAGGGATGACCCGTGGCGGGTTGAGAGAGACAACCGAGGCTTAGGCGGCTATTGCTCCCTAGTCGCCGAAATCACATCAATCCCATCACAACTAGACGACGCTTTTCCTTCATCGAAGGGGCGAACTAGTATAACTCCCGTGTCTTTGTGTCCGCTTTAACCCCTCTAAGTTAACCCGTATGATGGCCCTGCGACTAAGTCCTTTCATGAGGACATCTGCCGTGACAATTCCACGACAGGCCGACTGTAACCACGGGCTGAATTTGGCCTACAAGCAGAAAATGACAGGAACGGGCCGTAAGTAAACGAATGCTGGAAATGAGCCCAAGAATAAATGGGCTCTGAGAAGGCCGAAAGATAACATGGGCCGGAAACGGCCCAACTGAATAACGGGCCGTTAATGGGTATAAAGTGATACACTGTTCATTACGGGCCAGTTTCACCACGGGCCGTTAATGGGTGTGAAGTGATACACTGTTCATTACAGGCCAGTTTCACCACGGGCCGTTAATAGGCCAAGAGTTACATAGGGCCTCATATGGGCCGAAAGACGTCATGGGCCATACATGCGCCAGAAGTGAAAACGGGCTGGAATCATTTTGGATGGCCCAGATGACGCTACTGGGCCTAATTCGGATAGGGCGTAACGGGCCTCCGGTTAGCGGGCTGTAAATGGGCTATATGCGAACATGCCGTTAACAGGCTTTCCATGGGCCGGCCCGCCACCTTTTGACCAAGTCAAATGGGCCGGCCTTTTCACAGGAATGGGCCTCTGTTGGGCCGTGCCACGTGTCAACGTATCATAAGCGCCTTACGTCCAATGAGTGGATGACATCTGTCCCAACGATGAGCAGACACGTGTTTCCTCCAGCCAATGATAATTTTACATGTGGAAAATCCCCATTGGTCAGGGCTGTTAAGGGGTTATCGGATCCAAAACCCGACCCGGTAGCTTAACGGCGTTCCGTTACGGTGGATGCCACGTGTCGGTCACCCTTGACGAAAGCACTTCTGTGACGCGCGATTTATCGTCATGGAAGTGGACACTTCCGTGATGATAATTTTGGTAATGTCATGGAACACTTCTACGACAACACAGGTATGACTATCTTGATTCTGTCATAAAATCATCATGGATGTACATGCATGACAGAAAACGCGACCTACTGTGACAAACACGTATCATCATGGAAGTGTATTTTTTGTAGTGGATGAGGTGCAGGTCGTCTGCGACCTTCTCCTCAGAGCTCCGTCACAAGTACAACGTGCGTTCCATCCTGATCCGCAAGGACGATGAGGAGAAGTTCGTCTGCGACCTTTTCTTCAGATCTGTGCCACATGTATAAAAGTATTTTCCGAGTGAAGAAACTTGTGTCACTCAGAGACAAAAACAAGTGTATTCAAAGAAAAAGCCAAGTCTGGATAAATCCCAAGAGGTTCCGAACCGCAGATAAAAGTACTCGGGCGTTAGGCCCGAAGAAGTTTAACGATTACAAAATCACTCGGCATTCCGAGGCAAATTTAATTGGACCATAAAGTTTGTTCACTCTACTGAAGGAGGGCTGGCAGGCTCAACAAATTCATCCAAGTTGATTCCGTCTGCAATGCGAGTAGCTGCTTCAATGAAGGTCTCCATGAAGGACTGGAAGTCAAGCTTCTTGGTGTTGGCCCCCTTGATCGCTGCAAGTTTCTCTTCCCTGGCTTCCTTGCAGTGGACACGAACCAGAGATAGAGCCACGTCGGCACCGCATCGGGCAGATGACTTCTTCCATTCTTGCACTCGGCCAGCGATCTCGTTAAGTCGAGTCATCAGAGACTCGAGATCGTTTTGGAAAGTCACCTTTGGCCAGAGCGCTATGTCAATCCGCGACACCGCCGCCTTCAGTCGCGCGAGATAGTCCATGGCACTTGCGAGGCGGGATTCCAGTCAGAGTATGTTCATGGCAGCTTCATCTTTGACGGGAGAGTTGATGGGATCCAGACTTGGTTCAATTCATCCAATCTCTTCCTCAAAGTTTTGACAGAATTCTGCACACAAAATAAAGCGATGAGTCAAACGGCTGTACGATGAGTCGACAACAACAAATCAGTCGGACAGGGAAAAACACCTTCAAGCATAAGGAAAAACTTCTTCGCGAGCCTTCCCAGATAAGCCTCCAACTCATCTCTCTTCTGAGCGAGATCTCCAACTTTGTCAGCCAGAGCCGCCTTGTCCTTCTTCAGCTGCATGACTTCCCGGTTGGCCTCGCCGATGGCAGTCTTCAGTTTGGCGTTTTCTTCCTCTAATTTGCCGACTGAAGCTAGCTTCTTGTCTGCAAGTTCAGTTTTCTCTCGCGCCGTCTTCTGAGCTTCGGCAAGGTCAAGATCTTTCTGCTCCAGCGCCGGCTTCATTTTTTCTAAAGAAATAACACTCTTCAGACGAGCCTTGAGCTGTCTGTTTTCACTACGCACATCTGCTCGAGTAGTGTCACTCGGTTCAACGGATGAAAAAGAAAGAAGTCAAAGTAAACAGTCGACAAGTCATTACCTCCCATGGCAGTTGCTTCGTCATGTGCCTTCTTCAAGTTTTCCTTGGCTAAAGACAAGTCGAGGTTGAGTTGGATCTGTTGCTCCCGCAAATCAGCAAACTGACTCCCGAAGTCACAAGATTTCTGCAGTTCATAAACAACACATGTCAATCGACTGAGACTGAGATAAATCGCTTCCGAGCGAAAGGGATTCAAGTTCAAATTATTTCTACTGCAAAAGAGTTCTAAGACTACTGTTGAATCAAACATTCAATAGTTGTCTCGGGGACTACACCCAGTGGGTGCACTTGGCGTGCCCCCACTGGTTCTGCTTTACACTCGACATGAGTAAAAAAAGAGAGGAAAGTTGTACTTAGACCACAGTCGACTGCCTGTAGTCGACTACGGTCTCGGGGATTACACCCAGTGGGAGCACTTGGCGTGCCCCCACTAGTTCAGGTTCCACTCGACATGATCCGTTTAGACTGAGTGGGAAAATTCTAATTCTCAGACCATAGCCGACTGCCTGCAGTCGACTACGGTCTCGGGGACTACACCCAGTGGGTGCACTCAGCGTGCCCCCACTGGCTCAAAGACTCAGTCGACACAGCCTAGTCGACCCAAGAAACAAAACTATTCAGCAGCAAGTTCAAACACCCAGTGGGTGTACAAATGCCAAAAGCAGACTGATGAAAAGATGCTCAAAGAAATTTTTCAGTAGCATATCCTAACAGAACAAGCGTCAACATAAGGACCAGTCGAAAGTCAACTAACCTGGACATTGGCCTGGAGAGCTGAGCTAGCGTTGTAGGCAACCTGAGTATCATCACGCACCACCTTCATCTGCTCCATCATAAGGCCCGCCTGGCGTATGGCTTCCTTTGCAGCATTCACTGGGTCCTTTGGGGCAGGGTGGGCAGCAAAGACTGAATTTGATGGAGCAGTTGCAGCAGCCTGAGAATCTGAGGCGTGGAGTTGCACAGGCGAAGCAGGGACTGGGTCAGTCGACACCGAGGGGCGCACACTCGACAATGGTGAAGCGAAGGTAACTGAAGCTCGGCTGGGGTCTCCGGACTGCTGAGTCACTGGTTCCAACACATGCGCGGCCTGAGGCGTTTGGCTGGCTGGCACCCTCCTTCCTGAGGGCCTACCCTTCCTACCCATTGGCTTCTGCACCATATCCTCATCATCGTCTGGAAGCTCAATAACATTTTGTGAAACTACAAAGGAATCGACCATAAGAGTTCAGTCGACCGAGAGAATCAGATGACAAAGTTAAAACAAGACAACAAATTTTTACCGGCTTACGAGGTGGCGGCATCCCAGTTTCCTCATCGTTGCCCTTGTAAAGGTCCGTAGAAGTTCCGGAAGTAGCTGCGCTGCAAAATTTCAAGATTCATTCGGTTAAACTGGGAAGTGAGTCGACGACAAAGATACTTGAGCAAAGAATGAGAACATGACGCTCAGGCAGAAGCAACAGGAACGTTGATCTTGATCCTGGGCAGAGCCTTCCGAGGCTTAGGCACTACAACTTTGGGCTGCTTTGGAGCTTTCTCAGTCGGCGCAGGGGAAGAGGTTCGAGCGCGCTTGGAAGTTTGTCCAGTCAGCACTGCCACTTTGCCACGGATACTCGCTGGATCGTGGGTATATGTTTGGAACGCCTTTCGTTGCGAGGCGGCGACTCGACTTCCTTGCCACTGCTGGAGTCCTCACTCTCCTCCTCCTCCTCTCCACCTCCGTCAGATTGCCAGTCCATGCTTTCGTCTCCACTGCCTTCTCCTTCCTGGTACTGCTCTTGCTCTCCGTTCGGCTTCATTGAAGTATATATCAAGTCCCAACTCAATATTATCTTACTGAGCCGGCCCTTGGGGGCTACACCAGTGTTGTTCAAAGTTTACATAATTATATTTACAAAGTCCCTGCTCATTATTGCATAATGACCCAGCCCTTAGGGGCTACACTGGTTGAAGTTTTTATGAGCATCAAGCAATTACAAGTCCCAGGTTGCTGCAAGCATGACAACCCGGCACTTGGGAGCTACATATGTGGAATACTCAATTCTGATTAGTGATTGAGATGAACAACCTGGATTTCTTCAAGATTGTGATATTTATATTGAAGCAAGTCTTAAGCTGTTGCTATGCTACCTTCTTAAGACTTGGGGGCTACAAGTGATAGGCATATAAGAGGTATATTTCAAGCTGGATGTTAACTACAAGTATGACCCAGTGCTATCAATATTTATAAACTGGTGATCTTGGCTATGATAAACCGGCAAGTTCTACGTCCTTAAACCGGCTGAAGATCAGATGAGTATTTCAAGGACCAATATTGTTTTTAAGCATTGGGAGCTGAATCAAAGGAGTTATTCTTCACAATATATTTTCTATGAGAAACTAAGGTCAGCAAGTTGATTATGAAGCTGGCCTATTGACCCGGATTTTCTAGAAGAAGGAAATGACAAGGACTTAAGGATGCTCAGGATCAGTTTAACATGGATAAATACAAATTAAACTGGGGGCTAATGTCGGGGATATACCCATGGTATGACCCGCCGAGTCAGAATCTGCCGACTTGGTAAACCGGCGGATGGAAAACCGGCAGACAGTTAAGACAGATGGCTAAGACAGACGGTAAACCGGAGAGTATTAAACCGGCAGAGTTAAGACAGATGGTAGCACCGGCAAGTGTTAAGTCAATCATAACCCGGCAGACAATGTTAAACCGGCAGACCATGTTAAACCGGTAGACAATGTTAAACCGGCAGACAATGTTAAACCGGCAGACAATGTAAAATCGGCTGACGTTGAGAAGCCCAGGAAAGGAAGTCAAAATAGTTTAAGTTAAACTCTGAGTTGGACTCCACATGTAACCCGCCCCTTCAACTTATATAAGGAGGGGCAGGGCTCCCCAAAGAGGGACAAGCAAGAAACAATATTTAAGGCTAGACACAACTAAAGGGGAGTCGGCTTATGCGGCGTGTCCCTGATGAGCATAATGAGATCTAGCCACAAACAACATGTAGGGCTATTACCGGATGATGTTTCCCGGGGCCCGAAGCTGTCTAAATCCTTGTCTTGTGTGTTGCGTCTCTCATCCCGATCCACCCCTCTCAAGCTACCGCATAGATGCGTTGGCCTCACGACTAAGTCCTGACACTAAGGACATCTGCCGTGTATTATCCACGACATTTATCTTTATTTCCTATGATGCCTTGCACCCACTCCGCCACTGTCTTCTCATCAACATTCTCCGGGTGCATCCGAGTGGAATCTTCAATCCCCGAGTACATCCACATGGAATGGTCATGAGCCTGGAGAGGCTGAATACGTCGACTGAGGAATACGTCTAGGAGGTCCATACCAGTCACGCCCTCATGGATCCGCTGGACTACTCGCTCCATCAACATATTCACCTCCACCCTCTCTGCTGGAGTCACTTTCAAGGTGGTGGGTTTCTGGACTCGGGCCAAAGAAAAGGGAGGGAGACCAGTCGAGTGGCCGGAAGTCGACTTGTCTTTGCAAAAAAAGCAAGTCGAGTGCCACCCTCTAACCGAGTCAGGGAGAGTCATTGCAGGAAAAGCGCTCTTCCCCCGCATCTGGATGCCTAAGCCCCCACACACTGGATTACCTGGGTTTTCTCGTCACTCGGGCTAGCTTTTCTCACAGTCTGCGAGCGACATGTGAAGATATGTTTGAACAGACCCCGGTGCGGTCGGCAGCCCAGGAAATTCTCACACAGCAAGACAAAGGCAGCAAGTTACGTGATGGTATTGGAAGAGAAATGGTGGAGCTGAGCTCCAAAGAAGTTCAAAAAATCACGGAAAAAGGGATGTGGTGGCAAGGAAAAACCGCGGTCGACGTGGGTGGCGAGAAAGACGCATTCACCCTCCTGGGGTTGAGGCTCTGTTTCGTCCCCCGGGAGGCTCCAGGAACCATGCTCGATTAGCCCACTCTTGGCCAGATCTCGCAGATCATCCAACTCAATGGTGGACTGGATCCAGTCGCCCTGAAACGAGCTGCGCGGCAAGCCAGATCGCGACCACGACCCGCTTCTGCTGGTCTTCTTCCCCTTCCCCTTCGCCGCTCCCTTCTTCGCGCGTTCCAGCACCGCCGTCTTGTCCTTCGCCATCGAAGCAAGAGGAGCGCGGGCGAGAGGTGGCGTCGAGAACGGAAGCGGCATCGGTGGAGAAGCAGAGGAGGAAGAAAGGGGAATTAGGCCGCACTATGCAGAATTCCCCAATCCAATGCCTTATATGGAACCGTTTCCGAGTGACTGACCACTGGGCCCGGGTGATCCTGTCAAATCCCGCAACTGGCACTCACTCAGTACGTGGCGAAAAAGGTGGCGCGGATATCAAGGCGTCCCTGCCTAATCCGTCCCGATTACTGCAGCCTCCTCTGTCTCGCGCGCTTCCCAAAATTTCGAATCCCGCAAGATCTGGGAGCAGCAGAGTAGCCTGTCAGACCGAAGATTTTTTCCATATCAATATCCGAAGCTTAGCAGCAAAGTTCACTCGACAAACTGAGAATGGATCAAGGCGACTGAAAAAGAAGTTGAAGTCATCGCGTTGGTCATTGATTCCAGCAAGACTCTTCCGAAGTGCAAAAATTGAGCCAGAAGTATTTCCAACTCCTTCTCCACTCGAACCCTGAACCATTCGGGGGCTAATGATGAAGCTATGTACCTAGGGTAGGGTCATAGGGCTGACCTAGACACCCTTCCCTAGGACATCACCCTAAAGTCAGAAGCATTCAATGGATACCATCATCCACTCGACCAGAAGTATTCCACTCAGAAGATTCAAGTTCATTCGACCAAGAGATAGTACTCACTCGAACGTAGCAAGAATCACTCGACAGACAGAAGATCTAAAGCCGCTCTGCATGGCAACAGTCGAACGTTTACCCTGTAGACTTAATGATAATTTATGTATCTTTATTACTGGCGTTACCAGAAACGTCCCATCTTTATGTACCTTAAAACCCTGTGTAACTGAGGGCGGGAGGGGGTCTGGTGAGCTCTATATAAGCCACCCCCCTCCTCAGAGACAAGGGTTAGCACCCCCTGTAACTCCACACACATATAATCCAGTCGACCACCTCCGGGCACCGAGACGTAGGGCTATTACTTCCACCGTGAAGGGCCTGAACTCATAAATCTTTTGTGTACAACTTCACCATAGCTGGGATCTTGCCTCCTCATACCTTCCCCCCATTCCACTGTCAGTCTTAGAACCACGACAGCCGGTGTGCCAGGGCTCCTACGGTGGCACTGCTGTTGCGGTTGGTCGCCGGATCTAGGGGCTAGATCTGGGGCTTTGAAGGCGGTCAAGATAGTGCATAGGTTCTCGGGTGAATTTCTTGGGACGGATCTGGGTGAAAACTTGGTCTTCGGTCATTGGCTGGAGCCGGTGATGACAATGCCCTTATCATCGTTTCCTTCATTAAGGCATCATCGAGGTGAAGCTCCCAACCCCACCCAATACCTCCAGGGGAAACCCTAGATCAGTTGATCGGATGACGGCGGCATTAATGTGTCATTACCCCCTTGGGGGCGGCATTCTTGGAGATGCACTCGGGCTGAGGGACCAGCGAATGGCATCTGCGGTGGAGCGGTGTTTCTTTCTACATATTCATGGCGGCGGTTCTCGATGGCATGGAGCAGTGAAGGCTTGGCGTCAGATGTGTGGCGAGGGACACGCGCAGGAGGTCGACGTTGTCTGGCGTCGTGGTGGCGTCGATGGCATAGAGGCCTGACAAGGTCGATGCGTCAGTACATGCTTTGAGGATGGATCGAGGGAAGACGGAGGTGACGGCCCTTTGCAGCGTGTGCGTGTGGTACTCACTGAGAGTGTGCCGGACCGGAGTGTTACCCAGTGCCGCCTATGTGGCATGTGATGGGGCATCCGGCGTTAGATGTTAGGCTTTCGTGCGATGTCTGTTTGGTATTTGGGCCGGACATTCGGCACCCCTTCATCAAGAGGATAGGAGTAGCGACAGGTGTCGTCTAGATGGTGGCCTCGGGCTTACTGTTATATTACTTCGGTATCACCCCCGGCCTCTGTATCTGGGTGATGCATGTGGCCATATAAAGACCTTACAAAGTAATACAACAGTAAAAAGAAGGAATCACCCCGGCCTCTATATCTGGGTGATGTATGCGGCCATATTATTTATTATTCACAAAGACCTTATAAAGTAATACAAATTTAGTTTCGCTCGGGCGCAGGGTGTTGGACTTGGGGACCGGACAATTTATTTAGCTACTAGAACATGATGAGTGATGATCTGGGATGGCTAATGCTAACCTGTAGGCGGGGCAATGTCAACCGAGTGAGTTACGGTACATGCTTTGGTTGCAACCGAACTTCTGACTTTGTGCATCAGGATCAAGGAGAAATGTTTCACAAGTACTAGCACTAGGGTACATGTTTCAGAAAAAAAAATGCGTAAGATTTCAGATCAGACTGGACACACATATGCAAAGCACAGGATACGCACTGCTCGCTTGATGACAGTGAATTGTATTCCGTCGAAATTCATCACTCATGAAAATTACTCCTCGAGAAGCTAATTAATTTGTGTGACTGAACATGAGACTACGACGTGCAGTTTGATTACGATCGAGGATTAGGAGATCTAAGTGTTGTATACCCTCGTGCGAGAGGATGGACTGCCAACTGCTGAACTAAGTGTTGTATACCCTCGTGCGATAGGATGGAATGCTAGCTCAAAATCGACTCCGTGCGAGAGGATGTCAACACAATGACACCTGCCCCCTCTGCGATCAAACGATTGAGACTGCCGCCCACCTGATCAGTTCCTGCCCTTTTGCAAAGGAAGTGTGGCAGAAGATTATTGTCATGCTCCCTAACTGTCAGCTACAAACAACCTTGCCGTTCACCACTACCACATCCTGGTGGAGAAGCTTTGCCTACGGGCAGCAAAACAAGGCAGCAGCTGCGCTTTACTTTGCCTGGAACATTTGGAATGAGCGAAACCGAAGAATCTTTCAAAACCTATCTTTAACTGCTGATATGGTGGCTTGCTTAGTCAAGTCTGACTTAACATACCTGGACATGGCCTTTTCGAGGCCTCTAGCTATGTAATTCTGTTCTTTTTTCGCTTTTTGTCTGCCCTAGGGCTTAGACTTCTCTTGTAAATTCCTAATCTATAATGAAAAGGCAGATTACCTGCCATTAGCCCTCAAAAAAAGTGTTGTATACCCTGTCTTTCTAGAAGATTTTACATATACGTAAACTGAAATATGATATCTGCAGGAACGGCGGACGCATGCGAAAATTTTATCTCAGTTTACATGTCGACCGGTCGCTATTCTGCCTCCCACCAACTTACCGAGTTGATCTACACGCAGCGTGATCCTGGCGACAGGCACCGCGACGAACGCTTAATTTCACTGCGCCTCACCATGTCGCTGTTACGTCGTGGATCCATGTCGTCGTTGGCCGCGATTAAATTTCTGGATCTTTTGCTGTCGAGAAAACTAGTTTGTTTTAGGGTTTAGACTAGTTAATTAGTCGTACATGTGGGTGTACGTGGCCGGTGTCAGGCTTAGTATATGTCGTTTGGTGGTAAATTTTCGTGATTTGCATAGCTGTCGTGTCATTAGCGTGCACACATGCATGGAATGGCAGGTTTCAGCAGCTCATGGTCCGCACGAACAGCAGTAAATAAATCGCCTCGGCCAGTTTTGACGACCCGATCGACCGCCTACTATACTACTCGTACAAAGGGAGACCAAATAATGAAGGCACGAGTGTAAGTAAAATATTAAAGGGTGAATAATTATGAGGTCGACTTCAAAAAATGGCAGCACTGCACCATGGGTTGCTGTTCCCGATCAATCGACAGCCGGCCTCTATCTCTGCCCAACGAAAAATTGCTCCAAGACCGTGCATGGCTCTCACTGGTTGCCGCCCATGCATGGTGACCGGGACGGGATAACTGCCTCGCCGACCGGCCAGTTCGGTCCGGCACGTGATGCGCCGGCCAACGGAATGACGTCGCCGTCAAAACTTCCCGTTCCGTGCCAGATGTACATGCCCGCCCGCACTGGCCGGTGGCTCGACTGCGCACGCCAGGGTCTTCGTGCCTTTCATCGTTACCAAACTTAGCCTTTCCGTGCTGTGCTGATCAAGCGGACGGGGTCTGATCTTGCTTGCTTCACTTGTGGCAGAGCCAGTGGCGCAGGAGATCACGCTACATAGAGATCGGGTCGGGCCAGGCTTAGATCCGATCGACACATGTGACGCATGCTTTGGTCTTAAAGGACTAACAAAATTTTTTTTTTTGAGGAATCACCGGGGGGGCAAGGCGCCCCATCTGAATTATCATTTCTCAAACAGCAAGCTGCACCAATACACGGGGGAAGCGAGTACAGGAAGGGTTTAAAACGGGTCCTCACACCCAAAATGGAGAGTTGAGAACTACAGCCTCAAGAAGAACTATACAGAGATAGTTAGGAGTATTGGCCTCCAGTCCAGGAGTGAGCTTCTGTCGATTGGCTTGAGGCGAAACGCCCAGTCGGAGAGGTCTGCAGCCGCAGCCTTGACGAGGCGGGTGATGGAGGGGCGCATGCCTTGAAGACCACTTGGTGCCGGTGGTTCCAGATCCTCCAAAGGAGCAGAAGGCGACTGTCGACCAGCAGCCGTCGGTGGTAGGGGAGGCAGGTTTGCATCCCAGATCGATCTGCAACACAGCGGTTGGGGATGCCGAGAGCTGGCAGAGTGCAGCGACCTGCTGTGATCGAAGAGAAGATGGTTTGTGGTTTCGACTCTTTGTGGCACAGCTCGCAGACATCCTCGGACCGTATATGCTTTTTGAGGAGATTTGCTTTGGAGTGCACTCGATCGTGGGCAACTAGCCAGCCAAATAAGCGCACCTTGTGTGGCGCCTTGGCACTCAGATTTAGGCTTGGACAGGGCACCGAGTCCCAAAGAAAGGTCAAGAGCTTGTAAATGGAGGAAGTGAGAGCCTTCTTGTCGACGCAGTCTCACAAAACCGTGTTCGGGCTTGGACAGGCACCGAGTCCCAAAGAAAGGTCAAGAGCTTGTAAATGGAGGAAGTGAGAGCCTTCTTGTCGACGCAGTCTCACAAAACCGTGTTCGGGCTTGGACAGGCACCGAGTCCCAGCAAAAGGTCAAGAGCTTGTAAATGGAGGAAGTGAGAGCCTTCTTGTCGACGCAGTCTCACAAAACCCGTGTTCGGGCTTGGACAGGGCACCGAGTCCCAAAGAAAGGTCAAGAGCTTGTAAATGGAGGAAGTGAGAGCCTTCTTGTCGACGCAGTCTCACAAAACCCGTGTTCGGGCTTGGACAGGCACCGAGTCCCAAAGAAAGGTCAAGCAGCTTGTAAATGGAGGAAGTGAGAGCCTTCTTGTCGACGCATCTCACAAAACCGTGTTCGGGCTTGGACAGGCACCGAGTCCCAAAGAAAGGTCAAGCAGCTTGTAAATGGAGGAAGTGAGAGCCTTCTTGTCGACGCAGTCTCACAAAACCGTGTTCGGGCTTGGACAGGCACCGAGTCCCAAAGAAAGGTCAAGAGCTTGTAAATGGAGGAAGTGAGAGCCTTCTTGTCGACGCAGTCTCACAAAACCCGTGTTCGGGCTTGGACAGGGCACCGAGTCCCAGCAAAGGTCAGCAGCTTGTAAATGGAGGAAGTGAGAGCCTTCTTGTCGACGCAGTCTCACAAAACCCGTGTTCGGGCTTGGACAGGGCACCGAGTCCCAGCAAAGGACTAACAAATATCATCCTCTTTCCAAACGTATCAACGAGATGCTTCCAAATGCGGCATCGTGTTCGGATTGCATCCCAGGTCTAATCCCGGACCGGTGCACTACTCTAGCTCGTCCCTTTTAGGATTTCCCACGATGAACTTTTGTTTTTCAGGTCTTGTTCCGCGATCAACTTGGAAACAGCGCACATGATGCTATGCTATTTTATGATTTCTCCAAAACCGGGCACAACCATACGGAATTTTGTGCGCAATCAACCGAAGAATACGTACAAGAATACGCGGCAAGATATGGAGATCCACCACCAAGCTCTGTATGATTGGAGATCGATCAACGTTCTACACAAAACGAATCTAGATTTTGGGATTGTCTATTAAAACATCAGGCCATATGATGAGGGTATGTATGTGTCAACCGCCGTGAGTGGTGCAGCGCATGGAGCCAGGCAACGGCAGGCCGGGTCGGCACAGTTAAGCAAGCTGTTCGGAATCCAAACGATAAGGGTGTGGCCAGAAAACGTAAACAAAGTGAACCCTAGTAGCGCCCGCCCCAGAGCGCTGCGTGCGCCAGCTGCAGCGGCCGGCCGTCGCCACGCCACGCAGCGATGTCGACCATGTGCGCGCGGCCGGCCGTCGCCTCACAGCCTCCCAGTCTCTGGCGCGAGGTCGACCATGCATGTGACCGTATCCGGCGTAGCCGTTGCGCGCGGCATCGGGATGTGGTGACCGTGCGCATGTGCGCGGCCGTGACATGAACAGTGCTGCTTTTTTAGCACTAGATCTGCACCAGAACTGTCCTTTACTGCGTTGTCAGTGGCTGGATTACTGATTATGCCCACAGACTTACAGAGGCACTGGGCACACTGGGCACACTGTGTTAAACAGAGAGGAATATGCACCTCTGTTTAACAGTGTCCATGTTGCCAGGGACGGACGTTCACAGTGAAACAACGAAAATCAAAACACGGGAAGAGGAAGAGAGAGTGAAAGAGACGGCCACGTTCGATCGTCCGGTCGACCAGCATCAAAGAAAGCAAGACGCAGAGCAGCAGCAACAGTTATCTCTCGCGACGGAATCGGCTGGATCGCATGCACATCGCCGGCGGGCTCCATGATCCCTTCCTTTGCGCGGACTCCACGAACCAACGTACGCGGGCACGGGTGAACAGACTCGGAGAGCAGCGATGGACACTGCCATTACGGCGACCGATGCTGCTGATGCCACTGGGTCGAGCGTTCAGAGGTCGGCCGCGTTTCAAGCAAAGCGGGGGCGATCCCGCGGCCGGCGGCTGTGGTCCGTCCGGTCGCTGCCGTCCGGCTGCTGGCGCGTCACGTCGTTCAGGTCCTAATCGTGCCAACCTGACCGTCACCTGCCTCGCTCCGAGCGCTCAAAGAATAACTCCCTTTTTTTCTGGGTCCGTCCTTTCAGTGTGCCGGAACCGGTTTTCTGACAGCAACAACGTTGGATGGGCACAGCACGCAGCATTTCATCAGATCAAAATATTCAAAGCAAGTTGGCACGAGTCCTAAAATATTGTGAACCGATTCCGGTGTACTAGCCGTCCGGGCCCACGGCACAGACGCCCACTGCTTTACGCCCATTAACCCCAATTAGTTTGTTAACCCGACCTTATCCCAGCTCCCAACCATGAATTTACCAGAATGCCCCTCCCGGCTATATAAATTCCGCCTAACCCGCCCCCTTCTCAGTTTACTCTCAACTCTCAAGTCTCCAAAACAAAGCCATCCCCTCCGCGCACCGGATTCCAAGTTTCCAACTGCTCCAAAACTCTAATCTCTCTCTCATGGCGACGGCGACCGCGAGTCGGCCCAGCGGCCCGGTCGTGTCGATCCCCAGCTACCGCTCCGCCTCGCCCACCCGCGTCAACCTCCCTGCCACCGCCGGCGCCACCCGCTCGCCGGGCAAGTCCGTCAGCGTCTCCTCCCCGTCCTCCACCAGGAGCCGTCGGCCCTGCATGTGCTCCCCGACGAACCACCCGGGCTCGTTCCGCTGCAGCCTCCACAAGGAGCGCAAGCAGGCGGCCCCCGCCGGCAGCAGCAGCAGGCCCGCCTCCCCGCCTTCCCCGCCGTCCACCTCGAAGAGCACGGGCAGCGCGCTGGCGAGGCTCGTCCCCATGGGGAGCGGGCACTGGGCACGCAGGGCGCTCGCGCCGTCCCCCGCGGCGCAGCAGTCGCTGCAGCACCGGAGGCGCGCGGGCGGGTTCCGTCCCCGACCGAGCCGGCTCTCCGCCGTGTCCATGGCCGGCGACAGCCACTAAACGAACAGCGTCGACATGCCATAGCAGTAGAGTACTAGTAGTACATAGGAAAGAAATTGCCTGAAGAATTGGAGTTTTTAGAACCAATTCGATTCCTGCCTGGACAGTTGATGAGCCCGTCTGTCCGTAACTGTACCGAATGCATTTTTCTAGCAAGCATCAATGATGCTAATTGAGATTCAAGAAGCCAAGCAATCGCTGTGTGAGCTAACGGATACTTTGAATCGCTCTGATTTACTTACTCGTGTTTTGCTGAATTTACGGGTCATTCATGAAAATGAATTTCAGAGTCCCGTCTCTGCGTGTGGGTTTATTATATAATCGGTATTTGGAGGAGGTAAAACTGACGAAGATTCAGAAACAAACAGTACAGCCACGAGGCAGGCAGTTCAGCTTCAGAAGAAGTGGTTACCTCCTGAGACTGAGACGGTGTTGGCCAAGAGAAAATGTTGATGCTGGGGCATTGAAGAACGCATAGCTTGTCAGACTGCAATGCAGATCTCCTGCTCTAATTACTCAAGGGACCTGGGCAGTCGCATGTTAACTTTGCAGATATATTTTCAATTCGTACTGAACCAATGATGCATCATTGATACTTGTTGATGTGTTTACTCGGGTGTCGTGGGTTAACTTGCGTATACAAGAAGTTCATCTGCCAAATACGCCAGGTCAATGCATCTATACAAATACCGATATTTCGTATATCGAGTTGGTTCTTGAAACAAAAGTACTAATTCCTACGATATTTCCATCTGAGATTTGTCGATCCGTTGAGTTGGGTGGCCCATGATGAGCCTCATGGCATCGCCCGATCTGAATTGTCCACAGCTTCTACGCTGGTCGGTGCTCTGGCAAAATCATCTTTTAACACGGGATGGAGATGTTTTTTTTTTTCCTTTTCTTTTCCAGTGAGCTTCTTGGTCTATATCCCAATTCTTTTGCCAGAATCAGGGATTTTCAGAATCCGCCTTTAGAACACTTTCAGAATCTTTGTTTCATTTGTTTTACAATCTCGCCTAATTAGACTCTAACTAGATATGATTGTAAAATAAATGGCGCAAAAGATTCCTATGTTCTAGAATCGGATTCTAGAATCCCTAGATTCTCGCAAAAGAACTTGGCCAAATGTTCTTCACCTCCCTTTCAGGGTCCACCAGAAAAACTACAAAACTTCAGTTTGTCAATTCAAAGATTGTTACCTGCGCTAGGAAGGTATAGAAATCTATCAAAAGAGCACCTTAACGGCGATGCCTGGAAGGAGTCCCTCTTATTTCAGTATATAGGACTTCTTGTCCGCGGGACCTAACTAACTACCCGATCGATGGAAAATAAGGGCAAGTCAATACCAGATCACACTCAACAAAGTAAAACGGGATTAATTCAATCGCCAAGACCTGCCACTGGCTGATTCCATAAACACAGAAAGAAGGGTTTATGAATAAAAAAAACTGCTCATTAGGGTCTCTTTTTATATCCGGCTATGTGAAAACCCACGTACTCTTCTCTGAAACAACCTGGGAGGCTGCGAGCTCCGCGTCGAACAGAAAGAAGTAAGCAGGGGGTGTTGCCGTAGCGCGCCAGAGAGCAAGCGTAGGCAACCAAACTAAATAAGGCTACAAAAGTAGCTAGCTAGCGTTTTTAAGCTGGCTGCCGTTTCTAGCGCGCGTAATCTTCTGTGGAGTCGCACGGAACGAGCCTTGTCTTCCCTCCAACGACTAGCTCCCTTTTCTTGTTCTAGTCACCCTTCTCTTGCTGTGGAAGGACTTTTGCCTGTGGTGTGGTCCAACCCGTGGGCGGAGTCGCCCTCATCCCCCCATTGCTCAATGCTCCCTACAGCTTCGCTGGGCTTTACCCGCGTGGGCGCGGGCTTCTTAGCTCATCTGACCCCAAGGTGGAACGTATCTTATAAAAGCTGTCACATTCATTAATAGGAATATGACAACTCCGAGACACCGAACAAATACCCTAGGACTGCAATAACTCGCATGATATAGACCATGAAAAAAATATTTTTTCATAGTCACATGGCTAGCCAGCCGATCGCTGTTTGGTATGGTTTTGTACACACACAGATGATAGCTACGCATATATTTATAGCCGGTGCTAAAGAAACCATGTTATATGAAGGTTCGAGGGGAATGGGAGATTTTTTTTCAAGAAAACAGTAGGAGCTCTGCCTTTGCATTAAGAAGAAGAGAATTAACCAATTTATAAGGAAAATTGGCCGAAAACCGATACATCGACACACACCAGCCCCGAGGCTACGTACCTTACGAGCCGACTCCCCTGTTACCCAAACAACCAGAGTTGCCACTCCACCACATGACCCGGAGCCGCCACTCCGGCTTACAAACCACAAAAAACTCACACACGTCGGCCCCGAGGCTGCACTCCATACGAGTTGACGACTCTGCCGTCCACACGACCAGAACCGACACTCCACAACACAGGGGTGCTCTCCGGAGCCGCCGCTCCGACTTTCCCGCCGGCCCCGAGGCCGCGCTCCACCTGAGCTGATGACGCTGCCGCCCACGCGACAAGATCAAACACTCCACGACAATGCTCTTCGGAGCCGCCGCTCCGACTTCCTCACCGGCCCCGAGGCCGCGCACACGCCTGGCCGACGAAGAACCAACAAAGCCACCCGAGCCACCGCGAGCTGACGAGGACCAGACCTCCAAGGCGTCGCCCCCAAGAGGATAGCGATAAGAATGCCGCCGACACCCGTTCCGACCAAGGTCAAAACTTGGGTTTTCACCCGGAGAGCCCGAGACCGAAGTGACAATGGTGGTGAAGGGGCTCCACGACGACGCCTCCAAGGAGGGAACGATGACCGAGGACGCCGTCGACGCCGGCAACGACCGAGGTCGAGCTAGGCTTTCGCCCGGAGCTCACCAAATCCATCCTCACCGCAGCCTGCCCAGCAAACCGTCTCCGGCATCATGCCGACCATCCTCGCCCAGCCACATGACCAAGCAGACAAGGCAGCACGTCGCCGCCAACCACCACCGGCTGCAGAAACCACTACAGCCCACCTCCCTCCACAACGGCGCCGTCGAGACCGCGGCCGCTTGAAGACGCAGGCAGCACCACCGCTGCCACGACCCCACGCACCTCCCCGCCACCTGGTGGACAGAGCAGACGCGCCTCTGCCGGACCGCCGCCACAGGCCGACGGCCCGCCTCACCACCAGATCCGGGCGCAAGGGCCCCGAATCCACCGCCTCGCAGGCTGCCGCCGGACAACCTCCGTGAGGGAGGTGCACGTCGACACCACCACGTCCTGGGGCCGCCGCCCCAGCGCTCCATCGCCGGCGAGCAAGGCGCAGCCGGCAGGAAAGCCAGATCCGGGCGGATCCGTTCCCCAAAAGCGAGCAGCAGCCGGCGCCGCACATCCGCCACCAGCGCCTACAGGCCGGCAAAGCCGCTGCCCGCCAGAGCCCCAGACGCGCCGCCAACCGCCGTCCTCCGCCCCCGCTGCGCCACCGCCGCCCTCCGCCCGCCGCCAGAGATCTACGCTTCGTGGCGCCGCCCGTCATGAAAAAACTAGCCGCCGCCGCTTTGCTCCACGCGAGCTTTGCCCCCGGGAGGCGCCGGCGACGGCGAGGGAGTGGATGGGGTGGGGCGGCCGGAGGCCTTGACTGCTTGGGCGCCGCCCGTGTCGCCCCTGGGGAGGGAACGACGCGAGGGCCAGGTCCCGAGTGGTCCGATCTTGTTCGGGGAATGGGAGATGAACCAAGATATATTTTCATTCTCATCTGAAAAATCACTATTGAGCGAATTATGAACTCTATGTGGTTGTTTGGGTAGGTAGTATTTGCGATAAGTTTTGCAAAATGAGTTTTAAGAGTTTTTTTTTGTTAAAACTGGTTTGTAGAGTACCTTGTTTGGCATAAAAATTCAAATATGGCCACAAGTTTGGCTGAGACGAGTATTGTTTAAAGCGTGGACCTTTGACACAACAGATGCCAACAAACTGGGCAATCATTAAACTATTGAGTTTTTTACCCCATGCCCCATTCCGGCCCGGACGTCTCCTTGCCACCGCACCCTTCCAGGTCGCCGCTTCCTTATTCCATGTGTTCATGTATATCGCAGTCGGTGCTACAAAAACTAAGTTGGAAATGAGAATGGTTCAATAAGAAATAAAGATGATCTAACTAATTATCCTCATGATATTTCTGAAAATATCCCCCAGAATGTTGATCGGCTATTCGGAAAGCAAAAAGCAAAACAAAATATCATGACTTTTCGGTGCTCAAATCGTCCACACCTTGTACCTGCTGGCCTGTTTCCGAAATCACCATCTTTTAGCTCTTAGAGTATTCATCATATGACCGAGATGTTTCTTTCGAATAGTTCAGTGCATCTTAATTAATTGATAGCGTGCTTAATTTGCTAGGTCTTTCAGCTCACTTGCAAGGGTTCTATTGGAGAAACTACAAGCTAGATTTGAAATTGTCAGTTCGAGGACAAAATGGGCACACGATCAGCCGATCACCATTCACGTGGTCTGCAGCCGGATTACTGCTCTCCACATACGTACACTAACATCTCTATCAACTTTTGGTGCTAAATGTATCCGTTTGAGCGACAAATAATATAGATCGAAGAGAGTACTTTTTTTTAATAATCTGAGTACAGTTGCATTAATTTTTAATTTTTAATCTTTGGTGGGAGAGGATATATTCACCTGATAGTAATTACTCCTACTTAACTAATGTCGGCAAATTTTCCACACAAAATCTTGACTGAATAATCCAATGTAAGGAAGCACCGTAACAGTTGTAAAGGATTTAAGGTAATTAACTCATCTGGTGACCAAATAAAATGGACTGTGATATATACAACGACCGGCGCACAAAGAAAAGGAAAGTAATACCTCTACAGCTAAGCTCTCTAGCCGGTATGAAATTACTCTGCGTTGCTGTCCTGCTGATGGCGTTTATCTTTTAATTAATCATATAGCTTAATCGGTGGATGGTTTTAGATTGATTAGGCACCAGCCATATGTGGATGTAATTATCTTGCTTAAACCATGGATGGGGTTTGGATTGCTCGAGTATTATTTGTGCATTTTACACGGTAACGTTTAGTGCATGGACGAGAACTCCAAAGAATCCAGCATCAACTGCAGTCTGGCAGCAGGTTTAATCACAACGTGCGTCACGCTACATATATGTTCTAGAAAGTGCCCCACAGAGGGTAAAACAGCCATGCATCTATTGATCTTTCTATTTTAGATGCGTATGTGTTTGTACATGTAAACAATCCATACTACGCGTATTCGTTTTCACGGTTACTTTGTTCTCTCCGTAAACAAATGTAGTAGTCCTAATAAAAAAGGAAAATGTTAACGCCCACACGTGTTGGCGTTTGCATCTCGCCCACACGCGTGGATCCGCGTTTGTTCGTGAGCGCACGAATCTTGGCATGTTTCCAGTGCCACGTAGCACTGGCCTAGCGTGTGGGCGTTTACCCGGTCGCCCATACGGCTGTTTCACCACACGGGAGGGGCTGGTGTGTGGGCGTTGAGCAGTTTGCCCACACGCCACTTTCCACGCACTCATAAGGGCTAGTGTGTGGGTGTCGATGTCAAAACCGGCGGATCTCGGGTAGGGGGTCCCGAACTGTGCGTCTAGGCGGATGGTAACAGGAGACAAGAGACACGATGTTTTTACCCAGGTTCGGGCCCTCTCAGTGGAGGTAAAACCCTACTCCTGCTCGATTAATATTGATGATATGGGTACTACAAGAGTAGATCTACCACGAGATCAGAGAGGCTAAATCCTAGAAGCTAGCCTATGGTATGATTGTTGTTCGTCCTACGGACTAAAACCCTTCGGTTTATATAGACACCAGAGAGGGCTATGGTTACACATAGTCGGTTACAATGGGCGGAGATCGACATATCCGTATCGCCAAGCTTGCCTTCCACGCCAAGGAAAGTCCCATCCGGACACGGGACGAAGTCTTCAATCTTGTATCTTCATAGTCCAGGAGTCCGGCCGAAGGTTATAGTCCGGCCATCCGGACACCCCTAATCGAGAACTCCTCGGTAGCTCTCGAACCAGGCTTCAATGACGACGAGTCCGGCGCGCAGATTGTCTTCGGCATTGCAAGACGGGTTCCTCCTCCGAATACTTCATAGAAGATTTTGAACACAAGGATAGTGTCCGGCTCTGCAAAATAAGTTCCACATACCACCGTAGAGAGAATAATATTTAGTTATTTACACAAATCCAATCTGCTGACGTATTCCGCAGCAGGACATCACACCACGGCCAAGCCTTTATTCGAATCGTTTTACTGTCCCACCTCAGCGCGTTTAGCGAGGCGGTTTCCTTGGCACGTCTTGTCGAAGCAGAGATCGTGTCCCCTTATTCCGGGATTCTCATCAATACGGGCGTGGGTAACCCAATCGTGCCCGTTGGTATGTCTCCTCTATCGAAGGCGAGTCCCAAACGGTCACGGGGAGGGCTCTTGGTATTCAACCTCTTTATAAAGAGACCAAGGCTCGACTCCTTTCTTTCAATCTCAATCGAATCCGCCTCTCACCTTGAGTTCCAACACCCAAAGCTCCAGATTCAGGCGCTTCGGACCTTCGATGATGTCCGGTTCCGACCTTCAAGGCCGGTGGATGCCTTCCTCCGTTACGGAAGAAGACGTGCTAAAGCTAAGAGATGCCAGGTATCTAACCGGCGAAATCTCGCATAGGCTGCCTGCTCAAGGGCAGGTTATTCCCACTCCCAAGCCTGGTGAGAGCGTGGTGTTCGCGTCTCACTTCCTTGAGGCTAGGCTTCCCGGACCCCTTCGTGAGGGGGGCTCATGTTTTATTATGGGTTGGAATTTCACGACTTGGCTCCGGAGTCCATCCTCCACATCTCATCGTTCATTGTCGTGTGCGAAGCCTTCCTCCGTATTACTCCTCACTTCGGATTGTGGCTTAAGACCTTCAAAGTAGAGCCGAAGATGATCGAGGGGCAGCACGCAGAGTGCGGAGGTGTTGTCATAAGCAAGAATGCTGATGCTCCGTGGCCCGAGGGCTCTTTTCAAGAGGAGTTCAGCTTATGGCAACGAGAGTGGTTTTATATCACAGCTCCCAGGGGCACCAAGTGGGTGGCGCCACCTGCCTTTCGCTCGGGTCCCCACCACAACTAGTGTCATGGGTCAATAAAGGGTTTGTAGGGGCTGTCCAGGGCGTGCCCTTGTTGCGGGGCCGCATTCGAGATCTCCTAGAAAGAGACATCAATCTGGTCGTAGTGACGCAGGTCATGTTGATTCGCCGCACCCTGCCTTGCAAACGTCGCCCTCTCCGCCTGTGGGAGTTTAATCCGGAGGGACCACGAGCCCTCCAACATTTTACGGGCGCGACACCCATGGAGATGTACAAATTGTTCTTCGGATCACAAGCAATGTGACCGGACTCGACCGAGGACGTAGGTCTGAGCTGCAATCGCCGGATACTCAAGTAAGTAGCCCTGCACTGCACACACTATCCGTATATTTATCATAAAATTGCCCTTAAAAGAGCTGTCCCTTAAACAGGAGTGGATAGCGAAAGCAAAGCTAATCGGTGTCCGGCCCCCTCCACGACACCACGCCGGATCCGTGTTAACCAGGATCTTTGGAGGTTGCGCCTTGGAAGAAGGCGAAGAAACAAAGAAGCTACCGCCTCCCGAAGGAGGCTGTCGGGAAAGGAGGAATCGAGAATTCCTCTATCCGGGGAAGAAGAGGACCACCTCTGAAGACCCGAAGACCATGGTCTCAAAGCGGGGGAAGAAATCTTCGTCAGAGGGTCCTGCGCCGGGGGATGCCTCGGCCGCACTGTGCCCCCAAGAGGATCAGCCCTCCACCGAGCCGTAAGTAAAGACAGGAGTTTTAAAATAAGAGACATCCCTGTTCTATTTCTGAGGAAGATAACCGAAATTTTACCTTGTAGTTCGGATCTCAGCCCTTCTCAGCAGAGCTCATCTTCAGGGGATCTTCGTCCGGAGATGATGGAGAGCGGAACGCCTCCCCCTGCTGTACCGCCTTGCGAGGTGGGCGACCCTAAGGTCTCGTCACGGAGGGTTTCTCCGAATCCAGCAGGTCCGGAAGGCAATCATATGGCCCCCCAAGGTCCTCCGTGTCCGGCCTTCGAAAAAGGCCATCGGACGAGTCCGACACCGTCCGGTGCACGGTCGGAGGAGCTGAAGGATCTGCTCGGCGGCGTCTATCTCGTAAGAACACCGTGCGTTGATGGGTACGGTGATTGAAAGGGTTTCATCCGCGGAGAGCGGGTTATACGAGCCGTCGGGAGTTTTTGACAGGTTTTGAGGTACGAAATGATGTACCTTTTGACAGTTTCGCATATATGAGATGCGCCTGTAGATAGTAGCCCTCGAGACTCGGTGCGTTGTCAAAATGACGGCGCCGAGGATCATAATCCAGTATAATATGTCGCCCTTCGTATGTAGGTGGCGAAGTGTTCGGTGGCTGGTCGGACTGATGAATTTGCCAAGCTAAAGCGGCAAGTTGGCGTGGCAGATGCGACATCGCGCTTGTCAACAAGCGGCTTGACGAGGCACAAGGTATGTAATTTCTTGAAGACACTGGTAAGAGGAGCTTGATGCCCGTATCTTACAACATGTGTGCTTGATGCAGATGGTGCCGCTGCCATGGAGAACCTTCGGGTGGAACTTGCCCCAGCCAAGGAGCAGGCCAGGAAAAGTGATGCAGCTGCCTTAAAGGCGGCTGAAGAGCTGAAAGCCGAACAGGCTGCTCACTGCCGAAGCAAGAAGGAAATGGCCGAGATGGCTGTGAAGTTGAAGAATGCTGCCGACCGCTGCTAGCTTCTTGAAAAAGGAGATCGGGCGGAACAGAAGGACCTGAAGAAGGCCACTACCGAGGCCAAGGATGCTCGCTCTGCGATGAGAGCTATGAAGGAAGAGCTACGTCAGGCCGGAGATATCCCGGCTGGAAAGCCCTTTATGCTGCGGATGAAGTTCGAGGATCCTAAATATGCTCCGTTGGACCGGCTGTGGAGTGCGGCGGACACTTATCTGGACTTGGCGGCGAGTGCCGCGGACGCCGCCGAAAACTTCCGAGATCAAAAGGATCACGAAGTGGAAAAGCTTTTTTGGTCGCAGTTCCACAATCCAGAGTGCCCACTTCCATTAACCGATCGTTTTGCCGCATGGGCGGAGCTGAATAGGTTATCCGGACTCGCCATGAAGTATGTCGTGAGTCATATGTGGCCGGAAAGGCCTGAGCCGAAGAGTTATTTCAGCTTGGTGCAGCAGTTCCTTGGTGCAGTGCCGCATATCAATGCAATGAAAAGGTCATCATGCACAGAGGGTGCGCGGATGGCTCTTGCCCGTGTCAAGACATACTGGACGGAGATGAAGGCCGTCGCGGTTGCATCCCAAGATTCGGATGGGAGCCGAGTACCTGCCGAGCACTATTTTTAGGAAGTTCTGCAGGGCGCTCGTTTAATAGAGACGCAGTGCTCAAAGGATATTATGTTCGAATAACATGTATTATTGTAAAACAATGTTTCGGGGGAATATAAAAGCTTTTTATACTTGTGCCTTCAAGAATTAAAATAGCTCCTGTGCGGCCGTTAATGTATATGTATATATAACCTGAAAGATGGCAGTCTTCTTGACCCCACGCATATAATGCGGGGTGTTATAAAAGGCGATTTTCACTCTTGATACAACGTCTTGGTCCTATTAAGGAGGTGATAGCGCAGCGAACTAGGCAACCGGACTATAATGCTTTATCACTTTCACTTAGCCATAGGAGTTTGACAGTGGGGCTACTATATAGCCCCTAGGGGCACCGCGCTCACCCGAATTCGGGGCGCGTGTGTGCCGGGCCGGGAAACGGCCCTTCGTTAATGCGGAGGAATCCTAAAGATTCCAGCGGGTCATCGAGTGGTTGACCAGTCTCACGCTATATCATGACAGTCAGTTTTCGGCTTTCTCTACTGAGGTGCTCGCCTGGCCAAACCGGGGCACAATCGCAGTAGTTCTCCTGGTGCCGCCTTAGCTGATAGAGCGGAACGTAAGGTAGCAAAACACATGAGCTGGGTAAACCCAACATTTGACCAAAGACATGATTCGGAGCTGATGCATATAAGGCCAAACTCGCGACGCCGAACACTCCCTAAGGTATTCGGTGTTTATGAAAACGGGCTGAACAACGCCCTTGGTAATAAGCCCCTGGCGTCCAGGTACGCGCAAAATTCTGACGTGGCCACATGCCAAGACGCCAGCCTCCTCCTCGGTTATATCACGAAACCGGGGGATGTGTATCAACAAGAGACAGTAAAAAAGGTTTACGCAGGGTCTTAATCTAAAAAGAATCCTTGGAACGGGTCCCTACTGCACGTCTGCGCCTGTGTCTCCGTTGTGCCGTATCTTGGACGGGTGTAGCACGGTGTTCATCAGTAAAAGAGAGGAACTTAGTTGAAAAAGATCTTGCGAAAATGTACGTTATATTAAATAAACAAAGTATAATTTTAAAAATTAATAAAGAAAGCTTTATTGTCTCTTGTTGTACATGCGCGGAGCCCCTTGTGCGGGGGTATGCGGCTAGTGAGCCATTGTATGTTTACGCCGGACTTGTCTAGCCATGTCCGGGGTCTGAACGACCTGTTTAGGTGCTTTGATTAGTGAAGCCAGTTTAGTGTGTGGCTGTCAAGGCAGCCACACAATCTTCCGCGCTCGAGGAACACTCGATATTTCCCTTTAATGAGATGATGCCTCGCGGACCGGGCATTTTAGGTGTAAGAGATGCATAACGCGGTATTGCGTTAAAGCGGGCGAAAGCTTCGCGTCCCAGTAGTGATTGATAGCTACATGTAAATGGGGCGATGTGGAAGGTTAGCTTTTCGCAGCGGAAGTTGTCGGGGGAGCCGAACATAACTTCTAGCAGGAGAGAGCCCGTACAATGGGCATCTGGGCCTGGCGTTACCCCTTGAAAGGAAGTGTTGCTATGGCGAATTTTGTTGGGTCTATCCCCATTTTGCGGATTGTGTCCTGATATAGCAGGTTTAGATCACTGCCGCCGTCCATTAGGACTTGTGTAAAGCGAAGTTCGTCAATTATCGGATCTAATATCAAGGCAGTCCAGCCTGCATTCCGGATACTTCTAGAGTAATCCTGATGGTCGAAGGTGATAGGTTTTAACAACCAGTGGCGGGACTCCTCTGGGATAGGCCGTATGGCGCGTATCTCTATAGGCGCCACTCTATTTTCCCTTTTGTCATGTGAAGTTAGTTTACTGTTTTGACTTCTTGTGGGAAATTCTTTCGTTGTCCGGTGCTCTGCTTGTGGGGTTCATCATCGTCCTCGCTTGGTGTGTCGAGCCTCTTGTGTTCGGCGTTGAGTTTGCCGGATTGCTTGAAGACCCAACAATCTCTGTGGGTATGGTTTGCAGGCTTCCCGGGAGTACTGTGGATTTGGCATATCTTGTCCAAGATTTTGTTTAGGTTAGATAGCTCGTCCCTGTTATCCTTGAGGGGCAGCTTTTTCTGATTCTGCCGAGAGCTTTTGAATCCGGCGTTGACTGCCGTGTTCTTTGGGCTGTTTCCCTTGGTCCGGCGCTGGTCCTTGCTGCGTCGCGATTTCCCGTTTTCATCCCTAACTTCGGATATACTTGGGTCGCTATTACTGCATCTTGCCAACCAGCTTTCCTCTCCTGCGCAAAAGCGGGTCATGAGGCTTGTTAATGCGGCCATTGTTCTTGGATTTTCTTGGCCGAGATGTCTCGGCGAGCCATTAAATGCAGGGACGCTGTGTTTGAAAGATGCTAAGGCTTGGCGTCCGGACAGTCGACTATCTGGTTCTTTTAGTAAGGAATCTGTTCCTGAATTTCCGGCTGACTCTCCGGTTGTTGAGTTATATGACTTAAATCGCTCGCATCCGGAGGTCGGACATAGGTCCCTTGAAAATTTGCCCAAAAAGCATCCTCGAGCTCTTCCCAACTTCCAATGGTGTTTTCGGGAAGGATTTTAAGCCAATGCCGGGCTGGCCCTTTGAGCTTGAGGGGTAAGTATTTTATGGCGTGGAGGTCATCTCCTCTAGCCATGTGTATGTGGAGGATGTAATCCTCAATCCGCACTCGAGTGATCTGTTGTTCTGTCGTATGCCTCTATGTTTACGGGCTTGAATCCCGCTGGAAATTCATGATCCAGCACCTCATCGGTGAAACATATGGGGTGTGCGGCACCCCTATATTTGGGTGTACCGTGATGTTCGGATACTTGATGCGTTGCATTGCTTACTAGAGCTTGCTTTCTTGGCCCGTTGATAGATCTGGCTGGGCCATCTTTTGATGCGAATCCAGCGGATCGCGTCGACTTGTGTGCGGCGCCCTTTGCCGCTCTATGTTGGCCATGGGGTTGTTTACCCGACCGGGTGGCTTCCTTATTTTTTGATTGCGGGGGCTCTAAGGCCTCCTCATCAAATTCCGGCAGTAATTTTCGCTTCGGATAGCTCTTTGTGTGGCGACTGTCGCCGCATTTGTCTGCGGTGTTGAGTAATTTGCTCCATCTAATTCTGAGTGCATCTTCCGCTGTTTTGAGCTTCCGCTTCTGCTTTTTCAGGCTTTTGAGCTTCCGCTTCTGCTTTTTCAGGCTACACGCAGTGGCGACGAGCCTTTTGTGGAGATTCTTATGCTCCAGCAACTTGTCCGGCGTGAGATCGTCCGGACTGTTATCTTCGCCAGGGACGGGTTGCTCGGTTTGTTCATCCAAGTTGCCCTGTTCAGACGGTTGCTCGATGGCATGTTCGTCGTCCGCCGGTTCGCCCTGCTTTGTGGCTGGGTCTGTATGGCTGCTTTCTCTATCGTGGTGGGGTTTGGAGCTGCGCTTACGCGGCCGCTTTGACTGCTTTTCGAGGGAACGATCCCTCATTGCGTCCCTTTGTTCCTCGTCGTCGTTTCTTTTAGGTGTGTCCACCATGCATACATCGTGAGATGAGGTGGTTATCCAGTGCCCTATAGGCGCTGGTTCCTGTTCGTCTCCTACATCGTCGTCCATACCGTCGATGTCTTCGGAGTCGAAGTCGAGCATGTCGGTTAAATCATCAACAATGGCTACGAAGTGGGTGGTGGGTGGGCTCTGAATTTCTTCGTCATCCGTATCCCAACCTTGCTGACCATAGTCCGGCCAGGGCTCTCCTGATAAAGAGAGAGACTTTAGTGAATTCAGGATGTCGCCGAAGGGCGAGTGCTGAAAGATGTCCGCGACAGCGAACTCCATGATCGGCGCCCAATCGGATTCGATTGGCAGGGGCACGGAAGGTTCAGAGTCCGGAGAGGAGTCCGGCACCTTGGAGTCACGAGCTTCGCAAAGGACAAGGCTGGTGTTCGCTCGACGCCGAGAGATTGCAGCCCCCGAGGCGGTGTCCAGCCACCCGTCCTCGATTGGCGCAGTCGGCTCCGAGCTAAGGGTCGGAGCGAACACTGGTGCGGCCTTCAGGGCACTGTTCAGCGGCAGAGCTAGATCATGCCCATCGTGACAGTGCGGCGCGCTCGGCTGTGGCTCGAACCCGTCGAAGATCAAGTCTCCGTGGACGTCGGCCGTGTAGTTCAAACTTCCAAATCTGACTGATGGCAGGGGCGTAGCTTCGATCTGCTCCATATGGCCAGCTTAATTGGCCCGCAGTGCAAAGCCGCCGAATACGAAGATCTGTCCGGGGAGAAAAGTCTCACCCTGGACCGCGTCGTTGTTGATGATCGGAGGAGCCATCGGGCTTAAAGATGACGGCACAGAGGAACTCTCAATGAAAGCACCAATGTCGGTGTCAAAACCGGCAGATCTCGGGTAGGGGGTCCCGAACTGTGCGTCTAGGCGGATGGTAACAGGAGACAAGGGACACGATGTTTTACCCAGTTGGGCCCTCTCGGTGGAGGTAAAACCCTACTCCCGCTTGATTAATATTGATGATATGGGTAGTACAAGAGTAGATCTACCACGAGATCGAGAGGCTAAACCCTAGAAGCTAGCCTATGGTATGATTGTTGTTCGTCCCCACGGACTAAAACCCTCCGGTTTATATAGACACGGAGAGGGCTAGGGTTACACAGAGTCGGTTACAATGGGAGGAGATCTACATATACGTATCGCCAAGCTTGCCTTCCACGCCAAGAAAAGTCCCATATGGACACGGGACGAAGTCTTCAATCTTGTATCTTCATAGTCCAGGAGTCCGGCCGAAGGTTATAGTCCGGCCATCCGGACACCACCTAATCCAGGACTCCCTCAGTGGGCATTTGCCATCTCGCCCACACGCCCGTCTCCTCTTCCACACCCAAGCTGCTAGTTGCCATATGTTTTGCAGCGCACATGGCAACTGCCCTAGTGTGCTTTATAAGAAGGTGGCAACTCTCTTTTTACCTGAGTTGCCATGTGTTTTGCAGGGTACACGACAACTGCCTAGTGTGCACGTAAGCAGATGACAACTCTCTCTTTACCGAGTTGCCATGTGTTTTTGCATGTTACATGGCAACTGCCCTAACGTGCAGGTAAGATGGCAACTCTTCCTTTCTACATGACAACTGCCCTAGCATGCTTGTGAGCACATGGCAACTCTCTCAACTGCCTAGTGTTAGTATGTGGCAACTCCTAAAATTTTGAAATCATGGCAACTACAGTAGATCAGACCATACATGGCAACTGCAGTTGGGCAACCATGGCAACTGCAGTTGTCCGACATGGCAACCGTAGTTCAGCGACATGGCAACTGCAGTTGAACGAACATGGACGAGGGTCTGGACCATGGCAACTGCGGGCGCCATGGGATCGCCACGCGTGGCGTCTTGGGTCCACGAGGTACGAGGCCTGACATACGGGGCGTGTGGGCGTTATCTACTTCGTCCTCATGCACGCGTGTGAGAGGGACCGGGAGGAAAAAATGAGGTGTGTGGGCATTAGTTGTTTTGCCCACACGTAGGTGTGTGGGCTTTCCTCTTATACACCACACAAAATGTGTGGGCAGTCTTCCTAACGCCCACATGTGTGGCACTTCGGCGTCCAAAAAACTATATAACGACATGCCTTGATCATGATGCATGTAGCTATATACTATCAATAGTATGCTTTTCCTCCCTGCAAAAGAAAAACACTTTTGTTCTTTTAACAAACGATGAATTTTATTGACTCAAAATAAAGCATCAAGAGTATACAAACACAATGAGCACACCCGGCTTCTGCATAACTAGCATGCACACAGACAACACCAACGCTCGCACATAAGATCAAAGCTATATGTAGGCGAGCAAAAAAGGCGATTAGATCCACAATCGGCAAACTGCATCAGTGGCCATATCTGCACCAACCATCTGATGACATCACGCAAACGATGAGTGGAGGATTGCCTTCCCCAACGACCCTGATGACGGCACCGGCCCGGACCCGGCTCGTGGCACATCGTACCTGACGAGTAAGGATTGGCTTGACCTCTACTTCGACCGAAAGTAGTTTATCTTAGTTTAAATTTATGTATTATGCTCGGTTATGCAAAACTATCTATGTTTATGTTCGAATGCACGCTACTTTCGGTTGAACCTACTTTGAACTTGATCAAATTGAAGTTTACAACATTAAGTTTAGGGGATCAACTAGAAACAGCCAAAAAATGCTGGAGTATATATATATATCCACTAATTGTTTTAGTCCTTTAACTTTTAAAGGATCGGCTAGAGATGACATTATGCCTTGTTTATTTCAGTTCTTCACAATGTGATGCTCTATATGTGCATCTGTTTACCGTGCAATTCAATTTTATCAATAACAGTTTCAGCAATACCACTATGAATTACGATATTTGGTTGCTGTTAAGGATATTGCAGTTAACATGCCTTTTCATTTTTTAACAATAACTAGTGTACTTTAGACCTGCACAATACCAGTTTGAATGACTATTTGCTTGTTTATAAATGTTATGTCTCATGCAGTTAACACACCTTTTCACTTCTTGTTTTGCTGAACTAGCATGCTTAAGCCTGCACACTGAAGCTATCACTTGTAGATTATGTTGTCTACCATGAATATATTTGGTTGATGTTTAGCCTGTTGTGCTTAACATGCCTTTATATGTACTTATATAGGACAATATTGAGAACAGTGCTATTTTTTCCATCGAGGTTAGTTTTATCGCATTGCTTATATGTACTCACTGTTCAGGATCTCGGTAGCTGTTACCATATAGCCTTGGGGCTGATAAGGGATTAATCGTCGAATCGGACATTTCACTGAATATATCTGTAACCCACTTATCAGTAGGTTAACTAGGGCCATATTTAATATATCTAAGGCTACATAGCAACATGCATTGTACTGAATGACTAAATATGCAATCTCAGGCTACATAACAACAAGGAAGAGTGTTACCTTAATGTTTGTGTTACCTTAATGTTCTGATGATGTCTAGATATACGTGTATAAAATCTTATATAATGGGATGGAGGGAGTGTTGTACTACATCCTTTTGGAATTGTTGTTTAGCTTCTAATATTAACTTGGTGCTTTTAGGTCCACATGTCATTGCCAAAGATCCACACTTCGACCCTTTCTGCGTATGGGGCAATGAGATATTCATGAATCAGCATCAAGTGAGGAAACTGATAAAGATTGTTATTAAAATGGGTCAAAAGATGTCAATCGAACTATATGTTTATGCTTTATGCAAGACAACAGTGAACTGCGGGATGGTAAGTAAGAACCCTGTAGCCTTCTTTTTATTGCCCGTAATGAGTTGTGTTAGATGACAATGTCTGAATCTTTTTTCCTTTGTAGTGGATCCTGAAGCAGTTTAATCAAGATTACCTCTCAAACTACATGATTGGTGGCCGACCATCACAAGGGGTTGGACTAGAGTCATGCGTACCTTCTGCATCCAGGAGAGCACAATAGGGCCATTCCGCTTCACCTTGTTCGGCAACCAGAATGTCTGTCGCCTCTTTCTTTACCATTTGTAATAGTACAAGTATAGAACCCTGGTTCATCATTCTTTATTTGGTGCTTATGTAATTATTAAACATATGTACCTGTGAATAAAGCTATAGCCTACTTTCAAGTTTAAATTAGGTACAATTTTTAATAGCATCAATTAAATTAGGGCGAAACTACGGTGTGCATGTTATTACGGCGCACATGGTTAATAAAGCACAACCTGTGCGATATACATCATAATCCGACACGGTTCACAAAGTGGAAACGTGTGTAACAATGGACATAGTTGCTGTTTGCAAAGCGTGTGTGATGTCAGACACTATCACATATGGTGCGAAAAAACTAAATGTGTGCGAATGTCTACCTATCGTACATGGTTTATAATCATGAACTGTTTGTGATGTGGCAGGCATCGTAAACGTAGAGCCAGTTTGGTACGTGCCTAGAAAACTCTCGTGCCTGGATCTTCCTGTTTTTAGGTAAAACCACAAAACTCCGACTGCGATGGCAATGCGAGCACAAATGAGTAGCAAGGATGAAGCGTTTTGGATATGGGAGACATCGGAAATGGTTATATAGGGGCAACTGTATGCATCAAGGCTCCCTATCCTAGATGGTTTCTGGGTCGTGTGGGAAGGACCCCCCTATCGCCCACACTCACTTGACGACGGTTCCAAGTGCCGTCGCGGAAAAGGGTTAAAACCGTTTGTATAGCACCTCGCTGTACCAGTGATTCATTGGTTTCAAGCCAAATGATCAATCTTATGGCCACATTCATGGCATAGTTTATTCAAATGATTTAATATTGTGCACAAGGGTGCATATTGGAATGGCAAACAATGATGCCTAAGTAAGTTTTCATTTTCTTTGGACGAAAAATAGAATTTTCCATTTTGAGTGCCCAAAATGAGTTTTTTGTGTGAAGGACCTACTATATATTTATTGCAAAATTGGACCAAATCAATTTTATAAAATAGCAGCCCATATTTAATTCACAATTGACAAAATGTTTGGGTGTAAATTTTTTTGACCCACCTCTTGTGAAAAAGACAAATTTCCGCCGATTCAATAGGAAATTGGTCAAATTTGAACTGCAGCTGCCTTATAGTTTGCTATTTTTTTCAAAAATCATTTCTAGTTACATAAGTATCTATTTAATCAGAAATACATGGTTTGGTGGCGATCCGTCGAGGTTTGGACAGTGTCTGAGGGCCCCAACTCTAGAGTGCGTAAACTCGCATGCCCGCCGCATGGTCACCGTGTGACCGTGGCGTTGTCATGCGTTTTGGACGGCCTAGGCATGTCTAGTGGGTTGAGCACTCCCCAGGTGGGTGCTAGGAAGAAAAATTACAACATAATATTCTCATGAGGGGACCAAACTATGCTCAAACATGAATTAGCAGCCAAGTATTTGATTAGCGGTACGGAAAATGCACATGGCCAATGGGCGTGAGTTTTGATTGAGGATGATCATCTACTAAGAAGAATGTCTTCACTAATTTTTAGCTCAAAAGGAGGAGCCTAGGTGGTACTTGCTTTGCAAAGTACCACACTGGAGGAAAATATGAATGTTGAAGCTGGGCTCAAAATAATGAATGGATTGAGCTGAAATTTGGCGAGGATGGTTATTTGGGCATAGGAAGCATTGTAGAAAATTGATACCATTTGGACATGCCAAAGTGGTACTTCCTTCACAATTCTCTAGACGGAAACTTGGGAAAATTAGAGAGAGAAATTGGATAAATGAAATGAACTCAAATTTGGTGTAGGTAAGTTACATATGTATGGTCACGCCCTGAAAAATTTTCAGATCATTTGGGTAAGTCTAGCTAGTACTTACTTCACAAAGCTTCTCTCGAGATAGAAACTTTGGAAATTTTCTGAGAAAAATTTACCAAGAAAATAGAGCTGAATATTATCATGTGGCAATCGATTTGGGTATGGAAGAATGCCCAAAAAGTTTGAGGGTAATAGGAGGGGTCTAGATGACACTTGCTTTGCAATGTGCCAATCTGGCCATAAATATAAACTGAACATGGGCTCACATAGATCATTTGACTGAGCTGCAATTTGGAGGAGGGTGATAATTTGGGCATATGAAGGAATTGTATAAATTTCATGTCATTTGGATATATAAAAATGGTACTTCCTTCACAATGCTTCTAGGTGGACAAAAATTGTGGAAATTTTCTAAGGAAGATTTACTTGGCAAAGGGAGCTGAATTTTGTCATGAGGCAATTGTTTGGATAGGAAAGAGTGCCCAAAATTTTTGAGGGCAATCAAGAATATATAAATAGCAGCTCCTTCACAAAGTGTTGTTCTGAATAGAATAGGAAAATGAATATTGTTGCATTATTTTTGAACTAGGCAAGGAAGGATTTTTACATATTTGACGAAGATATGACCCAAAGAATTTATGAGATTTTTTTGGGAATCTTGGGAATGACAGAAATATAGGTTGCTTCACAACCTAGGGCAAAAATTGACACATGGACATGACACATAGGCAAAACTGATGAGGTGGCGCCTAGTCATAGCAATCCACCACAATTTACAAGGTTATGACCATCTATATTGGTCGTGATCAGCTAGAAATAAGGCAGCGGACCAGTGTTGTCTGCTTTATGACCATTTCGTGTAAGGAAATTACGACCTTTCTGACCAAAATGGTCGATATAGTTTAGGGTTTGGAGCCCCCCGAACAGCTTTTGGCCAATTGGTTTCAAATGGTCGTAGATTTATGACCAATTCTTCCAGGGTCACTGAGAGAAGGTCACAAGTTTACATATTTCTTGTAGTGTAGCTTGGCCATTCTCTGCATAACTGGCACGAATGTCCTCCACCAAAGTAGGTTGGCAGACTGACATGGCCATGACTTGGTTTGAAGTGTGTAAGCGGCATGAGAGTGTGTCAGCTGCACTGTTGGCAGTGCCTTCGTGATAACTGATTTTGTAACGCATACCCAACAATTTAGTGAAGGATTTCTGCTGCCAGACGGTGGACAGCCGTTGATCATCGAGATGGATTAGGCTGCGCTGATCCATGCGAATCAGGAACTCATCATGATGGAGATAGGTGCACCATTGTTCTACTGCCATCAGTATAGCCAAACACTCTTTCTCGTAAGTGGAGAGGCCCCTGTGCTTTGGTCCCGAAGGTTTGCTCATGTAAGCAATGGGATGCCCCCCTTGCTGTAGCACCGCGCCCACTCCATAGTCACACGCATCACTGTCAATTATGAATTATTTGGAGAAATATGGCAATTGTAAGACAGGTACTGAATTGAGACCTTGCTGTAATAGAGTGAAAGCTTTCTGCGTGTCATCTGTCCAAACAAAAGGTTGGTGTTTCTTCAACAGATTAAATAGTGGCCTTGCAATGATGCCGTAGTGTTTGAATTTTTTCGATAATATCCGGCAAGACCCAAGAAACTGCAAGCCTCTTTGGCAGATGTTGGTATTGGTCAGTTTCTGATTGAATCAATTTTATTTGGGTCAGTCGACACCCCATCAGCATTGATCACATGCCCTAAGTAAGCAATTTGCTGTTGACCAAAAGAGCACTTGGACTGTTTCACTTGCCAGCCATCTCTGCGTAGGAGTTGCAACACTTGCTTCAGATGAGATACATGATCCTACAACGTCTTGGTGAAGACAAATATGTCATCGAAAAAGACCAACACACACACACACACACACACGTAATAACGGATGTAATGTGGTTGTCATGGCTCCATTAAAAGTGGATGGTCCGCCTGCTAGTCCAAAGGACATAACTAGGAATTCCCAGTGGCCTGAATGTGTGGTGAATGTTGTCTTATATTCTTCGCCTTCCGCCATGCGGATCTGATGATACCCTGCGCGCAAGTCCAGTTTGGAAAACCAACATGCACCCACCAATTCATCCCAAAGTTCATCGATGATCAGCACCGGGTATTTACTGACGATAGTCATAGCATTTAGGTGTCTATAGTCCACGCACAGGCGCCAGGTACCGTCTTTCTTCTTCACTATCAGGGCAGGCGAGGAAAAAAGGGCTTTTGTTCTTCTGAATAATTCCAGCATCCAATAGTTCCTTCACTTGTCTTTCAATTTCAGTCTTCAATTCAAGTTTGTGGCGATACGGCTGTAAGTTTACTGGTTGAGCACCTTCCATCAGTGATCACAAGCACGCCGAGGCGGTAGAGTGCGGGGGTCCTCAAATACATCTCTGTACTGCTCGAGAACTCAGAGAATTTCAGTGGGCATGGTGTTGTCGACAATCCCTTGATCTGCTACAGTGTTCAGGTGAACAACATAAGCCACATTGTCTTGCTTGCAGGAATGTAGAAGCTCCTGAGATGATATAGCAGCACACTGTTGCAGATCTTGAGTGACGGCCTACAATTCAACAATACCTACCCCTGTTGTGACTGATAGGTGACATGCTTCGCAATCAATATACATGGGGCTATATTTCTTGAGCCAGTCCATACCTAGTATTGCATCATATACTTCCAGAGATATGACTTTGAAATCCGTGGTGGTGAATTCTTGACCCTGACACATCCATTGGCACTACGTAATGTAATATTGTAGAGTAAATTGTTGAATTTACGGTATCCGGTAACAACAATTCTTATTTTTTTATACTAAACTGTTATACATTAATACATACTATGGCAACATAAGATTTTCACTATTATATTTTCTATTCATTACCAAAAGTAACAACAATATCATATTAAGGTAAGTATTTGAATTTATTGTGAGAAGCTGCATCTAAAAAACTATCCGAGCAATTGTTCAATCCCTTATATCCAAGACAATTATAATAAAACTTGACAGTATATAGCTAGGTGTAATAATCTTACATATTATTTTATATGTAGTACTCCCTTTGTAAATTAAGTATAAGACGATATAGATCACTAAAGATAGAATGTTATATTCAAATATTCCTGTACGCAATTTGGTATCTAATATTTTGATAGAGACAAATGGTTATATATTCACCAAATAGCGCTTTCGTGAATGTGTCCAATAATATAATGATACAGGTTTCTAGAGTGTAAGCATTTTGATCTTATCCAAGATTCTATAATGGTGCATTACTAAATTTGCATAATTGTTTGTTGCATTGTTTAATATCTATGCTTGATACAAAATATAGAAGTTTGTAGAATCCAAATCGACTCAACTATCTAACGCAATCAGGTCCACTAGCTCATGAATAAATTTAGCTCCTTGAAATTGTTTAAAAAAACAAAGAAAAGGTTTAATCCTCACTTAATAGTAACTTTTTGTGCGAATATGAGGAATTAATTAATCCTGTGTTCCTATGTTCTCACTGTAAGAGGAATAGAGATGAGATTGGTGGAATTGTTGTTTGTTTTGTTTGAGCCTTGTGTGCATATATATAGGAGTACATGATTAATTTGGAGTACAAGACAAGCTGGAATAATTCCTAGTCTATCCTATATTTCCTAACTTATCATGATACTCAACACCCCCCGAGTCACAACTGTAGCTACGCAGATGGTGAGACTGGAGAAGAATCCAAAGGTAAACCGATGGACATCTCCCCCTCCCCCTCCCCCCCCCCCACACAGTCGTAACGGTCAATGCATCACGGAAGTCGTGGCTGGAATGAAAATCGCCAAGGTTGCTCAAGCAAGTTGATAGCCATTTGTGTCGATGTTGATGTACCCGAGAGCGTAGGATGGTGCAACCATGGTTGAGTTAGCCGTGTGAAGGACGGTGTGGTTGATGTCAAGTCGGGTTGGCCGGTGTCGAGGTAGTCGCCATGGAGCCAGGGGCACAAGTAGGCGCTGTGTTAGTCATTGGTGCAACCGTGTCGAGCTAGTGGTGCGCTGGGAAGAAGACGAAGTTAACGAGGCATCCCGCGGGGCTGCCAAGCCCGGGGACACGTCATGGACTAAAGCACGTGTCACTGTTGCTAGGACCGGGCATGCGTAGAAGGGGACCCGCATGAGCTATACGTCATGTCGGAGGGCCAGTGGAGAAGGACTTGACGATAGTTGCGGTGCCAGTGAATGTGGGGCAGAAGGCTTGATGTTGACCGTTGTTGTCGGAGTAGATGAAGTGGTCGGGGAGATGACAGCGACGCTGGCGATGAGCTGGTGGAATATGAAGATGAAGAGGTGGAAGGCAAAAGCGGCGGCAGCGGTCGGAGGACGACGACGGATAGGTTAGGAGCACAATGATGGTGCTCGAAGTAGGTTAGGAGGGCGGCGGTGAATGAGTTTGATTGCTGTGGTGGGCGGATCTTTTTAAGTACATGGACACCTTTTTAACATACACAAATATTTATTAACAGTGAATTAACATTTTCGGAGAAAATTCATGAATATTTTAAATGTTTGATCACCTTTTTAATTAATGATGATCAACTCTTAATACATGACAATTTTTCAAGAGAAAAATATAGTTTTCCTCCTAAAATCCCCTCATTCATTTTCAGTCGACGTTTTAGATTTGTCTTAAGGCAAACTTTGTAAACTTTGATCAATTTATATTAGAAATGTCAAGATCTACAATACCAAATAGATATAATAAAAATATATTCTACTCCCCCCGTTCCTAAATATAAGCCTTTATAGAGATTTCACTATGGACCACATACAGATGTATCTAGATGCATTTTAGAGTATAGGTTCACTCATTTTGCTCCGTATGTGGTTAATAATGAAATCTCTCCAAAGACTTATATTTAGGAACGAAGGGAGTACAATGCATGTAATGATATTGATTGGTATTTAAAATGTTGATCTTATTCTCCACAAATTTGGTCAAACTTTTCAAAGTTTGACTTCAGTCAAAACTAATTTACAGAGTCAAAAGGACTGGAGGTAGTATCCCTGATCTCTAAAATTAGATTAATTACACTAATTGTGCAAAACTGGTATAAATCTCACCCTAGCCCCTGGATTGTTTTGGGGTGAATTCAAGGTGATTTTTGTCTCAATGATGCTGACTAAATCACGTGCAATGTTTAATAAACACAGTCCAGTCCTTCCACCACATCCATGAGGACGAGGTTGCACGCTGGCTCCCTTTGTCTCTCGCAAGTGCGCTCACTTCGACGACACACATGCTGCTATCTAGATCGACGCGAGATGACGCACATGGTAAATGACATCATGGTGCTCTCGGTCGGTCGTCGGTAGTCGGTGCCCGAAATGCAGTAGCCGAAGAGTGCAGCATTCGTATTCAATCTTCACTACAGAAAAACTTTTCAGCTCCCGTGTGACCTTTCATATACCAGTTGTGCGTGGCAAAAATTTAGACAACGGCTCGGCTCATTCCCGCAGGCGTGATGTGGCGAGGCGGGCGGCAAAGGCGGAGCGTGCGTGAATGTATCTCTTGTTATCATGCTCATACATGTGGGGGAAACAACCTCCCTTATAAGAAGGTCCAACTCTAATTAGGTGAGCAGTATGTGATTAAACTTTAGTCTCACTTCTTTCCTCGCATGAATGAACTAAGGTTGTCTCTAGGATTTATTAGAAATTCTAAAAATGGTTATTGGGCTGGCCCAAAATAGACCAAGCAGCACAACCATCGTGCATGTTATCTCCATTGCTATCTCTTCAGCAAAAATAAAAAGAAAAGAAGTGGCTATAATGTCTTCACAACACAAGGTTATAATGGATGGAAGAAAGTTCATGATGGAAATAATTGTTCATTCTTAATCCATGAAGGATCAGATCCTTGCTTCCAACACAACAATGCAACGAGAGATTGTCAAGCTTTACTCAATCAACCAAACCATTTAGCAAAAAAAAAATTGGGTTGAAGAGAAGTGAGGACAAAGAAAAGGACCACCTATGGCTGAGAACAATGATTGGAGTTGTTAAATGGCTCACATTTTAGCCTTGTGCATTAAGAGGCCATGATGAGAGGCCAGAGTCAAGAAACCGAGGAAACTTCCTTAAAACGGTAATTCTTCTTGCAGAACTTTGTCCTTCTATTGCAGATGTAATTCTATAAAATGCTCCTAAAGTTTGCAAGTACACATCACATGATATTCAAAATGAGATCTTGGGCATTTATGCTATGAAAGTCAGGGAGCATATCTGAGCAGAAATTGATGACTCAGAGTACTCTATTCTTGTGGATGAAACTTGTGATGTTGCAAAATGAGAGCAAATGGCAATAGTTCTCAGATTTGTTGATAAAGATGGTTATTCACAGGAAAGGTTCTTTCATTTCATAGATGTAGCCAACACAAAGTCACTAACACTAAAGAGGGAGTTGTGTTAAGTATTACATAAGCACGGATTTGATGTACAAAATCTTTGAGGTCAAGGGTACGACGGGGCCAGCAACATGAAAGGGGAGTTGAATGGATTACATGCACTTTTCTTGAAATATTGCCTATATGCATATTATGTTCATTGTTATGCCCATCTTTTGCAACTTTCCTTGTTGCTGCAGCTCGAGATGTGGTTTATGTTAGCCAATTTTTCAAAAGTTTCTCCTTGTTATAAACACAGTTGAATCCTCTTCAGAACGCCATGATGAGCTTCATGATGCCCAAGTGGTTGAGATAGCACTTTTGCTAGCTATTAATCAGATTGAAACATGTCAAGGGTTAAATCAAATACACTCATTGAAGCACCCAAGAGAGAATGTATGGGATTCACATCTAGGTTCGGTTGCTAGTCTTATGCATATGTTTAATGCGGTAAATTTTGTTTTAGAAAATTTAGCCGCTGATTCATCACCAGGAGCAAACTGAGCTGATGGGGATACTTCTTTCACCTTTTTGTTATCCTTTGAGTTCGTTTTCATGCTATGTATGATGAGAGAAATACTGTAAACAAGTGAAGATCTTGAGGACGCTTTACACAAGAAGGCACGTGACATAGCAAATGCTATTCGCTTAGTGAAATCAACAAACGTGCTCCTGGAACAAATGAGAACAGATGAAGGCTGGGAATTATTCTTTTTGAGAGTTGCAAATTCTGTGCAGAGCATGACATTGATGTTCTAATCGTGGAGGAGACATACATTCTACGTGGCGGGCATGCTCGTCGTCAACCTGACCATTTAATGAACATTATTTTCGAGTGGTGATATATCGAGCATCAATTGACAGCCAGCTGACCGAGTTAAATCTCAAGTTCAATGAGAAAGTAATGGACCTTTTGAACATTAGTGTTAATTAATACCAATAAATGGATTCAGATCTTTCAACGGTAAAAAAATATGCTCAATGGTGGAGAAGTATTATCCACGTGATTTTAATCAGCAAGAGAGGTATGCATTGGAACTTCAAATAAATCGCTGTGTTGTAGATGCTAATAGTAGTGAGGACTTGAAGATTCCTATAACCATATCTTGCCCATGTCAATGCCTTGTTGAGACAGGAAGGCATAGAATCTATAATTGGATCGATATATTACCTTGATTGCTTGTTACCCTTCCAGTTTCAACAGGAAGTGTCGAGCAATCATGACCCGTCGGAAGGGTAACAAGTCACGCTCCAGTCTATTATGCAAGAATCTATAATTGGGTCTAGTTTGAAAATTATCAAGTCAAGGCTGTGCAATAGAATGGAAGATGAATTTCCTGCGGATAGCTTGCTGCCACAAGTAGAACGAGAAATTGCAGTAAAAAGAAGTTACGATGACATAATTGTTGAATTCAAAGCCAAGAAGGACAGAAGAGCATATCGATAGTTATTAGTCCTAGTTAGTCACCTTTTGGCCAGTCTGGAGTATTGTACTGATGCGTCTATGTAGCTCTTCTTTTGGTCAATCACTTTTTTTTCTGGAATATGCACGAGAGTGCATATCATCTATTAAAGAAGGAAAGGGGTTAAAGAAAGCCTCCGGAAGTAGCATTACATGTGATTACAAACAAGCACTACTCTACCCGGCCACAGCCGGCTCTACAATCCCTATCCTACTCTCATGTTAATCCACCTATCTAGCTCCAGTAAGAGATGGTCAAGGTCGTCCTTGATGAGTCCCGCCCGCTTCCAATTTGTGCATTCAAGGTGTACTGTCTCGATGACCCGACGTAGGGAGGACATTGCACCGTCGAATACAATGGCGTTTTGGTGTTCCATAGGGTCCATAATCCTAGCTTGAAGATTGTTTTGTTATCCTTGTCCGAGAGTCGATTTTCTGTCCTTCTGGTGCACCACTCGGCCAGGATGTCATGTTGTGTGGGCATGCTCGAGGGTGACTCCATGGCCGTGCCAAGTACTGTCCACATTTGCCTGGAGAACACGCATTGGAGAAGTAGGTGGATTATCATCTCATCATGTTGATCGCAGAACGGGTACTTGTCCTCGTTGGGGATACCTCTTCGTGCTAGTCGATCCGACGTCCAGCACCTATTCTTGATTGCAATCCAGGAGAAGAATTTGCACCGGACACTAGTAGAAAAGGGGGCAATGGCCCAGGCCAGTTCAGCCCATTAGTCCCGGTTCTGCCACGAACCGGGATCAATGGAGCTATTTGTCCCGGTTCGTGAGCCCAGGGGGCCGGCCGGGCCACGTGGGCCATTGGTCCCGGTTCGTCCGGACCTTTTGGTCCCGGTTGGTGGGACGAACCGGGACCAATGGGCCTGGCTCCTGGCCCACCACTATTGGTCCCGGTTGGTGGCTTGAACTGGGTCCAAAGCTTCCCTTTAGTCCCGGTTCATGCCACCAACCGGGACCAATGATGGTGCCTATATATACCCCCTCGCGCAAGAGCAGATCATACTGCTCTGTTTTTTCTGGCCGAGGGGGAGAGGGCTTGGTGGTGCTCTAGCTCACCTCCTATGCACACAAGGTGTTCGATGGAATGCCCGAGCCACACTACTTAAGGTTTCTCCTCTCCAAGCTCGACCGCCAAGCTCCATTTTCCTCAATATTTATCTAGGTTTAGCGGTCTGTCACGCCCCGTCCCCGTCTTCACCGCCGTCGATCACCAAGGCCGATCTCATCGCCGGCACCACCGTGGTGAGCCTCTTGTTCTTATCTTCTTTCGAAAGGAAAATATTCTTACTTGTATGTTTAGATAGATACTTGTATTGTTTTCTTACTTTTATTATTGCATCTTATATAGTGCGATGGTTTTGGTATCCGCCCCCGTCGGCCCTCGTCCTGTCTATGATTCAGATGTGGTATATATTATCTTTTCATAACTATTGGTTCATTTATTGTTTATGAAAATTATGCCGACCAACGTGACATAGATTTTATTTATCTAGGAGGTTGTTGAATCGGAAATTCCAACCGAACCTATTGTCGAGAGGTTAAATTTAGTTGAAGAATAAAACAATTTCTTGAAGGAAAAAATAAAAAAACTTGAGGAGGAGAAGATGATATTGGAGTTTCATGTTGCGGATGTCGTCGATGATCACAAGATCAAGATGGATGCAATGTGCTTGAAGATTAGAAAGATTAGAAAATATGCCATTCATACCGAGGCTTGGTATCATTATGCCGTTGGATCAGTTGTTACCTTGGTTGCGATTATGATCGCATTTGTTTTTGCATTGAAATGTTTTACATAGTTTCAATGTATGGTTTAATTAATTTAGATGCTCTGCAGAGCTTTATGTTGTTAGATGAGAACTATGTATGTACTTTGGTTTTTATGTGATGATGAACTTCTATTAATTTGGTCACTTAATTATCTATTCATGATGTTCTGTAATGATTTTTAACACACTTAATTATATATAATGCATGCAGATGAACCGACAATGGATGTACGGTGACAAACACACCTCCGAGTACACTAAGGGCGTGCATGATTTTCTCGAAGTGGCTGAGGCAAACAAGCAGAATGATTTTATGTGTTTTCCATGCCCTATATGTTGGAATACGAAGTCTTACTCTGACCGGAAAATCCTTCACACCCACCTACTTTACAAGGGTTTCATGCCACACTATAATGTCTGGACGAGGCATGGAGAAATAGGGGTTATGATGGAAGACGGCGAAGAAGAAGAGTACGATGACAACTATGTGCCCCTGAATACGGTGATGCTCTATGAACATCAAGAGGAACTGACGATGTGCACGATGGTGCTGCAACGGCGAAGCTGCTGAAGATCAAGAGGAACCAAACGATGTGCCCGATGATGATGATCTCCGCCGGGTCATTGTCGATGCAAGGATGCAATGCGAAAGTCAAAAGGAGAAGCTGAAGTTCGATCGCATGTTAGAGGATCACAAAAAAGGTTGTACCCCAATTGCGAAGATGGCAACACAAAGCTCGGTACCGTACTGGAATTGCTGCAGTGGAAGGCAGAGAATGCTGTGCCTGATAAAGGATTTGAGAAGCTACTGAAAATAATGAAGAAGAAGCTTCCAAAGGATAACGAATTGCCCGACATTACATACGCAGCAAAGAAGGTCGATGCCCTCTAGGATTGGAGGTGGAGAAGATACATGCATGCCCTAATGACTGCATCCTCTATCATGGTGCATACAAGGATCTGAACGCATGCCCTATATGCGGTGCATTGCGGTATAAGATCGACGAGATGACCCCTGGTGATGTTGACGGCGAGCCTCCCGGAAGAGGGTTCTGCGAAGGTGATGTGGTATGCTCCTATAATACCACGGTTGAAACATCTGTTCGTAAACGGAGAGCATGCCAAGTTGATGCGATGGCACAGTGAGGACAAGAAGAAAGACAGGAAGTTGAGAGCACCCACTGATGGGTCGCATGGAGAAAAATCGAGAGAAAGTCTGGGATGAGTTTGCAAAGGACCCAAGGAACGTATGGTTTGCTTTAAGCGCGGATGGCATTAATCCTTTCGGGAGCAGAGCAGCAATCACAGCACTGGCCGTGACTTTATGTATGTATAACCTTCCTCCTTGGATGTGCATGAAGCGGAAGTTCATTATGATGCCGTTCTCATCCAAGGCCCTAAGCAACCCGCAACGACATTGATGTGTACCTAAGGCCATTAGTTGAAGAACTTTTACAGCTGTGGAATGGAAACGTGTACGACGTGGGATGAGCACAAAAGGAGGAATTTGACCTAAAGGCGTTGCTGTTCGTGACCATCAACGATTGGCCCGCTCTCAAGAACCTTCGTGATGACAAACAAGGGATACCACGATGCACGCACCGTTTACTTGACACCGATAGTATAACCGGGAAGCTACGGGAAGAATGTGTACCGGGCCATCGTTGATTTCTTCCGACCAACCATCAATGTCGAAAGAAAGGCAAGCATTTCAAAAGCGAGGCAGATCACGGAAGAAGCCCGCCATGCGCATCGGTGATCACGTACTTTCTATGGTCAATGATTTACACGTAATCTTTGGAAAGAGTCCGGGGACTAGCTGTTCGAATGATCTGAGAATCACGCACCCATGTGGAAGAAGAAATCTATATTTTGGGACCTACCCTCTGGAAAGACCTAGAGGTCCGCTCTTCGATCGACGTGATGCATGTGACGAAGAACCTTTGCATGAACCTGCTAGGCTTCTTGGGCGTGTATGGGAAGACAAAAGATACACACGAGGCACGGAGGACCTGCAACGCTTGCATGAAAAAGAGGGCATGCCTCCGAAGCGGTATGAAGGTCCCGCCACCACGCCTCTTAAAGAAGAGAAAGAAATCTTCTTGAATGCCTGCTCAGTATGAAAGTCCCGACCGGCTTCTCGTCGAATATAAAGGGAATAATAAATATGCGGAGAAAAACTTCCGAACCTAAAGTCTCATGACTGCCACGTGATTATGACACAACCGCTTCGGTTGCATTGAGGGGCTTCACGGAAAACGTCCGATTAGCCATTGTGAAGCTATGTGCATTCCTCAATGCAATATCTCGAAGGTGATCGATCCAGAAATCGTACCAACGCTAAGGAGTGATGTGGCGCAATGTCTTGTCGGTTTCGAGCTGGTGTTCCCACCATCCTTCTTCAATATCATGACGCACGTCCTAGTTCATCTAGTCGACGAGATTGTCATTACGGGGCCCGTATTTCTACACAATATGTACCCCTTTGAGAGGTTCATGGAGTCCTAAAGAAATATGTTTGTAACGCGCTAGGCCGAAGGAAGCATCTCCATGGGCCATCAAATAGAGGATGTCATCGGGTTTTGTGTTGACTTCATTCCTGGCCTTAAGAAGATAGGTCTCCCTAAATCGCGGTATGAGGGGAGACTGATTGAAAAGGCACGCTTGGAAGGGACTCAATAATATGCAGGGACGGATATTCTTGGTCTTAAGCACACTACAGTTCTACGTAACTCTACCTTGGTGACCCCTTATGTCGATGAACACAAGAACGATCTGCGCTCCAAACACCGGAGCAATGCGACGATGGATTACATGTGAACACATCGGGACTTTCAGCAGTTGGTTGGAAACACGTCTCGGAGGTGACAGCACTGTTTGTGATGAGCTGAACTTGTTGTCCAGGGGACCATCTTCGATTGTAATGATTTGGAAATGATCGAGATAAATGGGAATACATTTTACACGATTGACCAAGCTCAAAAGAGCACCAACCAAAACAGCGGTGTCCGCTTTGATGCAGCAACCGATGGGGAAAGGACACATATTATGGTTACATAGTAGACATATGGGAACTTGACTACGGAGTAGATTTTAAGGTCCCTTTGTTTAAGTGCAAGTGGGTCAATCTGTCAGAGGCGGGTATGTGTAGACCCACGATGACGGAATGACAACAAGTGGATCTAAAAATCTTGGGTACACCGACGAACCGTTCGTCCTAGCCAATGATGTGGCACAGGTTATCTATGTGAAGGACATGTCTACCGGATCGAGGATAAGAAAAGATAAGGAAGCGAATACATCATACGATGAGCCAAAGTGCCACATAGTTCTTTCGGGAAAAGGGACATCCTCGAGTGGAGGGCAAGATGACATGTCTCAAGAGTATGAAAAGTTTCATGAAATTCCTCCTTCAAAGTCAAGGCTGACCCAAGCATCCACGATAAGCGATGAAGATTATCCATGGTTCTGGCGCAATAAGCGAATGACACAAGCGAAGAAAAGTGAAGACTTTCTCCGCAACTATTATGATGATACCATGCCAACTTTGTAAGCATTTAGTATGATACAATTGTCCGCTTTGTACATGCACATGCTATGCCAACTTTTTCGAGTTCATTTGAAAACTATGAATTTGAAAACCTCGCCAACCAAGGGCGCCACACCGGTTTATAAGCCCGCCCTCTCTCGCCTTGTTGAGCTCCTCTCAAAGTGAAAATAGATGCCCCTATACTGAGGGAATTTGAAAAAGTGAAATTCATAGAAATTGATTATGAATTTAGGTGAATTTTCTCTATAGGTGCATGTATGTTCATTCTTTTAGTAAGTTAATCACAAACTTGTGATTCACACAAATTTCAAAGAATTCAAATTTTAATTATTCAAATTTGAAAACTAATGGCACAAACAGAAAGTTTATAATTTTCTAAAACTAATGGCACTAACAGAAAATTTATTATTTTGCTGACCTAAATGCAAAAAGAATTAAAAAATAAAGCAAAAACCAAAATAAAATAAATAATACAGAAAACAAAACAAAAAACTAGAAATAAAAGTAAAAATAGCAACAATATGTATTTTGTTGTAAGTAGAAACAAAATAAAATAAATAAAGCAACAAAGAAAACAAAAAAGTGTTTTCAAATTAGAAAACTAATGGCACTAACAGAAAGTTTATATTTTTCTAAAACTAAAAGCAAAAAGAATTAAAAATAAAGCACAAAACCAAAAGAAAATAAATAATGCAGAAAACAAAACAAAAAACTAGAAAGCAATAAATATAGCAACAATAAGTATTTTGTTGTAAGTAGAAACAAAATAAAATAAATGAAGCAACAAAGACAACAAAAAAGTGTTTTCAAATTAGAAAACTAATGGCACTAACAGAAAGTTTATATTTTTTCTAAAACTAAAAGCAAAAAGAATTAAAAATAAAGCACAAAACCAAAAGAAAATAAATAATGCAGAAAACAAAACAAAAAACTGGAAAAAAATAAATATAGCGACAATAAGTATTTTGTTGTAAGTAGAAACAAAATAAAATAAATAAAGCAACAAAGAAAAAAAAAAAGTGTTTTCAAATTTGAAAACTAATGGCACTAACATAAAGTTTATATTTTTCTAAAACTAAAAGCAAAAAGAATTAAAAATAAAGCAAAAACCAAAAGAAAATAAATAATGCAGAAAACAAAAGAAAAAACTGGAAAAAAATAAAATAGCAATAGTAAGTATTTTGTTGTAAGTAGGAACAAAATAAAATGAATAAAACAACAAAGAAAACAAAAAAGTGTTTTCAAATTTGTAAACTAATGGCACTAACTGAAAGTTTATAATTTTTCTAAAACTAACTGCAAAAATAATTAAAAAATAAAGCAAAAAACAAAAGAAAATAAATAATGCAGAAAACAAAACAAAAAACTGAAAACAAATAAATATAGCAACAATAAGTATTTTGTTGTAAATAGAAACAAAATAAACTAAATAAAGCAACAAATAAAACAAAAAAACAAAAAAAGTGCCACCTACTAGGCCCCCACGGCCTGAATACGACTAGAAACCCTACCATGGGCCAGGATTCAGGTCCGCGGAAGGCCCAGTAGGCCCATAGGCACAGATTGCACGGTTAGGCCCGAAAAGCCTGCTTTAGAGATGAGCTCGAGAGGGAAGGCGCACCGCACCTTATAAACAGAAGCGGCTCCCTCTCAACTAGCAGGTGGGACTAAACATTTGGGCGGCAGGGCAGCACAAGGCCTTTGGTCCCGGTTGGTGGCACCAACAGGGACTAAAAGTGCATTAGTCGGTTCGTGGCACAAGCAGGACTAATGCCCCTTTAGTCCCGGTTGGTGCCACCAACCGACTAAAGGCCTCTTTCAACAGCCCAAAGGGCGGAAGCGGCCTTTGGTCCCGGTTGGTGGCACCAACGGGACTAAAGCATTAGTCCCGGTTTGTGCCACGAACGGGACCAATGGCTTTGCTATATAAGCCAACACTTAGAAAATTTCAGATTTCCCTGCAGCTTTCCCCGACGGCCTTGAGCACATCGACGCCGCCAGCTGCCCTGACGCCGCCTCGCCCCACTGTCGCCGTTGTCGCCGTGCCGTGCCCGTCTCGCCGTCGCCCGCGCCCTCGCCGTCGCCGCGCCCCCCCTGACGCCGCGCCCCGCCCGCCTGCCCGCCTCCGCCCTGACCCACCCGTCGCCGTCGCCCGCGCCCCTGCCCCGCCGCGCGCCGCCCCGCCCGCCGCCCGTCATGCGCCTGCCTTGACGCCATCCTCGCCGCCGACCCCGCCATCCTCTCCTCGGCTTGGTCCGGCCATGGCGCCCCCTTTGCATTTTTGTTCATATATATGCTTGTTATATATATATATATATATATGCTTGTTATATATATATATATATGCTTGTTTATATATATATATGCTTGTTTTTATATATATGTAATGATTTTTATAGAATATGATGTTTTTTTCATAGATGATCACATATATGATGTATGCACGAATGTGGATGAAATATAATGTCTTTTTGTTCATAGAACATGATGTTTTTTTAATTTGCATATTATTTTTTGTTCATGAGAGAGGCGGGACGTTGAGGGATCATAGATGTATTTTTCAGAATTTTCTATCTTGCATAGACGGATTTTAGACCACGGAGCACCCTCCCTATCGTTGCAAAATTAAGCTAAGTGATATTAAGAAAGGAAGGAAAAGAAGGATAGGAAAGAAGAAAATAAGAAGAGGAAAGAAAGAACAAGAGGAGAGGAAGAAAGGAGAAATAAATAAGAAGAAAAAAAATAAGAAAAAAGAGAGGAAGAGAAGAAAGGATTATTTTAGTCCTCTCCACTATTCCTTTCTTCTTCTCCTCTTTTTTTCTTATTTTTTCTTCGATCTTCTCCTCTAGCTATTCTTTCTTCTTCTCTCTTCTTCTTCTTCTATAGAATCGAGGATCGAGGGCCGAGGGTTCGAGAGGTCGCCTAGGGTCGAGGGTTCCAGGGTCGTCGAGGGTTCGAGGGTCGAGGATCGCCGAGGGTCGAGAGAGGTTTCTAGTGTCAAAGTATTGAAGAAATCCATGGCTTCATCATTAGCCGAAGTAACTAGGCCATGATGGTATGAAGTCCTCAAAGTTATTCGGAATGGAGTCCGGATAGGATAATTTGCCTTTTTATGCAATTTCAGCAAAGGCCTTCCAAATAACGATATTTGGAAGGTTCTTGCTGAACTTTGTACCAAAAAGCTAATTATCCTATCCGGGACTCCGCTCCAAAATAACTTTGGAGAGCTTGCACCATCATGCACCTGTTACTTTCGCCTAATGATGAAGACATGGTTTTGTTGAATCCTTTGACATTAGGAAACCTCCCGACCCCTCGGCGATCCTCGACCCCTTGATCCTCGGCCGCTCGGCGATCCACGACCCTCTACCCTACCGCGGGCGTCGATGCCCACGTCACTTGTGGGACATAGATGTTTGTTCATATATAATGTAGATGTCTATGTATGTATGGGATGATATCGATGGATGTATGTTATCGGGGTCGAGGGTCGTCGAACATGAGAGGAAGAAGAGGATAAAAAAAGAAGAGGAAGAAGAAAAAAAAGAGGAGAAGAAAGAATAGAGGAGTTCTTCTCCTCTTTTTTTCTTCTTCTTCCTCTTTTTTTTATCGGTAACGAGGGTCGTCGAGGGTCGCCGAGCGGTAGAGGAAACCCTAATTAAATAGCAAGTATCGTCGGTGTGAGATACATGTGGCCGTCGGTGTCGGACACTACATCCACGTCCCACAAGTGACGCGGGCGTCGATGCCCACGTCACTTGTGGGACATAGATGTAGTGTCGTCGTTGTTGTTGTCGATATACCCCCTCCCGATAGCTTCAACACGTGGGGGGGTTTGATATTACCCCCTCCTTGAAGCGTTCTCGAGGCCACCCCTAACCCTTGAAGCGTTGTCGAGGCCACCCGAAACCCTAGAGAAGCAGCGTCGAGGCCACTAATTAATATGATTCCTTATTGTGATTAGCTAGCTAGTTCTACGTTTGCCACTAATATATCCATATCTATCATGTTTGAATAATAATTGCCATGTTGTAAATATTTGTAGAAACTATGGACACCCCGCCCCGAGACGAAGCACAAGAAACGTTGTTGAGGGACATAATCGCAGAAGGAAGTGATGCCGTCTGCTCGTTGATGTTTCTCAACGACACCGATGGTCCGGAAGGAGAGGGTGAAGAAGCAGCTGGCTATGATTATGATGGCTCCGATGACCCAATGCTGGTGCAAGAAGGAGAGGGTGAAGAAGTAGACCGTGAGGACGGCTCCGGTGATCAACGAACTAAGTCCGGCCAGGTATATATATTAGTTAAGCCTGTGCTGACTAGCTAATTGATGCATTCATTGTTTTGGTATGTACACATATTAATTAACTCTCGTCTTTGTTTCTTTTTTCTAGCCCTCCGGATCGAGCACAACTTCGGTAAAGAGACGAGGCCCGAAGGAAAAGTTGAGCTCGGATGAAAGGTTTGAGATCATAGAAATCGCAATGACGGCCAACCGATTGAACCCATCCGGACAAAGAAGGCATTTGTTGCTCAAGCGGGGGGTTACGGTTAGGGACAAGATCCCGATCAGCATCCAACAATGGTATAAGCCTAAGAACGAAGACCCTGAGGTGTCTTATGTCAATGATCTGCAGAAAAATGATCTTTGGACTGAGCTGAAGTCAAATTTCACCCTACCGCCAGAGGATGATCCGGAGAAGCCAGTTATAGAGCCTTTAATCAAGTCTTTTGCTCTTAAGAAGATGGCAGACCTATTCAGGAATTGGAAGAAAGACCTGAATAAGTTTGTCGATAAAAAAGAGACACCAGAATTCAAGGGCAAATATGAGAAGATCAGAGATGATTGGCCCGCATTTGTGGCCCACAAGACATCGGAAAAGAGTAAAAAGATGTCGGCGACAAACAAGCAAAATGCTGCGAAGAAGAAGCTTCACCATCGCATGGGGTCAGGTGGCTACCTCATAGCCCGGCCTATGTGGGCCAAGGCTGAGAATGATCTGCTTGATAAAGCGATCGAACCAGAGACAATGAACTGGCCAGACCGTTGCCGGACTTGGTTCTTCAGGGCTGGCGGAACCTTGGACCCTGTATCAGGGAAGTGCATTTGGACGGACGATCAATTGGACATACCAGTGAAGAGGCTAAAGTAATATATCGAAGCAGCGCAGCAAGGGAAGTTCATTCCAGATAGGGAGAAGGACGAGCTCACAATGGCCCTCGGGAATCCTGAGCACCCTGGACGGACACGAGGCACGCCAGGCTCCGTTTCGTGGAAGGCTAGATTTCGGACGCAGTGGTTACAAAACCCGGAGAGGAGGAAGAAACTGGAGCAGAGCCAAATGCAGGCACTGCACGACAGGGTAATGGGGCTAGAGGAACGAGAAGCAGAACAGAGCAAACGACCAGCCGAAGCTTCCCCCGAAGCTACCCCGCCATCTCAGCGGAGAAGCAGCGTGACTTCCACCGAGCTGCTTCAGCCGGAGCATGCCTTGACGGCTCCTGCCAGCTATCCCGTGGATGCTATCATGGAGTCTCAAAATTGCCACCTTATGGCGGAATGGAGCAATTTGAAGGTTAAGGCGGCTGTTGGCTCTGTTTATCCTACTAAACCCGACTCAACTTTTCACTGCCGGCCGATTCCAGAAGGATATTCTAAGGTGATGGTGGATGAAATAACGGAGGGATTTGAGGACCTCGGCTTGACCACCCTACCGGTGAAGGGAGTATCGGCTGGGTTCTGCTCAAGACTCCATGCTTATGGCGGAAGGATCTCATCAACCTTCCGAACTGGACGCCTCCGCCTCCTCCTCCTCCTCCGGCGAGTCAGGGAACTCCGCCTCCTCCACCGCCTCATACTCCGGCGAGTGACGATCAGGGCACTCGGCGGCTCCTTCTCCGGCGTGGCGGCACTCCGCCTCCTTCTCCGCTGCTTGGCGCGCGCCGAGCAACCAGCCTCCTCCTTCTCCGCCTCGTCAGCAAGGGCGGAAGAGACCCGCCGCCGCTCCGGCTGCTCCGGCGCGTCATAGTCCTTCTCCTCCGCCTCATAAACAAGGAAAGAAGACATCCGCTCCGTCTGCTCTGCCGGCGTCTAGTAGTACAGCCAAAGGCGGGAGGAGATACAGATTCGGTCCTTCTCTGAAGACTCCAGAGAAGTTACCGTACGAGAGGACCGAGGAGGAAAACGCGAAGATCACGCAGACCGTAAGTGGATGACTGGTTTGAAGGGTTGAAAGCAAAGAGACATCCACCTCCGGAGGAGAAGGTAGATCTGGTGAAAGCGAAGCGCACTCTGGCTGCCCTGACAAAACCACCCAAGTCTCCGCCGAAAGGCAACTATGAGCGCATTATTGGAAAGGCATTTGCCGAAGCGGAGAGGTCGGTAAGTACTAAAAGTGATCAAAGAATGAAAGAACGATGAGCTGGGAAACAAATTGCCCAACTCGGTGAACAAGCGAAGCAATCGTGCCCCCCGCTCAAGGTGCCTGCTAGCGACATCGTCGATCCGAGGATGGTGCCCGGTTATGGCAATCCTGAAGATTACCCGCCCGACGATGTACATTATGATTTCTTGGAGGTGCAGATACAAAGATACGAGTATGGGAAGCCTCTCGTCAAAGATGAACGTATCAACGATGATGCGAATGTTGCATGATTGGTGCATGAAAACCTGCAGAGAGTCTGAGGGGAGGAGTACTTTGTATGTGAGAGTTAAAAAGGAGCATGACCTCGTTGGAATTGAACGGTTGCCTATTCCATTTGAGGAGTTCTATCAGTTTTTCAATCAATTGGCCCTCGATAAAGCAACGGTCACCTGCTATCGTCTGTAAGTAGTACTACTGTCATTAAGTCTCTATATAACTCAGCTCTTTCATTGCATGTATTTATAATTATCCTCACTATATTATGCAGATTGAAGATCGCCGAATTGAATAAAGGACAAGTGGGTGATATTGGGTTCATTAACACATATCTTATAGATGCAATTGAGGTTGAATTTCATGCCGAAAATACCGAGGCCAACTTGCTACAATCGTTGGTAATAAATGAACACAAAGATATAATACTCTTTCCTTACAACTTCAAGTGAGTGTTACTGTCTTGTGGCATATTCGGTTTCCCTTATTAGTCCAGGTTATAGTAATGTAATATTGATGAGTTATGCATGCGCAAGCAGTACCACTATATTCTCCTAGAGATTAAGCTCGAGCGGGGAGTAGTAACTGTCTTAGACTCCAAACGAAAAGATCCCAAGGAGTATGCGGACATGACTGAAATGCTCGAGAAGTAAGTTAAATCGATCATTATCCACCATATCAGCAACTTTGTTCATTTCTGATATCAAGTAATTGTTTTCTTTGTATGGCAGGGTTTGGAGAAAATTCACCAAAAAGCTCCGGACTGCCAAGAAGCTGCAATTTAGACACCAAAGTAAGTACTATAGTAGCATATTCCACGCATCTCCTAGTGATTCAAGCGCTAGTTTCATCAATACCATTTAGCATGCTTGCTAATTATTAGTTTGATTGACCTCTATTTCTTGTAAAGTGGTTGTGGCAGGAACAAGGGAATGATTTTTGTGGATACTACATTTGCAAGTCCATCCGCCACACGACCTGTGAGCGGGGCTACTCTGACAAACAATATGAAGTGCGTAAATAACAATATTCACAATTTTATTTTATTACCATCATTTTTGTTGAGTTTCATTCATTCATATATATATATGTATTGACCCCCTTCTTATAATTAGATGTTTCGGATGCGGGATGAACTCCTAGCACCAGATCGCCTGCGAGCAATTCAAGAGGAATTGGCGGCATTCTTTCTTGACCACATGATCACTGAAGACGGAGAATACTATGTGGACCACGCGTCCGTATGTTAGGAGGTTATATTTGTAAAAGATAATTATTGTATATATGTAGCCTGTAGTGTCGGATAGATATACGAGAACTTGTTGTTCGACCAATCTCTCGGAGAAGGAGAGGTAGTCGATATCACTTCTCTCTGTATGCATATATGTTCATGACGATCTTCTGTTTCCTTCGTTTGCTTACTAGCTAGCTAGCGTGTCTAGCTAGTCCTCTCTATACGTATGTATAGAAGGTAGCGTCGACCAAGCACGGACAAAAGAGAGGACACTTCTCTCTATTAATTAGCTAGCTAACACAATATATGAAACACCTAAATTAACCCCCCAAAACCCCCAACCCCCCCCCCCCCTTTTAAAAAAAAATAAAACCCCAGCCACAGAAATGCTGACGCGTGGATGCCTATTGGTCCCGGTTGGTGCCACTAACCGGGACCAAAGGCCCTCCTGCCTGGGCTCAGCGCACAGGTCCACGTAGAGCAGCTTCTCGAGCTCTTCGACGTATGGGATCGCACGGCCATGGTCGAAGAGCTCGAGAAGCTGCTCCATCGTCAGTTCAAGGCCATAGTCGCGCGTCCATGACCCATGCACTAGGGCTTCTTGCACTATTCTCGATGTTCTGATTCTGTTTGGAACGGCGTTGTATATATTTGGCGCAATTTCATGCATCCGATAGCCCTGGAGCCAGCAATCCTCCCAGAACAGAGCCGTGCTGCCATCCCCAACAGTGGTGGTGGCAGCTGCCCTAAACAGGTCTATTGAATCCTTAGGCACCTTGATTTGGAATTCACCCTACGGCCGCAAAGGGTCAGTATGTTGCAACCACAACCATCTTACCTGCATAGCACAGTTCAACCACCCTAGATTCGGAAGTCCTAGTCCTCCTGCCCATTTGGGCACGCAAACGGTGTCCCAGGCTACTGCGCAGTTTCCACCATTTGCCTTATCTTTTCCACACCATGGAAATCCCCGGCAAATCTTCATCATTGCAAGAAGCGTTTTCTGTGGGATGTCCAGTGCCATCATCGCATGGATCGGGATTGCGCACAAGACTGATTGCACCAGTAGCAGACTGCCACTCTTGGGCAAAGATGTTGCACGCCAAGTGGGCAGGCACACAGCCATTTGGTCCACCAGATCATGCAGCCGAGGTGCCCTTTGATTTCCGAGTGTTAATGGCAAACCAAGGTACTTGCATGGGAAGGAACCGATTTGGCATCTCACGGTGCTTTGGACTGCCGCTATGTCGTCACCTGAGCAGCGAATGGGTATTGCCGCACTCTTCAGAAGATTTACCTTGAGCCCCGATGCCTCTCCAAACATCTCAGGAATTCTCGAGCAAGTCCTTAACTCCACTTCTTGCGGCTTGATATGAAGATCATCACATCGTCTACAAGCATAGATATCCTTTGCCTCATTCCAGTTCTTGCAAGGAGGGATAGGAGGCCTCTTGAAGTGTCCAGGTCAAACATTTTCTTGAGGGGCTCCATGATCAAGATGAAAAGCATTGGGGATATCGGGTCTCCCTGGCATAGCCCTGATATGTCTCCAACGTATCTATAATTTATGAAGTATCCATTCTAATATATTATCATTCTTGGACGTTTTACAATCATTTTGTAGAAAATTTATATCTTTTTTGGGAGTAACCTATTGACCCAGTGCCCAGTGCCACTTGCTGTTTTTTGCTTGTTTTTTACATCGCGGGAAATCAATATCAAATAGAGTCCAAACACCGCGTAATTTTTTGGAGATTTTTTCTGGACTACAAGGAACCCAATGGGCCTAAGCTGCACCTGGGGGTGTCCCAAGGGGGGCACAACCCACCAGGGCGCGCCAGGCCCCCCCAGGCACACCCAGGTGGGTTGTGCCCACCTCGGTGGCCTCCCCGCACCCTGTCTTTGCACTATAAATTCCAAAATATTCTGAAACCCATCTGGGGTAGCCCTAGATCAGAAGTTCCGCCGCTGCAAGGCCTCTGTGTCCATGAGATCCAATCTAGACCCTGTTCCGGCACCCTTCCGGAGGGGGGAATCATCACCGGTGGCCATCTTCATCATCCCGGCGGCCACCACGATGAGGAGGGAGCAGTCCATCCTCGGGGATGACGGTTTGTACCAGTAGCTATGTGTTTGATCTCTCTCTCTCTCTCTCTCTCGTGATCTATATCATGGGCTTTGTTAATATAGTCAGATCATATGATGTTTCTCCCCTCTATACTCTTGTTATGATGAATAGAATCTTTACCCTTCAAAGTTTTGTCTTGTCGGATTGAATATTCAGAGATGAGAACACATGATATATGTTTTGCAATATGAATACTTGAGGTGACAATGAGGTATCTTATTGATTCACTTGATATGTGTTATGGCATTCAACTCGTGGATTCCCGCGGTGATATTGGGGTAATCTATGCATAGGGGTTGATGCACGTTTTTCTCCGATGGAAACTTTGGGGTCTCTTTATAGTTCTTTGTGTGGATTGAGTATTATGAATATGAATTTGCTTTGGCGTTATTCTAGTACGAACTCTAGGATAGATCGAACGAAAAAATAGCTTTGTGTTATTTTAGTACGAACTCTTGAATAGATCGAACAGAAAGAATAGCTTTGATGTGTTTTCGTGACCTACAAACAATTCCTATATTTTGTTCTCCGCTAATAGGAACTCGGGTGTGATTCTTTATTGCACTTTGAGGGATAATCATATGATCCAACTATGTTAGCATTGTTGAGAGGTTGCACTAGCGAAAGTACGGACCCTAGGCCTCATTTTTAAGCATTGCAACACCGTTTTCGTGCCCGTTTACTATTTGCTACCTTGCTGTTTTTTATTCATATTATAAAATTATATTTCTACCATCCATGTTACAATTTTATCACCATTTCTTCGCCGAGCACTAGTGCACCTATACAATTTGCCATTGTATTGGGTGTGTTGGGGACACAAGAGATTTCTTTTATTTGGTTGCAGGGTCGTTTGAGAGAGACCATCTTCATCCTACACCTCTCATGGATTGATAAACCTTAGGTCATCCACTTGAGGGAAAATTTCTACTGTCCTACAAAACTCTGCGCTTGGAGGCCCAACACGTGTCTACACGAATAAAGTTGCATAGTAGACATCAAGCCCCTGGCAGTTGTAGATGTTCCTCCCCGACATACCATTTACTGTGATCTTGGTGAGGGAGTCCTGGATTCGAGGGTCCTCAGATGTCCGGCCTGCATGGGCCGCACAAGATCAAGTCAAAGATTATCTACTGTGTCCGGGTGGGACTTCTCAACGCGTGGACGGCAAGAATAGAGTCCGGAGGTTTATTTCCTTGATAAACCGACTTTGTACCATCTATAGGCCCCCTCCGGTGTGTATATAAACTGGAGGGATTAGACCGTAGATACCGAGTCATCACCATCAGAATCTTCATAGGCTAGCCATCTAGGGTTAGCCAACACGATCTCGAGGTAGATCATCTCTTGTAATCTCCCTATTCGATAATCATAATCAAGCAGCAGTAGGGTTTTACCTCCCTTACGAGGGCCCGAACCTAGGTAAACATCGTGTCCCCTGGCCTCTGTTACCATTGATCTTTAGACGCACAACTTGGGCCGCCCTACCCGAGATCTGCCGGTTCTGTTACCATTGGTGCTTTCATTGAGAGCTCCGCTGTGCTGTCTGCTAAAAGCGATCTATGGCTCGCCTAGTCATCAACAACAACATCACTTCTGGAGGGTGCCTGGCTTCAGGGCAGACCCTCCGGTTCGGCGGTTTTACCATGAAGGCACGCACAGCCGTCGAGCCCGCAACTCCCCTCACGGCCGCCGGACACCGTCCTTGCATTGGCCCCAAGTACTCTAAAAAATTGGATCCGGCAGATATCTCGTCTTTAAATGAACTGCTAGATTGCATCGCTGCCCTGGGGGTCTCAATGGACTATGATCGGACTGGGCTCAAGCCCGACCAGAGGGAAATCAACCACCCACCGATCACCCACTTCATGGCAATAGTCGAGGAACCGGCCACCGATGACTCCCCCTCATATTGAGGACCAGCACAATCTATACTCTCCAAGCAACTCAGGTCCTCCAGATATATATGACATGATGTATGTACGACAGTAGCCCCTTTTGGGCCAGATTCCTGCTTGTTAAAAACAAGATCAAGGACTGTTCGAACGATGACGTTGTTTCGGCCTTCCACCATAACTGCACAGATGAAGGGATATTGAACGCCCTCGACCGCCGCAACATACAGAGCTTCACGGAGTTATCATAGGTAGTACAAAAGTACTGTGCGATGGAAAGCATATGGAGGGCCCAGAAAACTCAACTGGATTCCGCCACCTCGATGTAGAGTGCAGCCTGGGCTAAAAGAACATACCCCGGTGGGTCACCCGACAATCGGGTTGCGGGTAGGAAGAACAAGCCCTTCACGGGATATAGGTCCATTCTTGACGAACTATTGGACAAACCATGCCCGATCCATACTACTCCGCACACAGTCTCAACCCATAGCCTCCGGGCATGCTGGGTACTCCGACAGGTAGCAAAAACTGGGGAGTCAATCCCCACCACAACCCTAGAAGGATATTCACTGGAGAAGGACAATCTCAACGTCCTGACAGTTTTTGAGACTTTTTCCTCTAACAACCGGCACAAACGGGCGCTCCGCGACCTAGCCGAGGTCCATCAAGTTACCGAACTGAGCCCATGGAACGACACGGCAATAACCTTTATGGCCGAAGACGAACCAAAGGCTCGGTCCGTCCGAGCACCTCCCGCCTTGGTGTTAAACCCCATCATAGATGGTTTCTGGCTAACCAAAGTGCTCTTGGACGGCGGCAGTGGACTTAACCTCATCTATGGGGACACGCTCGATAAGATGTAGATGGATACGTCACGCATCAAGCAAAGTAATACCACCTTTCGAGGTATTATCCCAAGCCGAGAGGCACACTGCTCGGGAAAAATAAAACTGGATGTGGTGTTCGGCACACCTGAGAACTATAGATCCGAAGAGTTGCTCTTTCATGTGGTCCCCTTCAACAGTGGGTATCACGCTATCCTCAGCCGGGACGCCTTCTCACGCTTTCAAGCCATACCCCATTATGGGTACATGAAGCTCAAAATGCTCGGCCCTAATGGAATTATTACAATCTCAAGCGACCCGGACAAAGCTCCCCGTGCCGAAAACAAGATCGCATCCTTGGCCCTTGAGGCACTGTCTGAAGCCCTAGCGGCAGAAGAATTAACCACCCTACGAGCTATAGTGGATAGGGACGACGTAATCCTTTATAAGAGATCCAAGTCCACCTCTTTCAAACCAGCTGAGGAAATAGTAAAATTCCAAGTGCACCCGATGGACCCCAATAAAACAGATCCATCAGGGCACAGCTAGATCCGGCAGTGGACGCCGCCCTGCGTGCATTCTTACACAAGACTTGGGATATCTTCGCCTGGCATCCTTCAAATATGCCCGGCATCCCATAAAGACCGGCCGAACGCAGTATCAATATAATCAAGGGGTTTAAGCCCGTAAAGCAGACACTACGGAGATTCTCCGAACCCAAGCATCAAGCAATGGGAGAAGAGCTAGCCAAGTTGCTAGAGGTTGTGTTCATTAGGGAAATCAAACACCCGGATTGGTTAGCCAATCTGGTGATGGTCCCTAAAAAGGACAAATCATGGCACCTGTGTGTCGACTTCAAAGACCTCAACAAGGCTTGCCTCAGAGATCCTTTCCCATTGCCCCGCATTGACCATATTATCGACGCAACTGCAGGACACGATTCGTTGTGCTTCCTTGATGCCTATTCCGGATATCATCAAATCAGGATGAAGGAATCGAACCAGGCTGTGATGACCCACAAATATAGGGGATCTATCTAGTCCTTTCGATAAGTAAGAGTGTCGAACCCAACGAGGAGCAGAAGGAAATGACGAGCGATTTCACTACAAGAAACCTGCTTATGTGTGACAGATATAAACCGTCACAGCAGTGCGCAAAACTGTCAGGCCTTGTCCTCCGTGACGGATTCAGAATCTGTCATGTATCGCGCATCACAATTTGCTACCAAGACACACCGTGATGTAAATGCTTAGTCATTACAGATTCATGACAGATCTCGATCACACGATCAGGCCCGCCCCGCCGCCCACCCAGGCTCGGGTTTCGTGACGAACAAACCACACCGACCGCATGCCATGATGTGTTGCGTGGCATCCACGTGGATCTGATGTGGCTTCATCTGGGCCTCTACCCTTTGGGCCTATAATTTCGGCCCAGTTAATTTGTCGAGCCAGGTCGAATATCCAAAAAAAAATAAGGCATACCAGACTGTTTGGCCCGTTAATTTTTGTCGGGCCCATATTTGAAAAAAACTTCTATCTGTTAGCCTGTTTATGATGGTCCAGTATGCTGTTTCTCAGCCCGTTTACACTCTACCAAATCTAGCCCATTAATGCTCAAAAACCAATTTTGGTCCACCACAATGAAGAACTTTCTTTTGGTACAACAACAATGTAACATAGACAGAGCAGATGCACATCATCATAAACACAAATTAAACTCCAATATTACAATAAGATAAGTACTGATCCAACATAAATAAAATTCCATGTCCAAATCCGCTAACCATCAAACATAACACATCCAACACAACTTCCATCTACCAGCAAAATACTTAGTTTGCATCCAGCAACATCATAAGCAGTTTGCACTACAAAATAACATATAGCAGAAGGCAGGTTCCAGCTATCCATCTGCATTATAGAAAAAAGACCAACTTAATCAAAGGTAAATAATCAATGAGGAAACATGTTTACTAGTAGTTCCCAGGAAACATGCTCTGCAGAACATCAATTCACAGTAAGATACATGCCTACAAAAACAACTTGCACAGGGGAGGAAAAGCAAGTTCACTTACTGTTACATAATGTACACAATCACAACACAAACGTATAGCAAAATTTACATGTTTATGAGTCTAGTACCAGGTGCATCACTTGCATAAAGTTATATAAAAGCGCATACTCCAGTAGGCAGCAGCTCGGAAGAACATGGACTGATGCAAAAATGTCAAGCCACTATGGAGGGAGATGCAATTGGAGCAAAATAAGAATTCAGCTTCTGCATGAGCAGGGGCCTAAGGAGCAAGTTACCAAAATTATAGCGCTACCTGACGAAAAGAAAATTAAGTGCATCATGATGCTTTGGGTGTGGTGTGACACGAGAAATAAAAGGAACGCAGGCGAGCCGCTGAGAAATACCACAACTGTAATCAAGCGAGTCAAGAGTGTAGTATAGGATATTATGTTGGTTGAGGAAAAGTAGGATACTACTACATCTACATAAAGCAGATGGATTCCTCCAGATATGATGTATCAAGGTTAATATTGATTTGGCAATAAATGGGATCCTCTTCAAGGAGATTAAATATTTTTCTTGTTTAAAATTTAATTTATTTCGCATTTCATATTGCCCGAGGGTATGTAATAAAGTCGCAGATGCTCTTATGTATGTATGGTGCAAAGGTCGTGTTAATGGAATGAATATGGCTAAAAGAAAGAACAATCAGAGGTGTATTTCTAAAGCATACCCAAAGAGGGTGTATTTCTGAAACTTCACAATCTCTCCATCTTACATGTAGATACGATTAACCTGACCGGTAGTATTATTATAAGCTACTTACACAATCGCTTCCATCTTACATGTAGATTATTTCAAACCGATAAACTTTAATACAAATTGGCTAGTCTGTACTAACACACAATATTGGTGATTTGTGAGAAATCGAGAACATGGTGACTGCAAAGTACTTTTCCTATTCTACAGTCTATCAACACCATCGAATCAGCAAGAGGAATTTGTTTTGAACGACACCACCGAATTTGCAGACCCAAAAGACATTCGCTCAATAAATCAACTAGTACAATGGAATAACAAAGATTCAAGGAGAAAACCATCTTATTTCTCTCGACGCCTGCGCTCACAAACAGATCAAATTCAGATTTTAATCTAAGACGCACCTAATCGGGCATATGTTGAGGCGAGCAACGAGGAGTATTGGTAAAGCGGCGGTGGTTGACTTCTACGCACGACACAATGGTGGGCGGCGGTTGGCGATTGGTTCGTCAACAAGCGGCGATTTGACGGATCTGGAAGATGGCGCCCACACTCCCAACTCACCGGATCTAAGAACCCTTGGCCGGGCAGTCGGCGGCGGCGCTGGCGGCACCGACAACCGAGGGGGAGCCGGCGGCGGCGCTAGCGGCACCGAGGGCCGAGGGGATTGAGCGGTGGTTTCCTTTTCGTTCTTCCAATCTTAGGCTAATTGAGGAATATACACGAACTGCTTTTTTTAATCCTCTTGTATTATCCAACTGACATGTGGGCGACACAAGGCGATGCACGCCACATCAGCGTAAGTGGTAATCCATGACGGTCTGACTTATATGTATATATATAATAAAAACTAAGCCCGATCAGGCCCAATTGTTCAATCCCTGACGATTTGCGTGACAGTTTCGGTCGGGCCGTCATTACGGGGATGCCCAATGCAGGCCCATCCACGGCTCACTGATCGGTGACAGTTTCCGTGACGGCAAATTGAGGACCGTCACAGACTGTGACGAATTACAGGACCGTCACCATAAAACCGTCACAGATAAGCAGGTTTCTTGTAGTGTTTTCAGTAAGGTATTCTATGCAAGCACTGAAACTGTAGGTAACAGATAGTTTTGTGATAATATAATTTGTAACGGGTAACAAGCAATAAAAGTAAATAAAGTGCAGCAAGGTGGCCCAATCCTTTTCGTAGCAAAGGACAATCCTAGACAATTTCTTATAATGAGAAAAGCGCTCCCGAGGACACATGGGAATTACCGTCAAGCTAGTTTCATCACGCTCATATGACTCGGGTTCGTTACTTTGATAATTTGATATGTGGGTGGGCCGGTGCTTGGGTAATGCCCTTTCTTGGACAAGCATCCCACTTATGATTATCCCCTATTGCAAGCATCCGCAACTAAAAAAGAAGTATTAAGGTAAACCTAACCATAGCATGAAACTAGTGGATCCAAATCAGCCCCTTACGAAGCAACGCTGTCGTGGAATTAACACGTCAGATGTCCTAGTGAGAGGACTTAGTCGTGGAGCCATCGCAACGGGATTAGCAAAAAGGGGTTAAACAGGACAAAGGAAACGGGGAGTTTATACTGGTTCGGCCACTTGCAGTGAAGGTAAAAGCCTATGGTCCAGTTGTGGTGGAATTGATGGGGTCTCGATGAGTAGGGAGCGAATCCGCTTTACCTATCTCTCGAGTTGTTGTTTCGCCCTCGAACCGCTGGTCGCCCCTTTATATACACAAAGTTGACGCCGGCGGTTTATAGTAAATCGAGACCGCTCATACATGTGTCCGGCTCGGTTTCTACCTTTCTTAACTTACAACACAAGTTTACACACCTCATGCCAGTTTACGTTTATGGGCTCTAAACTGCCTTCAGGCTCTGGGCCTCTAAGCCTTAATGGTAGAGCGCCATACTCCTTGCCTTCATGGGCTTTAATACAGATGAGCATAAACCGGCTCCTTCTTGGCGGTTTATACTCAGTAGTTATATCCCCAACATTAGGCCCCCGATTGATTTGAACCTGTTCATGTTAATCTTCAATACTGAGAAAAAACTCCTTGAATATCCTCGTGTAATCCTTGTAAACCGCCATGACATATCCTCCATATGTGCTTGATAAACCGCCATGACGTCATCTTCTAAGATTGCAATAAATTATCATGACATCATCTATGTATAAAAAGCTGTAAATATTTCTTTTATTAATTAATATCCGAAGATCGAGGCGACGGCTGTGACAGATATCCAACTTTTGGCTCCTCGATTCTCGCGCCTGTCATTTATCCCTTTGCCTTCATAAATAATATCGGGGTCCTTTCCATTCCCCCCCTTGCCTCTTCATCTCCTCTTCTTCCTCGTGACCCCGAAGATCTCGAGCTCCGCCGCCGCCGTCGACCTTCGCATCTGCACCAACAAGGCCGCTGCATCAACCTGTTCTTGACCAGATAAACTGCAACACACCTCCGCTGCCCCGCAACACCAGTAAGTACTCCTCGTCCCTAATATCAGATCTACATTAGGGTTCCACTGTTCTTCGGTGTTCTTCACTGTTCGTCCTTTTTCTCTCTTAGATCTCATAACTTGATCTGAAAACTGATATAAAGGTGTGCGGTAGTAGTTCAGTGCCCCTAGTCACCCTTAGAAACCACTTTTTACTGCATAATATCCCGTCCAAGCATATGCGCTCTTCTGTTGTCGCGACATTTAGGTTTAAAATTTCTTCCCTTTTGTAGAACTGTGGTAGATCCGAAATTATCACCTCAACTTGTGAAACCTATTTGTACAACACTTCAGAAAATTTTAGATCTGTCCCTTCCGCACCATTATAGGCGGTTTAAACATTAAAAGTTGATAGTCCATTAGGTACCATTAGCCCTCTCTTAAACCGCCAATTTTACCTGAGCATCAGTATCCGGTTTAACATGTACATTTTCCTTGCTTGATTCCTTCTTCCGACCTGGTGGCAGTTTATGCATATCAATCTTGAACTGTAATCCGGCGTTTGAACTTTTACATATTTTCATAAAAAATGGCCAAACAGTTCTTCTCTTGCAATTGGGCTCCCTCCCGGGTTACGGAAGAGCAGCTTACCAGTTATGTTGTGACTGGCGCTTTAGCAAAGCAAGAAACCATCCATTGGAGAGCCCCGGGTACTGAAAATCCTCCTGAACCTCAAGATGGAGAAGTAGTTGTATTTCTACATCATTTGGATCGAGGGTTTAGCCCTCCCGGATCAAAAAAATTCCGGGATGTGCTTGCCAGCTTCCAACTCCACCCTCAAGATAGTGGACCGAACTCCGTGTCCAATATTTGCAATTTCCAAGTGTTTTGTGAGGTTTATCTGCAAGAAGAACCGACCGCCGATTTTTTCAGAGACTTCTTCCACTTGAACCGCCGTACTGAATTTACTGACGGCCCCAACACTGAACTTGGCGGGGTGTCAATTCAGAAAAGGAAAGAAGTCAATTTTCCTCACACCAAACACCACAGCCACCCCAAGGACTAGAATCAAACGTGGTTTTACTGCAGGAATACCGCTCCTGAACATGAAAATCCTCTGCCGGGTTATCGTGCTCACCGGCTCAGTAATGAACATCCCTTGCCTCAATGGCTTACTGCCAAGGAACCATCAAAGTACGCTCCACGGATTTCTAAGATCCAAGCCTTTATGGCAAATGGTTTAACCGGCATTGACCTTGTCCGTTGCTGGGTTTCATGGAGTATCTTGCCCTTAAGCCAGCGTCCCGGTTTAATGTGCGACTATACAGGAGAGTTAAAAGACCCTCAACATCATGTCGATATTCAACTAACTGATGACGAGATTACTCAAGCTGTCAATATCTGAGTGCAGCAAGACTGGGCTGCGTCCCTATTATGCCTCGCATTAACTGCCAGCTGTAAGAGTTGTACCTTTCTGCTTTTAATTCACCCTCTTTTTGAAACTTTATGATGACTCTGTTTATCTTTGCAGAGCAATGACCCGTTCTGCAAGAGGAAATCTCAAGACAAACCGGTGAGAGCGCCTCGTGCTAAGAGCAAGGCCTCAAAGAAGCCAGCGAAGAAGAGAACCGCCGAGTCCCCTGATCCGACCGAAGACATTGATGACTCGGAATTAGAGGTAGAACTTAATTCCCTTGGTTCACTTTTCATGCACCTTATTGACAGTGATCATTGTCAGGATGATGCGGAATTCACCTGTGCTGATCATGTAGAGGTAATTCCCCTTTCTTCCGATTCAGATCATGTGCCAGTACGAAAACTCCGTCACGTAGTCCGGAAAGTAAAACGTTCACATCCTCTCACTTATTTGGATCCACACTTTTCTTTGAAGACACAGCAACCTGAAGCTCGTCGCACAACCCGACACAGTGGCCAACAAGTTACCTCCTCCGGTTTATCGGACACCCCGGTCCGAAAACGCCGTCCAGAGGTGTCTTGTACTTCTAATAAATCTTATCCCAAGGCGAGTTACTTCCGATACCCTCTTAATCCGTCTGATTCAAATTATCAGGGTACTTCCAATTCCTCTTCTGGCGATTCATCGACTACTCAGATGCCTCCTCTCAAGACCGTCCCTGGGTAAGCATAGTAATTTTAGTTTTGCTTTCTTGCGCCAGTTTATTATATTAACCTCTGGTTGTTACTTGAAGTGCCAAAGCCCGACTCAGTAAAAAGGCCAAACTGACTGCTCCCACTGATGATAACCCGGCTGTTGAATCGGAGATGACCTCAGAAGCTGCCGATCAAGATGCTGATATTGCTCTGGATGATCCTATGCCACAAGGTCAGGACAGTTATGTTGATCCACCAGAAGTTAATCAGACTAGTCCTCATGCTGATCCGCCAAGCCCAGCTGCCGATCCATCAAGCCCAGCCAAGGCCTCTGATAAACCACCAAGCCCAAATACAACAGATGAAGGCACAACGGATGACGTTGCAATTACTGGCCTTGGCCATACCACTCCTGGCAACCCTGTCGCTTTGTCAAAGCACAGTGTCAAAGAGGAATTTGCTGCTGTGGAGAAAGGCAAGTGGAAGACTGATTTGTCAAGCTATGCTCATCTTAATGCTCAAGACATCCATTCCGGATTTTTAAACCGGCTGTATACCAGTCGTGATTATGAAGCCGGTTTGGTAAATCTGATGAAAGAGCGATATGAGGTAAACACTTGTTTTTTTAAATAACTTCTTCGTTTCCTTATATCCTGCTTCAATGATCAAGTCTAGTAGCCCCCAAGGGCTGGTTCATCAATATGAATGTGAACCGGGACTTATAGTAGGAAAATATTTGAATGTTGCTTGCATATCCCTTGTAGACCGGTTTATCCCTTTAAGGTGAACTGGTATATCTGTAGATTACGAAACTCTTTCAAGTTTATCAATATGATCCGGCTTACTGTTAAAACCTGGATGACCTTGAATTGAAACGATATGCATTAGCCCCCAAGTGCCAAGTATATAACTTGTTGTATGCTTGGGACTTTAAAATACCAGTTGATAAAAGCAATCCGCATTAGCCCCCAAGTGCCAGGTGTATAAATTGTTATGTGCTTGGGACTTTTAGAGAGTATAAACAACTTTATTATCTGTCTTTTGCAGGCTGATTTGATCAACAAGGATTCCCAAATCACCGATCTTCAAGAAAATATCAAGTCTGTCGGAGTAATTGGCCACGGGTACCCCGAATACGGCGAGACAATTATTCAAGACATTGGGGCTAGCAAAGCCCTCATCGACCGCTCGCCGCGGCCGCCGCTCCCCGTCCGATCGCTTCCGCCTGCCGGCTGTCTGCCGCTGCCGATTGCCGACTGCAGCCCGACCCGACACCGATAAGACCCCGGCGTGGCGGCCATACCGCGGACGAGACGGCTGTACCTCGATGCCATCATGTATAGTGTCACTTGTTCGTGGGCACTATTTATGAAGTGACCCAGGAGACAAGCATGACACCCCCACCATGCCTCTAGCTAGCTAGCCCCCATGCCACTACTTAGCTTACTCTCTAAGCTAGCTCCCACTATAAAAGGAGACCCCATCCATCCATCCTTAGAAACACGTATGAGCACACATTCATTCGGCCACTAGAGCATGTTGGCTCATCCCGGCCACAGATACATACATGAGGCTAGTAGCATATAGCACTCATCTGGATACAGCTCCAGGAGCACCCTGTACTACAGATATACGACATACACTCAGACATGCAACAATAGGAGTATTATCTCTCCGGAGAGCTCCGAAGCTGGGTAAACCACCACGTGCTACTCGCATACCCGCTCCCGGGCCTATCGGCAGCAGTCTTACCCACACACTAAGCCCTTGTGGCATCTGTCGACTCACACCCTCCCCCCCCCCCCCCCGTGAGAATACCACGACAAAGTCCCAACAAACAAAAACTTCCAAGGCCAAAGATGAGTTGAAGGGCGTATTAACCTCCATTGAGCAGTTGAAGGATAGCTTGAAAGGCAAGCGGGCATATTGGGAGGCTGAGAAGGCCACTCTGTTGAAACGGGCTGAAGATGCTGAAGCGGCCCTTAAACCGATGGCAGAAGAGCTCACTGGCTTGAAGCGCCGGATCAATGCTATGACTTCTGCTATATTTGGTAAGTAACTTTGTAAAGAATCGTACTTCATCAGCTTTGAAATTGCCGGTTTAACAACAATATTGGAACCATTGCAGGTAGCCGTGTCACCCATCTTGGCTCAGATATGCGCAAGAAGCTGAAGGCCGCTTATACCTTAATTGAGCAGCTATATACCGGCACTCAACGAGTTATCTGCACTGCTTCATACAACTAACCGGCGCCAACTTTAATCAAAGATACATTGGCATAGTTCTCCATGACACCAGCCCAGTTAGAAGAAATGAAGAGATCTGCTGCAAGAGTTGGCGCTTTATCTGCACTGACTCGGGCTAAGGCTTGGATAGCTGATCTTCATCCAGTGGATACCGGAAATTGTTATCCAAGCCAAAAAGAAGATGGGTCAGAGTTTGACGAGGATGCCCTTAGAGCTCTGATAAAGGAAATGCACCCACTTGCTAGCAAACTGGCTGAGGAGACTGATCTATCTTATCATCGGTCCGTCTATGATCCAGATAACAGACGGATTGCCACGTCGGTTTATGAAGTCCAAAATTTAATCCCGCCAACTCGTAAGCACACTTATGCTCCTGACCTTGAACCGTCACATCATATAAGTGATGAAGCTGTCTTCCGAGCTTTGTGTGGAATTGATCGGGCCACCATTGACTTCCAGCCAGTGGATGGGGAGGCGGAGGCTAAAACGGCGCAAGGTGATCCACAAACTTCTCATCAAGCCGAAGCGGAATTATAATCCGGAAACCGGTTTATCATTTGTGCATCGTCCTTTGTAGAAAAACAATTATCTTGTTGGGCAGTTAAAGCGCCTTGTAATAGGCTAGCTTGAAACACTTGGTCTGCTATGCCATCGTGCATAGCAGGAAATACTTGGTTTGCTATGCCATCGTGCATAGTCACTTTCCTGAGACTGCCACTTGGTCATAAGATGCAATGTCTGCTTATGAACTTGATTAGTGATATGCAATCCTGTTTTTTGCATGTCATAAACTGAAAAATTATCCTGGCGGTTTACCACCGGACGCGTTATGATGCCCAATATGAAGCCAGAGTTTATAACCAAGGCAGTAAAGATAATGACATATGAAAATACCTCATACCTGTGATTTAAATCACATTGTTGGTTTACCAATCGTTTTTGTAGTAAGGGTGATAACCCAAATCCTGAGTGTTGATAACTCTCACCATGATGTGCTGGTATATAATAAACCACGTCGGGTTATAATAAACACCGGATGATCATCCTGGCGACTTATAGTCAATGCCAGACCGGGCTAAGAAACACCGGTTTATAATTGATTTTGTGCTAACAACTGATAGTTGAAAGCCGCGCCGGGTTAAGAAACATCGGGCTGATGAGACGCCTTATAGTCAGTCCGGGTCTATAGACGCCGGTTTACCTTAAAATCTTATCAAAGGAAAGAAAAACTTGCAAAAAACAATCAAATAAAAACTTGTAGTCGAGGCTTTTCAAGGGCTGCCAGGCCCAAATTCGAGGCTTTTCAAGGGCTGCTAGGCCCAAATTCGAGGCTTTTCATGGGCCGCCAGGCCGCTGAGTTAAACCATTTGACAAAGCCTTTTAAGATGGACCTCCAATTAACCAATCATCGTTTTAACATTGACAAGTTCAGGGTCTATATAAGATTGACTTGTCAAACGTTCGGCGGGTCATACCAGGATTACCTGGACGGAGTGGCTTACTTGATGAAGGCAGGTTAACCCGGGGTTTTAGGTGCATACACCAGGCTTCCAAGCCGTGGCTTGATAGCCTATTACAAGGGTCCTTTCAAACTCTTTGTTTCTATGCACAAAGAGCCCCCAAGTAACATTGTGAGCTGTGCTCAATGGGTACCTATGTTTGAGCTGTGCGTGGCAACAGACTCTCTTTGTTCCCTTGGGTGTGAAGTTCCCAAGCTTTGTTGTGGATTTATAAGCCGGTTTACTAGAAAAAACTCCTCTTGGTAAGCATGAGCCTCCATGTAATCAAGGAGACATAAGACAAAAAATGGCAGAGGCCCCGCTTTAGCAAGGATGCCGGTTTATTTAGTGATCATAATATGTACATTGTCAAAAATATATACATAGTAGGAGCCTATGGCTCAGGTGTAGTAAGGCCGAAGATGAGCTATATTCCACGGCCGGCGAGTCTCCTCCTCTTATTTGCATGAGTCTTTGTGCTCTCGAACATCGATGATGTAGTATGACCCATTGTTCAAATTCTTGCTGACTACAATGGGTCCTTCCCAAGGTGGAGAAAACTTATGCATGTCAGTCTGATCTTGGATGAGCCGGAGCACCAAGTCGCCTTCTTGGAAAGTCCTGGTTTTAACCCGGCGGCTGTGATAGCGCCGCAGATCTTGCTGATAAATCACCGAGTGTGCTGCTGCAATATCCCGTTGTTCATCTAACAGGTCCAATGCATCCTGGCGTGCTCTCTCGTTATCCGCTTCAACGTAGGCTGCCACTCGGGGCGAGTCACGACGCATATCACTTGGGAGAACTGCTTCTGCTCCATAAACCATGAAGAAGGGTGTGTAACCCGTAGATCCATTGGGGGTGGTGCTAATACTCCATAGAACAGAAGGCAACTCCTCCACCCAACAACCCGGCGTCTGCTTCAAAGTGACCATAAGCCGGGGCTTGATACCCTTTAGGATTTCCTGATTAGCTCTCTCCGCTTGACCATTAGATTGGGGGTGGGCTACCGATGACACATCAAGCCGGATGTGCTCACGTTGACAGAACTCTTCCATAGCTCCCTTGGAGAGATTCGTGCCATTATCTGTTATAATGTTGTGTGGAAAGCCAAACCGGAAGATCACCTTTTACATGAACTGAACTGGCGTAGCCGCATCACACTTGTTCACTGGCTCTGCCTCCACCCACTTGGTGAATTTATCAACCGCCACCAGGAGGTGGGTCTTCTTATCCTTGGACCTCTTAAAAGGCCCAATCATATCTAGCCCCCAAGTTGCGAACGACCAGGTAATTGGAATCATCCTCAACTCCTGAGCCGGAACATGAGCTCGACGTGCAAACTTCTGACAGTCGTCACATCTTCGGACTAGATCTTCCGCATCAGCATGAGCTGTTAACCAGTAAAAACCGTGACGGAAATCTTTACCACCAAGGATTTTGAACCGACATGATGACCACAATCTCCTTCGTGGATTTCACGCAATATTTCACAGCCTTCGTCAGAAGAAACACAATGCTGAAATGCCCATGAGACACTCCAGTGGTGTAACTCGCCATTGACAATAGCCATGGACCTAGACCGCCAGATTATCTGTTTGGCCAAAACTTCATCCTCTAGTAACTCGCCCCGGTTAATGTACGCCAGGTATGGTAATGTCCAATCAGGGATAGCATGAAGAACCGCCACCAGTTGAGCCTCCGGGTCAGGAATCGCCAGATCCTCCTCCGTTGGTACCTTGACCGACGGATTATGCAGAACATCTAGAAAAACATTAGGCGGCACTGGTTTACGCTGAGACCCAAGCCGGCTTAAAGCGTCTGTCGCTTCATTTTTGCGCCGATCAATGTGCACGACTTGATAACCTTTGAAGTGACCAGCAATGACGTCCACCTCCCGCCGATAAGCTGCCATGAGTGGGTCCTTGGAATCCCACGTGCCTGATACTTGCTGAGCCACTAAATCGGAGTCACCAAGCAACGTACCCGGATTAAGTTCATCTCCTTAGCCATCCGCAAACCGTGGAGTAAGGCCTCATACTCAGCCGCATTGATAGTACAGGGAAACATTAAGCGGAGAACATAACACAATTTGTCACCTCGAGGGGAAGTAAGAACAACCCCAGCCCCCGAGCCCTCCAATTGTCTGGATCCATCAAAGTGAATAGTCCAGTATGTGTTATCCGGTTTATCCTCTGGTGCCTGCAACTCTGTCCAGTCGTTGATGAAGTCTACAAGCGCTTGGGACTTGATAGCAGTGCGAGGCATGTATTTCAACCCGTGAGGCCCAAGCTCAATAGCCCACTTATCAACCCGGCCAGTTGCCTCCTTGTTTTGAATGATGTCTCCCGATGGAGCAGAACTGACCACAGTGATGGGATGGCCTTGAAAGTATTGCTTAAGCTTCTGGCTTGCCATAAACACTCCATACACCAGCTTCTGCCAACAGGGATATCTCTGTTTGGACTCGATAAGCACCTCGCTGATATAATAAACCGGCCGTTGAACCGGATATTCCTTACCAGCCTCCTTGCGCTCCACCACAATAGCCACACGTTGACAGCCCGGGCATTAGCAGCCACATATAACAGAACGGTTCCTTATCAATGGGGCAGCAAGGACGGCGGTTCGCCAGCTGCTTCTTCAAATCCTCAAACGCCGTGATCAGCAAAGATCACCCAAACAAAGTTGTTCTGCTTTTCTTCATCATCTGATAAAGCGGGATCGCCTTCTCCCCCAACCGGCTGATAAATCGGCTTAGTGCTGCAATCCAACCTGCCAGTCTTTGAACGTCATTGATACACGCCGGTTTAGCCAGGGATGTGATAGCCTTGATCTTTTCCGGATTAGCCTCAATACCCCTGTTGGACACCAGAAAATCCAAGAGCTTGCCAGCCGGTACACCAAAAACACACTTAGCCGGATTAAGCATCATCTTATAAACCCTCAGATTATCAAAAGTTTCCTGCAAGTCAGTTACGAGTGTCTCTGCTTTCCTATATTTCACCAAGATATCATCCACATAGGCATGAACATTGCGCCCAATCTGATTACGAAGGCAATTCTGCACACACCGCTGATAAGTCGCCTGAGCACTCTTGAGCCCAAAAGGCATAGATCATAACAGAAGGCTCCAAAAGGAGTTATAAAGGTTGTCTTCTCTTGGTCCTTTACTGCCATTTTGATCTGATGGTAACCCGAATAAGCGTCCAGGAAGCTCAAACGCTCACAACCCGCCGCAGCATCAATGATTTGATCAACACGAGGGAGGGCAGAGGGATCAGCTGGGAAAGCTTTGTTCAAATCTGTGTAGTCTACACACATACGCCAAGTGCCGTTTTTCTTAAGTACCAGCACCGGGTTAGCCAACCACTCCGGGTGAAACACCTATAATATAAACTCTGCCGTCAATAGCCGGGCTACCTCTTCACCAATGGGCTTGCGCCTCTCTTCATTAAAGCGGCGAAGAAACTGTTTGACCGGTTTGAACTTCGGATCAATATTAAGAGTGTGCTCAGCGAGTTCCCTCGGTACACCTGGCATGTCAGAAGGTTTCCATGCAAAGATGTCCCGATTCTAACGGATGAACCCGATGAGCGCGCTTTCCTATTTTAGATCCAAGTTAACGCTGATGCTGAACTGCTTGGAAGAATCGCCAGGAAGAAAATCAACCAACTTAGTCTCATCAGCCGATTTAAACTTCAAAGCCGGCTCATGCTCTGTAGTGGGCTTCTTCAGAGAAGTCATATCTGCCGGATCACCATTGTCCTTATAGAACTTCAACTCCTCCGTCGCGCAAACCGACTCAGCATAGGCTGCATTACCTTCCTCGCATTCCAGAGCAATCTTGCGGCTACCATGAACCGTGATGGTCCCCTTATGACCCGACATCTTGAATTTAGCATAAACCGGCCGTCCAAACAGGGCATGGTACGGACTTCTGATTTTGACCACTTCAAAGGTCAATGTCTCAGACCTTGAATCATGATCGTCTCCAAAAACCACCTCCAGAGCTATCTTACCAACCAGGTAAGCCAATTTACCAGGTACCACACCGTGAAAAACGGTGTTTGACGGTTTAAGATTCTTATCCGTCAAACCCATACGCCGGAAGGTTTCATAATACAAGATGTTGATACTGCTCCCTCCATCCATGAGCACTTTGGTGAATTTATAACCACCAACCTGCGGTGCAACCACCAACGCTAGATGACCAGGATTATCAACCCGGGGCGGCTGATCCTCCCGAATCCACACAATAGGCTGTTCAGACCAGGACAAATAACGGGGCACCGCCAGTTCAACAGAGTTTACTGCCCTTTTATGGAGCTTCTGATCGCGCTTGCACAGACTAGTAGTGAAGACATGATACTGTCCACCATTTAACTGCTTCGGGTTGCTCTGATAACCCGACTGCTGCTGTTGCTGATTCCCTTTCTGATTATAACCACCTTGGTTGCCCTGATTGCCTTGACTGCCTTGTCCACCTTGGTTACCTTGAAAACCTGAACCAGAGTTACCTCCACCATAACCCGGTCCGTGAAACCCGGGTCCTGAACCGTCGGACGGTCCATGATCATACCGGAAGAGATCTAAATTTTTGAACTCTCGCATAATGAAGCTATCCTTCCATAAATGCGTAGCCGGTTTATCTTGCGTCCCGTGCTTTGGGCAAGCCTGGTTCAACAGACGCTCCAGATTCATCCCTGATCCTCCGCCCCGCGGGGGCGGTTTTCCCTTACGGCGCTGATTATTGCCTTGAACATTGGTGTTAGCCACAAAATCAGAATTATTATCTGCCTTGCGCTTACCGTTATTCCCATGGCCAGCCTGGTTATGTTGTCCTTTTGTGCCGGCATTCTTCTTTCCCTTCTCCGGCTTCTCTTCGTCAGATTCGGGATCCTTGGTATTATCAGAATCGGCATACCTAACCAAAGCAGCCATGAGCGTTCTCATGTCATTGCAGTGACGCTTGAGCCGTCCCAGTTTCATCTTCAGTGACTTAAACCGGCAATTGCCCTCCAATGTTATAATTGCCGAATCAGCATTGATACTGTCCGATGAATGCAGGATCTCTGAAACCCGGGGCAACCAATGAGTCGTTGATTCATTTTCTCTGTGAACACAAGCAGCCAAATCCACGATCGACATGGGTTTGCACGTATCCTTGAAATTTGCTATAAACCGGGCTTTCAACTCGCCCCATGAACTGATCGAGTTAACGGGCAGATTCTTTAGCCAAGTGCGAGCCGTTCCGTCCAACATCATGGTGAAATACTTCGCACACGCCACTTCATCTACATCCAACATCTCCATTGCTATCTCGTAACTCTCAATCCACGCCTCAGGGGGTAAATCGGCGTTATAATTAGGCACCTTACGCGGGCCCTTGAAATCCTTGGGTAACCGCACATTACGTAGAGCTGGGATAAGACACGGCACTACCCCAATAGCTGAAAGCCAGTCCTCGTTCAACTGATGTTGTCGGTTGAACCGGAGAGGGTTGATGATCCGCATACTGTGCTGCCAACTGTGCTGCTAACTCTGCCTCCCGTCGTGCTCTGCCATTGTTTACCACATCCTGAGCATTCATACCACCGCGCACCGGATTAGGCCCTCGAGGGGCGTCATGGTGCCGTGCACTGCTTGACACAACAGGTTCGTCAATGTGCCTGTTGTAACTCTTGCTTGGCCTACGTGTTGAATGTATTCTGTCTCGGCTGTAGGAATAAGCCTGCTGCTGCACCACAATGGTTTGAAGAAGATCCCTGGCCCATCGCGTTTCAACTGCCGCCAGCGATTCGCCCTCCATCGGAATAGCTGCCAAGCGAGACGTTGCAGCAATCATATTATCCAAAGGGCTAGAGAAATTACCCCGCGGCGTCGGTATGTATTGCGGCGGGTTATGTGTTCGTCGAGGCGGGTCCGTCACCCATGGCTGACCCGGCGCTGTCCCAGGTGCCTCGGTCCGGTTCACTACTGCCGGATTACTTGGCCCGGCTCCTGGTGTATTGAAGAGATTCATTCCTTCGTAAACCGGCGGCACGCGAGACCGGTGCGTCCTCCTCAGTGCTTTGTTTGACGCGTTCTGATCCAACATAAGCCGGTAATTCTGCACCTGGATCTGCTGTGACTGAGCATCTAAAGCAGCCCGCTCTTCAGTCATCCTGGCTTCCTCAGCCGCCAAGTCCTCCTTGGCCTGAGTTATCTGATCCTTTAGCCTTGTAACCTCCGTGTTATGCTGATCCTGGGTCTCTGGGGTGACTGTCGTGATCAACAACATTGTCCAAGCATCCAACAAACCAGAAAGAACTTGAGCCGGCCGGTGCGCAGGGCCTCCTGCCCCGGCTGCCGATCTGGAAATCACTGCTGCTGCAGATGAAGACTGCAATGCGGGTTGCATACCGGCCATGAAGATCGCAACCCGGTTCGGCGGTTCAAAGGGGTCCGGAATACTGTCGCCATCGGAACAGCCCCCAATCCGGTCGTCTTACAATTGGTACAGTGACTCGGTTTTGCCAGTGGATGACTCGCCATCTGAGTAGATAGCCGTCTCACCGTCGGACACCGGTTCAGATTCCGCACAATGGATGAATCGTACGAACGCACGCTTCATGGTGGGCTGAACCCGGGCAGGACTTGCACGTTGAGCCGTCTCGACAAGGTTGGTGTAGATGTCCGGCTCAAGGCCCGGTTCACCGATCTTGCCGATGAAAACGTGAATTCCGCCAAAGGGGACCCGGTACCCATACTCAATTGAGCCGGCCTCGGGGCCCCAGCCTGCGTCGTTGATGTAGAACTTGCCGTGACGACTCTTGGTTATCCGGCCAACCGCATATCCCTTGAGTCCTTCAAAGTTTCCCTTTAAGAACTCAAAACCATCGTGCGATAGCCCCATGGTGGGCGCCAACTGTCATGGAATTAACACGTCAGATGTCCTAGTGAGAGGACTTAGTCATGTAGCCATCGCAACGAGATTAGCAAAAAGGGGTTAAACCGGACAAAGGACACGGGGAGTTTATACTGGTTCGGCCCCCTGCGGTGAAGGTAAAAGCCTACGATCCAGTTGTGGTGGAATTGATGGGGTCTCAATGAGCAGAGAGCGAATCTGCTTTACCTATCTCTTGATTTGTTGTTTCCTGTCCCTGAACCGCCGCCGGGTCGTCCCTTTATATACATAGGTTGACGCCCGACGGTTTATAGAACATCGAGACCGGCTCATACATGTGTCCGGATCGGTTTCTACCTTTCCTAACTTACAACACAAGTTTACACCTCATGCATGTTTACGTTTATGGGCTCTAAACCGCCTTTGGGCTCTGGGCCTCTAAGCCTTAATGGTAGAGCGCCCCTTCTGGGCTTTAATACGGATGAGCATAAACCGTCCCCTTCTGGGCGGTTTATACTCAGTAGTTATATCCCCAACAAACGCATAAACTATGGTTAAATCTTCTGTCACTCTAGCAACCCATCATCTACTTATTACTTCCCAATGCCTCCTCTAGGCCCAAATAATGGTGAAGTGACATGTAGTCGACATTCACATAACACCACTAGAGGAGAGACAACATACATCTCATCAAAATATCAAACGAATACCAAATTCACATGACTACTAATAGCAAGACTTCACCCATGTCCTCAGGAACAAACATAACTACTCACAAAGCATATTCGTATTCATGATCAGAGGAGTATTAATATGTATTAAGGATCTGAACATATGATCGTCCACCAAGTAAACCAATTAGCATCAACTACAAGGAGTAATCAACACTACTAGCAACCCACAGGTACCAATTTGTGGTTTTGTATACAAGATTGGATACAAGAGATGAACTAGGGTTTTGAGAGGAGATGGTTTGGTGAAGATGTTGATGGAGATTGACCCTCCCGATGAGAGGATCGTTGGTGATGATTTCCCCTCCGGAGGGAAGTTTCCCAATGAGAACAGCTCACGGAGCCCTAGATTGGTTCCGCAAGGTTCCGCCTCGTGGGCGGAGTTTCGCCCCGTGAGCTTGCTTATGATTTTTTCCAGGTAAAAGACTTCATACAATGTAAGATGGGCACCGGAGGGCCACCAGGGGCCCAGGAGGCAGGGGCGCCCCAAGAGGCGGGGCGCCCCACCCTCCCGCCTGTGGTGTGGGTCCCCTCTGGTATTTTCTTCACTCAATAATTCTTATTAATTCTAAAAGTGACTTTCGTGGAGTTTCAGGATTTTTGGAGCTGTGTAGAATAGGTTTCCAATATTTTCTCCTTTTCCAGCCAGAATTCCAGCTGTCGGCATTCTCCCTCTTCATGATAAACCTTGTAAAATAAGAGAGAATAGCGATAAGTATTGAGACATAATGTGTAATAACAGCCCATAATGCAATAAATATTGATATAAAAGCATGATGCAAAATGGACGTATCAGGCTGCAACCGCATTCATCACCCCTTACGGTCCCTTCTGCTTTAACACTATGCCCTTTGGACTTAACAATGCCGGGGCTACCTACCAACGCTTGATTCAAACATGCCTGGAAAAACAAATAGGAAAAATAATCGAAGAATACGTGGATGACATGGTCATTAAAACAAAACACGTCGAGTCACTGGTGGGTAATCTTCGCCTTACCTTCGACAATCTCCGAACAAACGACATCCGGCTTAATCCGGAAAAATGTGTCTTCGGAGTTCCAGCCGGAAAGTTGCTAGGGTTCATTGTTTCCCATAGAGGAATTGAGGTGAACCCAATAAAAATCTGAGCTCTATCACAATTGGCCACGCCAACAGACCTAAAGCAGGTCCGAAAATTAGCTGGGTGTGTGGCGGCTTTGAGCCAATTTATCTCTAAATTAGGAGAAAAGGCATTGCCATTATACAAGCTACTGCGCCTTACCAATAACTTCAAATGGACGGACACAGCCACAACCCGATTGGAAGAAATAAAGGACCTTCTCGCAGGCAACCCAATCTTTGCCGCACCCGGCGTTGGAGAGCCTATGTTATTATACATTTTGGCAACTAACCAAGTAGTAAGCGCCGTCCTCGTCGTCGAGCGAGGGGAGGAGGGACATAAATTCCCCACCCAAAAACCCATTTACTATGTATCGGAGGTCCTTACACCTTGCAAATCCCGATACCCGCACTATCAGAAGATAGCCTATACAGTCTTTATGGCGTCTCGCAAACTTCAACACTACTTTCAAGAGTGTTCGATCACGGTGGCATCCATGGTGCCACCGAATGACATCATTAATAACAGAGACGCCACTGGCCGTATAGCAAAGTGGGCCATCGAGCTATTACCATTCGAAATCATATACAAGCCACGCCGGGCTATTAAATCCCAGGTGTTTGCCGACTTCATAGCCAAATGGACGGATGCCGAACTCCCTAAAGAGGACAACTCCTATTCTAATTGGGTCATGTATTTCGATGGCTCCAAAATGCTGGTCGGGCTTGGGGCTGGCGTAATCCTCACATCCCCCACTGGGGACACAATCTGCTACGTGTTGCAAATCATGTATATGGACTCTAATAATGCAGCCGAATACGAGGCGCTACTGCACGGTCTTCGTATGGCTGTCTCCATGGGCATACAACGCTTGGAGGTACGCGGGGATTCGAATCTCGCAATTTCACAGGTCAATGGAGAATTTAACGCGAAGGACCCAAAAATGATGGCATACCGAAACGCCATATTGAAAATGTTAGCTCGGTTCGACGGACTTGAGTTTCATCATGTCGCCCAGGAAAGCAATCAGGCAGCCGACATCCTTGCTCGCATGGGCGCTAAACGCGACCCCGTGCCACCTAATACCTTCGTGG